>CM072997.1:307666346-308266346 GCA_037038555.1 Rhynchonycteris naso
TGCCGTCCCGTCAGGAACAGTCTGATTCACCTCAGCACCTGTCCCACCCACGCAGTACAGAACACGGTGCCCTCTGAGCCAGTCAGACGGAAGGGTCGCCCCTCTCTCCACATATCTGACACTGGACAGGTTCGTGGCAGCACAGACATGGAAATTGTAAGTCGCATTTTTTTCAGCTTCGTCTAGACGATTCCGTGGTGTGGACAGAGCCTCAGCACCCCTTCACGTGAGTGAAACCCAGGCAAACGGCCTAGAACGGAGAGTCTCATGGGTGCATCTAGCCTCTGTGGCCATGATGCTGATATTCGGTCCCACCCAAGGGGACATGCATCAGGTCACTTCAGAGATGCAGCCGTGAGCTCCTCAGTGGACACATAGTCACCGCTGCCCGGGGACATCCCCTCACAGTGAGCTCAGTGTGACAGGAACGGCTGTCACACATTGTTATCTTCAGCCATGTTCACACCATCCAAAACACCGTGAACAAGGACAGCCGACGTGCCCCAAGAAGTCTGATGTCACCCGGGTCTAGAGTAGAGCCCGGCCAGTGCGCGGCAGACATTCAACCAAGAGTCATTGAATGAATAAACAAATGTGATAATCCCCAGTGACAAAGCAAAATCTATTCCGGAGTGTGGCTGTCCTGTCCTTCTTCTCTCTTCCAAAATGAGATGAATAGGGACAGAAGGAATGTCCGTTATTTGCTCACTCTCTCTCGCGCTCTGTGATTAAAAAATCACAAGAGGAGGGGCAGGCAGAGAAGAGGGGGTGAGCGCTCTTTCCCGCCTGGCTGAGCCCCGCTAGGCGCCATGCTGTTGAAAGATGGGAGCACAGAATAATTCTGAGAACAACAAGAAGAGCCTCCTCTTCTGTGGTTTCCTGGGGGGGGGGGAGGGTTCCGGTCGGGGCCCAGGAGCAGACCCCCGCGACCAGGGTGGTCTACCCGCGGTGGTCTGCACACCTCCCCACCAGCCTCACTCTCGTTCCCCCTCCCCCCTTCAGAGGCTCTGTCCAAGGACCGGCCACAACCAGGCTCTAACAACGCCCATCCAGCTGTGCAGACGCTCCTAAGGTGTTAGGGAATAGACCTTGAGCAATGAAAACAGACTCCTTTCTCCCAAAGTCAGAAATAGTCCGCTGTTTTTGTGTTTGTTTGTTTTGTCCTGTTGTCCAGACTTCCCTATCCGCTACTCTGGCCCTCGCCCTGTGTTCTTTGCATAAACACGGGGTCATATCAAAGAAGTTGTTTACGGTCTACAAAACACCATTAAAACAATAAATAAAATATCGGTGCTGCTACCGCCATCTTTTTTTTTTTTTTTCTTGTCAGTTCAAAGCATAGAGCCTGTTTTGCCTAAGGGGACAGGGCCCTGGACACCAGGGGGTTAAACTCATTTTGAATTTGCCCACAGAGGGATGCATGAGGCGCTGCCTTTATCTGAGGCGTGTACATTGTACATTCGTAGTACTGCAGGAACCAATATTGGGGAGGCTGTGAAACTTAACAAAGGGAATTAGCCACAGTGTGTGAACAGTGACTTTAAATAGCAGCAGCAACAAAGAGAACAGTGGTTGATAAAAGGCAACTGGTAATTACAACACTAGGACCCTTTTCACATTAAGAAGTTTCTAAACGACAGCGAAAAGTTGCTGGTTGTCTCACCCCACCCGACCCCTCCCATCAAAATGGAGCAAAGTAAAATAAAATAGAGACAAACGTCCTTTTTTGGATTTTTTTTCTTTCTTTTTTTTTTTTTTACAAAATAGTACAATCAGTGTAAAATAGCCTCCGTGTGATACAAGTTCTCCTAGTAAACTTAATTTTCAAATACACGTTTTTGTAAGTTCTAAAGTATTTTTATAGAAACTCTTTACCACATCAGCCTCAAGGGAAGAAGAGAAACCAACCTCATTTTTCTTTTCAGAGCCTTCACCCAAGAGGAATGGACCTCAGCCTTTCTCTTTTAATATTTCATTGACCCTTTATTAATTTTTCTTTTAAAAAATAAAAGATCCTGTGTCTAATTTATGCCCACCCCCAGGATGGCTCTCAAGCTTGGCTTATGTGATATAAGGCCCACATCAAAGGGCTGTGTTATCGTGGGCCTGTTTTATTATCATTTTAGCTCAGTCATATTTTTTTTTCTTCTTAAGCTTTCCAAGGCACTGAGGGGAAACGAGCCCTTGCAGTGGAAATGCCTCACGGGCTGGCATGCTGTGGAGGGGAAATAGGACGGCAGGGCTTCTGTCCCCTCCAGAGACCCACACCCAGGAGCCCCAAGCAGCTGGCTGTCCCTCCGTTTCAACCTCCCAGCCGACCCGGACGCAGGGCGGGAACCCTGAGGATGGTGTTCAGACTAAGATGTGCCCAGAGCTTCTCACAGGGTCCCCTCACACTCACACCCTTCTGTTCTGCTCCCTGGGTGAGCTCTGTCTGGATCAATCCGAGCTAAATATTTCAAAAGGCAGAGAACAGTCACATGACGATCCCAGGAAGGGCGCCCCGTCTCTTAAATGGAATGAACATCAATAATCTGGGAATGCCTAGAAAGTGAATTACGGGAGGGAGACGCGGTGGATGGGCCAATCTGTTGAAGGCCCAGCCAAGTGGAAGACAAAGTAGGCGCGTTCCGTACCATTCTAGAAGGTCGACCCCAGATCAACAGATGGGAGCTGCTTGAGGAAGCAGCGTAAGGCAGGGTAAGGACTTGGAAAGGTTTCCTTGTGAAGTAGAGGGTCCCTGGTCCTTAGCAAGGCTCCAGGGACACGGAGGGACAAAGCAGTCAGGTGCGCGGCTGCAGGTGTGCCTGCGTGGGTCCACCCGGACACTAGGTGGAAGTGTGGCAGAGCCCCCACTCCAGCCACGACCATCCAGCCTCTCCCGTCCACCATGAAGACTTGTCGCTGAGAGATGCTTCCCGACTGGGAACTGTATTTCTCAGCCTCGTGACTCGTCCCGCCCTTCCGTTTGTCCTCTCTGTGACAGGTGTTAGAGAGCCAGTAGGACTGACTCATCACCCTCTTTGCTCCACCTGCCACGTGGTTGCTGGAGACTCCAGGGCCCTAGTGCTGGTCACCACCAAAGGCAAGAACCCTGAGACCTGGGCAGCTGACCCCAGGTCAAGAGCACCTGCACTGACCGGTACACGGGTCTGTTCTAAGTCAGGGTGACTTGGGGCTTCATTGTATTTCACAGCAGCTACTTCGCAGGGCCTTAGCTAACATGCCCACTAAGTTTCCTTCCCATTGGGACGAGTCTGTCGATGCTAAGTAAATGGGGGCTATCGCTGGGATTTACGGTTTACACAGGAATTCTAGAAATTTCTATTTTTTATTTTTTCCAGACAACCATTTTCCTCTAGGACACGTGGTTAGGAATCTGTTTTGTCCCCACTGTCGTTCAGAGCCACTGTCCTGGGCAGGGCTAGCCCAACCTTCTCAAACTGTCCGGCGGGAGATGGGACTGAGCAGGTGACAGGTCTCTTTACTTGCCTTTTGAGCTGTGAGGATGGCATGCCATTCTTGGGCAGTGCTGAGGACATTCAGTTCTGAATGATTTCTGCTGCTGAGAGGTTTGAGGCCACAAGCAGCGAAACTGACCCCGAATGAGAGGAAGAGGGTCATTGAACCACTGAGCAGACGCCAGAAACCAGTACTTTTCTTGAACAAGGACTCAGAACAGTTGCCTCCTTGGACATGCCAAGACACCCAAAGCCGTGGCTGGCGAATCGCATTTCTTCCGTGCACAGAGGGACCTGCGCTTCCCCTTTAAAGGGGTAGTTAGCTCCTCTGTCGCTGTGAAGGCTAGAAGCAGGCTAGGACAGACACATCACCTACGGGGGAAGAGGGTATAACCCTGGTTCAGCATGCACATTGTTATGCTCTGCTCTGCAGCCATTAAGTATTCATGTCCTGAAGTTGTTTGCGTTGAAAATGTGGGTCAGCTCATGTAGTGTAGGGCCCCGGGGCGAGAAGAGGTTAATCCTTTGTCAGCGGCCACATCGATTCACCGCAAAACCAGGTTCAGAAGCTGACGTGTTTATTTCCCTTGGCTGCCCTCCGTTGGACATGGAGAATGTTATTACTGAAGATCCAAACCTTCATCTCGGGCCAAATTCCTACAGAGGGAGGGGAGGGGAGGGGAGGGGATGGACAACCAGCTTGTGTTTCTGTTGTATGCTCGGGCTAATCTGTACACCCAGGGACCCGTGGCTCACAGGAGCCTGAGAGCTGTTTTCGCTGAAGGTCGCAAGTGTTCCTGTACGTCATTAGGGAGATACCGAGGAGAGCAGGGATTCTACACACACACACACACACACACACACACACACACACACACACACACTCCCCAAGTATTACCAGGGGATCCCGTTCTCTTTGGTTGTCTCAAGCTGCTAGGGAAAGCTCTGTCTGCTCCAGAAATTGATACTGTCAGTCAAGGACAGGAAGAATTTGTGTCTTTCCCTTGAGGGGGGTGAGGGTGGGCGCTTCTGCCATGTGGGCAGGTGGAAGTATGTAAGTAACTCTCTGGGGGCCATCACCGGTCGATTCTGTCAATTTGGTTTTGAGTTTACGTTCGGCGTTTCTTTGCCGAAAGAGACGGGTATACTGTGTAACTGAGGCTTAGGAGACGGGTCAGCACTGTCCCCTTGAAGACAGTGAGCGGAGGTGGAGAGCCGGAGGGGCTGAGAAGTGTGTCCCTTGAGGTCTTCGTCCCTTGTGCTCACATTCTGTGAGTCCCCGCCTCCAAATAGGATTTCTTCTGCCTGGGCCAGAGGCCCTGAAATCTGCGAGGCACACAGCAGCAGAAGGTTTCTGGGTTTTGTGTGCCTGCCCCTTGGAGGGGCCCAGAGATGCAGAGTTCTCAGCCTTGTGGGACCCGACTGGGGTTCCATTTTCCAGCCCAAACACACTCCCTGCTCTCTGCAGTACCACTGTGGTCTGTCACCTACAGACACACCTCCACCTGCCTTCAGAGTGGCCCCAAAGGGCCCAACAGCCACGGCCTTCCCCTGGGTGCGTGGCCCCCTGGGGTCCCGCGTGGGCTGCCCTGGGCTGAGGCCGCAGGTTCAAGAAGGAGGCTGAAGCACCCCCGTGGGCACCTCCCTCTCACTGCGCGTGAGGAAGACTCAGAGTGGGTGGGCTTTGCCACGTGTCAGTGTGTGAACGTGTGATGACAGCTGTGTGACAAGTTCACTGCTCCGGCAGGTCTGGTGACTCGAAGAACAGGTGGACCCTCAGAGCCCCGGCGCCCCCTAGTGGCCCCTGGAATCCCATCCAGAACTGGGCATCCTTACCCTGGGAAGTGGGTGCGAGACCCGCCTCTCTCCCCCGCGGGGTCTCTCCACGTGCCAGGGGCCCGTGGGAATGTGCCAGCAGGCGTGGGCGCCCTTGACCCCAATAACGCAGAACACCAGAGGTTCTGCAGGGTTTTGGAGAAAATGCCTTCTGCCTCTCTGCCTGTCAGTCAGGTCCTCAGAGTGAACTTAAGTGAACCACTGTCCCGAGCTTCTCAGACTGGAGGGGGGTTCTGAGACGGCCGGCCGGGATGTCTGGACTCGAGGTGGAGGGGCGGGCACGTCACACACCAGGGCTAGAACCTGGCAATGCCCTCTCAGCTCTGTCTTTGACCTCTTGGTTTGAAACCTGCATTGATGTCGTAGAAGTTGCATGGACAAAGGTTAACCCACCTCGTTCTCTCACCCCCACCACCCACGAAACAAACCAAAAGACAAACGGCAACTGTAACAATCCCGAAATGGAAGGAGGACTCTCAGGGCCTCCTCTGGCTGCTGCCTGCCGGGAATTAGGAAGGACTTAGTTTTATGTTTTCTCTTGAATTATGTTTCTTTTTATCGAAGAAGTAGGGGTGTGCTTTCACTCCTAAGATGGACGCACACCCCCTGTGCTAGGCTGAGCAGGCCAGGAGAGCCCTGGAGGGCACTGCGATGGGGGTGAGCAGTCTGTTCTGGCCGCTGGCCGCTTGGCCGTCCCCCAGTTACTGGACGTCCGCCCCTCGGTGTCTTTACCCACACAGAGCACCCACCGGGGAGCGTCCGTGGAGAGTCCCTGAGCTAACTCTGGGACACTGCTTGGGACAGTGACTGAGCATGCGTGTGAGCTGTTAGCCTGAGGATGAAGGGAGCATCCACATCGTAGACTGTCTGTGAGCTCCCGTTCTGGCACATCGATGCTTCCAGGGTTTTGCCAAAACCCGAGTATCGTTTCAGACATTTAGAAAAAGGCCGTGCTGTCTGCCGGGACCCTCCCTTCCAAGCAGCGGCTGGAGGTGTATGTTTTTGGCTGATGCAACTGCTGGAAATAAGAGGCCTCGGAGAGCGGGTGCCTGCGGGGTGCCCTCATGGGAGGCATTCTATTTGCAGACGCCGGGTGACATTCTGAGCCGGGTTATCTTGGGATGGCTTTTAAGTGGCCAGAGGGAGATGCATTTCAGGCTCAGGCGCAGTTCCTGGAGGACAGGTGTCTGCCCGAGACTGTTGCCACAGGTCTTGGAAACTTTTGTGGGGGTGTCCGAGGGCCCTGACGCTGCCACAGGGCCAGGAAAGGGCCACCACTGGGCAGAGGTCCCAGGCAGAAAAGCGGAGACACCCGGCTAGGAGGCAAGGGGTGGGGAACAAAACAGACCTCGATGGTTTCCGATGCCTGCCCATCGCCAACGTTTCATAAACGCGATCCACATCGGGAACCGATGCCCTCGGTAGAGAGGGTGACGCTGACTTCGGTGCTGGGGTGACATGCTGAAGATTCATTACCTGAGACAAGCCTCGTGGGTCCTGCACTCCTGTGTGACTGGAGGGGTCCGGGGCAACGTCTCACTCAGCAGGAGGCCTCTTCCGCTTTCCCGGGTCATTCAGCCTGGTGCCCCTGTGCCTGTTCCCACCTCCTCTTTTGCCCCTGCCCACTGCACCTCTGAGTGCCAGGCTACGGGGTGGCATGAATAAACCACCCTGTACTATCCGGGGTGGGCCGGCGGGGGGCAGGGATACTTGTAAAGAGGAGTCAGGAGTCGGATGAGGAAACCGTTAGGAAAGTCATGGCAGGGGAAATGCATCCTGTTTGGCACGAGATGGAATGTGGCTGCTTGCTGAGGTGGGTCTCCTGACCGGTCCTTTGCCTTTCTAAAAGAAAGGAGATCCCAGAGAGGAATGAGAAAGGTCCCCGTGACTTTGAACTACTTCTCCCCCCTTCTCCCCGTTTGAACTTCTTATTACCCCCACCACCCCCACCATGTCCACATCTCCACTGGCCAAGGACTGGATTCGTGACAGAGTGAGGGGAGGGTCTTGAGAGAGACATCAAAGGGGACCCTCCACAGACACACAATTTATCAGGAGCACTGGGTCCGGGACCCCTTGTCTCTTCTACCTTGGCCCCTGTATCTCCATCCGTGGGGTGTCTTCCGGCAGGCTGCCTGGAGGAGAAGGCCCTGGTGCGTTTTATCTTTTATTTCTTTTGGGAGGTGGTTGTTACTGTAGTTGTCACCGGGCGGAGGGGGGTGGGGTGGGGTGCCTGATAATTGCAGTCCTTCTCAGGCCCTTTTTTGTCACCCAAATATGGAGCCGTGGCAGCTGACACCTTATGAAAATAGCACTGAGACGGGTCATGCACCCTAAATAAGCAGAGAGAGACAGCCAGGAAGCCGTGCTAATCACGGCTTTGATGTCGCCTGAATTACTGTATTTTTAAGGGCCTCATGTTTCTGACTGCTTGTTTTGACTCGAGTGGAGGGTTGGACCCAGCTTCCCATCTCCTCTCTCCTCCGTGGTGACAGCTGTTGTGCCCTGAGTCACAGGAGAAGGATTTCTCCACCCTTCCCCACCTCCCAGCCCTTTCCTGGCAGGCTCCCTGTACACCTCGGCCTCCCTGTCCTGCCCGGGTGGCCCGAGGGTGAGGACGGCCCCTGGCCTGTGTCCAGCCTCTCCCGAAGTTCCTGTGTCACCTGCCCTGGTCGGTCCCAGCACTTGAGGCAACCTCCTATTTTCAGGCATTTGTCCTTGGCCCTGCGGGGACGTGGACTTCAGACTGGACTTGGGCAACAGGGAGCTTACTGGAGACTCACCCCTCCTGAGTGGCTGGCCGGGGGAAGGGGGTATACGCTCCGGTTTGGGGTGTCGGGGCACTCCTGCTTTGTGTGCACAGTGACAGCCCCTAAAAGCTCCAAATCCTCAATAGCTATGAATGTTGAGCACCTACAGGCTTGATCAGAGCTCAGTGCCTGCTCTGATCTTATGATCACAATGTCACAGGGCCCAGTAAATACCAGGGGCTGTCTCCAGCCCGTGACCACCTGGGTAATCCTTCTCAGAAGTGACCTCAGGGCCACCCTTGTGCAAGGTCCCTCCTTGTCTGGGCACATACCCCCCCCCCCCCCCACCACCACCACACACACCCGGATCCAGGAACGCCCCCTTGTGGTGGGGAGAGCGTAGGACAGTTGGTTTTTGTTTTTGTTTTTTTTTTCTTTTAAGAAACTAAGTTATGAAACATTTTGTCAGTTTCTCTGTTTTCCCTGACCCGGGAAGTACAAAGTATTAGTTCTTAGTCTGAAGATGAGTAGGGGAGAGAAGTTGGAGGTCGTTTGGGCATCATCTCCTTCTTCATTGTCCTTCTCATTATTGTCCTGCTCATTGTCACGGTCATCGTCATCACCATCATCACTGTACTGAAGCCCCAGCCTGGCCACGCTCACCCTCCTCAAACCTGGGCATTGATCATCTGCCTTCCGCCTGCTCACAAACCCAACCTTCTGCCAAGATGAGGCCTCTACCCTTTCTTCTTCCCTCACCTCCCAAAGGCCCTTGTTTCACGTCTAGGATTGTAGTGAGCTCCCAATGGGTATTTGTGCATGAATTGCATTTGAACCTCCTGCCCAAATCTAGGTACCAGAAAATAGCTCTCCATCCTAAGCAGAGCAGAAGCTCAACGCCCCCCACCCCCACCCCACCTAAGGCCACCTGACTTTGAACCCTGAATGTACTTACTGGTCGTCTTTAACCAGCTGGCTGATTTACACAAACAAAATTGTACTGCCTCAGGCCAGAATTAAACCTCCAGGTGTAGTGTTGAGAAGACACTTGAGGTTCTGTGGTTACCTGGATGTGCCCGAAAGCTCAATTTTCATTGTAACCTTCATTTTAAAATTTTGAGAGCCTCTGGAATGTTGGAATTCTGTGAGTTCTCACCTAGGGGCTCACCCAGGAAACACAATGCGGTGTCTTAGGGCTGACGCAGGTATAGTTTCTCCTGCACTTCTGGTTAACAGCCCTCGTGGCCATTGACTTTGAAGTCCCAGTGGTCTGTGTGTCAGCAGAAAAAGCAGAAGAGTCGTTAAGCGCCCCTTGTCAAAAACATCCAATTGTAGGGATGTATATACAGTTCTGAAGCAGGACAGTGGGTGACAAGCTCTCTTGTGGAAGGCGAATTTAAACTTATGTAAGTTCCCCAAGGCACCCGCTAGAAGAAGCCCGTTCTGTGTCTTTGATGCGTACAAAGTGAAGACATTATACTACAGAGTCTTCTAGAATTAAGAAGATGTGGGAGAAAAATATCACATTGGATTCCTACTTAGGTTTGTTTTTGTTTGTTTATTTTTTATGAAGTCTGGTCCTTCCATTTGGAGCTGGGGTTTTTGTTGTTATTGTTGTTTTGGGTTATTTTCTTGCGCTCATTGGTGTCTGGAGAGATATTTGCCTTCATTTTAACTTGTGAGTGTGTTATCTATTTTTTTTCTTAGGCCAGAAAACAAACCGAATGGCCAGATCCTCTTAGTTTTCTGCCTTCAACGATTCTTGGTTGAGTCCTCGCGTTCTCCTGCCTCACAATGTATCGTCTCAAAGAGAGATGAACTTGGGGGACATGCTCCCTGCGCTCTGACAGACGGCTCCGACCTGAGGTCTGCTCAGTACGGAGCACGGCGGTGGGGGTGGGGCTTTCTCTTTTGTTCTTGATCCAGCCTCCTCTCTCTTAAATCCCTCCTGCTTTCCTCTGGTTCTCCATTTCTCCGTGGAGAACTGGCTGCCGTCTCTCTTTCATGCTCACATCCAGCAACCCTGTCTCCTTTCCCCCACTGTGAGAAAATCTCCAGTGTAGCTAAGTCCCGAGTCCCTCAGCCGAGGTTGTCCTGCAGGGATCCCCATAGGATAGCTCTTCTCAGACATGCTGACTCTTTACCGCCCTGGAAACCGGAAAGTGTTCCCTGGTCTCAGACATGATCATTGTACTCGAGAATGGGGCACGGTAACCCCAAAGCCCTCATCCACGTTGGGATTGTGCCCATTTTGTTTCTTTTCATTTCTTTTTTACTTATTTTCCATGTGAGAGGAAGGGAGGTACAGAGATAGACTCCTGCATATGTCCTGACCAGGCTCCACCTGGTGACCTCCCATCTGGGACCAATGCTCTGCCCATATGGGACCGTGCTCCCAACCAAGCTATTTTTAGTGCCTGAGGTGGAAGCTCCATGGAGCCATCCTCAGCTCCTGGGGTCGATGCATTTGAACCAACTGAGCCATGGCTTCGGGAGAGGAAGAGAGAGAAAGATAAGGGGTAGAGAGAGGGGTAGAGAAGCAGATGGGCACTTCTCCTGTGTGCCCTGACTTGGAATCAAACCCAGGAGATCCACATGCCGGGCTGACGCTCTACCTCTGAGCCCAGGGCTGGGATCATGCATTTTTGGTTCCTTAAGTTGTTTTCATAACCCCCCCACCCAGTTTCTGTTCAAAATTGTTTTCCTTCTATGCCTAATTCAAAATGGCCAAAACAGTTTATAATATAAGCAAAGATAACATAAATTGAAACAGTCAGGTTAAGTCATCCTGATTTTGAAATCCAATACATGCCTGCCGGGTTCAAAGGCATAACAGCTTGGATGAGCACGGTTCTAGTTTGCAAGTAAGTATCTAAACACTCTAAATCAGATAGGAGGCTACATCAGAGAGACCCCCCCCCCATTGTGGGAGAAACACACTTGGAACTCAAACCGACTTGAGTACTTGCTGTCCCGTGCCGTTCGTGTGTCTGGTGTCCAGAGCTACAAACTAGAATGTGGGCTGCCAGTGCACTCAGGCTGCAATCACAAAGAACCGTGGCCTGGGGGCTCAGACACAGAAATGTATCTCACCGTTGTGGTGATCAGGAAGCCAGCGTGGTTGCATCCTAGTGAGGACCCTTTTCTGGGCTGTAGGCAGTCCTCTTCTCCCTATGTCCTCACATGGTAAAGAGAGAGCAGGAGAGCTCCCTGGGGTGCTTATTCATAAGGGCACTCATCCCAATCCTGAGGGCTCCACCCTTATGACCTAATCACCTCCCAAAGGCCCCGCCACAAACACCCATCCCACTGGGGAGGAGGACTTCAACCGATGAATTTGGAGAGACATGATATTCAGTCTTCTGTAAGAGGTCAACTCGTGAGACAAGTAACACATTTGGGACAACTTACAGTTAAAGAGCTCTATCTCATAATCCAGACCTGGTACTACTGGCGAGGAGAAAAAGGGCGTGCATAAAGCTTAGAACTCAAGAACCAAAACGCGTTCTTCCTCTGCAGTCTGTGTAAGACAGTAATGCCAGCCCCTGTCATGACGACCAGCTCTGCCCTCATCGCCATTCAGATAGAACAGCAGCTGAGGCGTCAGGTGCTTCCCAGGGATGCGTCCTCACCCTCACGGTGCTCTACACTCACCCTGCAGACCAGGAGGCGGGCTCAGAGTCCGGTGGTCTACACCCCAGCAATAAGCTGCCAGGCTGGAATTGGGGCCACGCTCCACGGCTTCCTGCGGTCCACGGTGCATCAGTGCTCCCAAGTCTAGCAGAGAGCGGGCGTGCACTTTCAGGTGAGCGTGTCGAGGGTGGGGAGGGTGGGTGGGAGTGGGGACCGCAGAGGGGAAGAAGCCAAGGAACGAGGGCGAGCGGACAGTTGGGTCCTGCAGGGTCTGGTGACAGTTCCAGGTGGAGAAAGGGTGCGCCCGTACAGGTGTGTCTACCCCAGACCTGAGAGGCAATGGGGGAGGGGAATCTCTGATGTAGCTTCCTATCTGATTTAAATTTATTTTATTTTATTCATTTTAGAGAGAAGACACAGAGTGAGAGAGAGAGAGAGAGAGAGAGAAAGGGGGGAGGAGCTGGAAGCATCAACTCCCATATGTGCCTTGACCAGACCAGTGCAGGGTTTTGAACTGGCGACCTCAGTGTTCCCAGGTCGACGCTTTATCCACTGCGCCACCACAGGTCAGGCTCCTATCTGATTTAAAATGTTCAGATACTTGCAAACCTAGAACCGTACTCGTCCAAGCTGTTACGCCTTTGAACCCAGAAGGCACTTAATTGAATTTCAGAATCAGGATGGTCAAACAGCTAACAAATTCAGAAACGCTGGTCCATCTGAAAAGGATGGATACGATATATGTCCAAATGTATACGTAGGTTAAAAACCCAACTGCAAACAAACAAAACACCAAACACACAGAGGAGGGCTGTGGTGACATCTCCAGCCCTCCCCCCTGGGGACGCTCATCCACGAAGGGCTCGCTTGGCACCAACCAACACGGAGAAGGCAGAACACCGTCCCGGAGGACCTTCCAAAGTGCAGTGCATCCTGCAGTAAGTTCCTGTTCGGCCAGGAAACCAAAGATGATGCTAACTGGACTGGAAGTCTGAGCAAGAGCAGATGACGTCGGGAGGTGGCTGCCCTGAGATCCTTCAAGGAACGCCATATGGAAGATGGATTAGGATCGTTCTGAGCGTTCCAGAGGGCAGGGGCTGGTATTAGTGGGGGAAATGATAGAGGATGTTCTCCCAATCAAAGCTGCCCGGCGCCGTGGCAATGACACTGGGAACTGCTTGAGGAGATTTAATTACCGGGAAGTCCTCAAGGGCTCAACGTGATGTCTAATCTCCTTTTAAAAACATTAGAAATAATCTTGAACTATGTTGCCCGCTGCATTATCCTTTTGATGCTATTTTTCTTATATTAACCTTTTGGTTATTTTATTTTCTCTCTCTCTCAAGGGAAGAAAAAGTTGGTTTTGTTCTTTCCATATTTCTGTGTCAAGCACCTGGAGAGACACCAACTTTTAGGTGCATTGCCTCTTGAAGATAATGGAGCCATTGTTACATGCTTTCCTGTGCTAACCAAAGTTGATGTCGAGGTTGATAGGATGCAAACTCTCTGACGTGTCTCGTCATACAGCACTGAAATGCCCGTTGACTTCCATGTTTCTATCACTGGACTGTCATTTTCTTGGGGACAGTAGTCCTGTATTCTTATCCTTTATATTCTCACCGATTGGGGCATAGTGATCATTTAATTAAAATTTTGAAGAATAAATAGATAAAGACATGATTTACCAGAGATGTGTGAGCAGCTCTAAATACGTGAATGCATGCTTGCACGCACGCACGATGGAATGGATGAATATGGGACTGTGTAAGCGGATTTATATGCCAGGCTGACGTGACAAACTAAAAGGGCTTTTTACTTTAAGGATTGTGTCATTCTGTCCTCAGAATACAGTCACGCTCTTATGTGTGCAAGGAATTACATGAAATGAACGGGGATGCACGTCCAAGAGGTGGAATTGCTGGACCGGGGCCTCGCCGCTATGAAGTAGTGAGCTGGAACCCATCTGTCTGTGTGTTTCTTTGTGGTGATGTAGGGTGTGTGTGTGTGCTTTTGTGGTTGTTAGGAGTGGAATTGTGTCTCTCCTACCAAATTCATATGCTGAAGTTCCAACTCTGAGTTCTACAAAAGCTGATCTTACTTGGAGACAGTCTCCCTAGGGGTAAGCCCATCGGAATGAGGTCATGACGGTGGATTCTATTCCAATGTGGCTGTTGTCCTGCCAAGGGGAACTTTGGAGAACACCATGTGACCATGAAGACCGTCATCTGCCAGCCAAGGAGAGAGGGGCCTGGAACAGCTCCTGCTCACAGTCCTCAGAAGGAGCCCCCACTGTGGGCACCAGTGTAAGGCCCTGTTCCCTCAGTCGTTGATGTAGCATGTTTAACCTGACCCTGTGCGTCATGGGTACCCAGGAATTCTGTGCCCGGGGGCCATCGAGGACAACACTGTTTGCTCTCAGAGCGGCTGAGGACAGACGTGTGTACTGTGTGCGTCTCCTCAGCGCACACGCACGCCCTGTCCTCCATCGACTTCACCAACAGAACGAGTTCAGAATAAAATGAGCACGGATTTCAGAGAGCAACGGGCAAACAGCATACGGAGGTGCAGGGCTGGCCCCCCGCAACATGGCCTGAGCAGACACCTGAAACCCCTTGGCCCCCACCTGCCCGTGAGGAGGGGACGCAGATCTGTAGGTGTGCCCCGCCCCACCCCCCACCCCCGAACCGCTCTGTGAGCATGTGTGCACGCACACCCCCAGGGACACACGCTCACATTCGCAAACACGCATGCACCATACTTGCACACGTGCGCATACACACACACACACACACACACAAATCATGCCTCAGATGTCAACACTACTCCGTCATGTCTCAGACAGACGTGTAGCAATAGACATCTGCCTGTCTTCTTTTTCCTTCCTAGAGCTCTCAACGTGGGGAAGGCCTCGGGCTCCTTTACAACCCCGCAGTGCTGAGCGATGGCAGCTCTCCTGGGTGGAAACGTCCCCCACAAGGCCACGGGGCATCCCTGCTGCCGGCTGGTCTCCATGCCTGCCTCGGGCTGGCTTTCAGCCTCGGTCCCAGGGGCATCCCTGCTGCCTGCCAGCCGAGATCAATATTTATGGGTTACACACGACTCCAGTTAGCGGATTTTAGTGCGCCCACAAAATAAGAGATACACTTGTTAGGAACTCTGGGGGAAAAAAGATAGTTTGTTGATGTCAATTGTTCCTCAGAAGTCTAGACAAAATAATGCCAATTTCACGTGTGGACAGTGGCATTTCCGTAAATCAGTTATTCCCACGATTTTTCTACGAAAGCCGCTTCCGGTGACAAGTGGTTTGTGAGAGCGCCAGCTAATGGCTCTCTGTGTCACCTGCCCCTGACGCTGGGTTTGCCTTCCCCTAACATGCTGGGTGATGTCTGAAACGAGGCATTCCTCGACCACCCGTTGCAAAGAAACCCTCCTCTGCGCCCCATCTTTTGTAAAGATACACCTCAATACCAGGTGTCACTGGACACAAATAACACTGGAAAATACAACAAGATAAATGAAGTTTTGTATCTCTACATGTAAAGTGCCAAGGTAGGTGCTCAGAAAAGGCTATTTCTCCTCCCACCGACAGCGCTGATTGAGAAAGAGGTCACAAAGTCACTTTCTTCTGGAAATCTCTCCACTCTGTGACCTTCAAGAGTGCAGAATTATCCACAGTGCCCTTAAATCTGGTGACCTTGCCGGGGTTATTCTTAATTGGCACGTTCTTCCGAGGGCCTGTTGGGAAATGAAACTTTTATATTCTGCACTTGCATTCTGAGAATGATTTTAGAACAATATAGTTAAACACTCAAATCTAATTGTCATTTTTTTTTCTTCATATAACGTCTTTAAAATTATGAATGTTTTTACTTAATCGTGAGTTGAATCCTATCTCTAAAGGCTCACAAAACATTAAAAATTGGAATAATTTGTTTTAAGGGTCTACCATAGTGACTTAAAAATTAAAGTAATGAGAAATGAAGTTATCTCATATAAATTTAACATGGAAATACCACATTTCCCACAGGTCATTAATATCACAATATAATTGGACAACATTTTATGTGTATTTGATATAATGTATTATCTATTTCATACAAAAGTGGTCCAAATTTGTAATATGTTTAATTGGTGAGAATTCTAGCATAAAATAATAGATTTATGGAAAATATTGGCATACCTAAATTTGCTTGTTTGAAATTGACTTGTGTGATTTTATCCAAATTGATACATCCTTTTATGACAGACACTTTATTTTTCATAGACTATTTTTTTAGTAATATATTTTAATTTTCAGATGGTGTGTTGTTTGGCATTTGTTCCCCAAAAATGAGATTCCACTTTGCTCCTTTGAAGTTTCATAAAATGTCACCAAGATAATATCATTATGGATTCCATGTCAAATAGAAATATTTTTATTTTATTGCACTGATTATCACTTGAAAGAAATTTTCACAACTGGTGGGTAATCTGCATTCCTGTGTAGGTCCCCGCCCTTTCCTTTTTTTTCATGATTTTGCTCGTTTCTGTTTCTCTATTTTTGTTTGACATTTCTGCCTTGAAAGGTTGAAACGGGTGTCTGGCAGCCAACTGTCACACAGACTGTTAGATACCCATGAAAACATCCATCAAAATATAGGGAAAATTCACAATCGTGCTGAAATTGAGGCACAGTCCGGGGCCACCGGAATCTGGGAGGATCCCCCGCACACACTAGGGAACTTCTGACAGCCACCGAAGGATGTCACCCTGCTGAGTCCCACCCACCTGCGATCCAGGTCTCATCCTCTCACAAAGCCACCACCAGCTAGCACGCAAAATGGCCGAGGCTGCGTTTTCGATGACTCATCCATCTCAGGCCAGGCTTCTCACAGCAATATTACCACGTAAGAGCAAATATTATCCCCATCTGGTGGGTGAGAAAACCTGACGTTTAGAATGTTCAGGAGATTTCCCAAAGCTTCAGAAGTCGGAGGTAGAAGACTAGCCATTTAAACGGAAGGTGTCACACGACTTCAGCACGCTCCCTGATACTCCCTCCTGCCATCCACCTCGGGGCGGTGGTCCTGGGTCCTCCTTTACTCAGAGAATCTCCGCTCATAGTCTGTCCAGATGTCCACATGTCCACACCGTGGGGATCTCTCCAGTTTCCCGCTGGGTTGAGGGGTGTCTACTCTGGGCGTTGGTGCGAACTTGCTCGTGACACATTGGTGATGCTTCTACAGAAAACCTGCCCACCGCACCTTCGATCCGGTGGCTTCTTCATTTTTGAGTTCCCCATTGTTATATATATATTTTGCTTGGTTACCTGGAGTTTGTCTTCAGCAGATTAGCCAGGAACGGCGTAGTTGGTGAATGTTTCTGACCACACAGATATCCCAGAAAAAGCTTTTTGTCACCTTCTCACATGGTAACAGTAGCAGGTAAACAAAATAAAACAAAAAAAAACCATGATGAACTTTTTATCCTGTAAAAAAAGTAGCATATTTCTTTTCTTTTCCATTTGGAGAGAAGCTCGTTTTGTTACTTTGTTTTGTGTTTTACTTTTCTTGGGTGTTGGTACCACCTTCGTCCTCACTCTTGCAAACCAAAATATGCTGAGGGTAGAGGGGAAACAGCCTGCTTATCAATTCAGATAGAGATTGAACCCTTATTCCCTCTCGCTTCCATTTCTCATCCGTGAGGCACTTTTCCATAATTTGTGTGGCCGTGGCTCCTGTCCACGTGGCTTTGAATACTTTGAGACACGCCCCCCGCCCCCCGCCTGCAGGTGGAATCTCCCTTCTCCTTTCTCCTGAACTGTGGCAGAGCTCTGTGTGCCCTCCTAGCATCAGCTGGGGTTTTGCAAAGTCTGTTTCCCTCCTGCTTTTTTATCTGAATCACGATTCACATTTTAGGGTTTTTCTTTGTTTGGTTTTGTATTTTTTCCAAAGTTAGAAGTGAGGAGACAGAGAGACAGACTCCCCCATGCACCCAACTGGGATCCACCCGGCATGCCCACCAGGGGGCGATGCTCTGCCCATCTGGGGTGTTGCTCCTTTGCAACTGGTGCCATTCTAGCACCTGAGACAGAGGCCATGGAGCCATCCTCAGCGCCCAGGCCAACTTTGCTCCAGTGGAGCCTTGGCTGTGGGAGGAGAAGAGAGAGACAGAGAGGAAGGAGCCTTGGCTGCGGGAGGGGAAGAGAGAGATAGAGAGAATGGAGCCTTGGCTGTGGGAGGGGAAGAGATAGAGAGAATGGAGCCTTGGCTGTGGGAGGGGAAGAGAGAGACAGAGAGGAAGGAGCCTTGGCTGTGGGAGGGGAAGAGAGAGACAGAGAGGAAGGAGCCTTGGCTGCGGGAAGGGTGGAGAAGCAGATGGGCTCTTCTCCTGTGTGCCCTGGCCGGGAATCGAACCTGGGACTTCCACACACCAAGCTGACGCTCTATCATTGAGCCAACCGGTCAGGGCCTCACATTTTAGTTTTTTTAATCTATTTCCCTTTTTATCTTGGGGGTCATTCCCCCATTGTTTTGACATCTGGTTACACTTTGAGCGTAATTAACTTAAAGTTTTCAATCACACTGTATTAATTTGAGGTGTTTTTTCCCCAGAGAAAATCCAGAGATAACGATGGGTGTATAAGAATTGGATGTGTGAGGTGACAAATTTTTGGTGGAGCTGGCTCAGGGCTCGGAGAGCCAGGGCAGGCCATTGCGTCCAGGGTGTGGGCTGATACGCAGCCGCCAAGAAAGCTGTGTGAGGGGCACAGGGCTGGGCAGAAGAGGAAGCCTTCCCCTCTCCTTGTTCAATGGGGCTCAGCACAGAATGGGCCACTTGTCTTCTTTATGGAGCCGCAGTGAGCGCAGCTGGGGGTTGGGGCGAGGGGCCAGCCACCATCGGGCCTCAGAGAGCTGCTGACTGGGGCGGGGTCCTCGTCGGGGTCTATAGCCACTTGGTGACCAGCAGGGAGGGGCCTCCCTCAGTGAGGAAGACCTGGTAGGAAAACGCTTTCAGAATATGCCCCTGCAAGTGCTGGTCGGTGGTGAGTGCACTGCGTAGGATGCTGCTGGCCACCTGGAAACAGCTCCGTGGTCCTTTCTGATGGGGGCTGTCCTTCCTCCCTGTTCCCTGAGACGCAGGAGAGAGGAGATGAAGAATCCGGACCCAGGCCTTCCTTTTCGAGCGCCAGGGGAACAGGCAGGGTGCTGTCCTGTGGGCTGCAAGGTCACCTCCCCGAGCGAGGGTGGAGGGACAGGGGCTCCCAGGCCCCTGTAACCCCTAAGGCAGGAATGGAATGCAGTCCTCATGGACGCAGTGGACAAAGCAGAGATGCTCTGGAAAGCAGTGCCAGGCAAGGTCTCATCTCTACTCAAACCATGGGCTGTCCTTGTTGCGGTGGCGTTAGCTGCTTTCACTCCAGGCCACCTTCTCAAGCCCCATCCAATGAGGGGGGATTGCAGTCAGGGGTCTGTCCTCTCTGTGAGCCAACAAGAAGCCCCGAGGTGGGCAGAGGCCCAGCCCCGCCCTGCAGCAAGCACCCTGGACTGGCCAGGCGGCTCTCTGGGCCACGGGGGTCAGAGAATACAATCAGGGAAGCACTCCATTGAGAAAGGAGGCTTTGATAGAGGGCCCAAGGGCTGAGGGGGCTTCCGGACAGCAGTGCCGAGCAGGCCCCGGGGCAGGAGACAAAGGGATTGTTCGCTGGAATCCCAGAGAACCCGCGGCCTGGTGCCAAATTGCCTGCCCCAGTTCGGAGCCGCTGCCAAAGCCCGTCCCCTTCATAATGGGGATGTTTGTCTTCGGGGTGCACTTGAAGTCCCACCGCCGGGGTTTCCAGGGCATGAGAATTTCCAGGCCTGGCACAGCGATGGGCACGCAGGGCTTTGCTCTGCCAGGCTGGCCACCCCCCATGCAGGGCGGCTTTGTGTGAGTTCAGAGAGGGTCTTTGATCCGAGCCAATGGAACAGAAGCTGATTATCTCACCTTTAAATAGAGCAGTTTCAGCCGACACAGCAAAGCCTCAGGGGGCGTGGAGGTGGGCGGCAGCCAGGGGGCCCCTCCAAGTGTCCAGTGCCCCGCCAGGAAGGAAGCCCATGAGGGCGCAGAAGTCGCTGCTGCCAGCTCTGATGGTGTTCTCCTCGGCTCCTCGTATTTTTAAGGAAGGAGGCAGGACTCAAACGGCCGCGTTGACTCATCTGTGAGGAGTGTCTCCCGTCCCTCAGCAAACGGTTTCTGTGTTCTGTATTGACGGCGCCATCCAGATGGGTTTGCTCAAGGGGACGTTTCTCCCGTCTCCCAAACTGTCACTAAGGGTGAGCTTTCGGTCACGCGGGAGTGTGTGCTGGCCCGGGTCTGGGCCCCCGCAGACCAGAAATACAAGGATGCCCCCCCACCCCCGTCATGAAACTCAGAGGCACCTACCCACCCTTAGAGTGAGGCCACGGGCCCCCGGGCATCGGTGCTGCTCTGATAATAAGTCAACAGTTCCTCTGACTTCACCCGTGGACCTCGTGTTGCTAGAAAAACCTGTGAAAAGAAACTTTCTTTTGTGGTATGAGAAAAGTCACTTTTTTGTGTGCCTCAGGTTTCCATCTGGAAAGTGAAGTGGCCACACACGTCTCACCGCAAAGGCGGGAATATCCTGTAGACACAGACAGAAATATATACAGGCAGGGAGGGAGAAATGGGTGGGTAGACAGACACCCTTGGGTGTCAAGCTATGATTGACACAATGTAAACTTGTTGTGCATGTGTTTGAATAATAATAACAATAATAATAATAATAACTGCTGGCCATCGCTGAGAATTACATTTTAGGCACAATGCTATAGCTACACTGTATCCTTTGATCCAGATAGCATTCCTTATAGGCCGGTATTACAATCCTTATTTTACGGCTGTGAACGTGAGGCCCCTGCACGTCGACTCAACTCTATCCGCGTCCCTGTAGGAGGTGGTGGTCCTGAGATTCCTCTCCTAAGCGTCCAAGCCTGCCCACCCACTCGCCCACTGTGCTTAGTGAGCCCACCCCGTGTTTGCACAGCCTGCCTCTTCCAGGGGGCCGCTCCAGGTCCAGGATGACTGGCACAATTTTAAAAGTCCCACAATGTTTCTTTCCTGCTGGTATTTTAACAAACTACCAGATGCACCTCTGGCATGGTACAGGAACGCCATGCCAGCACAGAGGCTGGGGGAATTCCACAGGACATGAGCTTCATCTAGGCAAACAGGAGCGAGGACTTTTCCTGTCCAGGTTGGAGGCATGTGAACAGTTCTTCAGAAATCTCTGTCCTGGGTAATCAAGTCCCTTCTCTCGACACCGAAGGCTTTGTGCCCCCAGCGGGTAGGTCCGTGTTGTCTTGGATGCGTGTATACCTGGTGAAATGGTGTAAGACCTGACCAGGAAAGCAGAGCAGGTGCAGAGGGAGTCCGTGTCGACACAGGCAGGTGTGATGAGCTCAGCTCTCCTGACACAGCAGCAGTAAACAGAGGACTGCTGGGGGCAGGGGGGTGGGTTTAAACAGTTTTTGAGCTTTTTATTTTCTTGAGTCCCCATGCACCAGCCAACATTTTATAATGCATTGTTTATTTTACGGAAAAAGCCTTAAATTCAAATTATGTCTTGGATGAGACGGCCCCCTTCACATCTCACTGTGGGAATATCTCATTATCCAAGCTCGCATTTGTAACATCGACAAATGACCCAGACCTTAATGGCGGGTTAAACAAACAAACAAAAATATCGGTTGGTTCTGTCACCCAAAAATATTCCGTGTCATAGCCATTTTTGATCTTATATATTTCAAATCCCCGGACAGTTTTGAAAAAGGACCCGGAAAATATTAATGTGTCTGTATACATTTCCCAGAGTTATAAACGTGATGAACAGGCCCTGTTCAGCCCCGAACCATAATTTCATTTTTCACCGTTGATTACCGACGTTCCATTTTCTGGCCAACTTGTCCTTGTGTCACACGGGGCTACAAATGGTGCTTCAAGGTTCTGCCAGATATTTCCTGCGAACCCCGACTCGCACGGAATCTCGGATTGGGTTGTCCCTAGTTCCCATCCCTGTCTCCTTGTTCGTTGCCTGCGGAGTTTTAAAGGAGAAATCAAAGCTGGATGGTAGTAGAAAGTCTTTATTTACCATTAATTGGAAAGAAAATGGTATCACGCCGTTTCTGTCATTTGATCTTGTTGGTCCGGTCATGTTCTGTTGGTCTGGGTAATGGGTGTTAGGTTGACGGTTACCCCAGGCCTTCAAGGGTTAATTAGAGGGTTGCCTGAACGTCCTGAAGCCTACCCCACCATCGAGGCAGGGCTGGAAAGTTCAAAACAGTTTAAGTTCCCCAGATAGATAAAACAACGGTGGAGTCTTCTCTTGCCTCAGCCTGCCTCATGCTAAAAATGTTAGCAGCTTGGCTATAATCAGTCCGTTTTATATATTTCCTATCTCCTTTTTTTTTTCAGGGGATTTCCCCAAAGCAAAAATAAATGCTTTCCTCTTGTGCTTCCATCGCCTGTAAGTTAATAGGACCAGGTTGCTTCATTTTTCTGTCCCACCTTCTTGTTTGTTTGGTTTGTTTCCTTTTTAGAATCGGTTAGAGAGAGGTCCAGGAATGGAGGGCAGAGGGAACGTTCTCTGAGTCTACACCGTGCCAGGCGCTTTTCTTCTGTGTCTCCCTGACTCGTCTCCGTGGAGACGTTACAGATGTTGTTGCCGGTGCTCCACAGACGGAGTTACGGAGCCCGAGTGAGGCGAGGTGACCGTGGTAAGAACGCCACGCGGAGAGGAACAGACCCTGCGAGGAGCTCCCACTCTGGTCTCTGCTTTGCAGAAGAACACGCTCTCTCTGTGGTTCCCGCCGCTTTCCACCCGCACAGGAGCTGCTGCCCTGAGGGACCCGGGTTCCAAAGCTGTGACACCTCCTCTGGAAAACGCCTTGATCGTCCCCTCCCATGCCAGCTGGCCTTGCGTGATGCCACCCACGTGTTTTCCCCTGACCGCGCGGCACTTTGCGCGCCGAAATCCCAGCATGCGGAACACACCCCCTACTGACACGCGCCTCCCCTCCGCGTTGAGAAGGCCCGTCGCTCTGATGGCCCCGTGGGAGCCCCCTGCAGAGGTGTGGGCTGTGAGCTTGTGCGTCGCTCTGATGACCCCGTGGGAGCCCCTTGCAGTGGTGTGGGCTGTGAGCTTGTGGGTCGCTCTGATGGCCCCGTGGGAGCCCCTTGCAGAGGTGTGGGCTGTGAGCTTGTGCGTCGCTCTGATGGCCCTGTGGGAGCCCCTTGCAGAGGTGTGGGCTGTGAGCTTGTGCGTCGCTCTGATAGCCCCGTGGGAGCCCCTTGCAGAGGTGTGGGCTGTGAGCTTGTGCGTCGCTCTGATGGCCCCGTGGGAGCCCCTTGCAGAGGTGTGGGCTGTGAGCTTGTGCAAGCCGCTGTAGGGACACATTGGCAGCAGACTCCCGGGGGAGGGTGCCCATGAGCTCTCCCGCTCTGTGGAGGGACCTTCGGATGCTTTCCTGCCAAAGACGTTGAGTGCCCCGCGAGGCGCTCATGCCAAGGGCGTTCGCTGCAGAACGGCAGAATTCCTCCGGGGGTCCTCGCGTTATCACGGAACAACGTGGGACTTCGGCCAAGTCAATTGTGGGAGAGAGAAAGGCCGTTTCTCTCCCCGCTGCACGTCAGGGTGCTGCGGCCCGCCGGAGAGGGCTCAAATGTCTCCGTTTCCACCCCGTCAAGAAAATGGGTGAGGCTAATTCTATTCTCGCGCGTGCCACGCACGGCCATTGGGTTCTCCCTCTGAGTTTCCGGGATACCGGTCTTTGTAGGAGGTGGTGTTGGGAGTTGCTCTTATTTTATATATTAATGATATTAAGGACCCAAAGCCAATCACATCACTTTTAGAAGAGTGTATTGTTATAAGTGTTCTATTTTATTATTAATTATTGTGGTTAATCTCTTACTGGGCTTAATTTATATAAATTATATTGTATCACAGGTATGTCGACATAGAAAATAATATAGTCTATACAGGCTTCGGTACTGTCGTGGTTTCAGCTGCCCACCGGGGGTCTTATTTAGCATAGTCCTGGACTGTCACTATCTACATGTTGTGCATAATGACACGTGCTTGCAAAATTCCACGGAGGAAACACCTGTATCTAAATAGAGTACATATCAAGTACAAGTTTCATTAGAAATTGGCATCTCTCTCTGCCTGACCAGGCGGTGGCGCAGTGGATAGAGCATCGGACTAGGATGCGGAAGACCCAGGTTCGAGACCCCAAGCTCGCCAGCTTGAGCGTGGGCCCATCTGGCTTGAGCAAAAGCTCACCAGCTTGGACCCAAGGTCGCTGGCTCCAGCAAGGGGTTGCTCGGTCTGCTGAAGGCCCGCGGTCAAGGCACATGTGAGAAAGCAATCAATGAACAACTAAGGTGTCACAACGGCAACGAAAAACTAATGATTGATGCTTCTCACCTCTCTTCGTTCCTGTCTGTCTGTCCCTATCTATCCCTCTCTCTGACTCTGTCTCTGTCCTCTGTCCCTATACAAAAAAAAAAAAAAAAATTGGCATCTCTGATAAGCGCCCTGAGGAAATACACATCTAATACCACAAAGAAGATAAAGTCGATTGATCCTCAGTCGGCACAAAGCAAGACTGACAGGACATTGTTAGCTCGCCATCCCCAGAGCGGCCGGAGGGGTGACCGTGGGAGTCCTGTAGAAGCTAGGAGGCTCGGTGGGGCGTCTCCCCGCGGCCTCTGCAGGGACAGCTTCAGCGAGAACCACAGACGTGTTCTGGGGCCCGCCAGGGAGGACCCACGTCAGGCTGCTCCACATCAACAAGCCTGGAAAGTTCTGCACAAAAACAAAACGGTTCGTGTTTCTGTACCAGCCAGAAAATGCCAGTATTCTGGCTTTGCTGAGAGGACACCCGAGGGCAGGCTCCCGGGTCCCAACGGGTCTGTGAGCATCAGAAGGTCATCTGGTCACGTCAGCTGAGCTCAGAATCCCTTCATCGCTTGGCAAGACCCAGGGACGCTGGGCAGCCCGTGCTGTGACCCAAGCAGTCTCTGTCCAGAACACGAATGCCTTGCAGGCGGGTCCTTCCGCAGGGACTGCCCCCTGGGAGGCCACCTTGACCTGAGGACCAGGAAAGGAAAATGTCCTTTGCTTACCTACTATCCCCGATGGATTCAGGCAGCTAAGGCACCCTCCCCTGGTTGGTCCCACGCTTGGCTGAATGTCCCCCTGATTTATCTAGAACTTCCTGCATTTCCCCCGGAGGTGACTGGGCTCGGGAGCTGTGCCAGGTGATCCATGCCCACGCCGTCCCTAATGCATTTGTAAAGCCATTTGTGAGCGGGTTGGGAGCCAGGGCAGCCTATAAATGCCTGGAAATAATGACCATGATACTTACGGGTGATGGAAGACGAGTAGTCAGCACAGCAGGACAGGCACGGCCGGCTCACAGGTGCTCCCCCCTTTCTCAGACGCTCTCTGGCCCCTTGGTACTTAATCAAGGACACCCCACCGCCCAGCCCCGGCAAGCTTGCCGTCCGGTTCGCTCAAACGGATCATCACAGAAATACCGCTCTGGTCTGAGGGCTGGCACCTATGTGCGCGTGTGAGGCGAGCTTCAGTTAGTTGTTCATTATAAATTAGCAACTGTTTCCACGTCCGTGGGTGTGAGGGTGATTGTGGGCGCCAACCACACAGTTTGGTCCAGATGCGCAGGGATGAGAGACCGCTGGCCCCCCGGGTCTCACAGGGATATGTGGATGCTATTACAGGCTGTTGAAGAGACTGCTTCCTTCCTGAAACACCGCTTTTCTGGGGTGCGCTGTACGCCCCCCCCCCGCCCCCGCACGGCAGGCGGGTCACGTCCAGGTTGAAGAGGAAGCCCGCTAGGAATGCTAGCCGCGTGGTGCGCTGGCTGCGTGGTCACGGGTCATCGGGCCAATCGTTAACCCTCGGCTGGAGAGCTCTTCCGCTCTTCCACCTGTCCGCCTTTCTGTCTGGTGCCGTGTTCAGAGTGCACGTACTGTGTATTTCTTTTCACACAGAACCCCGCTGTCCCTGTGAGAGTGGGGGCACTGAGGGGGTGCACGGAGGTCACATTGCTGGGATCCCATGGCAGCCACTCAGAGGAGGCGACAGAGAGGAGTGGAAGTGTTTTCAGTATCCTCAGTGGGGCTGGTTAGTTTTCTTTGCTTCCAGCCCATAATATGTGGCTTTTACCCCTACAACCAGTCAGTCAGAAACGTGGCTTGATCAACGCATGGCGTTTCTGTTTCATTTTAAAGGTATAATTTTACCGGAGTGTGCTATATTTATATCTTCACATTTCACAGAATTTGTAACGTCCCATAAATATTTTTGCCAGTGTACATTAAACCAGGTCACATGTCCTCCTCCCTGTGACCTCAGAGGGACCTCTTTCGATTTTTTTTTATAGGGACAGAAAGAGAGTCAGAGAGAGGGATAGACAGGGACAGACAGACAGGAACAGAGAGAGGTGAGAAGCATCAATCATCAGTTTTTTGTTGCGACACCTTAGTTGTTCATTGATTGCTTTCTCACACGTGCCTTGACTGCGGGTCTTCAGCAGACCGAGCAACCCCTTGCTGGAGCCAGCGACCTTGGGTCCAAGCTGGTGGGCTTTTGCTCAAACCAGATGGGCCCACGCTCAAGCTGGCGACCTCGGGGTCTCGAACCTGAGTCTTCCGCATCCCAGTCCAACGCTCTATCCACTGCGCCACCGCCTGGTCAGGCTCTTTTTATTTTTATAAGTTAAAAAAAAATGCATTCCCACAGTTCTTGGGCACACACACACACACACACACACACACTATACTGTACATGCGTGTACCAATACCATTCTTAAATGTTTTCTCTATAAAGAAAGCAGAATTCAGCATTTGACGTTTGACTGTATTACAGACACTGAAAACCTGCACAAAGTGAGTCCATTCTCCCTTTTCGAGGAAACGTGAGTGAAATACAGAAAGCTGGTGGCCGTCGGGAACGTCTGCCTCCACCCCGCCCCCTGGTCGCCCTGAAGAGACCCCCCCCCACCCCCCCCCACCCCCGCTCCCGTTCTTTCCCTTCTTCAACAACGAGCTGTTGAACATCCTTACTTGCTTTTCCAGAAGCTAAACTCATCAGCAGCCACGCCCTTGGCTTCTGCTGTGCCGTTGGCTCTCAGTCGGACCGAAGGACGCGGACACCTTCTCATCTCCCGTCTCTTCTCGTCCCGTGTCACAGAAGAAGCGGAGGCTGGCCCACACAGAGGCTGAGGTGGGAGGCGCAGGCAAAGCAGAGAGGGGAAGTTGGCGTTCCCTGCGTGTACCCAGGCTCAGGAGATTAATGCAGCGGAGTGCTAGTGAGCAATTCCATTTTCCAGATGCCATTGTTATTATTAAAATAAATTAACACAGGCTCATGGGAAAAAAAACACATCAAACAGAACAAAAGATTCCCAGTGGACTGGCACCCTCATCATCACACCCAGTCTTGTCCCCAGAGAGGAGTTGCTATTGTTTTTTAATGTGACCGTCAGCGACGGTCCTCAGCGTGCAAGCGTCCGTGGGGACTCTGTGGAGGGCACGTGTGCGTGCTTCCCCACTTTTATTTTTACGTAAAACGTAGCACACGACACATCTTCTTCCTGAGCCTCGCTCATTTTTACTTAACCCCGTGAGCAGCACAGACGTTCATACCCGTCCTCGTGACTCCTGACCATCCAGAGCTCGATCAATTTATTTTTAAAATGCGTAAGACAACATTAAAAAAAAAAAAAAAGGCAAATGTATGTTCCTCCTGTTTCCTTAAACTGGTTATCAAACAAACATGATTTTCAGTTAATAAATCTGTAACTGGAACTAATTTCATTTTTTGAAAAAAAATTAAAAAAAGGAAACAACTCACTCCTAGGGGTCAGCGAGCATGAATGAAAAGAACTCACTCCTCAAAGAGTTGCTGTCACCTTGGACATTGTTCTATGTTCACGTATAGAACTCCTTCAGTATTTCTGATGGCTACGTAACCCTCATGATTTTCTCTGACACTTGGTATCACTTGAGATTTGATCTGGGAAGCGGACCCGCCCTGAGTGGCCTGGACACATTAGACCTTGCACTGTCGGGGGGTGTGGGGGGGTCTGTTAAACAGCCTAGTTGAGTCTGTAGTCTGTAGACTCCCCAAATGGTACTTGGTCTGAAGTTGGACGTTAAGGACGGGGACCAGGAACAACCAGGAACCCGTGAGGATAAGGTGTGGAGCCATGTGTTTCTCTCACCATGTTCATCGTTGAGCACTGGGGGCGGGGGAGCAGGAACCCTTCTCCATGGAGCTGAACCCGCACCTGCTTGGCCAGGACGGGAGGCTCTGAAGGGGGACCGGCAGCAGGACATGCACAGCTGGCTGTGGTCATGGCCACGAGTTGATGAGCAAGTGCAGGCGAGGTGAAGGAACACCCGCCTTCCGACTCAGTAATCCAGCACATCTATCCTGCTCCCACGCCCATTTCCTCTGTTGAGCCCGAGTCCAGAAGCTTGCCAGGGAGGGAATCTGGAAACCCAGTCCCAGCCAGCTGGGCTCTGGGGTCAGGGTTGCTCCAGCCCTGCACCGATGGAAACTGAGCGGTGTCCCAGCTTCTGAGTCTGCACGTGGTGCTGTAACAAGTAGTTCCCGACTTGTTCCCGACTTGCAACCCTCGCACGGTATAAATACAGCTGGCCCAGACAGTGTGTGCATTTTCTATTTCATTAGATACTGTTGAATTTCACTCCAAAGGGGTTGTACCAATTTATATTCCTGTCAATGATGGATGAGGATTCCAATTTCCTGACATCCTCACCAACAGAATGTATAATCCTTCTTTTTGAACTTTTCGTTTCAATAGGTTAAAGAACACGTATCTTATTGTTGTTTTAACTTGCTTTTCTTTTTTACCAGATATGTGCTTAAGCATCTTTTTAAAATGTTAACCTCATTTATATTTTCCCCTCTTACATATACATTTAGCCATTTTTCTCTTGCATTCATTTTCTAGCTTTTTTTTTTTTTTTAATTCAGTGAAGGGGGGAAGGCAGAGAGACGGAATCCCACATGCACCCCGACTGGGCTCTACCTCGCAAGCCCACTAAGGGGCAGTGCTCTGTACTATCTGGGGTGTTGCTCTGTTGCTCAGCAACCAAGCTCTTTTTAGTGCCTGAGGCAGAGGCCACAGCCATCCTCAGTGCCCAGAGCCAACTCGCTCCATTCGAGCCATGGCTGCAGGAGGGGAAGAGAGAGAAAAAAACATGAGGGGTAGGGATAGAGAAGCAAATGGGTGCTTCTGCATGCTGTGATCGGGAACTGAACCCAGGGCATCCACATGCTGAGCAAATGCTGGTCATTCAGTTCATCGTTGTGAAGGAACAGCCTTTTGGTTTCATTGATTTTCTCTATTATTTTCATTCCACTTGTTTCGTTTTTATTATTTTCTTTGACTTATGTTGGGTTCAATTCCCTCTTCTTTTTCTGGTTTCGTAAGGTGGAAGTTGGAATGTTTGATTTTAGATACTTCTCTAATACAGGCTTTCAATGTTACCAGTGTCCCTGTAAACACTGTCTTTGCTTCATAGCACCAAGTTATGACAGGATAAATTTTCATTTTTATTTACATTAAAATAGTCTTTTTTTTGTTTCTCTGGAGTGAAGTATAGTACCAGGTGCTGAATCTGGAGCCACGGCAGTGGCATAGAGGTTGGCTCTGTGACCTCCTGACTCGATAGCCCTCTCCACAACCACAATCATTACGGCCACACATCTCGAGCCACCGTCCCATCAGCACCTCCTCAACGGCCAGACTGTTCCCTGTGGCGCCCTGCCCTGTGCTACTGTTGCATCCTGTGCTATCGTCACATTGTATGTCCCACCCTGTCTCCTCACAGCAGACACAATGAGCTCTACAGGTAGAAGCTTACCCAAGAACCTCGTTAGTGCAGACTGCGGGGTCGGGGCAAGTGAAGATGGCATGCATGTTTGATTCTCTCTGGAGCATGCCATTCTTTTGTTGGTGGGTTTTCTTTTCAGGGGGTGCAGGGAGATGGGAATAATACCTGTGCTCCCGTTTTGCAGATTTCACGGCCAGACCTTCCATCTCTGTATCCATCTCTTGTGTCTTCCCCAAGGGTCATCCTTACGTTCTTCTATCTCTGTAACAAGCATCTGGAACCTCCCTGGGTGACCACACCCCCTCAAACATCTGCTCTCTCTCTTTCTTCCTCTTCCTCTTCCTCTTCCAAATCAAAGAAATCTCAAAAGAGCTGTTTCCACTTCTCCCCTTCCTAGTCGCTACCTAACCAGGGTGTCTGGCTTCTCTTTTACCAAATCGTTTGCCGCAAACGATTATTTATTGACTTCCATGGTTGATCTTCCATGTTCTTGGTATTCCACTTGCGGATAGCTTTAGCAACAGTGGGATTTTTTTCCTCCCTATTTGACATCATTTCTTTCCTTGATATTACAGCACAGCTGTTTCCTTCTCATTCTCCTTTCCTGGCTTCTCCCCTCTGACCATCTAAACTAGAATACTCTTATTTATTCCCTGTTTATACCCACGCCCTGGGAGGCCCCAGCTGCTCTGAGTGGTTTTAGTCATCATTAGAGCAACCAGTGCCCGTGTGTCCACATGATTCCCTGTCCTGCTCCTCTGAGCTTCTGCCCGGACCGGATGATCACCAGGTGCCTGAGTTTCCCGACTCTGCTGGGCAAATGAAATCCATCCATTCTTCCTAAAATTATTTCTCCCCTGATGTCCTTAATATATGTGTATTCCGAGGAAAGGAGAAGTAACTTCAATCTCTGCTTTTTTTCCCTCCTGAGACTAAATCAAGGAAATACCAGCCCTGAGGCTGCATCTGACACTCTACGAAGCAGCAAGTTGGGGAAGCAACAATAACAAAGGAAACAGTAGTCATTAGGCTTGAACTTGAGGCTTCTGACCGCCATTTCACAGTGAATAAGAACCCTCGTAAACATTATTATCCACAATGTTCATTCTTTTTTTTTTTTTTAATGATTATCGTGGATGACAGATTTTTTTTTATTTTTTTTAAATTTTTATTTATTTATTCCTTTTTGAGGAGAGAGGGAGAGAGAGAGAGAGAGAGAGAAAGAGAGGAGAGAGAGAGAGAGAAGGGGGGAGAAGCATGAAGCTTCAATTCCCATATGTGCCTTGACCGGGCAAGCCCAGGGTTTTGAACCGGCGACCTCAGCATTCCAGGTTGACGCTTTTATCCACTGCGCCACCACAGGTCAGGCCACAATGTTCATTCTTAAAGGTGGTGACAATTTTAGGACTCAGAAACTTCCGGGTAAAACTGTCGCGAGGACATCTCGGGATTGCCTTAGAATTTGGGAGACACAAGCTGAGCCACATTGCTGACGGGTCATTTCCTGGGATTCTCACAAGCTAAGAATTTTTCTTTGGTGGCTCACCTCTTACACATGTGTTCTGTCATTTAGGGATGTAATTGTGAGAGAAAATGGTCATCAGAGGGTCAATGTTGACATGCATCAAAATTTCATCTTTCTTTTGTACAGAAGGGTGAATGTTTAACATAGTTGTTCTTTTCTTGGGAAAGAGATGAACTTATCTGCAATGCCGGTGGTCGAGGCCAGGAAGGTTGACACTGGCTTCAGGCAAACCACAGAAGAACCGTGCAGCCGAAAGGCATTGGGCCATTCCTGTAAATTTGATTCTTGCAACGGTGGTCAAGCGAACAGGAGGAAATCGCCCCTGACGGCAGCAGGTGCGTGATCAGAACCCCCCCCCCCAGGAAATTACCCGTAGCCTTATATAGACCCCCCCATGTGATTCCCTGCCCCGTGCTCACGCGCTAACCATGCAAAGTGCTTGCAGCCGGAGCGCAAGGCAGCGAGTCTAACCACAGCTGTTCTCCCCTGCACATCCCGTTTCCACCTTCTTAGTCATTCCAGCCTCCCAGACTCTGATATCCAACTGCAGCCGTGTTAGTGTGTGGGGATAATTTATCAACTCTCATTTAGAGCTAATAAAGTTGTTTCTGTGGGAATAGCTCCAGATAAAGTTGGAAAGAGGAAATTCTCTAGGCTGCTCACTTCGATGTATTGCCGCTCAGAAAACCTATCGGAAGTGTACTCACCGAAAGCGTTCTTTCTCTCTTTCTTCCCCTCGCCCCCCCCCCATTTAAAATATGAACACCGTAGGGCCAAGAGCATTCTCTCCATCCACCCATGTCCTAGAGTAGTTGATGATATTGACATCCCTCCCCCCGCACCCCCCCCCGCACACACAAATTTCAGTCAAAATAATATGTATTTTGAAAGTAGTGTTTCAGACTCCTGGCGCTGTCCTTAGAATCCTAAATCTTCCTTTTATCTCCTTGAGATGTGTCAGCTACAGCTATATTGAAACTCTACATTTTACTCTTTCCGAATTCAATTCTCCTGACGAATTTCTCCTTCCTCCCTGCCTGGAGTTCCGACTTCCAGAGCAGCTTTACACACACGAGAGAGATAAATGCCCGAGAATGAAAGTCAGGCTTGGGTCAGTTCACCCCGGACCCCCTTTCTTCCTGCATTCTGAGATGTGAACTGTGAACCCAGACTGAGTGGTGAAGGAAACCCAGCTCTTCTCTTTCTGCAGATGCTGCGGGGAGAACTGGGGTCTCTCGCGGGGTTCACAGACTGCCGGCCGCTCCCTGGAGAGTCCGTCTCTTCCCGTCTCCGTCCCGGGCATGGAAAACCCAGCAGCTGACCTGCGGCGGACTGTCCCAGGCTGGCAGGGACGTGTCAGGGTGCCCGCAGGAAGCAGGGAGTCTGGGAAGAGGATGGTTGGGTGGCATCTGGCTGCTGGCCGTTGGAGAGACGTGTAAGAGAGTGAGACCTTTCCAACCAGTGAGAACACGTGGGGTCAGTCTGTTGTCCTTCCACAGCGTGTGACCTTTCTCCGGGGTGGGGGGAGCTTCCAGTGGTGAGAGCTTCCGTTTTAGGTCTGGTTCACAGACAGTAGGACACACAGACACGTGCCCGCAAGGACACGGACATGCCCACGGCTGGGAAAACACGGACCTAAAAAGCCCGGTAATGTTGTTTTCTCTGTTAACTGCGCTGGGAACCTGGGAGGGGGGGGGGTGGCACCTTCAGACGGAGACTTCCTGCCTCTCGGTGGTGGATGGAGGCGTTCTGCTTTGCGGGAAGGACTGTCACCCTCTCGTATGGACCTGCCACAATGAGCCATATTGTTTTATTCAAATTCTTGTGATGGTGGAACACTGCTGAGCCGTTACCTGACCACAGACGGGCAGAATACGGCCGTGTGGAGCGCAGCCAACGTGGGGAGAAGTGGACCGGCGGGCACTTGCCTCAGGATACACTCAAAGCCGACATTCAGGTGTCCAGGAAGGTGGCTGGAATGTTGGGGTATGCGCACCTCCATCCTGCCGATGAGAAGGTCTCGGAAGATAATACTGTGTGGCTGTCCTAGAGCGGTAGTGAAGTACCGGTGTCCTCGGCAGTCAGGAGTTCTGTCCCTCTGTCCTTCCAGATCATCTGTAAAACCTGCCTGTGACACAGCGCAGGGCCCAGTGCAGCAGACACGACATCACCTTCCCTGTGACATGAGGCTGGCGTCCCCGGGGAGGGAGCTTGGGCCGGTAACTGATGAAGATGTCACTAGCTGCGTATTCATCACAGCACCCACCCGCTCAGACTGAGGGCTTTCACTGTGTGTTCCCAGCAAAGACACTTAATTAATGACAAGGCCTAATCGGGCTGTCTTATTATTTACATGGATGCAGGCAGGACTTAGCTCCACGGATATGCAAACAAACCGGCCCCGAGGAAGTGTTAATTAATAATTCTGAGCCAGGTGCTCCAAGGGGCCCCGTCACCGCGCTCTCAGGTGATTTACAGCGTCTGCTTGGCCACGTCCTCGTTGTCCCCTGCCTGCAAATGAGTGACCGCTCCAGCAGATCTTGCTGTGGCAATGGCACCGGGCCTTGTTGGGTACAGAAACTCTCTTATCTTCGCACGGGGCCTAATGGAGATGGATGCCTGAGCCGGGGAGGGAATCCTGGTGTCTTTCTGGGATGTGACACTGCTCAGGGACAGTTCTCTGCGTTTGCCGAGCCCGGCTACGCTCAGGGACAGAGGGGACCCTTCACCTGAGCAAACCCTGGAAGGAGTAAGCTGTGCTGTCGCCCACGGGGGATTCACTCAGGTTGGGAGTCAGGTATTATAATAGGAGGTAGGATTAGGCTCATACTCCTCCAGAAGTGGAAAGCCCCTGGGAGAGTAAGAACCCAATGGGTAAATTGCTGCTAGCGAGATCCGGGAGGGCACGACGCAGCTAATTGGGGTGCTGATGGGTAATGAGGACGACAGTGGAAACTGTTTGAGGGAAAGTCACCCGGGAACGTCTCCGAGGACGGCTGGGAAGGGCGTGAGGCCGGACGCCGGAGACTCGGTGAAAAGGCCATCGTGGTTGATTGGCACAGAGATTTGAGACCCGGCTTAAAAATAGGGTCCAAGCACTGGGACTAGAACGGGAAGGAAATGATATTTGAGAGATTTCCTGGAGGCAGAATCAAGAAATTTTGAACAAGACCTTGGCTGAATTGGAAAGCCGTGCCCTTGCTGTCACCCCAAGTGGCTCACCTGCTACTGCTGTTTCTTCCTTTTGAAACATTTTTGGAAATACTGTACTGTTTTATTGTCTTCTTGCATTAAGTGTGGATTTGGGCAACATGATGTCAAATGGGTTTCTGGTCTTTGGTAAGTGTGTGTGTGTGTGTGTGTGTGTGTACAACGCACATGCGTGTGTGTAGGTAGGCACATGTGTGTATTTAACTGTCTCTCTATACATCTGTCAATCATCTAGCATCTCTACCTATCATCTGCCCGGCCGCTTATCTATTATAATAATCCCTCATCTAATTTTTTATCTTTGAAATAGCTTTAACATTTAAAAAATCCTGCTTCCCTTAATTTTTAATGTGATATCTAGGCCCCGTCCGGGCAGCTCAGTTTGTTAACGCCCTTACAAGAATCAACCAGCAACGGCATGGAAAAGTGGGTGTTTTTCTCTGTCGCCGTGTTTCCCGTCGGGGTTCCCACATTTTCCGTACCATCATACCTTACCTGGCCTCCGATTTCCGCTCTGTGATACAACTCTTTTCTCTTACCCCTTTGAGGAAAGTTATTGTCTTATTTTAAATCCTGGATGCGCCTCTTCCCGGAGTTCTACTTCAGGTGGTGCCGGGCACTTTTCTGTTGTTTGTTTGGTTGGCTTGGTTTATGGTGGTGGATGGAATTCCAACTTTGTCCTGCAAGTTCCATTTTCCCTGGATGAAATTTTCTAAGGAAGACTGAGCTCACCAATTCCATAAACCTTTACCTTCAGACCTGGAGCACCCGGTTACCTCTAATCTGCCCTTTGCCTCTCAAACCCTGCGAGCCCCGACTAGACAGAAACACCTTTCTTTATGGAATAATTTTTAGGACTGGTGTCAAAAGCTACAGACACCAGCCGGTCAATCTACACAGGAAGAGAAGGGATAGGAGGGAACAAGATTTCTATTTTTATCTGTTATTTATTTCTCAGTTTGAACCTGCCTCCTTTATAATACCCCACATTTCTGGTCCGGGATTGACACGCATACCTTTCTGAAATGTTTTAATGTTCGCTTTTTCAAATAAACCTGTCTCTCTATTCTATCAGGGAGATAGAATAGAAGAATGAAGTAGAGACAGACGTGAGTGCTGGTTTGAATTGGGATTCCTGAGTTCTCATTTTAAGTGAGTTCTTCAAGCGTTCGGATGGATTTCTGGTTTTGAGAGCCCTTCATTCCTCTGTCTACATGACAGATACAACCCCTATGAACATACAAAGGTGTGGAAACCTAAATGAAGCAGGCCGGGCCGTGTGGAATGTGTGCTGAGCTCACGTCCCGCTTGCAGAATAGCTGCAGACATCCCTCTGCTGGCTGAGGTCACCGGACACCGACTGCTGTGGTCGGTTGCTAATGATGTCATCACCCTGCTCCTCACAGTGTGCTGGCCTTTCTCACCGTGGTTGGCACTTGCTGAAGGCAGTGCATCGGAGTAGCTGACATTCAGATTTTGTATGTTTTTAGCACTTAACTCCGTCATCTATTCTCTCTCTTTAAAAAAAAAAAAAAAAAAAAAAAAGGTTTCTTAAATGATAAGTAGGGAGGCAGAGAGATAGACTCCCACATGTGCTCCAAGTAGGATCCACCTGGCAAGCCTATTATGGGGCAATACTCTGCCCATCTAAGCTGTTGCTCTGTTGCTTGGCAACTGAGCTATTTTAGAGCCAGAGGCAGAGACCATGGAGCCATCTTCAGTGCCCGGGGCCATCTGGCTTCAACCGAGCTATGGCTGCAGGAGGGGAAGAGAGAGAGAGAGAGAGAAAGAGACAGAAGGGACGTGTGGAGAAGCAGCTGGTTGCTTCTCCTGTGTGTGCTGACCAGGAATCAAACCCAGGACATCCACACGTCAGGCCGATGCTCTGCCACTGAGCCAGCTGGCTAGGGCCTATTCTCATAAAGAATCGCTAAGTATTTAAGTCTACAGAAAAGATTATGTACAGTTGGTTCACACTGCCTGGCAGCTTATAATTTCAAGGGAACTTTGACAGCGACACAGAAGACGTCCAGAAGAAGTTATACACTTCTTCGTTTTCCTGGAGAAACTCTCCGGGTTCTGAGATATTCAGATGCTACTATGTAAGTGGAATGCTTTTGTGATGGTCAAATCACAACTACACAGCCATCCAAGGGGCATTTCATAACACGCATATACAGCAGTGGTTAACTGTTTTCATTATTTTTTTATATTATGGTTTTACTATACTGTACTCTGCCTTATTTTTTAAAAAAGATTCCTTGAATTACTGCATCCGACCGTATCTGAAGTTTAAATTAGCTGGCACCAAGGTGGGCAGGTTGATTTCGTTCCAGGGTGGCTTGCCTCTGATTGCGAGTTATTAAACCCCTACCATCTGCTTCAGCTTTGGAAGTGATATGCGTTTATTCTTTGTAGATTATAGGAAACATTAAAGCTTCCCTCTTCACTAGTCTTTGAGAAATTCTCTAGAGAGATACATCTCTCTCTTGTTATGATGTGATCCGCAAACTTTTTTTTTGCTTTTGAAATCTGAAACTCAAGGATAGCTTCTAAAAATATAGTGTAATTGCCACCAAGTCATTTGCATCTCAACTCGATTCCTCTCTTCACAGCGGAGCCATGGAACACCATGGTGCCCTCCCCACTGTCTGGGGTCCAGCAGGCTGGTTTCCCCAAACACCGTGCTCTCTTTGCTGGGCAGGCCTACGTCCAGTTCCCTTTGATAGAAATGATCCAGTCCCTTCTGATGTCTGAGCAGTCTTCCAACAGGCCTCTGCTTAATTCGTTCTGAAACTAGAAGTCCAATGGGTTTATCTATAAGCTTTGGAAGAATGAATTCCAAGACCTGGTTATCATATGAAATCATTTTCTCATGGAAGTCATCCTGCCACCCTGCGGATCTCCGCGTATGCAGCAACGCTGGTCACCAAGCAGAGGAAGAGTCACCCCGTGGGACCCCGTTCCACCATGCGAGGCTAGCGTGCACGCCACCCCTGATTGTCATGAAATTATCCATCTTCCCCGATAAGCTCTCTGCTCCATAAGGAAACTCACTGTGTCTCTTTCTCACCGCCATGTGATATCCCAGGCCAGTGCCCGGCACACAGTAGGAGCTTCACAAATGTTTCTGTGGGATCTGAAGCAGCACTTTATCCCTGGACAGGATCCCGTGCTTTCGCTATTCCTGCTCACCCTGAAGAGCTGAGGCTATTCCCTCCCTTCCTTTTTTTTTTTTTTAAGAGTGTTGTATTTGTCTTGTTATTAACTTTAGGAAGGCAGTAAAATCAACTACTTCAGAAATGATTGGTCCAAGGGGTTAACAGATAAGCTTTGGAAAGACTGCTTTCTAAAGTTTGATTATCCTATAAAGTCATTTTTTTCTCCAAAGTCACCCAAACCAGCTATGAATCACACACCCCCCCCCGCCATTTGTAATGCCGGCCACCGAGCAAATGAAGTCAGTGCTATGAAAGCATGAATAGCCTAATCAGGCGGTGGCGCAGTGGATAGAGGGTCGGACTGGGATGCGGAAGACCCAGGTTCGAGACCCCGAGCTCGCCAGCTTGAGTGCGGGGCCCATCTGGCTTGAGCAAAAGCTCGTCAGCTTGGACCCAAGGTCGCTGGCTCCAGCAAGGGGTGGCTCGGTCTGCTGAAGGCCCGCGGTCAAGGCACATGTGAGAAAGCAATCAATGAACAACTATGGTGTCGCAACGGCAACGAGAAACTAATGATTGATTCTTCTCACCTCTCTCCGTTCCTGTCTGTCTGTCCCTATCTGTCCCTCTCTCTGACTCTCTATGAATATATGGTTCTTCCTGAAATGAGCACATACTTCTGGGTGAAGTGGCCACCATTACCCTCATGGGGAGCCTAAGTATAACTGTTCTCTGTGTCACAGGGAATAAGGAAAGCAAGACATCCTGTTGGACACCACACCTGTGACCCGTGCCAGCGTCCAAGCTCTGCAACCAAAGCAAGCTGTTGCTACCTTACCATCGGTGGTGACACACCCCGCTGAGAAAGTCCTTCAGACTGAAAGACAGAAGTGTAGCAGAGTAACTCTACACAGTGTCTGAAGACTGTTTGCTTTCGTTTATGGGAAAGTGTTCATGTCGGAAAACTCAACGGTCCAGTTCTGGAATCAGTTAACACATTCCTGTTACCAGGCAGAAAATAGCTTTCCAAGTATTTTGCAACATTTTGAGCTGTTGACCGATGAGGTTTGAAATCACAGAGACCTTAGAGTCTCTTTGCAAGACTTATTGATCATTTAAATAATTCACACCGACATGATGTGTTATTTGAGTTGAGCTTTAGTTAGTTCCATTACTAACACGTGCGCTGAATTGCCAAGCGCATCCATAATTTAATAAATTGAATATGTGTTACTTAGTTTGTTAAAATTTGTATTTGTCGCATCCTTAGTTGTTTTCGGTTCTAAAAGTGTGAATGCGTTACACGTGCTTTATCGGGGGCTGTCCGCGGCGAGCGTGGACCAAGCCCACCGCCCCGTGGTTCCTGGCACAGCTGAGCGGACAGTGCACTTCCTTGGGTTTGTTTGAGGACGGAAATAACAAACGGGGAAAAAAGACTGGTGCGGGGCGATAGACTTCCTAATCATGATAATGATTATAAGAAGTTCAACTGTATTCACAAGGACATGTTCCTGATCCCTATAGAAGCCGAGTTAACTGGCCAGTCCAGGTTGATGGATTAGCGTCCTTCCGTGTATTACGTTAAAACAAGTAACACTTTTATTTTGTACATATTGTTTTCATTATTTCCGTTTTTGAAGATACTCAAACTTTGTTTAGATGAGTTAGTTAGCACCTGTAGGAAGCTGCTGGGTTTGAAAATAATTGAACTTGGTCCCAACCGCAAGAGTCCAGGTGAGGAGACCGAGGCAGTGAAGAGCTCACGCCCGAGGAGTACGCCTGTGCGGGCATGTCTGTGCACGCACGTACCTCACTGCTTCTTTTACAAAGACCCAGGCACATGTGCAAACGCCTGTTCATGTTACGTTTATTGTTTTGTTATAAGCAAGTTCTTTTTTCTTTAAATTTTATTTAGAAAATTAAATTGAATGGGGTGAGATTGATCAATAAGAGTAGTACATAGGTTTCAGGTAAATGATTCTATAGAATTGGAACTGCTGATTAGGTTGTGTACCCATCACCCATCACAAATCATTTCTGTCACCTTATATTTGTTCCTTTTTACCCTTCCCCCCACCCCTCCCGCCGTCTCTCACCCCTACATCTTTCTCCCCTGGTCACCACTTCACCTTTATCTGTGTCCATGAGTCTCAGTTTTATGTCCCCCTATGTGTGAAATAAACAAGTTTGACCCCTCTTAATGACCAAAATAATCAGATTTTAAGTGTTATGTACTAGGTACATTTTATGAAAAGCCTGGTGGTATAATAATAGTTTAATGCTGTCTGCATATTTGTACTAAAATGTGGATATTTTGGGCTGTAGAATGCTTTTTGATGTTCTATATTTTATGTTCACATATTTGATCATATCTTGCATTTACAAGGATGCACACTCAACAGAATTTTGCTAAAAAGACAATATTATATTTATTATTTTTATCACAATGATGTAACTTTTAAAAAAATACAGAATCCATACTCATTTAGAAAAATATAGAAAAAAAATGGAAAGAAAGAAACTTCACCTGAGTATTTATTTACCTCATTAAGACAGTTAGCATTCTGCCCTGGCCGGTTGGCTTAGCGGTAGAGTGTCAGCTCAGCGTGTGGATGTCCCGGGTTTGATTCCCAGCCAGGACACACAGGAGAAGCGCCCATCTGCTTCTCCACCCTTCCCTCTCTCCTTTCTCTCTGTCTCTCTCTTCCCCTCCTGCAGCCAAGGCTCCATTGGAGCAAAGTTGGCCCGGGCACTGAGGACGGCTCCATGGCCTCTGCCTGAGGTGCTAGAATGGCTCCAGTTACAACAGAGCATTGCCCCCTGGTGGGCATGCCAGGTGGATCCTGGTCGGGCGCATGCGGGAGTCTGTCTGACTGCCTTCCCACTTCTAACTTCGAAATAATACAAAAAAAAAAAAGACAGTTATTCCTGTTTTAGCAAATGTGGTTCCATGGATCTCTCTATGCCTATGTGCACACAAATGCAAATACCATTACACAAATATCCATCGTGTGTATGTCCCTGTGTTTTGCACCTTCTTCTCTTCATCAGCTTCCTGCCCAGGGCAGCCCATCCAGCGCCCCCACGTGAACCCCCTCGTGGCTGCCTGGCTCCCTGCTCGCATCTGCACACGCACACATGTGGGTGCTTGTCTGCGGCGAGGGACACAGCCTCCCTGAAATGGGGTGTTTTATCTTCTCTCCACATCTCACTTTTCCCACTAACTAATACCTTAAATGTCATTAAAGAACGTCTCAAGTTCACTGACAGAGATTTAGCTGTAGCCTCTTCATGGCTGGGTAATATCTCTGTTGACTCACTATTGAGCCCTTGCTGGGATCTCACTTATTTCTGTTTCCAGTTATATCGGCCTCGATGGGGGAACCTGTGACCTCACATCCTTTGCTGTTCATCCTGTGCGCGCACTCTTAATTGGTGGGGAGTATTTATTTTTACCAGAGTCTAAATACTGGTGAATTAAATGATCAGATGACTAAGGGGAAGAGGTAGTAACCTTAAAAGTCGACCCAGCATAGCTATCTAACAGCAGACCTACCTGATTTGAAAGACAACAGTCATGTCTGGGCCATTTCACAGAAGACAAACTCACCAGCATTTTACAGATAATTCTTATGTACCTTAACTGTTTCAGCTACCTTACCATGGAGTGAGATTAATACATTTTTTTTTAATGAGTAGTTATATTTCTGGGTGAAGGATTATAAGAACAAAGTTTATTTGCGACAGGTCATAAAAGCTAAATTGGTGCAGGAGAGCTCTCTCAATTTAGCTTGCAGTGATCTACACCCCCACCCCACCCCCCATGTCACGTATCTGTCACTAACTCTGGGTCTCAGCCACCCGCAGGATCGATGGCAATAAAAGTCACTTCTCTTTTCAGTGCCTTTGCAAATGCGTGGCCGGAGGCTGATGCCTTCATAAGCACACGACTCTACTTCTCATATTTTAACTCTAGCGAAGAGATGGCATGGGGTCCTGGCTTGTGACATTTAACCACCCTCCTCTCTTTGGTCCACCGTGCCCGCCCGGCTTGCTCTGTGAGAGGAGCAAGGGGGAACCGAGCTCTTTTTCATCAGGAACTCCAAGCCAGCCTCTCCTTGCTTTCGGAGGATCGTTGCTATGGTGCCTTCCTTTGCAGGTGCCATGGAGACCCCAGGACTGGGCACAAGGGTAGCAGCCTCTGTGACTCATTAGAGCCTTCAGAAAGAGATGCTCGAGGCTGGGAACTCTTCTGGCAGGTGTAAAAAGGAATTATTTTCCTCTGTTTTGTGACTGAATTGGTGACAGCAACACAAGCTATATTTATAGACACAGGTGACTTCCTTCCGCTTCAAAAAAAAAAAAAAAAAAAGGAAAAAAATGTCGGTGCGCTTCCCAAAATACGCAGCTTCTGCAAATACTTGACATGAACATTTGTGGGGGAAAGACAACTTGCAGACTGACTGGCAAGTCTACCCAGCTCTAAAATACTTGAAAGGAAATTGCCCTCAGGAAGGAAGGAACGTTCTTTTCACCTACAGAGTGGTCTGTCGAGAGTTTTGGAAGTTGGAAGTAATTTTCTTGAGGGAAGCAGCATCTCAGTTAAAATGCATATAGAATAAAATAGGGAAGAACAGTAACCTTGTTCCTTGCCCCGCTGGGCTGTGGCTTCTCTGGGTCCCTTTTATCTGCCTGTGGCAGTTAGTTGTTAAGAGCCGACTTAGGCCCAGAAACACAGCCACGTGGGTACTTTCAAATTTCTCCTTGGAGATTGAGAAGAGTCTCTAAAGAAATGGGATAAGCAGGGCCCGCCCACCGCACCCGGGTCCACGGAATGAGACCGGAGAATCCCAAACGGGGAACAGACCACGATGGGTTTCCACGGAGCGTTAGCTTGGAGCGCTTCCTGCAGATGGGGAACTATCCGTTGGCAGGTTTGGGGATCCAGGGACCTTCAGATCTCAGTCAAGAGGATAAATAGGAAGGACGTTGGGTGACAACCACATGTCGTGGGCCTTTTTATGTGCTTCCCGCTGCAACACGGCTTGCATGACACGGAGCCCGAGCCCCGTGTCTCAGGGTGTGTTAACAGTCGTTCCCTCCCCATCGGGTGGATTTCCTTTCTCAGGATGCAATTTGTCTGAAAATGGCGCGTTTGCCTAAACTTACTTTTCCCGCCCCCCGGTCATTCGTCAGAACACCAGCTTGGAAACATTTGCTCTTCTCCGCTTTCCTTTGGTCTGAGAAAACAAAAACAAAACAATATATCTCTGTTTTTCATTTGCATGATGCATTAGTCTTTGGGGAAGATTCATAGGAAGCTCTGAGAGATCAGGATGATACCCAGTCTCCCTCCATTTTCAGATCTGAACATGGCTTCTAAATATCTAAAAAAAAAAAAAAAAAAAAAAAGAGAGAGAAAGAAAGAAAGAAAGAAAAATACGCCCGTATAATTAGTACAATGCTCTTTGATTCCTTCCCACTGTCTTCATTCCGGAGGCATCCACGGGGACTTTCCACGCTCTCACGGATACACTGGAGAGTCGTTCTGCCTAAAGGATTCCCAGAGATGCTCCTACCCCCCCCCCCACTCTCACCCCCTCCACGAATGCGTCATTTAATAAAATGCCAGGGGCCAGGGGAAGTCAATACAGGGCACAGCCAAGGGCATAGACGGCCTTGGGCGGGGCCCAGCGTCAGCTCAGCCAATCAGATCGCATTCCCGGCCCTGGAACCGACCTGGGGACTCTAACATGTCACTCAAACAATGCCTCGCAGGGAGACTCTTCTCCTGTGAGCCCTGCCTTGCATGCTGAACCAGGCAGGGGATTTGTTTTCTCTGTAATTACCGGTTTTTACGGTGTATTTGTTCTTGCATCATTCACTCTGAATGGATAATGGATAAAGCCAACGGATGGCCTGGCCCGAGAGCCTAAGTCATGTAAGCACATCCGCTTTGCTTCAACACAATGGTAAAAAATAACAGTGGGGGCGGGGAAGATGGATGATGAAACGCTAAGCCACCCCAATCCGTCCTGTAATGCAGTGCAGAATCAGTTCATCTACTTACCCACGTCCATGCGGGGCATCTGCTAATACCTCGGTCTGTAAAGAAGAGCACGTATTAGACGAGATCAGGAGGGAGAGGATGTAGGCTCCATTTTTCCTTTCCAGGGCAGGGAAGCTCTTCGGAAAGCTTTTGCAGGCGTGGGCACTGAAGCCGGGTGGGTGGGTGGGGGCGGGTCACGAGGTTTGGCAAAATGAGGCTTGAACCTGAAGCCGGGTAACCTCCCTTTCCCTCCGGCTTCCATCTCCTGGACCGTGAGGTCTTGTCTTCACATCCCTGCTCTGCGTATTGGAGTGAGGACCCCAGCCTTGTCCCGCCTCAGGCAGGTTGTGCCAGGAGATACTGTATACACTATCTATCTTCACTCAGAAGAACAGAGGCGGGTCAACGATATAGCCACATTGTAATGTTTTGAAAACTACAAAACATCCTATAAATATAAAAAACAAACAAACAGAAAAACGAACTAGGCCTTGCCAAGAAACCGTCCCGCTAAGGATGTGTTGACCGTTTTATTTCTCGTTTCAGAAGTCTCGGTTTTCATTGTGACGCCCCGAATCTGGACACCGGGCGAGGAGAAGCCTTGCCTCCCTGCCTGCGCTGTGACCCCCAGTGCGCATGGCCTGCAAAACCCCGCGGAGGACTCGGAGGGGAGAAGAGGGGCGCTCGTACACACTTGTCTGTTTTTCCCTTCAGGGTACTGCTGACGCCCCTCCGCCCAGCCCTGAGCTCAGAGCCCTTCCACGCAACGGCTTCCCAACGCGACCGCTCCTCCTGGCTCTGAAACAGGGTGTATCTCAGGCCAGCATGAAAAATCACTCGAGTTCTAGGTGTTGCTTGTCAATGTCTTTTCCCTCGCTCAGTGATTTTCAACCCTTTTCATCTCCTGGCACACATCAGCCAATTACTAATATTCTGGGCATGCCAAAATGTGTGTGTGTGTGAGCGTGTGCATGTGTGTGCGTGCACGTGTGTGTGCATGTGTGTGCACATGTGCATGTGTGTGCGTGCGTGTGTGCATGTGTGTGTACATGTGCATGTGTGTGTGCGCGCGTGTGTGTGTGCATGTGTGTTCGTGTGTGTGCACGTGTGTGTTTAGTTTGTTTTTTGCCTACCTGACAAGAACAACAACAGAATAGGCACACTTAAGATTCATTCACACCGGAGGGCTCTTGTTGTGTTGGCTGTTGTCATTTTTTCATTTGACCATCTAAGGGAAAAGGGGTCTGTGTCCCCCTGCCTTAAATAGTTAGGATTACATGTTTTAAGACGTCCTGGGGCACATGGGTTGCAGGTCGCTGCTCCAGCTCCTGTGACTTACGGGTGCATCATATCCCAGGGGTACGAATTACTCCTCCTTTCCCCGCATTGGAGAGGCCAAGGCACGGGACGGTAGAGTGTCCTCCGCCATCTGAATTCTGGCGCAGGGCGAGGACACTGGCTGACTTCTGTGACGGAGGCGAGTCCTCTGTGTGGTGTCCTCACCAGGCTGATCCTACTCATAATAGTAAGGTGACCAGTCGTCCTCCTTCAGGGAGGACAGTCCTTATTTTGTAAGTTCCGTCTTCCCTAGAAAAGTGTCCTCCTACATGTCCTCCTTTTTGATATTGGAAGACTCATCTGTAAATGTCCCTATTCAATCATGCAGAGTTGATCCATTGTGTGTGATGTGACATATTTGTATCTAAATGAGTATTTTGTTCTTACAATTATTATTAAAAATCAATAGGCACGCAAGCATAATGACAATATAAAATATTACACGTATTTTTATTATGCATTTATCATATTATAGTGTATTATTGTTGCGATGAATAAAATGTCTCTTGTTTACGATACTCTTTAATTTATTTCTGTCCTCCTTTTCATTGTAGAAATGTCCTCTTATTTCTGTCCACCTTAATAGTAGTCCTTAGCCTCATTGCTGACCTGCTGGGGAAACAGGCCGGCTCACCTTGACCACCCCCTCACCCCTTCCCCCCAGAGCAGGCCAAAGTAGCTTTATTCTGCAGGTCCGCCTGCATCCGGTGTAGCGCTTAGAGACAGAAAAAAAGTCAGTGGTTTCCTCCCTTCCCTGAGTCAGCCACACAGAGTGGGTTTGGCAGGAACATGAGAGAGGAGATTGGGAAGGCTGGTTGGGTCCTTGAGAAAATGTTTCTTTAACAATTTGCCAAAAAAACAAAACAAAATAAAACAAAAAAAAACCCACAGGCAAATAAATCTCTTTTTATGCCCTGTGTAGTTAGGCACTTACTTTTTATTATTTGAAGCACAAGTATAGATCAAAATAATGACTAGAAAGGATTGCATAGAGTTCCACAAGTGACCCACCCCAGCGCTGACATTCAGTGCGCTAATTCCACCCCGCAGCTGTGGGGGCGGAGCATCACGACTCCTCCTTCACGTCCCGCATCTTTCTGCACAGGTGGGGGGTGGTAGCTGCCCGTGCTGTTAGCAATAATGAGGGCGATGCAAACACAGGGAGGGAACTGAGGCTAAATCCTGTACTTTGAAAATTCCAATTATTTTCATGAGCACATGTTGCAAATCTTATACCCGAGCGCTGAAAACAAATCCAATTACCCGAATACAATTGTGAGACATTCCTTGGTAAACATGGGGATGGTGTCTGTGACTCTATGAGTTAAAAAAAAAAAAAAAAAGAAAAGAAAAGAAAAAGAAAGAAAGAAACCAGCTTTGTTTTCACCTGCTACATTTTAGATTTTTAGCCAAACAAGTTCTTCTCCAGTTTTTTTTCTGAAATTATTTTAGAAAAGATGTCACATATTGATGTTAAAAGTCCCCTGGAGATATGTCATTTGTAGGGTCATGCATATATTCAAATTACATGTTATGGAGTCAAATCTGCTTACACTGGAGCTAATTTAAATGAGTATGACATGAACTTCTGGGAGAAATGTCAGCTAAATTATATGTTTACAAACTCCTGGCTTTTCAGAAGTAGGAATATTTTGAAAAAAAAATATTTCTAAATATTTTTTAATATGACTTGAAGCCCAGAGTCAGCTGGTTGGACCCGGGTGGGTCCTCTCTTTGGCTAGGGACCCCTGGGCAGGCACTTTGAGAGACACCTTGGAGGAGAAGTGGAGAGACGGGAGAAGAGAAACAGACTTGCTGTGCGCATGCGCAGGTGTCTGGCTCAGACCGCCAACAGGTGGGTCTACAACGTCACCCCAGAAGAAACAGCTGGAATGGCCCCCACTCTGTGAGCACGTCGACATTCACTAAGGAAAAATAAGAACAATAAGCAAACTTAGAGCGAAAAAGGAACTACGACGACAGGGGTGACCGTTTACAGGCAATATAATTGTAGTGAGAAAAAAAGTCACTGTGAATGTTCCGGAACTCACAGCTGCCCGCAGGGGAACAGGAAATTTGCGATGATTAAAGGGGGGATCAGAAGTCAGGGAGCCAAACCGCGGGAGGTTAGTGACATGGATACAGACATACACGACTTGGTACTTTGGAGGGAACAGAAGAACAAAACAAGAAGAATAAATGGCAAAGTACTAGAAAGAATCACCAGTGGGGGTGAGGAGCTCTGGGACACTTGAAGCTAAAATCTGAATAAAATAGAAAGGTTTTCAAAGATATATAAAGGGGCCCTGCCCGGTTGGCTCAGTGGTAGAGCACTGGCCTGGCGTGTGGAAGTTCCAGGTTCGATTCCCAGCCAGGGCACACAGGAGAAGCGCCCATCTGCTTCTCCACCCTTCCCCCTCTCCTTTCTCTCTGTCTCTCTCTTCCCCTCCCATAGCCAAGGCTCCACTGGAGCAAAGTTGGCCCGGGCGCTGAGGATGGCTCCATGGCCTCCGCCTCAGGCGCTAGAATGACTCTAGTTACAATGGAGCAACACCCCAGATGGGCAGAGCATCACCCCCTGGTGGGCATGCTGGGTGGATCCTGGTCAGGCCCATGCGTGAGTCTGTCTCTCTGCCTCCCCACTTCTCACTTCAGAAAAATATAAAACAAAACAAAACAAAAAAGAATGTATAAATGATCACAACCGACAGAAAAAGAAATAGAAAATTTCTAGAGCCAAAATGCATCTCAGAGATTAAGAACATTGTCAAGGAGCTCATAGTCCAAGCTCAGGTGGTTCCTATTTGTAGATTACATGCGGGATGACTGGAAAATCAGACCCCAATAGACAGCTATCAGAGAGGATAAGAAGTTTCAGTAATAGGGAATTATATGATTAATATGAACAAACCAAGTTTCCCTGTGTACATATAACCAGTATAGAACATTATGGAAGAAAATATCCCTTTTATAACTTCAATTCAAAAAAAAATTCTGAGAAGTAGGAATATTTTGAAAAAAAAAAAAAAAGTGATGTCATGCCTGTCCAACAATTAAGCTATTTTATAGAAAATTCAGCATAATCCAAAGAAAATGCCAGTTGTCAGTTGAATTGTGTGTTTTATTTGATGAAGCGATTCTCAATTTCATCTGGAAAGTAAGCATACAAAAAAAAAAAAAAGGCTGTTACTTAAAAGAGGAGTCATCGTTAATAGGTGGGAATCTGAGTATGTAAAATACATACTATGTAGTTAGTTAAGACACACATAGTATTCAGAACTGAATACCCAGAAGCCTTTGGGGCCATTCTGTAATCCTTTTCTGAAGGCTTATCCCAGGGAGTTTCCAGCTCAAGCTTTAGACACAAGTTATTCCTAAAATCAAAATATCAGCGACGATTATCTTCAGATGCTGATGGGTATTAGGTCTAAAGTCCCACTGATCCACGATCTGATAGCGCATACAATATTCAGATTGCTAATCTCTCCCCGCGCAGGAACGCCGTGACTGGGGAAAGCGGGAAAACTACCACAAAGACGACACAGAGGACATGCAATGCTGACTGAGAGCCAAGATCACGGAGCAGTTAAAGACGCTGTCCTGCCTACAGAGATGAACTCTTCGGTGTGTACAGAAAAAATAAATTGGCACTCGGTTTCACCCTTTCAAAATGGGAGCAGGTAAATATCCCTTTAAAAAAAAAAACAACACACCCATATTTTTAACCAAAATCAGAGAAACATAGAGCAGACTGGCAGTTGTCAGGGTCTCAGGGATCAGAGAAATGTGTAACAAGAGTAAAAAAAATAAATAAATAAAAATAAAAATTTAAAACAGTGTGCTTCTCACTTTGGTTCTAATACTTGATTTTTAGACAGCATTTCATTAATTTATAATGTAGATAGAGGGGTCGTCATAAACACACAATTTTAATTTAGGAGAAAATATAGATTATTACACTGGAGAACAATTTTATTTTCATTTGCTGCTGCATGAGGTTTTAGAACTTTTTCTATATACATCTGCATCACTGATTCCAAATCTGAAATCTTTTTTTTTGGTGCATGCTCTAGTTTTTATGCAATTTTAATTTCTTTTTGATACAGTTAATGGCATGCATTGATTTTTCAATTGGAGTTAAAGGGCAACGACTCTTGTATTGAACATAACCACAAGGAAATTAATGTTTTATAAACATCATTTTGACATAATTGTAGTTGTTTTTAAATGTAAAAAATTATTATCTGATAAAAACACCTTCTTATTTTGTTTTAAGATTGAATCATGGCTTCTTCCAGTAGGCGTAAATGTAAGAATAGTCCTGACACCTTCTGTTATATATGTGGCTGTTACACACTTGAACGTCAAAGACACAATATTTTATCATTTGTGACACGTGCATATATTGCCTATTTTCAAGTTCCCCTTGGCGATCAAGATAAGAATCGGGCTCCTCATATTGTGTGTCATAATTGTGAGGAAATGCTTCGTGACTGGACAAAAGGAAAATGCAAAGGAATGCCTTTTGGTATTCCCATGGTTTGGCGTGAACCTAAGGGCCACAGCAGTGACTGTTATTTCTGTCTGATCCATACAAAGGGCATCGGCAAGAAAAAACAGCATGTGATCGCATATCCTAATATTCCTTCAGCAATCCCACACTCTGAGACACTCCTGGCTCCAGTTTTCAATGGTTTTATTTCTTCTAAGGACAAAGAAAGTGAACATGGTGATCAAGTGTATTTTGATAAGATGCATGAGGAAATGGTTGCAGAAACTGAAGGGTCTTCTTCTGATGCCAAGCAGTCATTAACCCCTCAGCAGTTTAGCCAACCCGAATTGAATGACTTAGTAAGAGATTTGGGCCTATCAAAGAAAGCAGCTGAGTTATTAGCCTCCAGGCTTCAAGAAAAGAATGGACTTCACCGGTCAGCTAAAGTATCCCATTTCAAGAAGCGTGAACAAATTTTTGTGGACTTTTATTCCTAAGACAAACATTTTGTTTACTGTCATGATATCAGTAGTCTTCTCAGCCAGTTAGATGTTACCACTTACAGTCCAACAGAATGGCGGCTATTTCTTGACAGCTCTAAACGGAGTCTGAAATGTGTTCTCCTACACAACGGTAATGTTTATGCAGCGGTTCCAATTATTTATTCAACTCATCTGCAAAAAGATTATAATGACATAAAAATTGTCCTCGACTTTCTGAAGTATGAGGAGCATAGCTGGATCATTTGTGTGGATTTTAAAATGGTAAATTTCCTGCTAGGACAACAGAGAGGTTTCACGAAGTATCCTTGCTTTCTGTGTTTGTGGGGCAGCCGAGCTCAGGAGAAACACTGGACACAGAAGGAGTGGCTAAAATGTGAAGCTCTGGAAGTAGGGATGCAAAATATTGTGAATGAACCTGTAGTTAATCGAGACAGAATCATTTTTCCCCCACTTCACATCCAACTTGGCTTAATGAAGCAGTTTGTTCAGGCTTTGAATAGAGAAAGTGAATGCTTTCAACATATTATTTCTGCTTTTCCTGCCTTGTCTTTTGAGAATATTAAAGCAGGTGTATTCGATGGACCTCAAATTTGAACCCTCATACCTGACAAAGAATTTGCCAGGAAGATGAATAAGGAGGAGAAAGCAGCATGGCAGTCTTTTGTGGCAGTTACAAAGAACTTCCTTGGCAACAAAAAAGCAGAAAACTATGAACTTCTGGTTCAAAGGATGCTGTTGGCTTTCCGTGACATTAAATGTAACATAATCGTTAAGATTCACTTCCTGAACAGTCAGCTTGATAAGTTTCCTGAAAATCTTGGAGCTGTTAATGATGAGCAGACTACTGCTGAAGCATCAAACGAGATTGTCCTCAACAAGTACACAAACACAAAAGTTACAACTGCACATTTTTGCCTGAATAGAATTTAAATAAATTTTGCACAAATTTTATGATTAAAATTATTGTTTTGATATGTTCTATTTTCAAATTGTAGACAAATTCTGATGCAATCATATATTTTAGTGTATTAGTGTATTTACTGCATTATATAAATTATTATATTTTCACAAAGATGATGCTAAGGATGACATTCTACTTCATTATGTTAAACTAAATGTTGAAAATTTTACAAGATGAAAACCTAAAATCTTGAATTGCAGAAAAAGTGTAGTTTACAGAGGAAAACTAATGTCAGATTTGAGGTCAGCACACTCGAACTAGGTAAGAACAATTTTGTGTGTTTGTGGCTGCAACAGAAACTTTGTTCCCCAGTGTTATTGAATACATGATATCGGTACAACAGAGCAACTGTTATCACTTAAAGCAGGAAGCCTACAGCACCCTTAGAACAAAATGAACCTCTAGGTGTTCAAAGCTTTAGACATGAGAAAAAAAAAGAAAACTGAATTAGAAATGAGCTTTAAAATAACTAAGCTAAAAGTCTGAAACCATAAAGAAAAGCAATGTTGATATTTAAGACATGTAAACCCTTTAAAGTTTTCTTTTTTTTTTTTTTAACTAACTACACTTATGGACGGCCACCTTTTCTATAATCTTTACCTTTTTTAAAATTTCTTTTTATTTTATTCATTTTAGAGAGGAAACACAGGGTGAGAGAGAGAGAGAGAGAGAGAGAGAGAGAGAAAGAGAGAAAGGGGGGAGGAGCTGGAAGCATCAACTCCCATGTGTGCCTTGACCAGACCAGTGCAGGGTTTTGAACTGGCGACCTCAGTGTTCCCAGGTCGCCGCTTTATCCACTGCGCCCCCACAGGTCAGGCTAAAGTTTTCTAATACAAAACACACTATAGTAACCAAGTCAACGGAAGACCGCTAGCGTGCGAACAGTATGGACAGGCATGACAATGAGTCAGAGCCGTAGGAAGCAGAGAGCTATAACAGATGAATAACCAAGGAACGGAACACCCACATATAAAAGGGGGTACCTTCAATGTTTTACAAACAGCTGAAAAAAAGGTATTTTAATGCACTAGCAATCATGTAAGAAAAAAATATACAAAAACAAGAATGTAGACTGTCTTACTGTTTCGGTTGGTAAAAATTTAAAACACTGACAGAAACCAGGTGATCGGAAGTCTGCACAGCGGTGCCTTCATTCTCTCGTTCCCGGGAGTGCTGTGGTTACCCCCTTCTCCAGAGGAATTGGGCATCCCGCCTCAGAATGTAAAAGTAATACATCGTTTGACCTAGAAGTCAAATTTCTCGTGACTCTTCCCCTAGACTGTGCAGAGAGTATGCCAAGAAATCTCAACACGGTGGTAACAGTATTGTTTACAATAGCACACACACACACATCCTTTATAGGAAACCAAACACTGTGCAACAGTTACAATGATAGTGTAGAGCATGCAGTTACTAACTTAAAGGACGTCTCTGACAGGTATCTCGAGGAAGAGCAGAGTTGGGAACCGCAAGCACAGGTGACCCCATTGTGCACACCTGCTGTGATCCAGCTTCCAGAACTTACCCATCCAGCCCTCTATCTCAAAGAGGTGAGCAACAAGAAATAGTGGCGTTGTGTTGTGGTTTTTTTTCCTCTGAATTGAGAGATTTCAGAAGAATTTTACTTCCTCTGTCTCATTTTTTCAGCCAGCTTCCTCCTCCTCCTCCTCCTCCCTCTCTTCCTCCTCTCTGCCTCTTTCTTCCTGTTCTTCTGCTGTCAGCATGTGTCTCCTGAGTAAGGGGTGGGGGAGGGGAGGAAGGCTCTCTCATTGGGGAAGATAATGGAATTAAACATTATTTTTTTTAATATTCAGAAATGTCAGATACTTTCCAGAGCCCTGAAACAGGTGTGTGTGTGTGTGTACACACACCTGGGTGAATCTGAAGCGGAGTTTGGGAAACCCAGCTATTAGCCACGAAGTTTTCATGGACCAGAGACACGCGGTTAGAAGCGTGTGATGTTTGGGGACTTGGTCTCCAAAGATTATCACACCTTTGCCAGCCTCCCTCGGACAGCGTGCCTGTTGACCAAGGACATTTCCAAAGTCTCCGTCAGACCTGGGTGAAATATTGCCGCTGGGGGTGCTTAGTTAACTGCATCTCGGTATTCCCAAGGCCGCAGCTTGGTTGCCATGACATTAAGACGAAGAATTTAAATTTAAAATTCTGCATTTGGCAGTGAGGTTTCCAACTTCTCATTCTCGCCTCCTTGGCTGGAAAATCCCGTGCTGTTGTGAGTCTCCCCACTCCTGCCTTTTTTGGGGGGACAGGGTAGTCCAGACTCTGAACTTGTAATGACTTCCTGCAGCTGTCCCATGGCCCAGAGCCGGGATTCTCGCTCCCGAGGGTGCCTCAGACTTTCCTGTGTGTGGGGGCTGCACCCACACTTCCTGATCCAGGAGGTGTCGATGGCTCTGTGACCCTGCATTTCTCACGAGTTCCCACGGGCTGCGGCCGCGGGTCCAGGGCGCACCCTGGCTGACCATAACCGACCCTTGTCTCCCGCCTTTCCAGTTGTAAACCCGCAGACTGCTCTCTGGAGTGCGTCCAAGGGCTGAGTCGCAAAGCCTAAGAGGTTCTCAGAAACAGGGCAGCTCGGGGTCATTTCCATCATAATCCCCCAGAGTTCCAAAAAATCAGCGGAGGCCATGAGGGGACAGTGCATTAGCCGAAATCTTGGCAGTTCTAATGAAAACAAGACTGCCGGAATAAAAAGACATTCGCTAGACTCTAGCTCCTCTCCTCTGCATTTCCTTCCCTGGGGGTGTTTGTCCTGGGACCCTTGAGGGTGTCACTGTGGACACTTCTTCTGCCCCTTTGAATGCGGAGCAGTGAAATAAAGTGTTGAGAGGGGCAGAAAAAAAGAGAAGACAAGTATTTTAAAAAGAAGTTGGGATGAAGACCATTTTTTTCCTTTCAGGTGAACTTCAAGGTTTGAAATAATATTATTCTAACATGTAAATCAAGGAATGTAATGCCTGCAAGGACTCACCAATCAGCCTTGCGCGTGAGCAAGCCCAAATCACCTGATTTTTTTGTTCCTAAACGCGAGGGTTTGCTCCATGGACACTGGCACTTCCTTCGCTCTTCATGTCTGACAACCGTCCGTCCATCCAAATATCTGCAAACGCTCCTTAGGAGACAGGAATGTTCCTTGTGAATGATATTCTCAGTCAAAACAGCACGGCTCTGAGTTCTGTTCGCTTCAGCGGCTTACCCTGTCCTCTCGGAACCACTAAGTTTAACGTTTGCCGTCGCAGGAGTCTTCCGAGTTCTCGTGAAGACTAGATTCCCGTCCTACGGAGGAGCGAACGCTGGGGAGTGGGAAGGATGTTGTTGTTTCAGTAACGGCGTGTTTTGAAGAAGCAGAGCGCTCTCGGACAGTGGGCAGGAGCTGGCTTGGGAGGTGGTGAGCTCCTCCCTGGTGGAGTCTGTCCAGGTCAGGAAGGACAACGCCCCCCGCCCGCCCTGCTGCGGGAAGGACCCAGCCCTGAACCTTCCAGGGGTGCCTACCTGACCCCTTTGACCTTGTGGGGCTCTCCACGTGCTCTTTGGTTGTTGGGGTAACAACGAGTCCCCGATGCGAAAAGCACAATGGACAAATCAGGCGGAAAACGGGGCCCTTTCACATGGGCGCTTCCTGCAGCCCCCTGCCCGCCTCCCCTCTAACAAAGGACCACCGCCACTTGTTATGCTGGCGATGTTGGCAGTGGCGTCTGGCCTGAAATAACTCCGGAGTCAAGGGAACGAGATTGAACTTTCAGTGCCCAAGATTTATGCATCGAAAATGTCTCGCTCCCGAAACCTGTTTTATGGGAGTTAAAATGGAAGATAGAGCCCCGTGCCCCCGGGGTGACAAGCCGGCCATCGGTCTGGGAGATCTACCTCCGTGCCAGCACCCCTCTGCAGGGCAGCGGCATGGCCTCAGCCTGGCACAGGTGCTCATTGCCCGTAATTAAACCGGGGATCCCAGCCTAATGCATTGGAAGGGGGCGGGGGAGATTCGGGGGAAAAAAGAGCCAAGTTATATGTGTTCATCGCACCGTTCGTCAACACTGATCCATCTTCCTTCCCAAGTCACAGAACTGGAAAAGTGCCTCAAAGTTCTGCCTGCACAGGATGTGAGTTGAATAAGGTGCTACAGGCACCTGTTTTGTGCGCGATTTGAGGGCCCATCGGGGCCGGAATAGAACCGGGACGCCTTCGGCTTCAGAAGCCCCCGCGCTGTGACTCGGTGACCGCGTCCTGGTCCGCTCCTGACTCCCCTCTCCTCTTGAGAAGGCTTTGGTTTTAATCACTTTCACTTTCTGGTTCCCTGTGTCTTATTCTTCAGCCAAGGTTTATCAACAGCGATAAGTCACACAGGCTATGATTGTCCTGACCATATACTAGAACTCCTTCTGTTAAGTCGACCAAGCCGCCTATACCCGTGGGATTCAAGAAGCCAGCACAGAACAGGTGTGATTCCCTTTCAGCTTCTCCGGGAGCGAGGTGGGCATGGCAGCCCAGGACAGCGATTTCTCTCCCAAGGGCTTTCACAGAACACACCCTGTCTTTGTTTTGAGCTGAGTCATTACATTTTGTTTGTTTGTTTGTTTGTTTATTTGCTTCTGGACATCAACTACCCGTGTGCACACAAGGACAGTAGAATCTACCCGTCAAGCAAGGGACCTTTAAAGTTTATCTTCAAATAAAAACGACTCTTTTCAAAGGGTGCTTTCTTTAGAAAATCACGTTCTACTCCGGAAGTGGGCTTGGATCGAAATCTTTATCACAGGCTGATGAAAGGTAGATCCTTGGGGGGTTCCTCCCGGGAAGAATCTATCTGGGCTGTTTCTAAACACTCGCTGTTTTTCTACTCTGACAGGAAAGACATTTCTCAATTCAGAACACTCATTTAATTAATGGGTTGTTATAACAAGTTTTTTTTTTTTATTTCATTCTTTTTTTCTTGCCTGTCTCTATTACTCATTTGGTAATATGGATAATATTTCCATTTCAGTTATGATTGCAAATCAATGAAGAGATCCTAGGGGTTGATTGCCTCAATCAGCGTGGCAACTGATTAAACAGGGCATCTACTGGGCACATCTTTACTATTTTCCTGGTCCAAGGGATCTAGACCCTCCCTGGGGTATCAGAAAAACCCTACTGGACCTTCTCTCTACAGAGCTATTATGTAGCTGGGAGACTGAATATAATCCCAGTGACATGAAGTAAGAGCACTAGATTTAACTCCCTTTTCCATAAAGCATGAGGTGTGTCCTGGTATGACATGATTACTGTTTAAATGAATAGTAACACTAAGACTTCAGCAGGAAATGTGATCTTGAGGGGGTATCTGTCACCCGACTGTTGATTTGATGGCCCAGACTGGCTAGAATGGTGCCCGGCTCCTCCCTCCCCCTCACTTGTCTTGCCCACCTCATGTACCCCCCACGGCACCACCATCAGTCACAGAATGCCACGCCTGAGGTGGGGCAGGGCTGGTCTTTGTGCATGTGGCTGAGGTATTCTGTGCGAGAGAAGAAAGGGCGTGTGAGTCCTAGGGACCAGGGAGGACTTAGGCTGGTGGCCGGGGTCTTCATCACACTTTTTTAAGACAAGGTCACACCGGACTAGAGTGGGACCCTACTTAAGGTAGAATATGGAAGGACGGAGTGGAGGTCGTAACTAACTGTTTGAACAGAAAGGGAGAGAGGAAACCGTGCGGGTGGGAAGGACAGATGATCAGGCCAAGGACGCCAGAAAGGGAGGCGTCAGCTTATTAAGATAATGGCTTGTAAGTGACACATCTGCCCAGAAGTGACAGCCGGCCAACGCTGTAGGAATGAATTAGGTCAGCAAGGAAGAGAACGTGGAGAGACAGGAGTCGGGGCCCCAGGCTCGTGAGACGGGGGAGGGCAGAGCGGGTGGCAGAGATACAAAGGGCCGTCTGTATGCCCCCCCTCCCTCGGAAGGAGCGGGGAGGCGAGGGGGTGCCACACTGGCCACGGTTCAGCCCAAATGCTCTGAAAATCAATACTTTTCATTAACAAAGTGCCCTGAATATTGAGTTGATCTTATTTGCAGACAGGACGACTTTTAAAGGAATATTTATGCTCCCAAGTGCAGGCACAGGGACCGGCATTCATCAAAGATATTAGCTCATCGTAATTTTTCTTTGCTGCCTTGATGCTTGAGCCGGCGAGAAGGCCATGTTGGGCTCTATCTATCTATATGAAAATCTATATATTGAGAAACTAAAAGAGAGATGTTGTGTAGGGGAGGAGGGAGGAGAGGAAGAGAGAGTCAGTTCTCGGCAATTAAGGGGATGGTTGATTCCCTTAATATTCCAAGAGCAGGCGAAGCTATCGTTGTGAGTCACTATGGTTGATGAGTCTAATTCTTTTTAGTGCCGTTACAGCAGCTGCTCACACTTCAGTCCTCTGACGACAGATCCATCTTTGTCCTCCCTAAGGCCCGCGTCAACGCTGGGGTTCTAGCGTGGGGTTCTGGTGGGAGGGAACGCATCCCTCCTTTGTGAACCGAGCGAGGCAGTTACCTGGGCAACCCAGAGAAGTTGCTGTCCTCCGCGGAACTGACAGGGACCCCCAGTTAATAACACGGGCGCGCCTGGAGATCGGGGGCTGAATGGCACCGTCTTGGCTGTTCTGGCTTCCTGGAGGCGTTTTCTCTAAGAAACAGACGGCTGAGGTCTCAGGCTCCCGGCTCTTTACAGGCAACATTGAAACAGAAGCACCAGCAACGCCAAGGGGGGAAAAAGCCTTTCCGATGTAGATACCTCGCATGTCCTACGCTGTGTGGTCTCGGAGGAAACCACACTCACGCACACGTGCGCGCACACACACACAAATGTCCCCCGCACACGTGTCTGCTTCTTGGTCACGATGCTACGTGAGATTTGGGAATCAAAGATGGCAGAAAGGAACTCGGACAGAAAGTACGGAGTGTCTTTCTGTGAAAACACTGCTTCTTCTATCGACCCGGCGCCTTGGAGAGTTCACAGGGTCCCAGGAGAAGGAAATGTTGCCCCTCTTGTTTCAGCTAGTGGGACGCAGGTTCAGTGAAGGACCCGGGGTTCCTTGTGTGAGTTTTCCGGGGCTGATGGAGCAAAGTGACCCAGAGCGGATGGCGTGAACCACAGAGATGTGTTCTCCAGCAGTCCTGGGGGCTGGAAGTGCGGGGTATGGGTTGTCAGAACCATCGTTTCCTTCTGAGGCTGGGAAGAAGCGTCTGTACTCTGCCTCTCTCCCAGCCCTGGGCGTTTGCTGGTGATCTCTGGGGCTCCCTGGCTTCTCTGCCTTCCTCACTCCAGTCTCTGCCTTTGTCTTAACACGGCGTTCTCTCTGTGGGCCCGTTCTGTGTCCAAGCTTCTCCTTTCCCCCCGTCCAACGACACGGGAGTGGGGCCCCACCTTAGTCCAACACGACCCCATCTTAACTAATTCTATCTGCCATGACCCTGTTTCCAAATGCAGCCACATTCTGAGGCATTGGAGGTTAGAATTTCAACACAGGAGTTTGGGGAGAAACACGGTTCAGCCCCTCACACCCTATCCTTCCCAAATTCACGTCCTCCTCACATGCAGAATGCATTCGCCCACCCCAACATCCCCAGTGCTTCCAAAGATGGCTGCCCCGTACCCATCTCTCATTCTGCACACGTTTTTGCAATCTGACCTTGCCGTCCCCACGTGACGAGGTAGACTGCTGTCACCTTCCTTGATTTGAGGCTGCCGGAACTGTTTTAACCCAGAGAACTTGCTGGGGGGTGAGGCCGGGTCACCTCTCAGCCCGCGCTTTGCGGGATCCTGAGTTTCTGCCTCCATCTCTCTCTCTCTCTCTCAGAACGTCCTCTATGGGGACCCAGCCTCCGTGTTGTGAGAAAGTGGCACTGTCACACGGGAAGACTTTGTGCCATCGTCCCCAGTCCCATCCCTCGCTGAACCGAAGCCAAGGGTCAATACCCATTGCTGACTATGGGAATTAAGACATTCTGGAAACTTCAGCCATCCCAGCATGCCCTATGATGCCATATATAAAGCGGGAGAATTCTCCAGTTATGCAATGAATTGTAACTTATGATAAACTGTTGTATAAGCTACCGTATTTTGAGCTGCTTTGTTAAACAGCAACAGAAAACGTGGAACAAAGTACAGTATTAGACAGAGGAGGGGAGCTTCAGGGATGAAAACCTCAAGCAGATGGTGCTAGCTTCTGTGGACAGGAGCCTGAAGGGTATGAGGAGGCAGCACAGACGGGAGGGGCAGTGAGGAGCTCGTGATCAAGCCCGGAAACACGGTGACCCGCGTTCTGAGCTGCAGAGCGTTCGGCCAACTGGTCCGCGCAAGGACTCAGAAGACAGACCACATACCTGATGAACCTGGGAATCTAGCCAAGGGGGGCTTCTGGAAGGGCCCAGGTGCTAACCGCCTTCTTTCATCTCTCAACGAAAAAGGGTGAAAAGACAGAGGGGTTTGAAAAAGAAATGTTCGATTTTATTTTTTGTAAGTGGAATCCAAAGGAAATAGTCCAACTTTGGTCTTGCAAAGTTGGAAAATAAAAACATTTCTCCTTTCTAGCCTGTCCAGTGGGCAAATGTTTCCCCGGGTTGTAGGTGACTCGCGCAAAGATCAAAGACCACCGCTGCCAGGAACATGGCCTCAGGGTTACGGTCACGTCAAGGGCATGGACGTGAAATGTTGGTGAAGACCCCAGGATATTTTAAGAGGTGTTTGTCACTATTAAAGTAAACAATATTTCTTCTAAAAAGTCTTACAAGTGTTTATCAAGAGCTCCCATACGCACAGCCCCGGTAGAGAGAGAAGCCTGTCTCCAAATTATATGTGGGCACAACGTGTGTCCAGTGGATCGGATTATAATGTTACACACTGGCATCCGACGAGGTTGTTTAGGAGGCTGTATCGGTTTGGGCCGGGAGGAACAAATGGCGAGTTTTCCTTTTCCGCCGATATCTTGAGGGCAGTCAGAAAGCCACTCTGCCACAAACACGGGCCGTTTCTTATGGCAAAGGAAGGAAAGCTCAAAGGGTAGCGCCCACCGTCCACAGGGAGAAGCCGGGTGGGGAGCGGAACCACGCCGTGAGCAGACTGGTCCCCTTCAGTGAGCACGGGAACCTGGACGTCAGTGGCCGGGGACGTGCCGCCCCTCCCTTCTCTCTGACGTGGAGTCTCTCTCCAGATGTGTATGATGTCTCATCTGTGAGTCGTCTCCGCCATTGATGGGTCTCTTACCCGAGGAGGAGCTGCGTAGGGAAGACTTTCTGGCACCTGTGTCTGATGCGGATGATGGGCTCCTGGTCGTTGCCTTACGGCCAGATGCCCTCCTGGGGTGGACACCACGGGGTCTTGGGCAGGGCACGCGAGGGTGGTTTCCGGGCGATTCTTGTTCCCGCTCTGGTGGAGAAGCAGAAACTGCTTCCTCCTGTTGGGTTTGGCCTGGAGGATGTAGTGGAAGGTTCCTGTGTCGCTGCCCCTGCTGGACCCTCACCAGCGGCTCCTACCTTAGCTTCTCCTGGTCCCCTCTCCTGGGATCCAGCTACTGTGTCCAGTGGCCCACTGTGTTCTAGCAGAGAGAGAGAGAGAGATCCCCAACTTGCAGCTTTCCCTCCAAGGTGACACATGGCAGGGAAGCCACCGCTTGCAATTGTGTGACCCTGGCCAGCTTCTCACACAGCAAGAGAAGCAATGCCAGGCTGAGTCCCTCCTCACCCCTGAGGCACAGGACTATGGACGGATGAGTGGCGGTTGTTGGAAGCCACAGAGTTTTTGGGGAGCAGTGCATCACTCACCAGTGGATAAACCATAAACCCACTTAGCAGGGACAGTAAGTATCCAGTGCGCTCTGTTCACGCCTTGGTCATTGCCCCCTCCCCTGATTAAATTTTCTGAAAGTTCAGGAACATCAAGCATGATTGAAGTGTAGGTTTTAAACATGCTTCATTTAAATCAAGGGAACGTGTTTGCATGTAATTCAACTTGAATGATGCAACACGGATGTATTGAACCACCCCGAACATCCATTTTCCCCAAGCACTTATCTTATTTCTGTTGAATCTATATTCTAACTAATGCTGTTCATCTGACTCTATTATTTAACTGTGCTCATAGTTAATGGAAGGAGACAGAGAGTTAACGAGAAATCATCTCAGGATGGTGGATCCAAAGGGAAGATGTAAAACTCAGGTCAGGGAGGGCAGACAGCCTGTTGTAGGGTACAACACCTTTTCTTTCTCCCTGTTTTGATTTGTCACCTGTTTTTCACCTACAAAGCCCTGTTTACTGTGTACTGCTATGGATGAAAGCTCCAGCAAGAAAAACAAAACAAAACAAACAAACAAAAAAACACCCGGAAAGTACAAAGGGAAAAAGGGATCCTTTTAAATAAAGACTAATTTAAAACACCAAAAAACCTTTGAAATTTCAAATAGCTTTCCCTCATTCAAAACCCATTAAGCCTTAAATGCAAAGCCGCCTGAGACATCAGGGTCCTCTCTGAGCCCTTTGTTGAAGATCACAGGCTGTCTCTTTCTGTGTGACCCGGTTCCCACCTGGGGAGCGCCAGCTCTCCCCACCGCTATTAGCGAAACTGATTTAGAGCCCACCTTGAAAGCACTCTCTGCTGCTTCCCCGATGACGAGGGAACAGAGACAGTCACCAAAACGTCTGGCGGAACAAAGGGACGTAACCGCGGGTAATGAGACAGACACCTCTGTATCTTCTTCAGGGAGAGAACCACGCTCTGCTCTCTCTTCCAAACGACCCCCCTCCCTTCTGCGCTGTGAGGGGAGCCCCTCGGACAGCCCCGTCAGCCCACACAGGAAACAGGTGCCTGTCCAGTAACAGACGTTGTCAAAGGAGGTTGTCGGAAACGACACGGAACGCCGGACGGTGCAGCCCGCAACCAGGGTGCTGTTGGAATTGCTACCGATAATCACGTTACGGGACGTCCGAAAACACCAGGCTGCCTAGGATCGTCCACAGGGCCCCGGACAGGCTGTGCTCTCTCATCTGACAGAGCCGTCGCGGGAGCCTGTCTTCACTGCTGCTGGTCGGAAGGACGCCCTGCAGTCTGCAGCTCTGTACTCCGCTCCCCCAAAACTGCACCGGCAAGCTTTTCTCCTCTCCACAGTATTAATTAAATCCCACACAGCTGGCAGTGTTTAAGTCCTGGCATCCGTACCGTCTCACTTCATGGCGGCCCTGGACTCCTTTCAAAGCCCTCTCACGCGCTGCGGGGGTCTCTGTTGGCAGAAGGGGAAGAAATCCGAGGCGGTCTGGGACTCCTCCGGCCCCGTGCCCACCTGTGCAGAATGGGTTCCTCAGTCTGTCTGTCTGTCTGCTGCATCCTCCCCCTGGGTGCCCAGCAGCTCTGACAAAACAGAAGAGGGGGAAACGTCAGAGGGTACAGGGACACGCTGGGAAGGAAGGGAATGTCAGTGCTGAGCGTCATAATCAATAAAGCACTTCTGGACATGCTTTCAGTTTTTCCCAAACCCATAGAAACCTACCTTAAAGCCGAGTGCGGCTTGCCATGTTTGACATCAGCAATGGACATGCCAGACAAGCGCTTCCTTAAGGCCTGGGCGGGAGAGAAATCCGGAGAAGCTTGCCATGAGCCACCTGCAGGAGGGGTGCTGTGAGCCCAGGTCGCAGGCGTGACACCTGCCATCCGCCTGGGCTGGGCGGAGCCAAGCAGATAGGACAGGGACCGGGTAGAGCCTCCTGGTGCCCAGGTCTGCTGCCCAGGGGCTACTTACTGCCAGAGCAGGGCAGACACATGAAGCCCGCAAGGATTTTATTTTGGGGGGGGGGCGGAGGGGGGTAACTGGGGAGGGCAAGGTGAATTCTTTCTCCTTTTTTTTTTTAAACTGACCTGTCCTGAATCAACCTTGTTTCTTTCTCAGATCTACATATTTTATTTACTTTATTTATTTATTTATTTTATGTCTTAATGCATGGCTATCATCCAAGCCTTAAAAACCTGCAATCATCCATGATCTCTCTTCTCACCTCCTATTTCCAGCCCCTCATTTCCAGCGGCTACACCTACATGTCACCTTTCTCACCACCACCCCCGCCCCCGGCCGCTGCTGTGGTTTGGACCAGGCACGCTTGGCTGGCCTCTTGTCTTCTCCTGGTCAGGGACTGCTTGGCTCTTCCCCCGCATTCCGAACCTGCCACAGCGATGTTTCCAAATGAGAGCCCCGCCCGGTTACTCCTCCGTGCCTCCACATGGAATGGACCACACAATAAAATTCAAACTGCTTAGCACAGAAATTGAAACCCTCCAGGATCCGGACCTCGGTTCCCTCATCAACCTCATTTCTCTCCCTATTAAATTGTTCACCGTTGTTGAACCGATAAAATGGGATCCATAGACTGAAGTTTCTAAAATGATAACTCGCGTTCTACCGAGAAAACACGGAGCTATTTTTGCTGGATAGTCTTTGCAGGGAAACCTTGAAGAGAGGAAAATCTTAGGTTTGACGAGCAAATGAAAATCTGCTAGTTCTAATGAAAATTGTGTGTTTCCTTTTTAACAACAACAACAACAAAAGAACACATTGAGCAATCTGGGAAATACTGTTATGAATCAGAGAACTAAAAAGTGTATCCATCTTTCATCTGCCCATCAAATAATAAATGAATGCCAGCAACGTGCCATTCAGTGCCTCACGCACTGACCACACTGAGATGAGACGTGGGTCCAGCCTTCCACGAGCTCACAGTCCCGTGCAGGGAAAGACTGGAAAAACCGTGTGACACAGCGTGATAAGGACCTGAGAAGGCAACCAGCTTAAACAACCTGTGTTTGTTAGCTCTCTTTATACTGCGGGTGGTAGAAAGCTCAGATCAATCTCAACCGGGACAAAAACAAAAACAAAACAAACAGAGAGAGAGAGAAGAGAATTTATTGTCAAACACAAAGGACAATTTCAGGAGCAGTTTGCATCCAGTTACAGGTCGACCCAGAAGCTTCCAATAATGTTGTCTATATCTTACCAGTTAATCAACTTTTACAAAAGCAAAAAAAAAACAAACAAAACTTTTTTTTTTTTCTCAATAGTTCTTTTAACACGGCCTCAAACGACCGAGAGCTGTCGCTTAGGTCATATGTCCCCTCTTGATCCAAACGTGTGGCTAAGAGGAAGAAACGTGCTGATTGATAACCATGATCAGTCTTGGCGTCAAGCATGGGGTACGCTTCATCTGACCGATGTAGCACCTGATCAATGCAGGCTGAAGCAAGAGAATGGTGGTTCCCCAAAGAAAAACTACAAAAATATAAAAAAAAAAGGAGATGTTGAGCAGGTAGAAAACAGTGCCTGCTCGTTCTGGTGCTCAAGTGGACACTCGCAAGGTGAGCAGCAGCTAACCAAGCAGGAGAGTGGACGAGAGCCACCCAGGCAAGGGTAGCAGCTGAGTCAAAACAGAGCTGTCAGAAAGCACGTGCAATTCCGACATTCTCTCCGTGTGGTGGGACACGTGTGGGTATACGGAGAGATGAAAGACTCCGTGTGGTGGGACACGTGTGGGTATACGGAGAGATGAAAGACCGGAAATGTTGACTCTAATCATTGCGAGCTGTGAAGTCCTTCCACGTTGTAGCTATCTTTTCGGAAGTTCTAAGCCAGACAGAAATATACATACTTTAAGATTTCAGGAATATCTGGGGAAGATTTTATACATCCCTCTTCTAAAGATGTATGAGCCAGGGCTCCACACGCTCTGAATTTATCAGATGTGATGGTCAAGTGAGAAAAAAGGGGGGTTCTAAATTCAAAGCAACCTGGGAGGAAACCTCTGGACCCAGGGGGACCCTAAACGGGCTAGTCACATGTCAGACCTGTCAGATCAGCATTGCGTAGGGAGAACCATCTACTAAGTAGGGGATGGTGTGGGAGCAGAAAGGGAGGGGGTATCGTTCAATAATCATAACGGCAGAAACTAGAGAATTGGAGTGTGTATAATGTAGTGAGTAAACCTCTGGGTCTTGAATCATCGCCAAGTTCTCTGGTGCTAATTTAGTTCTCAGGGCACCAGGCTGTGTGACATTCCTGATTGGTCCAGCTGTGCAGGTGACTCATGTGTGTTCTCTCATGTGTCTTCACAAGGAACTTCTACTGCTGTGGTCATTCTAGGAGAACAGTGTGTCATTTCTTGCTACTAATTTAAGAGCCTGGCACATACCAGTCCAGAACCTTTGTGTGAACGTGAAGACATTGGGAGAATTCAGAAGCATGGTATTATAAAAACAAACATATGTTAGCATTTTGGGGTTTTTTTCCAATTAATTGAACAAAAGCATGCATCTTGAAGTGGGGGCAGAGTCAGGGGAGGTTACACCAAATATACCACTTCTTCCATTTGCGTGGGAAGCTTCTCTACTCTTGTTATAATTGAAGCCTTTATTTTCAGGCTCCTTCCCTGGTGACCGTCAACGATTTTCTTAACCAAGTGGTGCTTTTGTGCCCATGGCCGCCTACCCAGGACTTCGGCCTCCTTGGTCCTCGGGTTTGCTGCTGTAATTGTGACAGCACAGCTGAGATGTGTCCATGCAGAAACAAGTCAGCACCCGATCTGAAAATGCCTCGTCATGAAACACGGGCAAGTCAAGACCTTCAAAGGGTGTCTAGAGTCTTATCTGTCTTACACAATGAGCTGTTTTGGTATATATTTCCAATCCGAGGCTTGTGATATTCTATTTGCTTTTACCCATAAAAGGTTAACAATTCTGAGATGAAGCCAGTGGGTGAAAAACAATCTTCGAAATTAATTTCTATGCATGGACTTTGGGGGATGCATCGTACTGAGAACTGTGATAGTTTTTTGCATTAAGAAGAAATCACAGCCATCGTTAATCACCCCAAATAATTGCTCTTATACAAATGCAATTCCAACACAAAATCTGAATACATTTTTCTTTCCTTGTTCTATAAAAGAGGCACCAGAGAAAGAATGGTGGGTGAATTTCACAGACAATTCAACGTTGAGGCACATTCCGGGCTTCTAATTGTGCACTTCTCTACCGGCAGGTTATGACGATTAGGTGGGAACATTTACATCTCTACTTGTTATCTGGAAGAGATAATTAGATATTTCCACTGCAAAATAATTTACATTAATGGGCCGTAACTTTCAATATGTAGTTTTAAACTGCACATTTACATAATATAATATCTGTCTCCCTTAATTTTACTGTAATCGTACCCATGTGGTACCTTTATTTTTCTTTTCCAAAACTCAATGGACTGAAAACAACATACTGAGTAGCTTTTGTTTGTTAGTTCAAATGTTTAGATGAGATTACCTAGGAAGGTTGTTCAGACTTTTTTACTACATTCTTAGTGTGGAAACTGAAAATGGCTATGAACTAAAACAATAAAAACATTGTAACCTGACTAAAGAGGTAAGAATTACATGTGGGACATACTTGTCCTCGGAGAGGGACTATGAGTGAGATGTGGTGAGATTTTCTTTCAGTCATTTCGACGCATAGTACAAAATATTTATCAGCTATTCATCAAAAGCAAGGTTTGCCTTACTCAGTTATACACCTAAACTTGCTCTCAGTCAATAATACCTTCTTTGGTGAAATGTATGCACCTGATATTGTGTCCACTCAGTCCTTCAAATATTCTGCCAGCTAAATGCACGGGCTGAGCAGGGATAAAGAGAGGAAACTCTACAAACCCACGTTAGGGAACTGTGGCTCTACCTAGAACTCACCTGCCGACAGGTGAAAACAATCTAGGGTGTTCTCATCACCAATGTCTCACCCTTCCCGAGCTGGTTGCAAGTAAGGAGGGCTTCAGAAATGTAAACAGATGTTCTCAGCTCCAGAACAGTTCTTTACTTAGAGATGGAACTGAGAGTCTCTGAACTCAACTGACCTGGGCAAAGTTGGGCTTGATTAAACTCTAATTTTATTTATTTTATGTTTTCTTTTTATAGTAATTTGAGAAATATTGAAAGCATCCTATTTCTCAAGAGTTTAGATTGATAATTCTATATATACATGTATATGTGTGTACACACACACACATGTATATATACACACACAGGCCAGGAACTTCCGAAACTTGTATCAGAATACTTCAGGTTTTTTGAGTTAGAAGTAATGACCTTTCTGAGTTAGTTAACTTCTTAGAAGTTCAGTTTCCTCATTAATATTGTATGTTGCTATGGGTGACATTAAATAAATATTATATATTACGTATATGATATATGAGTATAAACACCTTGCAAATGCTTAAATATTAACACTAAAAATACATAAAACAATGATAGCAATAATTGATTGTCTCCACAGAGGATCTTTATCTGGTGTTCAAGATAAGATGCTCGTCACCCAAATCTGTGACTTTTCCCCGACATATGTCCTCTGTGGCTTCATTTCTAATTATCCTTTTTCCTAAATAATACAAATATTCCCGGAGCAAACTTGTTTACAGTGCTAATTAGTCACATCTGGGGTAAAGCGTTTGCAAAGATAAGAGTCAATGCATCACTATCTGAATTATAAGGATGAGTTTTGAAAATTTATTAAGAATCAGATTGAGAAATGCAATTGGATTCTATAGCGTATTACATTCATGTTATTGATGCATTGATGTGAACCATTTACAACAAAAGACCACATCTTTTCATATGCTAAAAAAATCTAAATAAAGAACAGACATTTAATGATACTTCTTTTTTTTTTAACAAGACAGAGAGAGAGAGAGAGAGAGAGAGAGAGAGAGAAGCAGAAAAAGAGAGAGATGAGAAGCATCAACTCATAGTTGTGTCATTTTAGTTGTTCATTGATTGCTTCTCATACGTGCCTTGACCAGGGGGCTCCCGCTGAGCCGGTGACCCTTGTTCAAGCCTTGTAGGGGATTTAATATATTTCTGTGAGAAGCACATGCCCTTTTACAGGACCTTGAACGTCGAAGGCTTTGAGTTACACTTACTGCAAGCCAGCACCCTGGGTGGTGTTCTCGGCACCAACATGCAGAGGGGCTGTGTCTCCGTAGAGTGAAACGGACCAGAATGAGGTTAAAAGCGACAGTTTCAGATGATAAAAAAGTATTCAAAGAAAATAAAAGTAGTATAGTGGGAGCATTTGGGAGTTAATTGGTTTTGGGGAAGATCGCAGGAGGGAACTTCAGGGAGAGAGCCGCCCCAGCACGATACCAGTACCGTGGGGACAAGCAGACAGGCAGCTTGGAGGAGACTGACTCTCAGAGTGATGGGTTTCCACCAAGTGAGGTAGGGGACCTCGGAAGGAAATGAGATCAAGGAAGTACAACCTGCTGGCCAGGACGAGACATTGACATTTTGTGAAACACAGATTGGCAGACTGAAGTGTATTTTGGGCAAAGTTTCCTGTATGTTTCAATCATGTAGATACTTTTTTTCAGTTGAATTATTTTTGTGTCCCAAGATGATGGTTCTCTCTGTATTACTGAAGACTATGGCATACATTTATATTTTTCAATATTTTTGCCTTAGCAGGAAATTGTAACATAGGTAATTCTCTCTAAGTACAATAACAAATAAAAAATAAAGATGTATAGTTAAATTGCCTGACCTGCAGTGGCACAGTGGATAAAGCATCAACCTAGAATGCTGACGTCACCAGTTTAAAACCCCGGACTTGCCTGGTCAAGGCACATATGGGAGTTGATGCTTCCTGTTCCTCCCTTCCTTCTCTCTCTCTCCAAAATGAATATAGTTTTTTTTTTAAGAAAAGACTTATATTAAATAATCTATTTGGAGAATTACAAAATTTCTGACTTCTTAGTTAATTAATATATAATTAACTTTGAATGAATCAGTCTTATTTTTTAGTTAGTGGACACTGATGAACAGAACAGTCAACAAATAAATAAATACCAATGCATACAATTACACTATCGAGAATGTGATGGATGTCAGGCATGTGCAGAAACAGTAACGAGGTTTATAGAACAAGCGCTTAAGAAGAAATGAATTCACAAAAATGTATAAAAAGATGTTCAAAATCACTGGTAATCAGGGAAATAAAAGTCAAACCAGAGTAATAAAATATTTTGCACTCCTTTCTGGAAAAAATTTAAAACTAACCACTGTTCTGGGGGACTGCGATGGAGCCATGACTCGTTTATGGAAATATATATTTGCACACGTATTTTGAAGAACACTTTGATATATTGAGCAGAGTTTAAGAAATGCACATCTTCTAATTGAGTCACTCCATTCACAAGTGTATAAGTGTGAAACTAGAAAGACATGAACAAGAACCAGGGAGACAGCCACAGCAATTTGGACAAAACATAAACATTCACCCACAGGGGGATGTTTTCAAAAGACGCATTCATGCCACAGAACGGGACAGAGCATTGGAAATAAATGAACTATCAACACAGATGACTCACCTCAACATTAAAAAGATGAAATCATAGTTTCAGAAGAGTACACATGGTTTGTTATAAGTTATAAGAAATTTAAATATATATATATAAATATATATATTAAATATATATATATAAAATAATGTATAGGAGCCATACATACATGGCTACAGTTGATGGACATTCTAGCCATATTGGTTTGTCACAGGGAAACATCATCAAATTGTGGTTTCTGTTTTCGAACATTAACTTCTACCAATTTGTCAATGACTCTCTGATTGATCTTCCTTGCATGTTCATGTTCAATAGGGTAGAGCCAAGTGAGTTCATTTATCTTTATTAATAGCTGGTTACAGAATAGTTTTTTAACTTTAACGTTAGAAAGTTTCTTTCAGGGGAGGGGCATGGAGAAATTGAGAATAACAACTCAGGGACATGCATAATAGTGTGATGATTGCCAGGGTAGGGGTGGGGTGCAGGTGGAGGAGGGTGTGGGGGGTAGATGGTGATGGAAGGAGACTTGACAGGGGTGGTGAACAACTAATACGGAGTACAGATGATGTGTTGTGGAATTATGCTCATGAAAATTGTATAATTTTGTGAACCAATGTCACCCCAATAAACTCAATAAAAGAAAAGAAATTTAAAACATGTAAAGGGGAAAGTTCCTTTCACATGAAGTAAGAGATATAACTGAAGTCTTTACCTAAATTTGACATTCATAAAACCCCCATTACATGACAAAAATTAAAATAATATTCAAGTCTTTATTTTTCCAGGTTTGATTTTAGCTACTTTTAAATGTTTCTGTAGAGAAAACAAAATATCCCTCAGTAAAGAACTTGAGCACTCTATGTAAAACAATGTGGAAGTTCTTAAAAAAAAATTGGAAATAGAACCACCATATGATCCAGCAATTTCACTTCTGGGTATTTATCCGAAGAAAACAAAAACACGTATTCAAAAAGTTATGCGCACTCCCATGTTCATCGCGGCATCATTTGTAACAGCCAGCGGATGGAAACAACCGGGGTGTCGGTCGATAAATGCGCAGACAAGATGTGGTATATACACGCAAGGGAATATTACTTTGCCATAGAGAAGAGTGAGCTCTTGGCACTTGTAACAACTTGGATGGAGCTAGAGGGCATCATGCTCAGTGAAATAAGTCAGAGAAAGACAAATACTGCACCATCTCACGCACTGGTTTCTTAAAAATCACAAACGAAGACAAGGTTCACGCATTTGTGGTTGCCAGATGTGTGGGTTAAAGGGTAAGTAAAATGCCTAAAGACAGTCAAAAGGTACCAACCTTCGGTTATAAAATAAATAAGTCATGGGAGTATACTGGACAGTGTGGAGACTTACAATCACCATATTTGCAAAGTTGCTAATAGAGTAAATCTTAATAGTCCTCATCACAAGAAAAAATTATTATGTATTGGTGTCAAATGTTAACCAGGCTTACTGTGCTGATCATTTTGCTATAAATGCAAATATCAAATCATGGTGAACACCTAAAACTGATATAATGTTAGATGTCAGTTATAGTTGAACAACAAAAAAATATTTACCAGAAAGTTTATTATAAATTATTATTATTTTTTGTTGTTGTTGTTAAAATTGTTAAACATTTTCTTTTTCTTCAAAAATCGGAAAAAAATGATAGAATGAAAGCAAACATTGACATTATTTTATTTAGTGCTTTATGGTAAGCGTCTATCTCTTGCTGGAAATGCTAAAAGTATTCAAGTATTGCCTACTTTACTTTCACTGGCCTTGCGAGACCAACATCTTTGGGCATTCCCCTGTCATTCTTTCTCAAAATTTTATTTTGTTGTTTTATAATGGTCATTTCATTATTATTTCTGTGGCCACAATTTAACTCTTTTTCTCTGTGATTTCAGTGCACTGATTTTTTTAGAAACAGTTTAAAAATCTTTGTCTCACTGTACTTTATTCAAAACTGATGATATTCAAATTCATTAAAATATTTCATGCATTAATTAAAGTTGGCACTTGTCAAACCGAAGTATCAACCTTCACATTTTCTACTGCTTCATTGTTTTACTTTTTAAATGCTATGAAAACTCACTGTGATCACAGAATAACAAACTTGAAGTATTTCAATTTCTCTTGCTTCATTTTTTTTTTCTTTTCACAAGCACTGAGCTATTATTTCTTATTCCAAATATACTCTTTACACACTGGTACCGTATTACCATGGGGTTCAAAGATGTAGAATGTGCCCAGGGCAAACTCACAAACCCCCAAAACTTGGCAAATCTGTTCTTCAAAACAGACACTCAAAGTTGAGCTCTCTGAAATAACCATCGTGTAAAATGCAACTTATATTAAGGGTAAGTAATTTAAAAAGAGCTCTTTTCAAGCTTCTATGTAGATTACTAATGCTTTACAGAAGCAGAACTTAGACCAACAATTTTTTAGGGCGATGATTCAGTATTTTATCACTGAAGCAGGTTAGAACTGCATGCTTTTGCTGATAACCAAAGCAAACCAGAGGGGGGAGCATGGTGAAGGTGGTCAAAGGGTACAACTTCTAGTTATAAGAGAAATAACTTTTGGGAGTCTCATGCCCAGGATGGTGACAATAGTTAACAATACTGTATTTGCTAAGAGAGTAAATCTTAAAAGTCTTCACCACACATGTCAGTGGTGAAAACACTCACACACACACACACACACACACACACACACACGTAACTATGATGTGAGGTCATGGAGGTGTTAACTAACCTCATTGTGATGATCATGTCATAATGCATACATGCATACATACACACAGTAGCCTCCTGTTGTCTACCATTTTCCTTTTCATGGTTTCATTTACCTATGGTTAACCGTGGTCTGAAAATATTAAATGAAAAATTCCAGAAATAAATAACTTATACATTTTTCAATTGTGTACACTTCTGAGGTAGCATGATGAAATCTCTCCCTCTCTTGCTTTGTGTTCCTAGGACATGAATCATCCTTTTGTCTGGCACCCGCAAACTACATACACACTTCTCCTGTTAGTCACGTAGGATTAAACTAAAATCATGTATGAGAAAGTGCTGTAGTCAAAATAATTCATAGGCCCCTAACCAGACTAAGAAAACAAGAGAGAGGATGCATGTTACTAACATCAGAAATTAAAGAGATTATCAGTACGAAACCCATAAACACTGAAAGGACAATCAAGAAATACAATGAATAATTCCATACCCACAAATTTGATAATGTAAATATAATACACCAATTCCCTGAAAGACACAATTTGCCTAAATACACTTATATTTACTAAAGAAATTGAAGCAATAATGAATAACCTTTTAAGACAAGAAAACATCAGGCCCAGATGAATTCACCAGTGAACTATACAAACATATAAGAAATAAATTATACCAGTTCTCTATAATTGAGGAATTACATCCAATTTATTCTGTGACAGAATTCTAAGAAGGAATACTTCCAAACTTATTTTATGAGACATTACCCTAATAGCAAAACCAGACAAGGACATTACAAGAAAGTTACAGACCAATATCACTCACAAATAGACACTAACTCCTCAACAAAATAGTACAAATGAAATCTTAAAAAAATTAAAAAAAAGCATGAGCCTGACCAGGTGGTGGCGCAGTGGATAGAGCATCAGACTGGGATGTGGAAGACCCAGGTTCGAGACCCCGAGCTCGCCAGCTTGAGCATGGGACCACCTGGCTTGAGCAAAAGCTCACCAGCTTGGACCCAAGGTCGCTGGCTCCAGCAAGGGGTGGCTCGGTCTGCTGAAGGCCCGTGGTCAAGGCACATGTGAGAAAGCAATCAATGAACAACTAAGGCGTCGCAACGGCAACAAAAAACTGATGATTGATGCTTCTCATCTCTCTCCGTTCCTGTCTGTCTGTCCCTATCTATCCCTCTCTCTGACTCTCTCTCTGTCCTTGAAAAAAAAAAAAAGCATGAAACAATTTATATACTACCACCAAGTAGGATTTTTCTCAACTATGAAATGCTGGTTCAACAACCAAAAATCAACCAATGGAATCCATGTAAATAGTATAAAAGACATTTCACATGAAATTTCTAATAACAGAAGCAGAGAAACATTTGACAAAATCCAACACCTATTTTTGACGAAAACTCTAATAAAACAGGAATGAAGGGAAATTCTCTCAACTTGATAAGGACTACCTACAAACACCTTCCAGCTAATGTCATCCTGACGTGGTGAGAAACTCAAAGCTTCCGCGCTGAAATCAGTTACAAGGCCAGGGGGTCTCTTCCCGCCACTCCTTTTCAACAACACACAGAAACTCCTTACTGCTACAATAAGATTAACTAACTCACTAATTAACTAAAAGCTATACAGTTTGGGAATCAATATATAAAATCGTCTTTGTTTGCAAATGACACGATCATCTATGTAGCAAATTCGGGGGAAAAAAATCAGTGAAAATACTCTATGTCAGTGGTGGTCAACCTGGTCCCTACCGCCCACTAGGGGGCGCTCCAGCTTTCATGGCGGGCGGTAGCGGAGCAACCAAAGTATAAATAAGATAGATTTAACTATAGTAAGTTGTTTTATAAAGATTTATTCTGCCAAACCTAGCGAAAATCCTACATAAAGTACTTGGTAAGTAATTATTATTATACGCTTTCACTTGCTGTAACTCTGCTGTATAAGTTTTATAAAGTAAAGTTATTCCCTACTTTATAAATCACCATGACTATGGAAGCGGTGGGTGGTTAGAAAATGTTATTACTAACAGCGATACAGAAGTGGGCGGTGGGTATAAAAAGGTTGAGGACCCCTGCTCTACGTGATGTTACAATAATGGGTTTACGTGATGACACTTTCGAAGAGACCCCTAGCATGTACAGCCCTAAGGTAAACTCTGGGTCTGGGGCGATTTGGGTGCGTCCATGTAGGTCGATCCTTGGTTAAAGAAAAAAGAAACACGTCCTGCTGAACGATGTTGATCACAGGGAGGCTGTCCACGTGTGGGGACAGGACGGGTCCGTGGAACCCCTGACCCTTCCTCTCAACTGTGGTGTCAAAGTGCTCCAAGAGATAAATTCCTCAAAAGGAAAAAAGAAAGGAAAGAAAGAAAGAGTAAAAGGAAACGCTTGGGAAGCGGCTGAGCTCCGCGCAGACACGGCGGGACTCGACCGTCTGCAGCCTGTGCGTGCGCTTCGGCGGATAGTATGTTGGGTTTGGATTGAAGAAGAAGATTGACTGCTCCGGGCGGAAGACTTGACTCTTAAAGACCTGGTTCCGACGTGACAACGGTGACGCAAACGGGGCCCGATGCTGGCTTCTGAGGACGGTGCCGAGTGCGTTCTCGGGGTTCCCAAACAAGTCTTCAGAAACCTGCAGAAGTGTCCTCGGAAGGTGGAAATGAGAGATTACATTTAGCTTTGCTTGTCAATAAGAACTATCCTGAACCCAAACGCATATGCTGTGTGCTAAACCGTCCTCGTATCAGCAGCGTCAGAGAGCCTGACTTGTTCACTCCGGATCCAGGAAGAGCCCCGGCCCGTCTGTTTCTTTGCAAAAGCCGAGGCTCTGTTACGGTTTGCGGGACAACAGAATCCAGAGCTCGTGGCCATGGCCACAGTCCTGTTCTGCAGGGGGCACCCTCGCCCACGGGTCTCCTCACCCTGCTGCAGGCAACGAGGGCATCCCTGCCCCATTTTGTGGGGAGGCAGCTGTTCCCCGGGGAATACTGAAGAGCCATTCGGGATCGAAGTACGGTGACCAACTTTTTTACAGTGACGAGGAGGACAAAAATAAATAGAAGAAAACGGTATCATACATAAAAGAACTATTTTATTCGTTGCAACAATAATACACTAGCATGTGGTAAATGCATAATAAAAACACTTGGAATATTTTATGTTGTCGTTATGCTTACATGCCTGTTCATTTTTAATAGTAAGAACAAAGAACTCATCTAGATACTGAGATCCCATCGCACGCAATGGATCTATCTACTCGGCACCGATCGAATACGGACATTTACAGATGAGTCTTCCAGTATCAAAAAGGAGGACATGTAGGAGAACAGTTTTTGAGGGAGGACGGAACTTACAAAAAAAAGGACTGTCCTCCCTGAAGGAGGACGACTGGTCACCTTAATCAAAGTGAAGAAGAATCTTGCATTCACGTAACAGTGGAGAGAAAATGGAGACCCCAGTTGCTTCACCTGAGAAAGGGGTGACTGGGGGCCCACACCCGATCCTCAACCCAGACAGCTTTTCTCCAGCTGCCACTGCTGCCTGCAGCCACCCGGCTGTCCACTGGGCCGCAACCGTGAAGGGTGAGCACCAGCCCCTGATATCACCAGTGAGCGACCTCACTTCAAGGTCTCCGCTCCCAGGAGGGAGCAAGCGTGGCCCGTGCCCAGTGCAGGAGCCAGCGGGGCTGAGGTGTGTGACAGTAATTGGCCGGTCAAGGACAAAGCCGCAGCTCCGGGCCTGAGTTTCTAACCTGCGGTCACTCTCCTGTGCTGAACCTAACATTCCCATCACGCACTTTTCTTAATGCGTGAGCCAGGCCCGTCCTGCACCGGGGACAGCACTGGTGTCTGATGGGACTCAAAGGGCGGGTATAAGGAGATGACAGACACGTGAGCCATGTGTCAGATGCAAATGTCAGGAAGCCATTTGCCTTTTCACTGGAAACTTCACACTGCTCTTCCCCCGAAAGTGACGTTCCTCATCCCGGGAGGTTGAGTGGCTCTCCGCACGCCCTCTGTTTTCGAGTTCCGAGTTACCAGGAATGAAAGGGTTCTGGTCCACACTTTATGTACACACTTAGAATTGGTAGAAAATGGACTCTTTGATACATGAATACCTTCTGAGTAGCCATCAATGCTTCTTCCTTCAGATGGTGACATTAAGTAAACTACTATACTCTCTCTTTGCTTTCAAAAACCCTACAAAATATGGTTTAATGATTCCTTGGTGACTCAGGGTCCTTGCATATCAGTCACTTTGTTGTGCTATCATTGAACGTTGCGACGTCTGCCTTGATGTGCAGGGGCTTTTTTTATCCATGCCTTTGAAAACCTGTGTCTGATTTTCATAATTTCCCGGGCTCTCTCCACTCCCTGCCTCTTTCTGCTCAAAGCCAGGCCCTGTTCTTTCCATACCCCCCCCCCCAACACACATACACTTTCAATTTTTAAATGTGCCACATGACCAGTTACTTTCAGAATTTGTGTAAAGTGACAGGGACCTGAGTGAGCACTGATGAACCATCCCATAATAGAACCCACGATTCTCGAGTTGTCTGCCTGGAAAGACCAGCTGACTACAGGCAGCCTCCGGGTTATGAAGGAGGTAAGTTCTGTAGGCTTGACCATGTGTAACTATGTATCTGCACAGACAGGTAACAATGAACACTGTGTTGAGACAAACATCCGTCCGTCTAAGTCGCACTTCATAGGTAAACGTACCTGTTTCAACAACCCACATACAAATTCAACTTATGCACACACCTCCAGGACCTATCTATCTTGTTCGTAACCCCGGGGACTGCCCAGTTCACTTCTTAACCTGACTCATTTTCAATACAATAAGTGAGGGTGCTGGTTCAGTGACATTGGATTAAATCACTGGTTCTTCACCTGGGTTCTATGGAACCCTAGGGGTCCGATGAGTGGGTCTCAGGGGTTCCGAGAAGCCTCTGCCGCGGAGGCCAGAATAAAGTAATACCGTAATTTGTTGTGAGTTCATGCACTTTGTTGGTTTTGTTCTGTGAGCAAGGGGATGTTCATGCACGGCTCATTTTGTGCACCAGTAAAAAAACCATATACCTACGTCTTGAATTTGGGGGAAAAAAATCATATTTTATTTATCACTAAAGAAGGATTCGGTGAATGTGCCTATGAAACTGGTGGGTTCGGTACCTCAAAAAAGATTAAGAACCACTGGATTATATAAAATGGGGCTGGGAATATTGCTTCTTATTTTGTTATAGTTGTTGTTGTCTTGACTGTTGGTCTAATCTCTTTCAAAAAGGGACCAAATAACATGTACACACTTTCTAGTTATTTTAGCAGCACACAGGCTACTTAAAATAAGATTTTCAATTTGAAAATGAAATACTTCTCTGAAAGGGACTTCACACGTGGAGTGATCCCTGTGCACCTCTGTCCACAGAAGCAGGCTTCCCGGAGGCAAAAGGCTAGAAACAACTTAAATCCCCCACGTAGGGCTGCGCATCCGCTGCCCTGGGGTCTAGTGGACAGCTGTAGAAACAACGCAGGGAGGTTTATGAACTAGTAAGCTGCACTTTCTGTTCCGGAGAAGGTCAGCCCACTCCTGTAAACGACAGTCCCGCTGTGCACCCATACGATGGACGTTTCCTTGTCCCGCTCCTACGCTTCTGCGTGGCAGGGGGCCCTCCTCTCCGCGGTGATTCTGGGGCCTCCGCCTCAAAGGCAGCACGTTCATCACCTGTGTCTGGGGTCACGGGAGAAGAAGCATCCCCTTTTCCGTCTCTTCTTCTGCCCTCCCAAGCCCCCTAGAGCCTCACGAGTGTCTGCTTCCTGCGGCAGAGAGGAGCAGAACCCGCTGGACGCACACCGGCCTCGGGAAGGCCCTGACCTGGAGGTGAGGGTGACTTGTCCTCAGATTTTGTCTGAAGGAACGTGCCCCCCCCACATCCGACCCGGGAGGCTGTGAGGGGCACCCGGCATCTGAGCCGCGCTCTGGGCCTTGCCCGGGCACTGTGCACCCGCAGGAGCTGTCCTGTGCTGACCCGGCCACCTGCTGCCCCTTCATTTGCATATCGTTAGGTGAGCCGGCAGGTGCACAGTGTTTCCGTCACTAGGTGGCTGAAGGGAAGGGGGAGATAGAGCTGTATTGGCTTGTTACATGCCTTAAACACTAGTAACCATGGTTACCTAGGGAAAGGGGTCTGGGAATCCGCCAAAAATAAAAAAGACCAGGTAGAAGAAGAACTTCACTCTATACCTGCCTAAATCTTGCTATGCTAGTATTCTGACTGGAACGACGTATTCAGGAAACGCAGCGTAGGGAAATGACAGAATGGCACCGATCTAGACGGAAAGTAGGAGACAGGACGTGCGGACACAGCGCAGACCGCGGGCTCGAACCCTGCTCATGGCAGCGGCAGCGCAGGGGGCCAGGAGGCCGTGGGGGCGTGGCGGTGGCACCCACGCAGACACAGGGCAGAGCGTGGGCCAGCCCCGATGTCGCCGGAGGAAAGCCGCTTGTCATTGCTCAGAGGCAGGAGGCAGACGCTCAGAGAGAGGAGCTCTCGCCTCCTGCAGCCTGCCAGCCGGGCATGCGCGGAGCAGGTGGACTTCTGTCGTTTTTTTTTTTAATCGTCGACGCATTTCCCGTGGGCCCTGAGGTCCGGCGCTACCTTCACCGCAGAGAACAGAGCGCAGATGGCCCCCCACGTGTGAGGGTTTCTGCACAGCGTGGGAGTCCAGAATAGAAAAAGTAGGGTAACCACAGGTAGGATGGAGAGGAAGCAGGGTAGGGTAGGTAGCTGGGGGAGCCATGGGTGGTCGCCTCCCGCCTGCAAGGGAAGATGTCAGAAGGAAACCGCACCCCCCTCGTCAAAACGCTCGTCTGTACAGGGCCCCCACGAACATCGGCAGTCCACATGAGAAAGGTTACAGATGTGAAGGCCCCCTGGGACCGACACGAACCCCGCGGGACCCCTGGGATGTAATTCAGAGACCTTCTTACCCATCTCACCACACAGCGACATAGCTGTGTAAGTGATCTTCTTTTTCCCTTTATCTCAATGGGACACGAGAATGGCCAATCTTATCTCAGGCTGGTGTGAATGTTTGTTCTCGAGTGTCTAGGTCAGTGATGGGCAATCTGTTGAGCTTGGTGTGTCAAAATTCACCAAGAAACCGAGCATCACTCGGGTGGTGTGTCACTTGGAGAAAAACGGCCTAACTGGAAGCCCCAGAACTAGACGCTTTGTGCCGGAGTTCTGTTGTTTTGGCCTCCAGATCTCTGGCACAGAGTGTCTACACTACAGCAAGTGTTTTATCCTCGGCTACTGCCCCTGGCCAAGCCGGAGCCGAGGATGAAACGTCCTTCTCGGCATGCGGTCCCATGCTTCTCTGGTATGCGGCCGCATGTGGCTGTGTGTCATTGAAAATAGCTACATGTGTCAAGGCTGACACGCATGTCATAGGTTCGCCATTGCGGGTCTATAGTATCACATCTCCTCAGCCGATGGGGAACTCATTCCTTCGCTTGTTTGTTCATTCAGTCAAGTTCATTCACTCCATATTTATTTTGTACCCGGGGTCGTACAAGGCAGCACCCATACAATGGGTTCCAGTCTCCAACCTTAAGAACTCGGTCTTCCGTGGGAAGAGAGAAACAAGCACGTGGTGGATGATGACGCAAGCCACCTCATGACAGCGATTGCAGGTGCCTGACTTTCTGGACACGCAGATGCACCAAGTAACCCTCACTTCGACAATCAAGAAGCTATACAAATTGTTGGGGGGGCCAAGTGATTTTTAATAGTTCTACAGTCTCCTCTCTCACTAGCCCCCTTTCCTCAGTTTCTGCGGAGGGAGACGGGCACTCACAGCGGCATCCCCTCTGGCTAAGACTCTCGTGGCCTTAGCTCAGGGCTGCTCATGGAATAAGGGAGGGGTAGGTGGGAGGGAGAAGGGGGTGTCGACGATGCCCACCCAGCCACTTCAAGTAGCACGGAGGGGCACACCCTCCGACTTCCTCCTCTTCCACCGCCAGGAACCTGGTTTCTATACGCAACTCAGGCGTGAAGTGTGGAGCCCACACACCTTGAAAATGAAGTCATTAAACAGCGAGACCCTGAGCTGTTTTCCTGGCTCCTGCTTAACGGACGGGGACAGAAAGAACTGTGGTGCGTACACACCTGCGGTGCATGGGTGTGCGTGGGTGAATACACACACAGACATGCGTGCAGATGCTAACGGACGTACAGACAGGGGCGGATGCGTTTTCATGCACACATTCATATGTAATATGAATACACACACATGTGCATATATTTACATTCTTGCCCTTTTTAGCTTGAACTTGAAGCAAAGAAAAATATGTATTTATTTATTTTTAACCAAACCCGTTTCAAAGTTCCTTCTGGCAGTCACCAACACATTATGTCAGAAAGCAAAAGAAACCAGCTGAGAGGTCAAGCTCAGAGGAGCGCACGTGAGGACACACCAAAGTGTTACATCACCTGACTGTCCATCAACTACTTCCACCGGTATAGTTGATTGAATATACTGTTGTCTTTGAAAAGATACGTTCACCTGAAACCTCAGAACGTGACTTTATTTGGAATCAGTGTCTTTGCTCACATTGTGATAAAAATCTTGGGATGAGCTCATCCTGGATGTGGTTACACCCAAGATCCAGTGACGAGTGTCCTTACAAGAGAGAAAAGGGAGACACAGAGCAGAAGCCACCATGAACAGGGAGGCAGAGACTGGAGTCACGTTGTCCATCAATAAGGATTTGGCATGCAATGACTGCTCTCCGAGCCAAAGATAAAAATATCTCCAAGTCTTCAGTAACGAGAACTTTAGAGCAAGAAGTGGACCCGCCCGTGTGCTGGGCGTGGGCTGAGAGGATGAACACAAAAGCAGGTCCTCGGGGTCGGCAAGGAAAAAACACAGAAGATGAGTCAGCTACCAACATTAATGAATGCCTGCTGTGGACTGAGAAGTACTGGGGGGGGGGGGATGAGTGATGAAGTAGAAAATAGGACCCGGCAGCAGGGGTAGCAAGAAGTACATTTAAATAACTAAGTTCAGGAGAACGGCAGAGGTCCCCCGACCTCGAGGAGAGGGAAAATGGATACTATAGTGGAAGCTTTGTTTTCTTGAAACCACAAAGAGGAAACCCCTGGAGAGTACAGTGGGGACCTGCCCTGTCACAGTGCAGGTGTCCGTCCCTGTGTGCTGTCACGTCCTGTCCCCTTTCTCCTGACACAGAGACCTCCACCTGACTTTAGGAACATCGCAAGGTGAACAGCGTTCTCCTGGGGCAGCGGACACACATGCCTGATTCCCTCCAACTTGTCACTTGAGGAAAGCCTGGAGAGGTTTGTACCACAAGGAATACTATCATGGAGGGAAGGGCATTTCCTCTATGTAAAAGGTTAAAATGAGCCACAGCTGGAGGGAGGGATAGAGAGAGAGAGAGAGAGAGAGAGAGAGAGAGAAAGAGAGGGAGGGAGAGAGAGAGAAAAAGGGAAAGAGAGGGAGAAAAGGAAGAGAGGGAGAAAGACAGGAAGAGAGAGGGAGAGAGAGAAAGAGAGGAATAGAGAGGGAGAAGGGGGAGAGAGAGAGGGAGAGAGGAAGAGAGAAGGAAAGAGAAGAAGAGAGAGAGTGAGAGAGAGAGAGAGAGAGAGAGGGAGGGAGAGAGAAAAAAAGGGAAAGAGAGGGAGAAAAGGGAGAGAGGTAGAGAGAAGTAGGGAGAGAGAGAGGAAGAGAGAGGGAGAGAGAGAAAGGGAAAGAGAGGGAGAAAAGGGAGAGAGGGAGAAAGAAGAGAGAGGGAGAGAGAAGGAGGGAGAGAGAGAGGAAGGGAAAGGGAAAGAGACAGGAAGAGAGAGGGAGAGAGAGAAAGAGAGGAATAGAGAGGGAGAAGGGGGAGAGAGAGAGGGAGAGAGGAAGAGAGAGGGAAAGAGAGGAAGAGAGAGAGTGAGAGAGAGAGATAGGGAAAGAAAGAGAGAGGACGAGAGAGAAGGAGAGAGAAAGAGAGCGCCATCGTCAAGTGAGCAGACGTCCACAGTGTCTGTTTGGAGTCAGGTCGAGGGGTAACCCAGGCGATTACACGTTCCCGTCCTTAATGGTTTGGACGTTATGGAAGGAGACACCACAAAGAGAATCCCTAGAAGAGCGTCTGGACCCCAACAGCCACTTAGTAAATAGGTGTTGAACAAATACACCTGTTGGCCTCCATCCAATACTGTTTCAACTGTCCATCAGGGAAAGTTCATGTTCTGCGTTGTCTCGTCCATCCTGCGGCATTCCGACACCACGGGGACTTAAGCGGACCCGGAGGAGAAAGGGACAGAAAGGGAACACTATGTTTGAAATTCCTACTGCCCCGTGGCCTCTGGAAGACCCTGGTTGGAATGCAAGGAGGCCCTGACCCTCACCTCAGAGTCCCAGCGTGGAGCCGAAGGCTCAGACTGAGCTGGTCCGTGTTCGTCTCCCATCCTCCCTCAGAAGCTCTGCCTTATTGTCTGTTTCCTCCCCATTAGAAAGTAGGTTTCTGTCGGGGGATCGCTCTGCCTTGGTCACCCCAGGAGCCATCATGGTGACTCACAGACAGTCATCCTCAAAAGAAACACAATTAAACAGTATTTCTGAAAAGGAAATTTCAACAAGAGAGCAGCAGAACCTACCAGGAAACTGCCTCTGAGGATCCGGTGGGGTGCAGTCGTCACAGGCTGTTTTTGAAGTCGACAGGTTGAGCCTGGAGGTTTCAGGGAGTGGGAAGCTGGGTTGGCCCATTAGAGCTTAATTGACTGTGTTTCTCCTTCTTTCGGGGCGGGAGGAAAGGGATGTTTGCAGCCCAATTAGCCCGCAGGTTGCCAGGATTTGTTTTTGTAGATATTTAGACCCATAATCTATAGTAGGAATAATGCGTAATTAGCAAAGCAATGGTGACTCACTCTCCACAGGGCGCATCTCGGCCTCCCACCAACGTTTCTAAGAATAGCTGCGGAGACACGTCTCAAAGAGCAGAAATTTCATGCGTTGTCTACAAAGGCCCCTCTTGGTGCCCAACAAGAAAGCCAGCCGTGATAGACATGAAGAAAGAAAGAGAATTCCTTGGCACCTGACCTCTGCTCTGAAGAGCCTGGATAGGCAAGAGTCCATCTCACGGTGGCACTGTGGGTTTTGGGTTTTGTTTTGTTTTTTAATGATAGTTTGCTGTCCATTTTGTAGGCAGTAAAAAAAAAAAAAAATGATGCTGTAACTTTGACTTTGTCTACAATGTTCAAAAGATTCTTGCCAGAGATACGTGAACCAAGAACAGGTGACTGCCCGTCCATCAGCTAACCACAGACCCATGCTATGTTTTTGTCTAACCCCATACGCTCCAAGTATCTGCCCTTGGTGCAATCGGTCACTTGACAATTACCGAACTGAGAATTACAGTGTGCAAGAAATTGTGAAGAATAAATAGCTGCATAAAAATGCAGTTGCTGTCCTCTGGAAGTTCACAAGCAAAGAAACAAAGAAGGAATAAATGCAACCAGCTTCCGTCAAAGGCAGAAAATTAGACAATTAAAATTTTCCTCCAGGTCCTGAGATCTGCCTTCCTGCTGAGCTGCTGCCCAGAGAATGTGGTGCAGAAGCAAAAAGGAAAAAAGGCAATAAATAAATAAAAGGCCAGAGGGGAAGTTGTGGTGCATCAAAAATCTATTTAGAAGCCTGACCTGTGGTGGCGCAGTGGATAAAGCGTCGACCTGGGAACACTGAGGTCGCCAGTTCAAAACCCTGCACTGGTCTGGTCAAGGCACATATGGGAGTTGATGTTTCCAGCTCCTCCCCCCTTTCTCTGTCTCTCTCTCTCTCTCTCTCTCTCACTCTGTGTCTCCTCTCTAAAAAAAATGAATAAAATAAAAAGAAATTAAAAATCTATTTAGAATACTTTAAAATGTTTCATCATTGTGACAACATATTCCACCCATATGGACACACATTTCATCTTAGTTTTTAATCCTATGTATTCGATAACTAACTTAAGGTTAAGGATAAGTTAGGTGTTCAATTCCACGTGGGGTACGTAGACAGAGGACACCTGTGCCCAGCAGCCCCTTGGTGCGGCGGGAAATGGCGGCACCCGCGCTGTTGGGTGGGTTGATATGACAGGTGGCTCTTCCATCCATCATGACATTGACTCAGAACAAGGACAGCTCTTTGAGTTAAGTGTGAGTGCTATCCACAACTTAAGGGGGCGGACCTTCAGGAGCATTCGTTGGTGTGCACCACTTACAAAAGGTGACGTCTGGCCTGACCAGGTGGTGGCGCAGTGGATAGAGCGTCAGACTGGAATGCGGAAGACCCAGGTTCGAGACCCCGAGCTCGCCAGCTTGAGCGCGGGCCCATATGACTTGAGCAAAAGCTCGCCAGCTTGGACCCAAGGTCGCTGGTTTGAGCAAGGGGTCACTCATTCTGCTGAAGGCCCGCGGTCAAGGCACATGTCAGAAAGCAATCAGTGAACAACTAAGGTGTCGCAACAAAAACCTAATGATTGATGCTTCTCACCTCTCTGCATTTCTGTCTGTCTGTCCCTATCTATTCCTCTCTCTGACTCACACTCCGTCTCTGTAAAAAAAAAAAAAAAAAGAAAGAAATACATAAATAAATAAAAAGGTGACGTCTGGAATTGACCAAATCGGACAGATTCCAAACCCTGGTCCCTTCACAGCACTATGCTTGTCCCGACAGAGGGCCATGACCTAGACCCAAGTCTCCCCGGGTACAGACTAGCTGGAGGTCACATCTAGAAGAGGGACTGGCCATGGCCCAAGGAGCACCAGCTTGGGACATGTGAGATGTCAGGCTAAGGAGTATGGCCTTCCCTTCCCTTGACTGTATAGAGGGTCATTCCTGGAAGATGTCAAGTGGTAGCAGAATTGGACTTGCAGCTTACAGAGAAAGATCACCCTGGTGGCGGCGTGCCCCGTGGGGAAGGGGGCCCCTCCTCGCAGATGAGCTCTGATGGTTCAAGGAGCAAGACTTCAGAGCTGTGGGGAGCCCCCACTCACGTGTGTAAATTTGCAAATCCCCGTTGCCTCATGCTTTAGACCTGTGGGGGTCCCCAATGTTCCTCAGACACCTTCCTCACTTGGCAGGTGAGAGAAGTCCAGCTCACGGCGGTTACGCAGATGCTGGAGGCTGTTGAAGATCTCAGTGCGTGTTGTACAGGTTTTCTGGCTACCGTGACTTTGAAGTATCTAATTGTCCTTGAAGCCCTGATGTGGAAGTGTCCCGTCACAGGAGCCTGAGCTGGGGGCAGCAGGGGGAGTGTTGGGGGTCTGTCTTCCAGGGGGGCCACCCTCCCTTAGCGTTCTTTCTGCCCACGGCCGTCTTCCCAGCCGGAGTGCGTGAGGTCTCAGTACACAAACAAGGTTTGGTAAGCCGGCTGTGGAGCTGGGCAATAATCGATGTAAATTTTTCATTTGTTATCCCATTAAACTTTCATAATAAAGTGTTTCATTTGTCTCTATCCCTGACAGGCATTACCCATTTTCGCATTTTACATTCCCTTTTTCTTATCAGGTAGGCAGGGTGCCCGGTGCCTCACCTGCTGTGCTTCATGACACAGTCTCACGGAGTGCCCGCCCAGAGGGTGGCACGCAACGATGCTTCCCCCCGTGGGAACGTGGGCACAACTGGGAAGACAAGGACCTCGCCCCCAGGGGAACCTCCTCTCCACTGGCATACTGCTGGTCACGTGCTTTAGAACCCCGACTTCATACCACTGGTGAGGGGGTTCAGACCTTGCCCTTTGTCCCTGGCATGTTGCTGGTCATGCAGGTTAGACCCCCGTAGCAGGGGAGTGAACAAGGGGACTTGGAGAATACCCTCTAAGCATTAACCCCTACAGATAACATTTTTTCAGCTTCAGGTCCAAAAAAGCAGCAAAACCAGACAAGGAACGCCACAGCTGACCTGAGGACCAGATGCATTAACTAATGACATCTTGTCCTGCTGCTGACCAAATTAATGGAGACCAGGACCCAGAAAGGACACACCTGGGAAGCTGATGAATATTGAGACCCTCTCCCAGAATATTCCCTAAATCCTCATCCTGAGGACCCACCACACTCTCCCGCCCAGGGGAACGCCCACACCTTCCTCCTCTTCCTCCTCCTCCTTTCTTCCCCTCAGGAGCGTGTTCCCTGCCTCTGGTTTTCTCCTGAGCAATAAGGGACCTCATGAGAGTCACCACCAGGGGAGCCGTGGGCAGCGGCAGCTCATAGGGACCAACCCTGACCTGTCTCCAAGGCTCCCTTTCCTCTGACTTCCCTTCTGTACAGCCAGTAAGTTCTTCCCTTACCTGCTGCACTCTGTCTCTTGAGTGACTTCTATCCTTCAAGAAGACAAGGATTGGGGTCTCACCGTCTCCCTGGACACAGGAAGAGTTCAGGGCGAGCGGGCCCAGGCTGTGGACCAGCCCTGCAGTGAGCAGGTGACAAACAGGTCACACACACACTTCCTCTCTTATGTTGCTCTTACATATTAAAAAAAAAAAAAAAATGACACAAAGTCACTTTTCTCAATTTGTGAGCTTTAAATGTCTTGACCTTAATTTAAGAAACATCCAAACCCGTAAAACTATTTTTATACGATTTTATTGGAGCCAAAACTTACAACAATTGCCGGGAAGCTAAGATCTCAGCCGCTTCAGAGACAGTGACATCTCTGAGGCTTCTTTTGTGCATTTGAAATTAAAGAGGAAAAGTGAAGAAGATCAGATGGGGCGGGGGGCAGGGGCAAAGTGCGGAAATCTCTGAGACTGGGAAAAAAGTCCCATGAAGAGAAACAGACTTCTTTCACATCGGTGGGCCCAGGGTGGCTAACAGTTGACATTTCACAGCACGTAAGGGTGGTGTTTGGGGTGTCGGAGGACAGATAACAAAGAAGGCCATGGTCTCCTGTTCTGGTGGGAGGTGGTGCCCTGCAGGATTGGGATAAGGTGATTGCTCTGTGTAAAGCCAGTAGCCAAGGCCACCATCACAGAAGCCTGGTCAGGTTCGCATTAGATTCGGACAGTCAGTAATGAAACAACGGAGCCAAGAACTGGTGAGCCATCAGCTTTAATTCTAGCTTGCACCCGGCAGGCAAGCAAAAACACACACTGGGCTCCTAAAGCTACTCATTCAGTGCTCACAAAGCTACTGACTTATCTGAGTTTCCTAGAATCAAAGGTTCCTAGCTCACCAGACTTATTCACCTCTGTTTCCCATCTCCTTCTCTCTACACAAACTGGCTTGTTCATCAGCATTCCGCCATCTTGGCTGCCTCCTCTCCATGTGGCCTTACTCTGCTCTCCTCTCTAATACTAACCTCAGGAACCCAGAGCGAGCAAGCTCCCAACCTGCCCCACTTTATACTGTAGAAATCCAAACCCTAATCCAATCTACAAACAAGGAAGTCTCTGATACAAAGTCACTTATCTGAGGCATACTGGGAGGATTCCTCATGAGAGTGCACCACCCACATCATCCAATCAGTCAAGGGTGTGGGGAAAAGCTTACTCTTAAAACTAAGCCTTAGGCTATAACAACCCGGCCTGCTTACATTAAAGTCTTTCCCCCACACCCATCCCAAGTATAAGGGCAAATAATATCACCTGGGTGACGGCTTCCATGTGGGCAGCGCCATCCCCAACAAAGTGAGCATATTATATTTTATCTGCCCAACACTCTGACATTCCAAATGAGTGTTATCGTAGATGCAAAAAGACAATGGACAGGCTCAGATGAGGTAAAGATGGACCTTTGCCAAGAAGGATCCTGGTCTAGGATGTGACTACCTGTGGGTCAAATAAGTTTGTAAATATGATGTATATGTTTGCTCACTTGTAGTTTGCATTGGGTGTGGGGGACAGGTTGTAAGCAGGCAGGGTCCTTATAGCCTAAGGCTTAGTTTTAAGAGTAAGCTTTTCCCCACACCCTTGACTGTTGCATGATGTGGGGTGGTGCACTCTCATGAGGAATCCTCCCTTTATGCCTCAGATAAGTGACTTTGTATCAGAGACTTCCTTGTTTGTAGATTGGATTAAAGGTTTTGATTTCTATACTATAAAATGGGGCAGAGGAGCCCAGGCTGAAGGAGGGCAGAGAAAGGCCACGTGGAGGAGAGAAGAAGCATCCAAGATGGCAGAGTGCTGAGGGAGAAGCCAGTTTGTGCAGAGTTTGTGCAGAGAGGAGATGGGGAACAGAGGTGGATAAGGTTGGTGAGGTAGAAACTTTGATTCTAGAAAACTCAGATAAGTCAGTGGCTTTGGGAGCTCTGAATGGAAAGGGAAGAGTTTTCCCGCTGTGTGTATTTCTTGCCCGCTGGGTACAAGCTAGGATTAAAGCTAATGGCTCACCAGTTCTTGGCTCCGTTGTTTCATTACCATATGTCTGAATCTAATGTGAACCTGCATGGGCCAGGCAGCTGTGATGGTGGCCATGGCTACTGGGTTTACAGACAGCTTTTAGTTAGAAAGTGTTCATTTCAGACCAATTGTTGTGGTTACTTGAGGTCTCTGAGTCCCCAAGGCTACAATGGAGGCCTACTCTGAGCTTGTCAGGCTTAGGATGTGACCCCTTTTTCATCCACAAAATTTAATGTTAAGGAATAATAATATGTCTGCTTATAAAGCAAACTAACTTTTGGCGTAATCAACTTATGAGTGGTTTTTATCTGGTGGGGTTTTTTTTTTTCTTTCTGTCCAGAGATCCTAGAAAAAAAGAAGTGAGCAAAATTCAACAATAAACTCAAACTTAATCTTTAGTGTTGACCAGAAATTTTTCACCTGTGTGGACATTTCTCGTGGTCCTTGTTAGGCTGGATTCAACCCGAGCTGTCTCTGTTTGCTGTTTTGTAAGGTCCCAGTGTTCACATTTGTCAACGCAAGAAGCATCCAAACCTGTAAGAATTTTTATGAGTTTCTTTGAGCCAAGCTGTTGACAATTGCCGGGAAGCAAAATCTCAACGGATTGAGAAAATGCTCCAGAAAACAGCGGTTTCGCCACTTTATTTTATAAATTAGAATCAAAGGGGAAGATGTAAGGAACAGGATTCCATGAAATGGATTGGTGACAGATTAGGGAGGCGGGAGAAGGCAAAGAGGGGACATCCCTGGGATTGGGTACAAAGTAAAAGGGTGTGGACTCAGACTTCTTTCATATAAGCAGGCATAAGATAGTTAACAGTTCATTAGCATGATAGTAACAACAAGGGAGGGTACGTTGCTTTTTGATCTCATGGGGTGCCTGCCCTGAGAGGAGCAGGAAATGATTACCTTTACATCTCAAAGGCATGTTATCAGGTTCTTTATTGTAGATGCAAAAGACAGCAGACAGACAGGCTGATAAAGGTAAACACTCCCCTATGTTAGAGAACACCTCCTTAGGTCACGGCTACCCACCACAAACTGCTTTTAGCAAGTTTGAATTCCAGCCTGTCCTGTGTGGTTACTTTAGGTCTCTGAGTCTGCAAGGCCACCGCCATGCAGGGCTCCCCTGAGCTTGTCGGGTTCAGCTTGGGGCCCCTTTTCCGTCCACCCATTGTTCCTTTCCATAGTGGAAGGTACTTATCTGTGGACAGACACAGTATTTTTATTTATTTATTTTTTTTGGAGTTTTTAATAGATGCCAACTGCTTTATGTATCCTACCCTAAGTGATGATCACACATATGCAAATTAAACGCCCAGCAACATTTGCAGATAATAAATGAGCTTAATCTTTCTTTTTCCCAATACTCTCACAAATAAATTGTCCGACACTAGACGCATGGGGATACTGTGTAATCGGTTGATGGCTCATATTGAACGTGTTGATTAGATTCGACCTGCGTTGAAACAGACGAGGCTTAATTCACTGTGTGATTTCTACAGACACGCCTATCGCCCTAAAACGCGCGCGCACACCTTTAAATGACACCACAGTAGCATCCTCTTAATGCGCAAGGCTGTTTTCACGTCTGGGTCTGCCCTCAGGGCTCCTATTCCTCTCCATCACTACGCTAAAGACCATATTGGTCCTTCCCTTTAACCCTATAATCCACATCCTTTCTCCTCCCTGCTTCTCAGTCGGATGCTGCTATTCTCAAACTCACTAGCCCAGCCTTGGAAATTGGAGGAGGCCTTACGCAGCTGTCAGACCAGATGGATGGTCTTTCGTCGGAGGGCTCACACATCTGCAGGACTGGAAAAACATCTGGCTTAGTAGCCACTAAAGTCGGGCGCTGATTTCTCTGATAGGAAGACCGAGAAACAGGTGCTTGAGACTTTGAGGGATTTTGTAATAAATCCCCCAAACCTGAGAAGTGTGGTCAAATTCAATTCCATCTATAATGGCCGGCTTGCAAATGAGAGACTGGAAGTGTGGGTCTGCTATGTCGTTTAAATTAGGGCAGAAATGAAACCAGCCTGTGGCTCCTTACTGCGAACGCGCAGGAAAGAGCAAAACTGCCTGTCAGTGACTTCGGCTTGGAAAGAAACCCTTGATTGGTGGTGTGGGGCAGACTTTGCCACCCTCAAAATATGTCCTTTCCTGAGATCCTGACTATTTAAAGTTGGTTGTTTTTAAGAAACAAAGGGCTCAAGGAAAACCTTTGATGTCCCCTTAAATTGCTAAAAGAACTTAGAGCAGGGGTCCCCAAACTACGGCCCCATGGGCTGCATGCAGCCCCCTGAGGCCATTTATCTGCCCCCCTGCTGCACTTCCCGAAGGGGCACCTCTTTCATTGGTGGTCAGTGAGAGGAGCACAGGATGCATCCGCACCCATAGTTCCCATGGAAATACTGGTCAGTTTGTTGATTTAAATTGACTTGTTCTTTATTTTAAATATTGTATTTGTTCCCATTTTGTTTTTTTTACTTTAAAATAAGATATGTGCAGTGTGCATAGGGATTTGTTCATAGTTTTTTTTTTATAGTCCGGCCCTCCAATGGTTTGAGAGGCAGTGAACTGGCCCCCCTGTGTAAAAAGTTTGGGGACCCCTGACTTAGAGAGAGGAGCCGCTTCCAGAAGGTGCCATTATCACCAATATCTACAGATGAGTGCAGCATCCCACCCCACAGACCACAGACAGAAGACCCCACGAACATAAACGGCAGGACGAGGCAGCAGCAGAACTGGGAAATGATGTTTTGAGAACTGATTGCCTTTGCATTTAATATACCTGATGTTGAATTTATTTAATTTAATGATTAGTAAATTCCTGTGGAGCAACAGGCTTGCAGAATTTCTGAGAATTCTGAGAATTTTACAATCAGTGCTTGAACTCTTGGTAGGATGTTTTGCCCAGAATCTCTAAGGCCGTTGGTTTTCTCTCCTGGAACAATGTGGGGAGCAAAGATCTCATTTCCTTTGGTCTTGTCCCCAAACCCAGTTTCAGATAAACAGTTACCTTTCTCTGAGATCCTGGTGCTCACACTTGTGTTCTTCTAAACACACCTCTGAGAGTTAAGGATGCACTTGCTATGGTTTGCGTTAAAGGAGAGCGTACAAAATTTATTAAAGTGAAATTCAAAGAAGCAACAACTGCTGATACACCTTTCAAGTTGCATGTGTTCTCCAGAATGGTATTGATAGAGAATTGATGAGAGACAGCTGTAAAAGTACGTGATGTGTATGAAAAGCAACGACCAAATAATTTACCCTTACTTTAAAAAAAAATTGTTGTGATTGTACACCACCTCGTTTGATTTTTGTCTCTACGTCCAAAAGAAGTCACTTATTAGACTGGTGCATTCACAAATGCCTCTTCTCATTATAAATAAGCCCTCGGGTGATTGAAAGGAAGTTCACATAACCTAGGCTGCAAAAGCACAAAGTGAACCTGACCAGGCGGTGGCACAGTGGATAGAGCGTCGGACTGGGACGTGGAAGACCCAGGTTCGAGACCCTGAGCTCGCCAGCTTGAGCGCAGGCCCATCTGACTTGAGCAAAAGCTGGCCAGCTTGGACCCAAGGTTGCTGGCTCCAGCAAGGGGTGGCGCTGTCTGCTGAAGGCCCGCGGTCAAGGCACATGTGAGAAAGCAATCAATGAACAACTAAGGTGTCGCAACGGCAATGAAAAACTAATGATTGATGCTTATCATCTCTCCGTTCCTGTCTCTCTGTCCCTATCTATCCCTCTCTCTGACTCTCTCTCTGTCTCTTTAAAAATAAAAATAAAGCAAAAATTGATCATTAAAACTGCAACCCAGGAAGATCAGTCTCCTGGTGGAGAGGACTCTTATCTTCATTCCATGGCAAATTCAATGTTCTGATTTGGTTGAAATTTCAGTAAGACATCTGAGGAGATTTGCGATTTGCTCCTTGTCATCTTCCAGAAGATTCCTTCCTGTGAGAGCAGCATGAGGCCTAAGAAAACATCCTGTCTGATTTTTAAACGCACTTCAGCTTTGGAGAGTTAGAATCCCATCAAAATCATTGAGCAGTAATCAAATCTACATTGTTACAGGCACAAAAAAAAAAAAAAAAAAAAAAATTCAGGCAGTTTCCAAAAATATATTATGGCAACAAATTTTCATTTTGCCATCATTTACATTTCCTGCTCCTTTGAGACTAGCCACAGAAATCACATCAGATTTCTCTCTGGGCATCATTTACATAAAAATCAAACAAATGGAGATAGAGAAGAAATTGCAAAGTAAACATACTTATTTTAGCCTTGCAAATAGGTGTGTCAGCGTATTTTCAAGTTCTGAGGAAGACTCAACATCTAAGGACTGACAGCGATGTGGGAATTGACATTTAATTCCACGTCTTGGGTGCTGGGTACAATTATATACCTCAGGAGTGCCACAGTACTTTGTCCCACCCCCTTTATAGACATAGCAATGGGTTACGAGGTGAATAGTTCAATTAATTGAAGCAGAAATCTGTTATAGAGAGAGACAGAAAGGAAGTAGAGAGAAGGAGGTACACTTCAGTCTCCAATGAGGTTTGTGTTTTAAACTATACTGTATCAACTGGACCGTTGAGGTATATAGTAAGGTCAACAGATGAGGAAACAATTTCCACTAAAAAGACAGTTCATTCCTCACAGTTGCCAAAAAGAGGGGGTATGCCCCGTCATAGAGGGGCACATGAGGATGTACCTGGATAGTGACAAGGTGAAGGTGAGGGTTGGACTTTGGGAAAGAGCCTTTCCTGTGGTTTCTTCAGGAAGGGACAGGTGAGGAGAGGCAGGTAGACATGGGACTGACTAGTTTGAGCAGTCAGTGAGCTCTGGGGCCCAGGAGCCGTCCTTCATGGTCTGGTATCTGGCCCTGCGGTGACTGGGACAGGGGTCCAGATTGTGAGAGCCAACAGGATAGAGGAGGTGACGCTGAGTGATGGGTTTGTACTGAAGTCACCCCCAGAAGGAGGATTTCCCAGGGAGCTGATTAGGGGGGAGGAGATCAGGGCAGGCTTGCCATATGATCATACTACAGTGGCATTTCAGAAGCGAGAAACGTGGTACATAGAATTAACCAATGTTCACGGTGTTTCCCAGAGAAGAATCGGCGGTTTCTGTTGAACATGCCCAGACGTCTGGTTTGTCCGTCAGTACATTTGGGTGAGGATTTAACATTTATCTCACGTGAGATAAAAAGAGAATGCACGGGGGGGGAGCAAGATGGCGACGGAGTAGGCGGACGTACCAGCTTCCAACTCCCAGAACCAAAGTGGATTACAACTCAATTTTAAGAACCATCACCGAGATAAACCAACTTTGAACAAAACTAAGTGGACTCTCCAACCAAGGAACACAGAAGAAGCCACATTGAGACTGGTAGGAATAGCGAAAACACGAAGAGGGCTGCCCAGCTCCCCGGAGCAAACGGCAGCCCAGAGAGACCCGTGTGGCGGGAGGAGAGTTTGGCGGAGAGGGAGGGACCTGGGTCCCAGGAACCAAGCCCCAGCCTGCAGTCCCAGAGCCTAGAAGAGGCGTTTGGACAGATTTGAGATGTGAAACAAGTGAGGGAGCTCCCAATCCTACAGTGTGGAGTATTAGGTCCCTTCCTACTCTGCTGAGGGCTGCTTAAGGTTTTGGGGCGGCAGGACGCTGAAAGGCGGTTCTGTCGGCGTGGGCAGAGGCCAAGCCGGTGGGAGATCGGTCTAGCCCAGAGGGTCGGAGGGGAAGCGCCAGAGCGGTCCGGAAGCTGCGGGCCCGCCTTTAATCCCACTTACGGGGACAAAGCGGGAGGCCAGGAACGGGCAGGCCCTGCGCAAGCCGGCCCTGACCGCGGGGACCAGGCTAGGACCAGGGACGGGCAGGGGCTGTGGCTGAGCTGACGCTAACAGTCCCCCACCCCCCCACCCGGGCCGGAGAAACCGCGGTTGGCCAGTATACGTGCGCGAGCGGACTCCGAGCGCGGGAACGGGGTGGACCCTGAGACAAGTGGAGGCTCGCAGCTGAGCCCATGCTATTATCCCCATCCGGCCGGAGAAACCCCAGATAAAATTCATACGTGCACGAGCGGGCTCCGAACGCGGGGGCGGGGTAGAGTCCGGGACGAGCGGAAGTACGCAGCTCGGCGGAAGCCAGCAAACACGCCCGCCCCAATAAACCTTGGTTTCCGACCCTGCGCAGAAGGGCCATGGCCTCGAGGGCGGGGCTAAAGCTCTGGACGGGCAAAAGCTTATAGCTGAGAGCACGTCAAAAGCCCCGCCTAACCCGCGGAACTGTAGCGAGCAGGCTCCGACTGCTGGTTCTGAGCGGAAGTCCGGAAATAGGCTGGGTCCGCAGCTGAGGAAAGGTGCTCACCTCTACCCTTGGTGCTAATCTTGTGGCTTCAGTCACAGCCCCTCCCACGGAGGAGAGGCAGAAATCATAGCAAAAGCCACAGTGGGCCGGCGCTGGCAACGCTCATACCCAAACACCCTAGGCACCAGCAGAGGGGGCGGGGGGCCTGCAGATAGACCACACCTAGAGATCACAAAGGCAACACCTACTGGACGCCAGTGGCCACAACTTGCTTATACACAGAAAAAATGGGCAGGCAGAGGAATGCAAACCAAATGAACCAAGAGAAATCCCCAGAGAAGGACCTGAATGAACCAGATATAACCAAATTACCAGAAGCAGAATTTAGAATAATGATAGTTAGGATGCTCAAAGAAATTAGAGCAACAATGGATAGTCATTATGAACAGCTAAACAAAGAGATAACAAGTATAAAAAATGAAATTGAAATAATAAAAAAGAATCAGACAGAAATGACAAATACAGTATCAGAACTGAAGACCACAATGGAAGGAATTAAAAGCAGGATGGATGACGCTGAGGATCGAATAAGCGAGTTAGAGGACACAATAAACAAAGGCACAGAAGCAGAGAAGAAAAAGGAAAAGAGACTTAAAAAATGTGAGGAAACTCTAAGGGAGCTTTGTGACAACATGAAGAGAAACAACATTCGCATCATAGGGGTGCCTGAAGAAGAGGAGAGAGGACAGGAAATGGAAACTTTGTTCAATCAAATCATAGCAGAAAACTTTCCTAAATTAAGGCTGGGAAACACTCCACACATTCAAGAAGCACACAGAACTCCATTAAGGAGAAACCCAAAAATATCTACACCAAGACACATCATAGTTAAAATACCAAAGCTAATGGATAAAGAAAAAATTTTAAAAGCTGCTAGAGAAAAAAAGACTATCACCTACAAAGGAGCCCCCATAAGGATGACATCGGACTTCTCAACAGAAACACTTGAGGCCAGAAGGGAATGGCAAGAAATAATCAAAGTAATGCAGAACAAGAACCTACAACCAAGACTACTTTATCCAGCAAGGCTAACGTTTAAAATTGAAGGAGAAATAAAGAGCTTCCCAGAAAAAGAAAGCCTCAAGGAATTCATAAAAACCAAACCAATTCTGCAAGAGATACTAAGGGGCCTCTTGTGAACAGTTTAAAGGGAGGAATGAATAGAGCAAAAGAAGAATACAGCTTTAAAGGATAAAATGGCAATAAACAACTACATATCAATAATAACCTTAAATGTAAATGGATTAAATGATCCAATCAAAAGACATAGGGTAGCTGCATGGATAAAGAAACAGGACCCATACATATGCTGTCTACAAGAGACACACCTTAAAACAAAAGATGCTCATAGACTGAAGGTAAAAGGATGGAAAAAAATATTTCATGCAAATGGAAATGAAAAAAAAGCAGGGGTAGCAATACTTATATCAGACAAAATGGACTTTAAAACAAAGGCTGTAGTAAGAGATAAAGAAGGACACTACATAATGATAAAGGGAACAATTCAACAGGAAGATATAACTATTGTAAATATCTATGCACCAAATATAGGAGCCCCGACATACATAAAGCAGACTTTGATGGATATAAAGGGCGAGATTAACAGCAATACTATCATAGTAGGGGATTTCAATACCCCTCTAACAACACTGGATAGATCCTCAAGAAAGAAAATTAATAAAGAAACAGCAGACTTAAAGGATACACTAGATCAACTTGATTTAATAGATATCTTCAGAACTTTTCACCCTAAAGCAGTAGAATATACATTCTTCTCAAGCGCTCATGGTACGTTTTCTAGGATAGACCACATGTTAGGACACAAAAATGGTCTCAATAAATTTAAGAAGATTGAAATCATATCAAGCATTTTCTCTGATCACAATGCCATGAAACTAGAAATTAACCACAAAAGAAAAACTGAAAAATACTCAAACACTTGGAAACTAAATAGCATGTTATTAAATAATGAATGGATTAACAATGAGATCAAAGAAGAAATAAAAAAGTTTCTAGAAACAAATGATAATGAGCATACATCAGCTCAAAATTTATGGGACACAGCAAAAGCAGTTCTGAGAGGGAAGTTTATTGCACTACAGGCATATCATAAGAAGCTAGAAAAAGCTCAAATAAGCAACCTGACCCTGCATCTAAAAGAACTAGAAAAACAACAACAAATAAAACCCCAGACAAGCAGAAGGAAGGAAATAATAAAGGTCAGAGCAGAAATAAATGACATAGACGCTAAGGAAACAATACAGAGGATCAATGAAACAAGAAGCTGGTTCTTTGAAAAGGTAAACAAGATTGATGAACCTTTAACTAGACTCACCAAGAAAAAAAGAGAGAGGACTGAAATAAATAAAATTAGAAAGGACAGTGGAGAAATAACAACTGACACAACAGAAATACAAAGCATTGTAAGAAAATACTATGAAGAACTATATGCCAAAAAATTAGACAATCTTGGTGAAATGGACAAATTTCTTGAATCATATAACCTTCCAAAAATCAATCTGGAAGAATCAGAACACCTAAACAGACCAATTACAGCAAATGAGATCGAAACAGTTATCAAAAAACTCCCAAAAAAGAAAAGTCCTGGGCCTGATGGCTTCACAAGTGAATTCTATCAAAAATTCAAAGAAGAACTAACTCCTATCCTCCTTAAGCTATTTCAAAAAATTCAAGAGGAAGGAAGACTTCCAAACTCCTTTCATGAGGCGAGCATAATTCTGATCCCAAAACCGGGCAAAGACAACACAAAGAAAGAAAATTATAGGCCAATATCCCTGATGAATTTAGACGCTAAAATTCTCAACAAAATATTAGCCAACCGGATCCAGCAATATATGAAAAAAATCATACACCACGATCAAGTGGGATTTATTCTGGAGAGGCAAGGCTGGTTCAATATTCGCAAATCAATCAATGTGATTCACCACATAAACAAAAGGAAGGACAAAAATCACATGATAATTTCAATAGATGCAGAAAAGGCATTTGATAAAATCCAACACCCATTCATGCTCAAAACTCTCAGTAAAGTGGGAATACAGGGATCATTCCTTAACATGATAAAGGCCATCTACGATAAACCGACAGCAAACATCATACTAAATGGACAAAGATTAAAAGCAATCCCCTTAAGATCAGGAACCAGGCAGGGTTGCCCACTTTCACCACTTTTATTCAACATAGTTCTGGAAGTACTAGCTACAGCAATCAGACAAGAAGAAGAAATAAAAGGCATACAAATTGGAAAAGAAGAAGTAAAACTGTCATTATTTGCAGATGATATGATATTGTATATTGAAAACCCTAAAGTCTCAGTCAAAAAACTACTGGACCTTATAAATGATTTCAGCAAGGTGGCAGGATATAAAATTAATACTCAGAAATCAGAGGCATTTCTATACACCAACAATGAAATATCAGCAAAAGAAATTAAGGAAACAATCCCCTTCACTATTGCAGCCAAAAAAATAAAGTACCTAGGAGTAAATTTAACCAAGGACGTTAAGGACTTGTACTCAGAAAATTATAGAACATTGATAAAAGAAATCAAGGAAGATACAAACAAGTGGAAGCACATACCGTGCTCATGGCTAGGAAGAATAAACATCATTAAAATGTCTATATTACCCAAAGCAATTTATAAATTCAATGCAATACCAATTAAAATACCAATGACATACTTCAAAGATATAGAACACATATTCCAAAAATTTATATGGAACCAAAAAAGAACACGAATAGCCTCAGCAATCTTAAAAAGAAAAAATAAAGCAGGAGGTATCACTCTTCCTGATATCAAGGTTTACTACAAGGCCATTGTACTCAAGACAGCCTGGTACTGGCATAAGAACAGGCACATAGATCAATGGAACAGAACAGAGGACCCAGAAATAAACCCACAGCTTTATGGACAACTGATATTTGACAAAGGAGGAAAAAACATACAATGGAGTAAAGACAGCCTCTTTAACAAATGGTGTTGGGAAAATTGGACATCTACCTGCAAAAAAATGAAACTAGACCATCAACTTACACCATTCACAAAAACAAACTCAAAATGGATAAAAGACTTAAATGTAAGCCGTGAAACCATAAGCATCTTAGAAGAAAACATAGGCAGCAAGCTCTCCGACATCTGTAGCAGCGGTATATTTGCCGATTTATCTTCATGGGCAACTGAAATAAAAGGCAAGATAAACAAATGGGACTATATCAAACTAAAAAGTTTTTGCACAGCTAAAGACAATAGGAACAGAATAAAAAGACAAACCACACAATGGGAGAACATATTCGACAGCACATCTGATAAGGGGTTAATAACTAAAATTTATAAAGAACTTATAAAACGCAACACCAGGAAGACAAACAACCCAATCAAAAAATGGGCAAAAGAAATGAATAGAAATTTCTCCAAAGAGGACATACAGATGGCCAATAGGCATATGAAAAAATGCTCAACATCACTAATCATTAGAGAAATGCAAATTAAAACCATAATGAGATATCACCTTACACCAGTCAGAATGGCACTTATCAGCAAAACAACACAGAATAAGTGCTGGCGAGGATGTGGAGAAAAGGGAACCCTTCTGCACTGCTGGTGGGAATGCAGACTGGTGCAGCCACTGTGGAAAACAGTTTGGAGATTCCTCAAAAAATTAAAAATCGAACTGCCTTTTGACCCAGCTATCCCACTTTTAGGAATATACCCTAAGAACACCATAGCACTGTTCGAAAAGAAGAAATGCGCCCCCATGTTCGTGGCAGCATTGTTCACAATAGCGAAGATCTGGAAACAGCCCAAGTGTCCCTCAGAAGACGAGTGGATTAAAAAGCTATGGTACATATATACTATGGAATACTACTCAGCCATAAGAAACGATGACATCGGATCATTTATAACAAAATGGATGTACCTTGATAACATTATACGGAGTGAAATAAGTAAATCAGAAAAAAAGAAAAACTGAGAACAGCATGATTTCATACATAGGTGGGACATGAAAGTGAGACTATGAGACATGGACAAGAGAGTGGTGGTTACGGGGTGGGAGGAGGGAGGGGAGGGTGGGATAGGGAGGAGGGGAGGGACGCAGGGAAAACCAGATTGAAGGTGACAGAGGACAATTTGACTTTTGGTGATGGGTATGCAACACAATTGAATGATAGGATAACCTGGAGATGTTTTCATTGTACATATGTACCCTGATTTATTGATGTCACCCCATTAGAATTAATAATAATAAAATATATATATATTTAAAAAAAAAAAAAAAAAAAAAAAAAAAAAAGAGAATGCACGGAGTAGCAGTTTATATAACAATCTAAGAGCCTTATGGGAATAAAAAGTTGGTTTTTTTAGGGTTTAAAATAACAACAGCGAGCAAACAACAAAATGCCCGGTAGAGGTTAATTCCATAAGCCAGAGCGCTAAGGTTCTGAGTGCGAGAGGAAAAGAAATCACGCCCTTGTACTTGCAGTTCTCAACAAGGAGCCGTGCTGAGAAGGTCACCCGGAGCCTACGAATTAGAAAAAGCTTCCCAAAGGCCTTCTTTCCATTATTCAGAGTCCAGAAAAGAGCCACAACAGGGGCAGCTCCTTTGCCACGTCCCCGTCCCCGTCCTCGGTCACAGGTCTGTCTTCTCGCAAGGAGTGGTGTGAATGCTGCCCTGAGATTTCCCACCCTTATAGCAGGACATTTAAAATATATATAAAAAAAGCCTGACCTGTGGTGATGCAGTGGATAAAGCATCGACCTGGGAACACTGAGGTCGCCAGTTCAAAACCCTGCACTGGTCTGGTCAAGGCACATATGGGAGTTGATGCTTCCAGCTCCTCCCCCCTTTCTCTCTCTCTCTCTTTCTCTCTCTCTCTCTCTCTCTCTCTCTCACTCTGTGTCTCCTCTCTAAAATGAATAATATATATATATATATATATATATATATATATATATATATATAAACGAAGTCAAATGGCATAAAAAAGTGACAGTGGGTCCTAAATCAACACGCAAAGGGACCATTATTCCGAGCACGGTGGGGCAAAGTCAGCATAGGGAAATGAAGAATTTTTAAGAAGGCAGAAAAGAGCTGCAGAGTGGAAAATCTATTTGTTTAAGGAATTATTTTAAATAATTTTTTTAACTAAGATCAAATGTAGGTGTGACCAAGAGAGTGCTTATTCGTTGTTTTTGTTCAATGAGTTGCGGTGACATTGGGTAATAAAATCATACAGGTTTCAAGGATACGATTATAGGATGCAACACCTGTAGGTTGCACTGTCTGCCCACCACCCAAAGTCAGATCATCTCCCATGGCCATGTATTTGGCCCCATGTACCCGTCACTAGACCCAGCCCCTTCCCTCTGGTCACCACCACACTGGGAGGCTGACCATATCGAGGGAAATATGATCGTAGGAAGAGAATATAGAAGGTCAGAGAGTACAGGAGTTCGAAGCCCACCAGCTGCTGTGTCCGGATGCACCTTTGACTGTTGCTCATTCAGAAATGCAATTCCCCAGAAATTTCTCAGTCTAGAGAGAAAACATGAGGCACCGTGGGCCTGTCCCAACGGAAATTTTTATTAGTGGGTTCATTCTGCTTTGCTGCTAGAGCAATTTTCTCTTCCAGAGAAATCCTCTAGCTTCCTCTGCAAGATGACCAAATTCAATTGTAAGACAATGAGATGATTTCCCCAAGCCATACACAAAACTAGTCTTATTACTTTATATATATAAAAAAAAACAAAACTCACAGGACAAGTTCTAACTATGACTACTGACCCAGGTTGTGACGGCTCTCCACACCTGGTTTCCTAAGAAACATGGACGGGGCTTAGTTCTTAAGATGGCGCAGAGGTACAGAGAAAACCCAGCGTCTCTCACATGATCCTGGGCCACGACCCATCGTTCCTTAGAAACCTCCAGCTTCTCTCCGGTCCCCATCCCGCCTGAATCATTCAGTTCCCAGCATCAGGTGAGGGTCTTCCTTGCCCCCTTCCCCACCCTCGAGTCACGGCATTTTCTTGATGAAATAAAAGCACGTGCTCATTTATTGATCTTTCCAAACCTCTATTATCTTCTCTACGTGACAACAGACCTTGTTCTGGTGTCGCTGTCCTGAATGCCTCTGTGAGCCATCCCTTCCCATCTCTGTAGCTAAGGGACCTTATTCATCTAGACCAGGGATAGTCAATCATTTTACACCCACCGCCCACTTCTGTATCGCTGTGAGTAGTAACATTTTCTAACCGCCCACCGGTTTCACAGTCATGGTGATTTATAAAGTAGGGAAGTCACTTTACTTTATAAAATTTATAAAGCAGAGTGACAGCAAGTGAAAGCGTATAATAATAATTACTTACCAAGTACTTTATGTCGGATTTTTGCTAAGTTTGGCAGAATAAATCTTTATAAAACAACTTACTATAGTTAAATCTATCTTTTTATTTATACTTTGGTTGCTCCGCTACCGCCCACCATGAAAGCTGGAGCGCCCACTAGTGGGCTGTAGGGACCAGGTTGACTACCACAGGTCTAGGACATTCTCAGACCACGTAGACAGGCAGTGTTGCAAAGCAAGAGATCAAAGCCCATGCTTCGCAGGTTACCCTGAGGTCCCCAAACCACCGCTCCTCATCCAGGGGGACGCTGGGTGGAGATGGAGAACGATGGAAGATGAACGTAGAATGTCCCCATGCCAGAAGGCTCACAGTGAACCTGGGCAGAGACCTGGAAGGGCAGTGTCATGAACAGGTGTGTCCACCTTCCTTTCCAGCACGGAAACCCACTTGGCCCTGATCCATGCGCTCCCTCCCATCCATCCTGCCATCCCCCCTGGACCAGGGAAGTGTGTTTGTCGGTGGCTGGGGTGGCTGGCACAGTTTGTGGCTATCACACAAAGCAAAATGAATTACATCACAGGAAGTGCCTGTCGATGACCTCAGGCCCCTGGCAGCGTGGGTCACCGATTCGCGGCACTTACCCGCTGGTAAGTGTGAAACAAGTCTATTATAGACTCCAAAGTGCATGCTCACACTGGAATGTACATGCCCGGAGGAGCAGAGATTTTCTTGTAAGTGCTGCCTAATCATCGCTGGAACCCTATAAATATTAAACAGTAAGCACACAGCTCAACTCTGCTGCTGTCTGCCACTTACTCTGCATGCATAATTAGGGTAAAGAGACAAATCTGTGTCCGTCTGCCCAGATAGGGCATGAGGGGATGAAATTAATTGTTTAGTTTCAAATATGAAGCAAAACTTGGGTAGTTTTAATAGTAAAATGGCATTATGAATCGTGTCGCCCATCAATAGATATATATATATAAATCTGAATAGTAAAAGCAAGTCAAAATAGTTTTTTACCTAATAAAACATGGCACATTGTCATGATGCTATTAATTATTGTTCTGTAGAACAGTCTACCGCATGTCCACGAATATTAATTATTTTTTCTATCACGGGAGGATTTGAACCTTCCAGGCTCCCTATTAGAGTGACATCTTACAAATTGTTTTTTCCATAATTGAAATCATTATTGATTCCTTTTTTACACACCTTCAGAGCAGCCTCTGAAGAGCATGGGTGCCGGGATACTTTGCCAAATGAATTTACTGGAATGCAGGATAAATACCTTTGCCAACGACATTCCTCATTCAAAGCCCCCAGCAGTTCTGTGTTTGCTGGGAGCAGAGGAGTATAGTGAAAAAGTAGTTACGGGGTAAGGATTTTGTCCCGTGATTTATCCACTGTGCGTTTTTGGTCAGACCCTCCCATCCCTCTGTGTTTGTTTCCTGGTCTTAAAAAAAGAAAAAAAAAAGTAGGAAAGCGTTTGCTTTCTCTGCTTCAACTGCAAGAACAAATGCGATCACTGATGGGAGAGAGCCCTGTGAAAGTTCTCTGGAAACAGGAGGCAGCTGTCCTGTGAATAGTCACATGCTCTAGAACAGTGGTTCTTCACCTGGGTTCTATGGAACCCTAGGGGTTCGATGAGTCGGTCTCAGGGGTTCGGAGAAGCCTCTGCCGCGGAGGCCAGAATAAAGGATTACCGTCATTTGTTGTGAGTTCATGCACTTTGTTGGTTTTGTTCTTTGAGCAAGGGGATGTTCATGCACGGCTCATTTTGTGCACCAGTAAAAAAACATATACCTATGTCTTGAATTTGGAAAAAAAAAATCATAATTTATTTATCACTAAAGAAGTGTTCGGTGAATGAACATATGAAACTGGTGGGTTCGGTACCTCAAAAAAGGTTAAGAACCACTGGTCTAGAAGCCAGACATAGGAACTGATCTTGGCTAACCCCAGGCTCCTTCTGTTTGAACATGTCCTGCCCAGAAGTGGTCCTCAAGCTAGCTTGCTGCCGGAGAGGTGCTTGAAGGATAACTCGATCTGTGGGCTCATATAGCTCCCTAGGTGCGTGCTGATGGATAGAGCCATTGCTGTACCACCAGGAAAAATGTTATTTCCTAGAGGAGGAAAGAATCTGAAAGAGTCCTAAATTTAAAGAGAGCCTTAAGAAGCATTATAATTCGATCTTTCTTACATGGCTGAGGTTCAGTGGTGATTGTGATCTAACAATTGTACTGTAGATAAAATTACGGTGTTATGGAAAATCATCTGTTTTCCGGAGAATGGTGGGGAGATATATCTAAAGCAGATTCTTCCTCATTTTTCTACAGAGGCTCTGCTTGGAGGGATTAAGTTTCTCTGGAATCGATGGATTCGAGAAGCAGCCATTTAGCAAACAATTATTTAGTGCAGTGGTTCTTAACCTTTTTTGAGGTACCGAACCCACCAGTTTCATAGGCGCATTCACCGAACCCTTCTTTAGTGATAAATAAAATATGATTTTTTTCCAAATTCAAGACATAGGTATATGTTTTCTTACTGGTGCACACAAGGAGCCGTGCATGAACATCCCCTTGCTCAAAGAACAAAAGCAACAAAGTGCATGAACTCACAACAAATGACGGTATGACTTTATTCTGGCCTCCGCGGCAGAGGCTTCTCCGAACCCCTGAGACCGACTCATCGAACCCCTAGGGTTCCATAGAACCCAGGTGAAGAACCACTGAGTTAGTGTCTGCCCTATGCCATACATGATGAATATGACTATGCTATCAGCCCTCCCTGGATTTTACTGCGTTCTTAGCTCTCCTGCCCAGTTTCTCTGGGGCAGTTTCTAATTCAGTAAGAAATTCTGAAAAAGGAAATAATTCTAGGAAGTCTTCATAAAGATACTTTTTATAATAATACCTGTAAGAGAGAGGTCCGATTGCTACTCTCACTTAAATGTCAGCGTCAACTTGTCTTTTGAGATTCAAATTAAATTGGCTCCAATGTCCATTGCTCATACAGGGAGAACTTAATGAGCTTGCAGGATTTCTGGGAATTTATTTTAAAATTAATTTTAATTTATTGTGTTAACATAGATTCAAGCGTCCCGGTGAATATAACACACTCCCCGCCTCCACCATGTTCCTAACCATACTTCCTTTGCCCCCCTCCCCCCAGCTCCCACCCCCTTCCCTCTGGGACCTGCTGTCCTGTTATCTGTATCTCTGTGTTATGTACATATAATTCCACCAATCCCTTCACCTTCTCTGACCCCATCCCCTCATCCCCTTCCCTCTGACTTCTGTCCCTCTGCTCCCTGTGACCCCGCCTCTGCCTCTATTCTGTTCCTCAGTTCACTGTGTTCCTTGGGGATTCTTGGAAGAGTTGATAGGGTTTCTAGGCCCTTTTGATCCTGAGTTCTTGCTTCTGTTGACTTCATTCCGTGATTTCCGCAAGCACACGATGTCTGTTTTCCATCCATGTTACCTTACATCGAGTGCCTAACTTGTTTTTCTATCATTCTAATCAGTTGTTGTGAGAATTTGCAGCAAATACGCCCTGGTTTTCCTGTCACAAGAGGGTGCTTACACCGATCAACTTAACATGGAATTAAACAAGACAATACATTTTGGACAACAGTAGAGCCACTGACTAAACCCGATGGGCTCAGATTTCTTAAAGGTGCAGCAAGGAAAGGAAGAACTTATTGGCTGTACAGAGGGTCAGAGAAAAGGAGGTCTTGGAGACAGGTTAGCCTGCCTTTGACATAAAAGTAACTTTCTTTTCCAGCTCCTCCCAGGGCACAACCACCGAACTAGAACAGAAACTACAAACCCCCTTGTTATCATCATGTTAACTGTTAACTATCCGATAGCCGTTTGTGTAAAAGAAGTACGTGTCTCTCCCCCCTACTTCTTATCCAATCCCTGAGATCTCCTGTTTTGCTTTTTCCTGCCTCCCTGGTCTTTCACCAGTGGATTCTGTGTAACACTCTTATGGTTTCCCCTTTGATTCTGATGCATAAAATAAGTGGTAAAACTGCCATTTTCTGGAGCATTTTCTCCATCCACTGAGATTTTGCTCTGCATTTGTTGTCAGTTTGGCTCAAATAAACTCATAAAAATTCATAGGTTTGGACGTTTCTTACGTTGGCAAAATAAAGACAATAAACGAAGAAAATCTAAGACCTTAGATTTGCTGATAAGTTTTTAGATACAACACCAAAATATATAATCCATGAAAGAAAAGATTAAATTAAAAACGTCCATTCTGCAAAGACACTGTTAAGAGAATGAAGAAACACATCGGAGACAGGGAGGGAATATTTGCAAAACCAGACACCTGATGAAAGGTTTATGTCCTAAACACACAAAGAGCACTTCAAACTCTTCAGTAAAAGAACCAACAACCAACCCAATGAAAACATATGCAAGATACCTGAAAAGACACCTCACCACAGATGTCGAAATAGAAAAGATATAGAGCGAATATAAAAACACTCAAAGTCACATGTCATCAGGGAACTGCAAATTCAAACAATGAGATGTTACTACAAACCTATTAAAAAGGCCAAAATTCCAAACCCTGACTACACCAAATGATTAGGGCGCCGGGCAACACACACACACACACACACACACACACACACACACACACACACACACACACGGCCCGCAACGCTAAAACAAAATAAAACAAAATTCAATCATCGATTCTTCATTCAAAGTCATGAAAATCCAGAGGGTGAAGAGTTAGGAAAAGCAATGGTTTAGATAAGCAATCAATACAATGCTAGTTTCTGTTCCACAATCTGAAATTTAAATTTGTCCACCATCTCTAGGACTATCCTCCTACAGTCTCCATCACATCTCATTATGCCTGAAAAAGTGCCCCGTTTGGGCTTGCTTTTATGTTTTAATCCTTTAAGAACTTCAGCATGCCTTCCCTATATCTGCATATCTTCTCGCTGTGGTAACACAGACCCCGTGAGAACACGCTTTCTCTCTGACTCTGCAAACCTCTCAGCCGTGTGGTGTCCACCTTCCTCAAGTCCATGTCCCATGTCACCTCCTCTCGTGAGCTGGGGGGGGGGGGGACCGATGATGGAGTAACTTAAACACTGAAAAGCGAGACACTCTTGCTGTGCTTGTTATGCAAACCTTACAAGATAAAGCCAATGATTTTATTTCCAATTTCACTCAAGAAACAGTGGCAACTTTCTGTTATTTTTGTGCCATGAGTGTATTGATTAAATCCTTATTATTCTTTTAATGACTAAATGCAATTAAATCCCCTTTCTCTTGGGCTTCACAATGCCACAGGCAGTTTCAATTTATAACATCAGCGGTCAAAAATCACCCCAAGGGAGGTGATGATGCTCTTGGATGCCATTAACCCCCCGTAGAGAATTTACCGCCTCCTGAGATGCACTCGGCCTTAAGTGGCTCGGATTGATGGGGGTACAGGAGAAACCTCTGAGAACTAAGGGGTGAGATTGATCACCCATGAATCAGCACCCAGGGTAGGACCATGACGTCACTGCTTGGCTGCGTGCCACTTTTGAATAATGAAGATTGGGGAATTTAACCTTTTTTGAGGTACCGAACCCACCAGTTTCATATGCGCATTCACCGAACCCTTCTTTAGTGATAAATAAAATATGATTTTTTTTCCAAATTCAATACATAGGTATATATTTTTTTACTGGTGCACAAAATGAGCCATGCATGAACATCACCTTGCTCAAAGAACAAAACCAACCAAGTGCATGAACTCACAACAAATGACGGTATTACTTTATTCTGGCCTCCGCGGCAGAGGCTTCTCCGAACCCCTGAGACCAACTCATCGAACCCCTAGGGTTCCATAGAACCCAGGTTAAGAATCACTGCTTTAAAGGTTTTTGTCAGTTTTGATAAAATGCTGTCTGCTTTTCCGATGATTGACAAATAATTCCCCTCTCACTTTTTCTGGAAGGGCTGCGTTGGGGGTGCTCATTGGCCTCTGCCACGTGTCTGTGAGCAGTAAGCACCTAGGACGACCTCAAAATAAAATCTCAACTTTTCAGTTTATTTTTAGGTTTGTTTACAATTTGAGTCTGTTTTGCCCCCCCCCCCGCCTCCCCCCCTCCCCGTTTCTTAATTTGCTTCTTTTAAAGATGTCACCACAATGACATCAACTCCTATGGCTTGCCGTGCCCTGTCCAATTATGCGACATCTTCATCTGGATGTCCATGAATCTTTCCCCTCAAATGTGGCATAGAATATTCACCTAATTTCTCCTGTCCCTCCGGAAACCTGCTTCTTCCCTTCTCCACATCTGCTTCCTGTTCCCATTTTATCCCTTCTTGGTTCAAGGCCTCCAAGCACGAGGATCTTTAGTTTCCCGGAGGAGAGAGCCCAGTTGGCCGCCTACCTGGATGAGTCTCTCCCCTCGGGACAACCAACCTGACCCCGCATTTGGAATGACAAGAACCACTCTACCCTCAAAAGGATTATAAGAGCAAACTTCCTCAGAAGGAATACATTAAATTAAAAAAAAAAAATTATTTACATCTGCTACATCAAGAAGACAAATTCCAATATAATCTCTTATAAAACCATGTTGTTAAATCCAATGTTTATTTTTTCAGTTTCGTCTTATTTGGCCTAGCTACTGCAACTCTCTCCTTCTGGTTTCTTTTGTGGTTATTTATTTTTTTTTATTACTGGCATGTAGAACACAAGGTTTGCTTCTTTCCTCTAATTCTACTGATTGCTCCTTCCAGCCTCTTCTGTTTGTGTTCCTTTTATTATGATATCTAACAGGTGAGATACCCACAGACCCAATTCTTGTCACTTCTTTCATAATCTCAGCCACACCTGAGGCTTTAAACGGCATCAACACAAGACGAGGTGACACCCAGATTTTAATCTCCAGCCTACACCCCTCCCTCCAGCTACACACGTGTGTGTGTGTGTGTGTGTGTGTGTGTGTGTAACTGTGTGTCCTGCATCTCGTTTGCATATCAGATTGGCATTGCAACCTTCACTTGTCCAGAACTCAGCTCGTGACGTTCGGCCCCAAACCTGTACTTTCCCACCATCTTCCTCGTTTCAGTTACTGGCAAACGCACCTTTCCAGTCCTGTTCAGAGAGCCACGAGTCCTTCTCTGCTGCTCACTCTCAAACACTCCCCGTCTATCTCCAGCACATCCTGTCGGCTCTGCCTTGCGACATCTCTGGAGTTTGAGCACCGGGCACCTTCTGTAGTGTTGACGCGTCCACCTCTCGCCTGTCGCCCAGACTAAGGCGATGGCCAGCTCCCACATCGGCTCCTGTTTGGAGTCCAAATACACAATAACCAGAGGGGGAGAAGGGCGAGAACGAGCCGGGTCCCACCTGCCCCCTGAGTAAGAGCCCCCTGTGGCTTCTTACAAAGCACCCGAAGCCTGTTCTCGGATGGACAGAGGTTCGTACGGCCAAGCAGGTGCTCTCTGCAGACCCCACCGCCTGGCTGTTCTTCCTCAGTCTCAACAGCCACACCAGCTTCCTTGCCTGTCCTTGAACCCATCATACCTGCTTCCACTTCCGGAAGCCGCACTGCCCGCCTGACCTTGGTCCCTGGGAGCGTTTTCCCTGACATCCGCCTGAGTCACTCTCTCCCCCACTTAACGCGCTCAACCAAATGTCTCGTTTTTAGTGGAGTGTTTCACGGCTACCCCCCATAAAATTGTATACCACCAGACATTTCCTCTCCCCGGTCCCCATGCTATTGTAGCTGTTTGTCTTATTCACTGTCTACCACACATTTGCTGTGTGCCTCTAGTTGTCTGTTTTCCAACCCTCCCACCAACATTGAAACCAATGGAAGGCAAGGAGCTCTGTTTTGTTCATCATGTTCTTTTCAATTCCCAGAACAGAGAGTAATTCACAGACAATGCCCAGTACATCATTAGCGTAATTGATAAATTCAGTGATGAATGAATTATTTTGATTCTCACAACCGCAATAGGTAAATATCCTTCTCAGTTGTTATTGGGGAGATCAAAGTTCAAGATTATGTCAAGATGGGCTCGCTCTAGTGAGCATGCGGAGGGGACTAGTTTCTTACGAGTCTGAGGACGGAAGCCCCTCGGCTGCGCCTTATTTCTTTCTGGTGGAGAGCAAGGATAATGCCTTAAACCTGTTGAGTGTTCAGCAACTTCTTGTTGATTGTACGGGTTTGGATATTTGCACTGTTCATGACTGTTTATGACTTTTAAGCTTCATCTATATATCCTATGCTTACTTCACCTAAATGTCTTCTTATTCGCCATAAAGGAGACTAATTGAATTGCTGTATGGCATCCACTCCAAATTACATGCGTTCTTTTTCAAGTTAAAAAAAAAAGACATGCCTGACCTGTGGTGGCACAGTGGGTAAAGCGTCGACCTGGGAACACTGAGGTCGCCGGTTCAAAACCCTGTACCGGTCCGGTCAAGGCACATATGGGAGTTGATGCTTCCAGCTCCTCCCCCCTTTCTCTCTCTCTCTCTCTCTTTCTCTCTCTCTCTCTCTCTCTCTCTCTCTTTGTGTCTCCTCTCTAAAATGAATAAATAAAAAGACAAAAAAAAAAAAAAAGACATATACTTACACCTTCCCCTGCTTCAGTCTCTGAATTTAGTGCTGTAGAATCAACACCAGACTTTCAAAAGCACTGTGTCCTTGGTCTAGCTGTCATAACGGGTTTTGTGTTTGTCACTCTCCCCAGATTCCGGGGGGTCCCCCACTCCTACCAGACGTACCAAATATTCATACCTTCTTCTGCACAACGAATGGTGGATTACACTGTCAAAAATTTGTATACCTGAGTTAAGTCTTATTTTTTATTATTATTATTTTATTTTTTCTTCTACTTTCTGAATGCCATTGTCTCCCACGACCCTAGGTTTCTGTGAATGGATTTTCCCCACAGCTATCAGGCTCTGAGAAACCAAAAAGCCACAGACCATGATTGGTCAGGACTGTCGCCATACGTAAACCTGAAAATGTGTCCCTGTGACAAGATGAGCCCAGATGAGAGACTCGATCAAAGTTAGACGCGGCCGCATGTTAAAGCCCACAGTTTGGTCTCGTGGCTCCGGAAGGCTAACTGACTTCAGCACAAAGGCTGACTTGTACGTCTTCCCAAGACAGGTGACGCGCCCCAGATGGAAACACAGTGACTTTTTTAGACAAGAGGGATACATCTGATCGCTATTAAAATGTCACCCTTCACAACGGCATTGAAAGGCTCTTTTATCAAAATGAGATGTCGGTCCTTGCCACCCACACTCCCAACTGGAGGCCAGACATCTGGTGATTAGGCTGCGACTGCTGAGGGCGAGAGGCGTCAGGACAGACTGTCAGGGGAAGCGCACCGCGCATGCTCGGCTGCTAAGGGAAGAAAGGGCCGCGGAGAGCCATCCTGTGGTCTGATTCCTGCGTCTCGGGGATAACACGGAGCTTCAGTTCGAACTGTTATGCATCTCTCCCTAGTGTGCTTGCAACATTAGAAGGAATTGTTTTCAAAAAGCTAAGATTTATTACATATTCAACTGTGTCAATGAGAACAGCGTGCTAGGAGATGAGCTCATTATGGTTTCACGTCTGGCCTGGGGTTTGTATGAAAAACGAGGGGAAAACTAAAACACCAAAAAAACCCACACAAAACATCAAATGAACAAAATGTTCCCATAACCAACAAAAATATTTATTTGCCATGGCTCGAATCAGGAAAAATTCCCCATTCTTCATTATTTTGCTCACATTTTTTTCCTCCCATCAAAGAGAGGGTTAAAACAAACCAAACCTTGAAAGTCATTCAAAGGTGAACCTTATTCTCCATTATAAAGAAATGCCCCCCTTTAAAACCGTGTTCGTTCCCAGGTACCACGGCTTCTGTTAAAAGCACAAACTATTCTCCCGGGTCACCCCGGGGATGAGAGAGCCCATGCTGGCTGCTATTCACCAAGTGCCTTTTTTTTTTTTTTTGGTACCACTGGGTGTACTTTTCCACTGACATTGTGCTCGGAGCCTTGTAAGTATTTTACACACTTTTTCTAAATTGCAGCTTTTATTCCAGTCCTTTCAGAGGTAAGAAGACCACCCACCCCACCATCAGAAGGATTCTGCCCTTGGCGTGACTTGGGGAGGGGTTCTTGTAGTATCAGTGGTTAGTAAGTGACGTAAGACCGCTCTGGACATCCGAGGTCGGTCCACATCTCTGCGCACTAGGCCTCCAGTGTGAGCGCTGACGTCAGAACACGTCGGAGAAGGCTTCCGCTTCATCTTCCGCGGTGCATTTTCCTGCACATGCAGCAAATGCCATATCCTTTTCCTTGTGACAAGTCTTTATAGACAAGGGGAGGGAAATACCAAAGGAAGTGAGACAAATCAATGCGATGAATAGAAAATTTCAAAAGTAAACCTTTAGAATTTTTTTTTTTTTTTTTAATAATACATCAGGATCTGTGAGTTGTTGTGCTAGTTACTTAACCCCTCTGGACCTGAGCTGTATGCTCTGTGAACTCAAATTAATAATACTTACCTTGCTTCACACAGTGACTAACAATAATGAACACCTTCCGTCTGTGGTCAGGAGATATAGAAAAATGAAATTCAGTGACCAGAATGAGCAGACAGGAAATCGATGCTTGGTCAGGATGATTAAGATTCAACTTGCTCCAATTTTTTATTTATTCTTTTTAGCACGGTTGGAGGAAGAGTTTCCTTTACCCTGATGCTCTTTTTTTTTTTTTTTTTTTTTTCTTTTTATTTTATTCATTTTAGAGAGGAGACAGAGAGAGAGAGAGAGAGAGAGAGAGAGAGAGAGAGAGAGAGAGAGAGAAAGGGGGGAGGAGCTGGAAGCATCAACTCCCATATGTGCCTTGACCAGACCAGTGCAGGGTTTTGAACAGGCGACTTCAGTGTTCCCAGGTCGACGCTTTATCCACTGCGCCACCACAGGTCAGGCTACCCTGATGCTCTTTTTACTAAGTAAGTAAAGGACACTGGCGGAGGGTAGGTTAGTGTGCTATCCATGTGCTACGACCAACCACTGGAGTTGGCTTAGTCTTCTTCGGAAAACAAATAATGAGCTCATTTGTCGCCGAGTAGTGACAAACGGACTAGCAGCTTGATCAAGTGGTGATCCGCTGTGCCTGACAAATTCAGGGAAAGAAATACCGTCCTTGGAGTCAGAGAGATTCAGTCCTCCGATGCAGCCCCCCGGGGGGACCGGAACCGACATCGTGGGACACCTATCAATCAGAAATTATGGGTGGTGGGATGACTGGCGGCGGGGGTGGGGTGGAAGGCAAGTGTGAGACGTCTCCCGATTCTTGCTGACTCTGTTTAAATGGAGACAGAACTGGAAAGTGAGGGATGGACGCAGGAGGGCAGGGTCCTTGGCTGAGAAGGCAGTGCGTGGGCAGGCAGGTAGGTGGCTCTGGCTCCCGGGACAGCACTGGGCTTCTTCCTCTCCGGGAATTCCTGTGATGTTCAGTACCCAGGGGACTCTTAAAATTAGCGGCCAAAGTGAAGGTTAATTCATTTCAGGTGGACGGGGAGAGCTTCGTTTTCAGCTCTGGATTATGTGCTGAGAGGGAAGAGAAGATAAATCATCCATAACAGAGAGGGGTTCTCCTTCGTCTGCCTTCCCCAGTTCCTCCCCCACTGCCTCTAGGTGATCCCCCTTCACATCCTTCCGTCCCTTCTCTCAGGTGGCCTCCTTCCCATCTGTCTGATGGCCCCAAACCACTCCGGGCCGGCACGTGCATACAAGGTCTCTGGTGATTACAATAGCCTCTCCTCTACCGCCACTCACATCTGCTAATTCTTTTTTTTTTGGCAGGGATACCACTGATTTTGTGTGTGTGTGTGTGTGTGTGTGACAAAGACAGAGAAAGACAGAGAGAGGGACAGACAGGAAGGGAGAAAGATGAGAAGCATCAGTTCTTCATCGCGGCACCTTAGTTGTTCATTGATTGCTTTCTCACATGTGCCTTGACCGGGGGGGGGGGGGGGCTACAGCAGAGTCAGTGACCCATTGCTCAAGCCAGTGACCCTGGGCTCAAGCTGGTGAGCCTTGCTTAAGCCAGATGAGCCCATACTCAAGCCGGCGACCTCGAGGTTTCTAGCCTGGGTCCTCTGCGTCCCAGTCCGACGCCCTATCCACTGTGCCACTGCCTGGTTAGGCAGATACCACTGATTTTCAAAAATGCTAAAAGACCTTAAGTAACTTCCTATTTATGTAAAGAATATGCTAAAAACATATCTCTTTAATATGATACATAAAGCCACCGGCAAGCTGGTCTCAATCTGCCTGCCTAAACCTTCTTTCTCAGCTCCTTTGCGAGCACTAGGGTCACCGATTCTTGTCCAGACTCATCATGTCACCCCCTGGATCCTTCGTGTACTGAGAGCTTCTCCAATAGCTTTTTTTTTTTTTAATCTAAGGAAAAAAATCTTCTCCATATTCAATGATTTCTCTTCATTCTGACTTCATGGCTTTGGCCTCAGTTTCCTCGGGCTTTCCATGTACAATCATCTTATTCTTCAAGGTTTAACTCAAATCCACCTCCTCCCTTCCTGCCTCAACCACTGTCCTCTCCTCTGCCTCACATGAAAGCCGCACCCCTTCCTCCAATCCCCCCAGCACTTTGGACCTTCCAGGGACAGGAGCGTCGTCACCCTGTAGTGCAGAATTCCATGTGCCTGCCGTCTCCCCTTGCTCGGGGGGTCAGCTCTCAGTGGCCGGGCTCCTCTCTGATCTGGTCCGTGTTCCGCTCTCGGCTGGCTGCGTGCCGTCCACACGGGTTACCCATGTGTTGTCTGTACTCATGCCCATATTAGTTTCCACGTGCTGACCAGGGTACGTAGAGACGCGTATTTCATTTTCAAGAGTCTCCATGTTTCTGCCATGTTAAATTCCAACCCGAAACAGAAGCTGAGATGGTGACATCAGGGAAGGTTCAGGCGCCGGTGCCACCATCTCTCGTACCCGGAACGTTTCTCTTAAATGGCTCAGCCGGCTTAACGCATTCGCTCCATGTGAAGCATCGCTGAACTATAATCTTCTGCCCCCTAAATTATTTCAGTCACCGGGAGCTTCCGCTGACCTACTTTGGAATCAGCGGAGAAAGCCTTCCCAAAGCCATCTGTGATCACAGACCGGATGGACGATTGTGTTCCAGTAGCTAACGGGTCACAATCAGCCCGTGTTCCTCACAAAATCCAGATTAAGGGAGGATTCTGATTGTTTCATGCATAATCTCTTGAGGTTTAAGGGGGTCCCCGAAAATAACACACCCCTTTCTGCCCAGATTCTGAACTAAGGCATTAGGCAGTAGGGACAGCTGACTAGTATCTTTACTGCTACCAAATCTAATAATTGGAGAAAGTGATTCATACCTGTGGACACGTGGTGTTAGAATGCCTGATGCTGCCGGACTGACTTACCTATGCATGGGCAGTGGTTAGAACTTGAACTCTAAAACACAGAACAGCACCGGGGAGTCCAGCAGGAGTCATGTCCTTTGTGGGTGGCATTGAAACTCAGAAAGAGAGGGAGAAGTGACCGGCTGAGACACCTTGTTCTTTCCCAAACTGGGCGATCAGACGAAGTTGCTCCTCTGTTGGCTGAGGCAGAAGTGAAGGTTTGAGGTGGCTAACAGCCACAAGGGTCACACGTGTAAATGGCCCTCAGCACACAGGTGACGGGATCTGGAACGACTACCCTTCCCACTGAGCACTTGCTCCTTCCGCTATTATGGTAAGAGTGGAAAGAATTGAAGTGCTTTCGATTAAACACACACACACACACACACACACACACACACACACACACACACATACAAAACAAGATAAACATTTGATGCTTTTTTATTTTTTACCTTACAATTACCGGTTGCGTGATTTTAACAAGTCAACAAACCTCTTGAAATCGTAACATTCATCAAGTATAACATGAGAATAACATAAAAATGACAAGAGATAATATTCATGGAAGCACTCTTTGAACTGCATTGCAAAATCTTCACAGACATCCACTACAGTTAAAATAAAATTCACGTCAATTTTTATGTCAATTTTGTGTAGCAATTTATATCATGAAACAGTAAAAGGTTGTTATGGACTATCACCACTTCTTGAGTGATTATTTGAAATGTAAGGTAGACAGTCCTTACTTATTTAATGAGACACAGGACATGTAAGACCGAATATGCATAAAGACAGAAAAGCTCTAGTAAATAAACTACTCTCTCACAAGATAAAAATGGTCAGATTTTAAGGAAGCAACATGTTGTTGATATGCTGCTTTCAAGAGATAAACTCTTGGAACAAGGACTGAAAAATGATGGACTGGAGAAATGAAATGAAAAGAAACCATGAAATTTAACAAGGAGAAATGTCTATCAATAATAATAAAGTTATAACTTACAAATAAGATAAAATAAGGGAACATTTGTACCTATAAAATCACATTGCATTCTTAGAATATTATGGGTCAAAAATGTGGATAACACTGAGTATGGAAAGTATTTGAAAAACAAAAAGAACATCTATAGTTTATGGGCAAATACCCAAAAGTTTGTGATATATCCGAAAATAAATGTTTTTTTCCCCCTGTCTATTCAATGATACAATCACACCCTTGTAATCTAAGAGTTTTATTCTTTAATAGAATAAATTAAACATACCTACACACATGTAATGTTTTGAAGAAGGCAAAACTATAAACACAGTAAAAGATCAGTGGCTTCCACGGGGTGTGCTGGTGGTGCGAGTGTGGGGATGGCCACATAGGCAAGTCACAGAGGATTTCTATGGTGGTAAAAATGTGTATTATACCATAATAATGGATCTATTTCATTGTATTTTATCCAAATTCATGGAATGGGTAACACAGGCATTGAATCGTAGTGTAAACTATGGGTTAGAGCAGGGGTCGGGAACCTATGGCTCGCGAGCCAGATGTGGCTCTTTTGATGGCTATAACTGGCTCGCAGACAAATCTTTAATAAAAAAACAATAACGTTAAAAATATAAAACATTCTCATGTATTACAATCCATTCATTTCCTACCGCTCATGTTCATGGTTGCGGGTGGCTGGAGCCAATCACAGCTGTCCTCCGGGACAACACCAAATTTTTATTGGATAATGCGTAACGTACACGGGTCATTGTGAGGTCAGCAAGTAAACTTCCCTTCTTTTAATCAAGTAGTCAGCTAGTTAATTGCAGAAGCCCTTCTGACGAAGAAGATGGCTAAAAGAAAAAAAGGTGAGGAGTATCGTACTTTTCAGCAGGAATGGACAGAGGAATTCGCCTTTGTGGAGAGAACAGGTTCTGCAGTGTGTCTAATATGCAATGATAAAATTGCATCGATGAAACAGTCAAATATAAAGTGGCACTTCAACAGACGCCATACTACATTTGCTTTGAAATATCCCGCAGGGGACAGCAGGAAGAAAGCATGTCAAGACCTATTGTGCAGAGTGCAAGCTAGTCAGCAGCAACTCTGTGTTTGGACCCAACAAGGTGACTGGAATTTGGCTAGCTTTGCTGGTGCTTTAGCAACTGTGAGAAACGAAAAGCCATTCACAGATGGGGAGGATGCCAAAACACTCATGCTTCATATTGCCAATGAACTTTTTGATGACTTTTCAGATAAAGACAAGATAATCAAATGAATAAAAGACATGCCTCTGTCGGCAAGAACTGTTCATGATTGTACCATCATGATGGCAAATCAAAGTGAAGCAACACAAGTGAAGGACATACATGCAGCACCATTCTTTTCTCTCCCTTTGGATGAGTCAACAGACGTGAGCCATTTATCCCAGTTCAGTGTGATTGCAAGGTATGCTGTCGGTGACACACTACGTGAGGAAAGTCTTGCTGTTTTGCCTATGAAAGAGACAACAAGAGGGGAGGATTTATTCCAGTCTTTCACTGAGTTCGCTAAAGAAAAAAATCTACTGATGGATAAACTTATTTCAGTGTGTACTGATGGTGCTCTGGGCATGGTGGGAAAAACAGAGGATTCATAGCGCTTCTTCATGAACATGAAAAGAGACCCATCCTAAGTTCTCACTGCATCCTACATCAGGAGGCGCTTTGTGCTCAGATGTGTGGTGAGCAGCTTGGTGAGGTGATGTTGCTGGTCATTCAGGTGGTCAACTTTATTGTTGCCCAAGCTTCAAATGATCGCGAGTTTAAAACACTGCTGGATGAAGTTGGAAATAATTATCCTGGTCTGCTTCTGCACAGCAATGTGCATTGGTTGTCAAGAGGAAGGTGCTCAGCTGTTTCACAGCTTGTCTGAGCAAAATCTGAACTTCTCTTGAAATGAAAAATGTCGAGCATCCTGAGTTAGCTAACACTGAGTGGCTCCTGAAGTTCTACTATCTTATGGACATGACTGAACATCTGAACCAGCTCAATGTGAAAATGCAGGGTGTTGAAAATCAGTCTTATCCCTTCTACAAGCAGTGTTTGCATTTGAAAACAAGCTGGAACTCTTCATCGCCGGCATTGAAACAGGTCCACTACACTTTGAAAAACTGGGAGAGTTTAAAGATGCATGCACAGCAAGTGACCCTGCTCAACATCTTGATCTCCAGCATCTAGCGGGCTTTACATCTAATCTCCTGCAGTCATTCAAAGTGTGCTTTGGAGAATTTTGTGAGCGCATTCATCTTTTTAAGTTCATCACCCATCCACACGAGTGTGCAGTGGACAGCACTGACCTGAGTTACATCCCCAGTGTCTCCATCAGAGATTTTGAGCTATGAGCTGCTGACCTGAAGGCCTCAGACATGTGGGTGAATAAGTTCAAGTCACTGAATGAAGATTTAGAAAGACTTGCACGACAGCAAGCAGAGTTGGCGAGCAAATACAAGTGGGGAGAAATGAAAAATTTCAACCCATGGACCAGCTGATTGTCAAAACTTGGAACGTGCTTCCTGTCACATACCACATAGTACGTATGAGTATTGCTGTACTGACAATGTTTGGCTCTACGTATGCACGTGAGCTGTCTTTCTCACATCTAAAGAACATTAAGACCAACCTACGATCACGTTTAACAGATGGAAGTCTCAACGCCTGCATGAAGCTTAACCTCACCACATATCAACCAGACTACAAAGCCATCAGCAAAACCATGCAGCACCAGAAGTTGCATTAATGGTAAGAAGTACTTTATTCATCATTGGTTAGCAACAGCATAACAACGTTATTAAAAAGAATTCAGAGACTTATTGTACTTTAAAAGTGTTGGTCTTACATAAAATGCACACATTTACTTGTATTTAGTGTTGAACATATTGTATGGCTCTCACGGAATTACATTTTAAAATATGTGGCATTCACGGCTCTCTCAGCCAAAAAGATTCCCGACCCATGGGTTAGGCTGATGATGACATGTCCAGGCAGGTGCACCAGCTGTAACAAATGCACAACTTCGTAGGGGAATGCTAATAACAGGGGAGGGGTGCATGTGTGGGACAGATGGGCAATCACTATTTCTTCCTCTCCATCTTGCTGTGAACCGTAAATGGCTCTAAAAATTAAAGTCATATAAAAAGGTCAGTTAAAGCAATTCACTTTTTAGGGAAATCACAGGACATTCTGAGTAGATGCAGAGAAGATTTGGAGAACAAAGAGCACCCACGTATGGTTAAAACAAAACAACGCTTTTGGCACCCTCAGAGCAAGGTGGGGACATGCAGGTATCTTTTGTTTGACCTATGGATAGTAAAAATTAATTGCCAGCAGTTAAACATTTACAGATTTCACATAAAATGTTCAGCTGTCTTGTTTTGACCAAAACTCGGAGGAGTTAGTGACACAAAGCCGCATTCTACTTGAACTGAATTGCAGCTTCCCGCCCCACAGTCATTTGCAAGGACACGGGCTGTCCACTTTGACCTGCCCCTCCTGTTGTTACTTCCGGCCACTTCGCTGTTATCAGTGTTTTCTGCTTGGCCCCTGCCACAATGTAAATTTATAACATATTCTCTAGAAAATAGAATATTCAGGAACAGAACTTTGCAGAAATCTGGAGAAAGGAGGGAATGACTGTGGAGCTCGGATCACGGTCTTCAGGAAGAACCAAGGGCGTTGAACCTTGGACTTCCTTTGTAGACTTCCAAGATATCCTCTGTTTGAATTCTATAGGGAACTAATTCATTCTCTAATTTCTAACCTAATTTCATTGTGGTTCTCATCAGCGCTTCTTCTTGCAATTGCAGTGACATAAAGCCGTGTTTCAGGAATAGAATCATAATGCAAATTGCTACTACACGTACGTTTCGTCCTTGGAGGTTTCTACCCCAGGCGCTAAGCAGTTAGCGGTGACATCTGTTAGTAGCCTGAGCTTTGCTGATGTGTACGGTAGGAAATGTAGAACATTTGTTGTTGATAAAGGGATGACAGTGGTTTCCTATTACCTACCATATAGAACCAAATAGAAGTATTTTTATATATTTGAGGTCAGGATGTCAAAGCATGTTCCTGCTTCATAATATAAACATCTTGAAAATTTCAGCCAATTGCTAATTTTATCACGGCCTTTTTTTTTCTAACACGAGGCTTTGGAAGACGGTAGATGTCTGACAGATAGTTGGGTGTGATGACAAAGAACACAGGAAAGATAGACATGACATCAATAGAGGCTCTCTTTGCTCCCTTTTTAATCTGAGTTACCTAAGCAGGCATTTGGAAACCACCCTCCCAATACCTTGCAGATGGGTCTACTATGGGCAGAGAGGAACTCACTTCCTGATAATGATATGAGACAGTCTGTCACATTCAATTCTCACTCAAGAGAAGAAGCTTCTAGTGAACCAACTTCCTGATGACCCACTGGAAGTGCTGTTTATGTGTGGATATAAATAGCACGTTCACCTACACTTGGCTTTTTCAAAATTAAGTGATTAATTACCCATCTCTAAGAGTCTTCAGGCTTCTGTGAACCACAGAATGGGCCAGCCATGCCCACCCCCCCACCTCAGTTGCCAAGATTCACCCTAAATTCTTTCCTCTACCCTTCAGTGCATGGCTGCATTCTATAGGTTCGGTCTCTAAAATCGGTATTTTATTTATGCTCAATGATCCAGGCCCTCGTTCAGAATCTCTTCCCTCTTCCAGGAACTGTGGTAGGCAGCCCGTCTTTCTGTTCCGAATGCCTTTGCTGTTCAGTCCATCAATCCTGTTGACCAGAGATGCTACCCCGAAATGTAGACGGTCAATGCAGGCAATGTGAAAACCTACATTGGTCCCGTTACCTACGCCGTAAAACCAAGTTTCAGGATCGTGGTCAAGTGCTCTTAGGTGCAGCCCTTTTGCTATCTGCCCAGTCTCATGCTCTGTTTCTCTCACTGACTCATCGTGGGACAGACTTCATGAGCTAGACTTACTGCAGTGATCATTTCTCTACGCATACCGGAGGAGTCAGCAGCCTTGGCCAGGGAGCAGAGGTCTGGACAGACTCAGGGGGTGACAGGGACTCTGCCATCTGGCGTTCAGGGAGGGGCCAGTCCCTCTCACTTTACTGCGAATCTGATGGGTGCTTCCCACTCATTGAAGATTCAATAGAACTGCCCTCCTGACTGTTAGCAGACCCACTTTGTGGGCTCCAGGGGTCCCATCTACCCAACTCCTAATGGCTCCGCTCTGCTAAGGCTGGGGAAAGATCTGAGACAGACCGAGAGCTGTGGTTCTGGGGTGGGGGCCACACCCACCACCTTCCCTGAAGCCTGAGGGACACCTGCTCCTCGGGAAGATCCACTAGCCCCGCCTACCTGACTCCACCCTCCTACCTAGCTGTTCCACCTCTCTCTCCTTCCTATTATCTTATGAAGTCAGACATTATTTACTTATCTGTCTCCCTCTCAGAGGAGGGGTTCAGGGATCAAAGACCCTATTTTACTCATTTTTATCTGTAACCTCTACCTCTAGACCAGGTATAACCTATAGAAGCCAAGTACCCTAAATTTGCCAAGAAGAACCTGGTATTTTTCAACCACGTGGAAGCTCTCCTGCTCTTTCTCCCTCTTCTTTTTATTTGCACACTCCACCTCTCTGCACTGAAAATGTACGTAAATGTGACTGTGTGACGCGTGAGCCTGTAAGCTCAGAAGGGCTTCCCTGAGAGCGCCACCCGTGAGATTTATAGAAAGCAAAGCAAACCCCAAAGATGTCATTATTTTCTGTCCTAGGAAAGGCTATCGACTCCGCTTTGCAAATCGTATTCGGATTGTCTGCCGCACCAAGGCCCTGTGAGCAGCCAGGAGACGTTGGTTTTATTTAACGCAGAGAACCCCGCCTGTGCCCACACAGCGACTGCCGCCCCTCCCGGTGGCTTCCCGCCGCGTTGTTATGACAACACAGCCACCTGGCTTCAGCGGCTACACCCACGAGTTCCCACGGAGGCCGCAGTCCATGGCAACCCTCTGACAACCTGTAGCTGGATTGCCTGTGTTTTCTGGGATGCTTGACAGTTCTTTGCGCGCAGTTACACCGACTCCGCAGGGATCCGCGTGGCCTGTCGACAACCGAACCGAAGCCATCAGCCCGTCCCTCCGGCCACGCAGACATAGATGTCCCTGAAAATGAATCGAACAAGTAACACCGTCGAGAAGCTAAGGGGCACGTCCGGTCCAGTTTCTAAACTGTTACATCCTAGAGCTGGAATCCGCCGACACGAACTGGTTGTCACGTGCGGCGGTCACGTCTACGAGCTATCTTCTGAGCGAGCCATTTTCCGTGCGTGGACATACCGCGTAAGAATGAAAGGGAAGGCGCTCCTGTGCTCACAGAACTTTAACTTCTGACTTGTGTCATTCCGCAGGAAAACGGTGTTATTTAATTTATCACCTAGCAGGTTACGAGGGGCTCCGTCTAGTCAGTGCCTCGCACGCAGGGTGCGCGTCACAGGCGGTCCCACGCGCGGTTGTTGAAATCCCTGGCAAGTGAGTGTTTTTGCTAATATCCTCGCTTTTCCATTTGTATGGGCATTAAGCGGCATCTCTTACGGTCATCAACTCTTTCATGTCTGTATCCTAACTTAACTGAATGCACACGGCAAGAAGGCAAGAATCTTTGTCTAATTTATTCACTTAGCAGGTTCTAAGGGCCCCCGAACAGTTGCTGAAGCATAGTAGACGCTCAATAAATATTTTTAAAATAAGTGCTTGGAATGTGACAGACTTGTCCATGGCAACACGTCTATGACCCAAGGTCCAGTATGTAGATGATTTGCCCCGTCTCGAGAGCAGAGCAGGGAGGGGACCCTGTGGCCCAGCCGAAACATCCTTCCAAAGGAACCCGTGAAAGCCGTCTGGGCCAGCAACTCTGAAGGAGGCCCCCCCCTGTGAACCATCGCAGCACTGTTCTGCATGCTACTGTCCTTCTCTTAAGTAATCCATGACATTTTAGTCAAGTCCAATGAGGAGTTGAAAGCTGCTCTTGGATGGACTGGGACCAATGGAGAAAAGATCAATTCCCCAGAAGAACGGGATGGAGTGATAAAAGAGAAGAAGCATCTCCTTGTGTTCTCATCTGCTCCTCTTAATAAAGAGTATTTGGGCCCTGGCCGGTAGCTCTGTCCTGATATGCAAAGGGCACTGGTCTGATCCCCGGTCAGGGCACCGACAGGAACAGATGAATGCTCCTCTCTCTCTCTCTCTCTCTCTCTCTCCCTTTCTCTCTAAAATCAATAAATAAATTAAAGAAAAAGAATACTTGGTATTAACCTGAATCAGATGATCTTTAATTAAGAAGTTAATTGGAATCTCCAGGAAAACAACTAACAAAATAAATACTAAAAGAAACAAGGGTTTTAAAACGGTAAAACATAAAAAAAAAATTCTGTGAGCATCATCTTTAGACGAACTAAAATTTACATTTTGAAATCACTTCTCAGAAACAGACCTCAATGTCGTCTCAGCCTAGGAAATATTCTTCACGGCCCCAGGGTCGGCAACATCAGCAGAAGACCCCTTTTCAACATGACAAATCCTTGACGATTCTTTGTCCCTTTGCGTTTGCCCAATTCTACGGGCGCTGTTTCCGATGGCGTGTGAGAGAACCCCTAGTCCCGATGACCAGAATGTGTGCTCCTCCTCCGTGAGGGACTCCTCGGTGCCACCGTGAGAGGCGGTCCCCAACTCGGCACGTGGGTAACACAGAGTTAAAAAGGAAACAAGGAAATGCGAGCCAGCGGCCTCCATGGAACCAGTTCTGTGTTGCACACGGTGTTTATCATCCGTACCAATTACCTATCAGATGGCCAATGTCTTTAAAGGCATTGTTAAAACGATAGTAGTAAGGGCAGCAATTGCTGGGACTTTTCCTGATGTTCCCGAAAGGATAACTCTTGATGAGCTAATAAACGCATTTGCAGAAAAACAAGACAGAAGAAAGAATTATCTTTAAGGTGTCACATTACTAACGTATTTCTATGTTACAGAAAATGATATGAAAAACTTGCAGTTTGGATTCATGCATCACTATTGCTCGCGTATATTTTGTGAGTGACATCATATTTGTAAGTAAAAATCTTCACATGTCCACCCCTTTGATTGCACTGTGCCCCTTGTTTGAACAGGGGGCGGGGGGCCACACTGTCATTCTGCTCCAACCCCTGAACATTGGGTAGCTGGCCCTGGGCGGGAAGTACATGGTTTAGAACGGGGCCTTACTTAAAATAGCAGGGCACACTTTTAACATAAGTGAAAAATTGCATTTTTGAAAAATAAAAACGCCATAAATCTCTACATTGACTTGATCTTTGTAGACGCGCTCCAATCTGGTTTTTGGAAGAAAAAGCATCTTCTTTCTGCCCGGCTGTCTCTGCCAACGTTGTAAGGACAGGTTCTTGGTGCCAGGGCGTGAGATCAGCCCACCGGGTACCCACCTCTCCCTGGCATGGAAGGAAGGTTTGGAAATAGGACAGAGTGTCCGCTGGTTGTTACAGAGCCTAGGAGAGACGCCGTAAGCAGGCAGTAGTGAAGGCAGGGATGCCACATTTCTGGAGTGGTCAGGCGGGGCTCAGTGCTTCCCAATAAAAATGTATCTTGCCCAGAGTGCCGCTGTATAGCAGCTAAGAATAGCTAGGGTTTTCCCTCTCCCACAGAGTCTCCCCGCCCTCCGCCTCTCAGAGGCCCCTCATGGGACAAACCACGTCAGAAGATGCATAGAATGGACCTGATTCACTCCGCATAGTACGAGGAATAAACCAAGCCAGCTTTGGCAGGACAGATAGTAGTAGCACAGGGGAACCTCAGGGCGAATTGGTTAAGAAAATTATATTTTCCTCATAGCCCACAAGGTCTTCATTGTTTCTGAAGCTTGTGTGTGGCCTTCGAGGACAGAGCTAAGCCTTTTCATGTTGTTCTGTTCAATGTCCTATGTGTCCAGAGCATCACAAACTATGTGCCATCCACCTGTGACCTCAGGCAGTCAAGTGACACTCGGACGCATGCTTCATAACTGTTAGTTTCGCCTCGCACACTGACTTTTTACGCTAGGCAGCTGTTTTATACATTTTTTCTGAAGATGTGTTTCATTCTGCTATTGCCTTTCCAATTGGCAAAGCTGGCATGCATATACCCCATTATCTATAAAGCTGGGCTTAGCCAGATAAGGCAGCAGAACCTGACAATACTATCTGACGCTCCCTGGGTGGTGCAGACATCTATGATGATGATATTTCCTGCTTCAGTACTATACAGCTTGTCCCGTCTTCAAACAGATAAACAAAGAAAACAAATTAAAGGCAACCACAAAGAATAAGACATCTGGTTGGGCCCAGTGTATGAAATTACTCTAGATTGTCAAACTTACCATCAATTTGCAACTCATTAGAAAGACTAGGCCTTTCCTCTTCTCTCCACTAAGATGCATGTATGTTTCTTTCCCATAAATTCGATACACTTGGAAAAAACAAATGCCCAGATGGTAAGAACTCTTTGGGGATGTGTATGTATCCATGACAATGCTCACAGCTGCCAGAAAATGGGCTTCTCCATTGTGGTTACTGCCCAATTTCATAACATAAAGCTGGAACAACAACAAAAAAAAGAGATGCAAAGAATAAGAAAAGAAAAAGGATACAGAAAAACTAAGATTATCAGTATGTTCTTTCACAGAAACGCGGAAGACGCCAGCTCTAAGACTGAAGCACGTCGTCAGTGCCAAATCAAAGCACAAGCTAGAGCGCCCAGTCAACCCCACAATCTAGGGGACCAGGGAGAGCCATTGGGCATTTGCATTTTGAAAAGCGCAGTTTGAAGCTCTGCTCTTTGCCCTGAACTAGCACTGAGCACTGGGTTGTTAGCAGCTAGGGTTGTTGGGAGATCTTAAAAAAAAAATAAAGTCAATGGACATCAAAGACAATCATATTAAATTCTAACTGAAAGATTCACCAACCGGGGTAATTATGTAAAGACCCTAATTTTCTAGTCAGTATACAACATTACTGAGCACCTCCTGTGTGCTTTACATGAACCCCGAGAGGAAAAGAGATCCAAAAAAAGTCATTATAGGTGCAAACTGCCATTGTTCCTTTCTTGCTCCAAAGCTTTCTGTCTGTGCTAGAGTCGTCCTCTGGACTACGCTGGCTTTCTCTTATTTATTTATACATGTTAGAATTTTATCATCAGCTGGGCAGAAGCATCTGTGACCGGAAATGATCCCTTAATATTTCTGAGCCAACATTATCTTTTCATATATGTGGGCATGCCTTTCTTTTTCTCCCTCTCATCTATATTTTATCTGTCTGTTTGTCTGTCTGTCTCTGTCCTTAACCAGCCAGGTTCACGTTTCTTTGCTTGATGATCTTTGACACCAAGGCATAGCATGTGCCAGGAAATAGTCTCAGAACATTTATTAATGCTTGGGACCCTGCATGGTTGGCCATATCTTTATCAATCCACACGTCACTTATGATTAACCTGAGGCACAGAGACAGAAAGTCATTTGCCCAAAGTCATCTCCTTCCTTCCTTCCTTCCTTCCTTCCTTCCTTCCTTCCTTCCTTCCTTCCTTCCTTCCTTTCTCTTTCTTTCCTTCCTTCCTTCCTTCCTTCCTTCCTTCCTTCCTTCCTTCCTTCCTTCTTTCTTTCTTTCTTTCTTTCTTTCGGTAAATGGTAGAGTTGAACTTAAACTCAGGCTATTAGAATCTAGGGTCCAAGTCCATATTTAGCATGCTGTATGCTTTTTACATTATCTTATTCCCCCCCCACACACACACAACAGTCTTGTAGAGAAAGTACAATTTCACTTAACAGGTGAGAAAAATACAGGTCAGGGTCATGCGTGCTCACACATTATCTTGCCAGTATTGCATAGACCCTGACAGAAGATGTGAGACTTCTAGGTCACAGACGAGGGGCTTTAGTTCTCGCAGGAATCTCAGTGGCCAGAGTGTCGGTATTTCTCATTTGAGAGTCATTTCTCAGAGCCCCAGTTCTAGTAGGGTAAAATGAAAAGGGTCAAGTGACTATTTTACATGCAGTGAATAGCACCCTACAGCAAAACCCTGAATTTAGGGGACCTGCATCTTGTATAATGGGGGAGGTACACTCCAGTCCTTTGCTCAAGAGGAAAGTTTGATCTCTGTCTCTCAAAGTTCCTCACTCTATATAAACAGCCTTTTAAGAAAAATCCAGACCACAAGAGGCATTGCCTCTGCTTATAAGACAGGCGGGTCCATACAGGATTTATTCTCAACAAATGCCATAACTCCCAAGGTGAAAGACGCTGGTGCTCCTGACATCTCCTGCACCGTGGCTTTCCAGCCACTATTGGAAAGTGCAGACATGGGCAATGAGGAGCTGTGGGATTGTAGGGGTGCATGAGATATCGATCTCCTCCACCCTTTGAATGGCCAGAGGCAGAGAGGATTGCTGGAACTTCCAGGCTGATCACCTGTGGTCACATGCAGGGTTTTCCATTTACACCAAAGTGCCAGCTAAATATTATTTTCTAATGAATTCAGAAGGTTGGGAAGAACTTCTCTACACCAGATCATTTTAATAGCACGTGATATAATGGTGTGGTTATATCTTTAATGGGAATACTTATGGGTGCCTCAACGGTATGTGTGTGGTAATGTTTTGTCAGTATCTTGTGTCTGAAAAATTCCCAACAGTATTTTTAATGAGACTAAAGTCTGTTTATAGACAAAAGTGAATTTTGAATGAGCTCTAAACAAACATTAAACATGCTAGATGAAATAAGTGAAAGATCATCTATTTTCCAGACAGAAATCTTGAGAAATACATATATATGATAGAGGTGAGAGGTTTGACATGTAGTTTGCTAGAGAATGTCGTGGTTGAAGTACAGAATCTCTTCTCAAAACATACACCAACATTCAGAAGCCTGTTAATAGAAGGCAATGGGTAGTAGTAGTCTGTAGAGCTTAATGTTATTTCTAAATACATGGTAAGTAATCACTGAGAGATTTTCTCCCTCCTAGTGACAGAACCATCTTAATGAAAGATGGTAAGGCATCTTATAAGGAGAAGAGACAGGTAGCAGTTTGGAGATTTATGCCACACACTGTGAGCGTTCTGAAGAAAGGAATCATGGATGAAGCCATGTCATATTCAACTTTCTATCACCAGAATTCAAGTAGGTAAATGTACCTACTGGCTAGAGACATGAAAAAGAAGTGAAATGTATGAAAGACGTCGTGAAACAGTAATAAGCACAGTCCAAGACGAATACATAAAAAACGTAAGAGAGGAACAAGTAATATTCAAGATTGTGTCTGACAAAAAAGGGCGATTGCACCAGAACTGGGAAACAAATTACTAGAGTTCGGGCATACAAGATGGGTGACTCAGGTGGGTGACCAGAAAGATGGCAAGTCAGAGAAACACAGGAGGGTAAATAAGAGAAAGCTTCCGTAATCTAAGGCGTGTGTGTTTAAACACCTGGAGAAGAAGGAAGCTACAAGACGCCTGTTACAGACTAATGCCCCTTGTAGAGAGAGAGCCAAGAGCAGAAAGTAATAGAACAAACACCATTACACTTCATCTTGAAGAGTACACCCATTGTCTAAGTAAAGGAATGGAAGAACTTACGATTCTCCATGGCATTTCCAAGAGATGAAAGACACTAGAGAGTGTAGTTGAAGAAGCATCAAGGCCAAGGAGAGGTTTTTATCACAGAAAATGTCACCTGAGCTGGAAAAATGGCTGAAAAAAAAAAAAGAGATTCAGTTTTTAAGTAAGAAAAGATGGAAGGACACTTGACTTTGAAGTAGTGATAACCAAATACAGATAACATGTTACAGACTGGTACGTCTGAAACCCGCATCATTTTATTAAACAATGTCACCTCGATAAATCCAATTAAAAATGAAACGAAATCAGAAGAGAGTAAGAGAAACTTCAGTGGCCTTCTGAGGAGCCAGTCCATTAAAACGACTCCATTTCGGTCAGTTGGACAAATAGGAAACGGAACTAGGGCCTTTTCTGGTTGTTCCAATGGTACACTCAGCTTCTGTTTCTCCCATTCGGCCCAGAGGGAGAATGTGGGGACTGGTGATTGTCTTTTTCTTTCTTTTTGAGTAGGTTATCTCCAATAGTGTTAAAACACACTGTACAAATACACAGTGGCTGACCATTGACAGCTGAAGGAAAAAGCCAGCAAGACTCTGGCTGTGTCCGTAGGACTATATTATAACGGCCGTAGCGCAGCACAATGAGCCCGTATATCCACAGTGCCTCTGGGAGCTGTATCCCCCAAACAAAAATGCTAGCCCAGTTTTTCCAGCAGAGGAAACAAAACGCATTTGCTCGGTGGCGCACACTAAGTACCTTTTATTTATATCTGTTTAAATTCTAAGTCACGCTGGCGATAACCCTCCTGTTAAGTGTGGGACTTGGGCATCTCAGAGTCAACGCCTGTGTGTAGCCGTTCATTCAGCTATGACAGCCCTCAAGTCATTCCCAAGGGGAAAAAAATAGCGATGAACAAAGCCTCCCTGGCTTTTTGACATAAGTTAAATATATTTCTTTTGTTTTGAAATCAAATCTGAGGCTGGAGGCGAACTAGCTCTCCTCAAATCATAATGCCATGCTGGCTGCTTATTCCTGAAAAGATAGGGCTTTGTTTTTGCAGCTTGTGTTATGCAATGACTCATCTTTTATTCCAGTTAATTATGGTACAAAGCTTTTCAAAAGACTCCCGCATCAACATGAAGAGTGTTATAAATCCAGACGGGAGTTCAGAGGTTTCTACGAGAGATGTCTACAATTATTGCTGCCACTGCCAGAGCCCAACAAAAGACACACGACTCTGAGGAGCAGACATAAGATTCAGATTACCTTCAGGAATGTACCCAGATTCAAGCCTAAAATTCAATTAATTCAAGGTTAAAGCGACAGCCACATTTTTTTTTTTTTTAAATCACAAAATGAAGCTCTTCACTCTTCATTGCTTTGCAATTCATTGACACTCTATTCAACTGCTAAAATACTACAGCAGGTATAACACACCATAGCCTTGAAAGGGACAGTACTGTGGTTTTGGTTAGAGCTTTTATTAGTTTAAAAAATAGGAATGTTTAGTATAAATTATTGAGTTATTGGGGAACGTACAGAGAAGAAAGTGAAAATATCACTTGAAATCCCATCACCAGAAATAACCACAGTCCATTCTTCTGCCTCTGCATTTCCATGGCTGCATAACATTCTGTCTGTCTGTGTGTAGAGGCCCTGAATAGGGACCTAGAACAGGGACAGAGGTCAGCGTCCTGAGGCAACAGACACAGTGGCTTTGCTGATGGAAAGTACTGATCGCAGTACCTTGCTGAATGAAGCACAATAGGGATGGAATTAGCAATTATGGTTAATCAATAGGTGGCGATGTTTGAGCTACTCCCTTGCCCTTGAATCTGCTCTAAAGAAGTTCCCCTTCCTGACTTCCTCTTTCTCTCCTCTGCTTCCTGACTGCCTCATTCTTGTCCCTGCTTCCGTTGGTGTGTATCAGTAAACGCCCATGAGGACTGGGGGTCGGGGAGTCTCATGAAACCTGTAGAGGGGGCTGTGAGGCGGTCTCCCCTAAGTCCCTCAGTGCACTTCGTGTGGCCTCTGGGTCACCATTTTCTCCCCGATATCTGTACAGTGCTTCACTTACACCAACCCCGTTAATGAAATAATTATACGTAAAGCTTTCACTATTCTGAGAGTAGTCCTGGATGCCCTCTGTCTATGTAACTTTTCACTTGTGTGGTATTTCCTGCATAAGATGCCCTAGAATAGTGGTTGCTGAACATTTTACATCTTGTTACATTTTTGGAATTTACATAGACATTATACACATTTAGATTCCCTCCACTATAACATGAGCACACTAATTTTCACTAAACTCTTGACAATACCAGTGTGCAAATTTTTAGTCTTTTTCAACACACTAGAGAAAAAAAAATGATGTCGTTTCATTGTTTATTTCTTTCATGGAAACATATTTTCAAACATTCTTGGCAGTTTTGTGTCTTAGCAAACGTCTGCTCTCTTGAGCTCCTGGCTGAACTCAATACGTCTTATGGATATTGGTAGGGAGCATATTTATTTAAATGCATACATCTATAGCATTGATGCGTTCATTTGACAAATAGTTATACAGCAAATAATATATGACAAAAACTATATATATATATATATGAAAAATTTATCTTAAAGTTGGAGAGAGGCCAAGTCCTGACCTCAGCATGAAGGAAAACCAGTACAATGAAAGCCGTAACGGATTGTTAACACATTATAGATAATGTGATCCTCAGTACCGATGGGCTATGAAGAGAAGAGAGAGAACAGTGCAACAGAGAGGAACTGGTGTGTCAGCAGTAGACGGAGTTGTTGCGAAATCCCCTCTGAGGGCACGGTGCTTGGGCTCAAACACGAATCACATGACAGAGAGAGTCAACCACTGAAGACCATGCCAGGCAGAGGGAAGGCAGTAAGTACCCTGTGGTCCACACTAGGCAACAGAAACTTTGTGCTGGTTGTAGTGGGAAGACATTACATGCTTTTTGTTTTATTTTCAAGCCGAGGGTATTTATCTGTTTCTGTGGTCAGTTGACACTGTCATCATCATCCACGGTGGACCACTGCATGGTTTTATTCTCCAACTATACTTCAGCAACGGCATGTTAGCAACAGAAGAGATAGATGAGAGATGAGCCCCACCCGGGCTTGTCTGTGTGATCCAGAAGAATGCTCTGAGAGGTCCAAGCCTAAAGCACTGGCTGTCTCTGTTTTCCAGTGAATGGGTGGTTTATGGAATCGGAGGTTAAAATGGAAATATATTTGTGACAAACAAAGAGGTGGGTCCTCGGGACCGCCACTCCCACGCGATTCCACAGGAGGGGCGTGGTGGCTTACGGAATACTTGGCCAACCGGTGTCCCAGACAGTCCTTTTTAATTTTAAACTTCGACACTAGCTTACTATAAATAGCTATTTACCAAGTTGGGGACAATCGGGAGAGAAGACTGTTGTTACACAGAATGTCCTTCCTTCTCTCCTAAAGCGTTGCTTTACAGAAGCTATTTGTGTACGTCGCTGAAACTTAGAAAACAGGGACCAAGCAAACGTGGCAAAATACATTTCCACGGTGCAGACGCCTCCGTATAGATCACGTGAGTATATGTATCCTCCACGAATGGAGATTGTGCGTATGATATTTTGTACCTCTTCTCAGTCCCTCGCCCAGCTTTCCGTTGCAGTGAGTTTCCACCGCACTCTGTGTGGCTCACGTGTCTTCAGCCATCGTAGAAACGCCCTTTTCATCTGGTTCGCCCAAACACTGTCGATCTAGAGCCCGCATTTCGCTGGAGGTCCGATCTGAATCAGGTCAGTGGCTGGCATCCCTGCTTATGATGCTGGCCGGCAGGCAGGGGGGGCTGAGCCTCCCCTGTAAGCCGGGAAAATGCTCCTGGTTGAGTTATCTGAGAGCTGCAGCAGAATCCCTCCTTTCCTTACTCTGCAGGGGACCCGGGACGTCTCCTTCCCCTCCCCCACCCTCACTTCAGGTCTGGTGGGAGGCCCTTAGAGAGCCAGTCGGGGATGAGTATATATTTCCTGAAGTCTGTGGAGGTGGTGAGATAATATCTAAATTACATCCGGGCCTGACCTGTGGGGGCGCAGTGGATAAAGCATCGACCTGGGAACACTGAGGTCGCCAGTTCAAAACCCTGCACTGGTCTGGTCAAGGCACATATGGGAGTTGATGCTTCCAGCTCTTCCCCCCTTTCTCTCTTTCTCTCTCTCTCTCTCTCTCTCTCACTCTGTGTCTCCTCTCTAAAATGAATAAATAAATAAAATAATAAAATAAAAAACCTCTTAAATTACGCCCGGAAATTTTCAGAGCATGAGGCTGGCCAGCTAGCTGCCTTGTCCTTGCAGGATAAAGGGAGCAGAGCTGGGACTGACCCCTGCATTTCCATGGGTCCCAGGGGCCAGCTTGTGTCCGTAGCAATTGTAGACCCTAAGAAGAGAAGGACAGGTAACAAAGGACTGAGGGAGAGGCAGCAGGGGAGATACAACTTTCACACCACAGGAAGGACAGTTGCGAATTTTCAGCCGGGATTTTTTGAGAAGGGGTCAGCTTTGGACATGCAGCTGCAATACCTTACACTGTGACGGTCGGGTAATTTTCCCTTTTTGCATTGTCTCCTTCTTTTCTACCTCAGTCCTGGAAAAGCCCATGGCACCTTAGTGGGTAGAAGGCAGGAACAGGCAAGGTCTGAAAGAGGGAGGAAGTTGGCATTGCCCATTCTCTCCCTGCAGGTCTCCAGCCGGGAACCAGCCGGTCCGGGCAGGATGGACGCCTTGGTGAGAAATGGCATTTAGCGTTTTCATCATCGTAGTTTGACCAGGAAAACGATACGGTCATGTGACTTCCATCTGGAGACGATTTGTTATCTCTCGGACTGACCAGAAGTGTGCATTAGCGTTTTCATTATCGTGGTTTGACCAGGAAAACGATAAAGTCATGTGACTTCCATTTGGAGACGATTTGTTATCTCTTGGACTGACCGGAAGTGCCAAGGTGCATTTAGCGTTTTCATCACGTGGTTTGACCAGGAAAACGATACAGTCATGTGACTTCCATCTGGAGACGATTTGTTATCTCTCGGACTGACCGGAAGTGCCAAGGTGCCTCCCTGAGATCCCTCCGACGAGAAGGTCTCAAGGACCGGGGAGAGGAATCCAAACGTGTTGTGATGTTTACCCGATCACGTCCCACTTGTTCAAAGCACCCCTTATGGGCAAATCGTTGCTTCATTCTCATGGAAAAATAATGAGACCTGTAGCATGTGCTTCTTTAGAGCTCTCTTTTATTTTATATGCAAATGTCCCCTCCTGGTAAATGTCTCCTTCGAGAGTCAGCTTCTTAACTGAAACTATTAATTTTTATCGTCATTGCGCGAGCTGATATGTGTACAGCGCCCAATCGTTCACCAGATCCTTCCCCATCCGTCACCTTTATTGTCACACATTTTAGTAACGGCACCCTCCCTAATGTTGCTGAGCTGCCTCTCCATTATAACGGGAGCTCTCACGTCTTCGGCATTATCTCATTATGTTGCTTTCAGCGCCGCGATCGCGTAGACAGGGTTTCCAGAATTAGAACGGACTCATTAGTTTCAGGAGAGCTGAAATGCCCATCAGGTATGAGAACGCTTCCCACGCGGCATCTGAAAGCAGCATTTCCCACAGGATAGGTGTCCTTTCCTCAGTACGTGAAGGAGGAAACCATCAGAATGCTAAAAAATGAATAAATGAAAGGAAAAAATGAAATGAACAAAGGTCACCCAGTGACACCCAGGCCACAGGCATTGCATTGGGGATACAATCAGCTTCTTTGATGCCAGCCAGCAAGGCGATGTAGCAAGAAGGGAGACCCACAGCTACCTGATTTCAATAAGAAACAGATAATATTCCGAGAACAGCAGCTCTCATTAGATCTGGAAAGATACAGCAAGGTGAGGGGGTTCTATAAGAACTGAAGCACAGTCGATAATCACTCCTCTCTCTCATGAAAATAAGTGGCCTGGCCGTCACTGCCAGCATTAGCGACAGCTTGAGAGAAAGGACCTCCCTTCTCTCTCTTGACAAAGATACTGAGTAGAGTGTGGAGTAATAGTCCAGGGTCAGGATGCCACCAGTTCTTTCAGAAGAGGGAGGATAATTTTTTTTTTCATTGTAAAGAAAGAAACTCACTTCAGACAAGTGTATTTCTTCGGCAACTTGAGTGGGAGGGGCATAAAGCAAGAGCCATTGAGAAAGGTTGTCTTTATTTGAAGACAACCCATTGAGGGGCTAATATGTACAACCAAGGTAGCTAAACAGGTGTTTCTGAAAGACCTTGATGCTCAGAATCCATCAGGACAGTGGTGGGTACTTCAACCCACAACAGCCGTCAGAGGGGTCAGGAGTAGGGGTCTCTCCAGAGCAGTGGTTCTTAACCTTTTTGAGGTACCAAATCCACCAGTTTCATATGCGCATTCACTGAACCCTTCTTTAGTGATAAATAAAATATGATTTTTTTCCCAAATTCAAGACATAGGTATATGTTTTTTTACTGGTGCACAAAATGAGCCGTGCATGAACATCCCCTAGCTCAAAGAACAAAACCAACAAAGTGCATGAACTCACAACATATTATGGTATTACTTTATTCTGGCCTCTGCGGCTTCTCTGAACCCCTGAGACCGACTCATCGAACCCCTAGGGTTTGATAGAAGCCAGGTTAAGAACCACTGCTCCAGAGGCTAGGTGCTCATGGAAACTGTGACATCACGTAAGTACTTAAGCTCTTCCCTGGATACAAAACATGCCTTTTCATTGGCCTGAAATTCTTATCCTTGTATCCCAATACTTTTGTGCCAAGGGTCAAAAGCATGGAGTGCCTGACCTGTGGTGGCGCAGTGGATAAAGCGTCGACCTGGGAACACTGAGGTTGCCAGTTCATAACCCTGCACTGGTCTAGTCAAGGCACATATGGGAGTTGATGCTTCCAGCTCCTCCCCCCTTTCTCTCTTTCTCTCTCTCTCTCTCTCTCTCTCTCTCTCTCTCTCTCTGTCTTCTCTCTAAAAATGAATAAAATAAAATAAAAAAAAAGCATGGAGAGTGGACCTACCAATCTCTCATTGATCAAGATGTCTGTGTCATGTCTCCATGTAGGTAATTAACCTGTGGGTTGCAGGAATACAGTCTCAGTGGCATGCCCATGATAACAGGACACTTGGTCAATAATAGAACTGAATCAGACTGAAGGATACCCTGGTACCTCTCTGCATGGGGACAGCCCACCGGGCGCTGCACCCATAGTTTAAAACCCTGCCCATGTGCTCCCATCTCGAAGCATCTGCACACAGCCACACACCACTGAAATAAAATCCAGGCTGCCTTTGTTTCTACACTTCCAGTCATGATTTGATTTTCTTTTTCACAATGGAAATAATTTTACAACAAAAAGAAGAAATTAAAAATACATCTAAAAAAGGAACATCTTGTTTCTGGCCTGACTCACGCGATAGAGCAACAATGAACACCTACGAAGGTTTTGTCTGCTCTGCAGGGCTGAAAAGACAGCCCTTCATGACATCTTTGCTCAGGGAGAAGAGGTGTATGTACGGCGGGCTGTGTTCTCCAAAAACTGTTTGCAGAAATCCACTGTGTGCCCTTCTGGAGTCTTGCACTTCCCCGGCAAGCGGGGAGATCAGTTACTTTCTCTTGAAACTATGCTGGACTTTGTGACTGCCTTGAACGGCAGTGGACCTTAGAACTGACACAACTTGATCTCTGGGTCAGAACATTCTTATGCATCTTATTCTCTTAGGATGCTTGCTCTTGGAATGAGCAACCTTGTTACAGGGAGATGTGGGCAATCCACGAGAAGTCTCAGACTTCAATGTAGAAACAAGTGAAATGCTCCTACCCTGGGGTTCAGGGTAGATAGACAGATAATACATGGTAGACAGATAGATAACACAGACAGACAGATAGACGCCTAGTGTTAAAATAAAATGGGAGAGCAGGCTTGAAATCCCCAGACAAAGCCACAGAAACAGAATTCAATATATTTTATTTCATAAACGTAAGCAAAAGTGAACTTGGGTTATTTCTGGTAAATGACTCTGGTAATCATAAAAGAAACTTGTTACCTTCCTAAAGCTGGTATAAGGTAATCACACTGAACCAATCCTTGCTGTCTGGGAAAACCCCACTGTAATAAGCAATCATTGTACAGGTTGAAGAATGTCCCCATTTTCACCCTGTAAACCTTCCTGTGATGTTGTGCTCCTGAGCTCCACATTAGTTATGGGATTGAAAGCTCCCAGTTCATAAACTGTTTCTAGGCACCGGGAACTCTACATTTATGAGGGTTAGAAGTAACATTCCATACTCACAGGTAGGCTGGTTACATCACCACTAAGTTTATTGATGTTGACGTATAGACATGTTGAGATCTTTGCATTTTCTCAGTTTCTTTAATTTTTTATTTTATTTTATAAAGAAAGCTTTAGAAGGAGTAGAAACTAAACTGTGAAAAGCTTTTCTCTCCTTTAGTTAAAACCATCCTTGAATATCAAAAGATTTTTACTAACATTTCACAACACAAATTGAGGTCATCAGTGGAAAATAAAGCTTCTGGTCAACCTTTTCCCTCAATATCCTCACCTCTTTCTTCACCCAGAAGTTACACAAACAAGAAAAACAGAAAACAAGCAATAAAAAAAAAAGACACTTCTTCTCAAGGGTTGTGACGCATATCATCATAGTTGATGTTACTTAAGGAACAAATTGTTTAAGGCACTTACTTGTATTCAGTTAAATGTCTTTGGGAACAAAATGTGACATCTTTTTCTATTTCATCAGATTTATGGAGACTACAGAAAGTCAAGTGGTTACTGTCCCGCAAGTCCTCTATGGATAAGGCCACAACTGTCCATTGGCTCTTAGAAAACATGTGTTGTATCAGCATGGGGAACTGACACAGGAGAAAAAACATTCTAATGGACAAACTGAACTCTACAAGTTTTCTATCCGCAGAGAGATCTAGTGATTAAAAGTCGTAATGTAAGTCACACCTAATTAACATTTTGTTTACACTCTATTTGGTTGGCTTACCAATGACAGCACACAAGACACATTCTATCTAAAACAGATACACGCTTTTTTCCCCCCTACATGATTAGTGAAAATGTTACTAAAAGGACTCATGGTGTTTAAAAATTATTGGTGCAATATTTAAATATTGTAATGGAAGTGCCGAGAATGTTCAGGGCTTTGGGCCAAGAAATCTTAATGTAAAGAAGAAAATTAATTTCACCTTCTGGGAAACTTTTATTTCCCAGGCCTGATCCTTTCTAAAGAAGGATTGGTGTCTCTTCTGTGTGGACCAGAGTGCCTTCTGACCCAGCTTTTGGAAGAAGACGCTGTACTCCTCCTTCTGAAGAGTTCTTCTACTATTACTTAACCTCTGCTTTTATTTTATGAAAAGCTTTTATTTTATGAAATTATCTTCACAGATAGTTTGACCGAAAGCAGGCTAGAAGACTTGACAAAGTCATGTATAACTTGATCTCAAATAAAAAATTTCTAGACCTTAAATGCTTCTAAACGTGTGTTAATATCTGCTTTTCTTGGGTCAGACCACTGTCTCAAACTTTACTAACCCCCTGTAACCTCTGTGGGTGATCACTGGATCATTCCATAAGAAATGTAATCAGTGTCTTCGGTATTTTCAAGCTTTGCTTCACATTAGAACCCTGAGAACGTTTTTTTCCAAACATTTTCAGCACTTACTCAATCACGATGCCTAGTGACAGGCGCAGGCTGGCTGGAGTTATGGCTGACTCCAAACAGAAAGAGTTGAAATAAACAGGTGAGCGAAGCCAAAAAATTAGTATAAGCAAAGCAAAAGGTAGGCACGGGAGCGAGCCTAGACAAATAACAATTTTGAGAAACAAGAATGCTTTTTGGGTGTGTGTATGTATCATTTCAGGCTATACTCACTCACCCATGAGCATAAATACCAAAATCTTTAAAATATTTTCACAAACAAAACCCAGTAGTGTGCGATTATGATAATGAATTTTGACCAATTTGAGAGGACTTCGGAAAGATGAGAATATATCATACTATTGCAGAAAAAAAAAGCCAAATATAGTTCAACATCTCTTAATAATGTATAACAAAACAAAACTCCCAGGAATTTAGAAATAAAAGAGAAATTTTATCCCTGGTAAAGTGTACATAAAACTATCTTGCGGCTACATCTTATCTAACGGTGAAATATTAAGCAGTTTTCGATATAATCAGGGACTTAACTGGTTATCTGCTATTACTACATCGATTCAACATGACCCTGAGCTCCTAGTCAGCACAATAAACAAGGAAAAATAATCAATGGTACCAGCTTTGGGAAGGAAGGGGCGGTCACTCTGACTGTCTGTTAGCAATGGGCGGTAGAAATCTAATGCCGGCCTGACCTGTGGTGGCGCAGTGGATAAAGCGTCGACCTGGGAACACTGAGGTCGCCAGTTCAAAACCCTGCACTGGTCTGGTCAAGGCACATATGGGAGTTGATGCTTCTAGCTCCTCCCCCCTTTCTCTCTCTCTCTCTCACTCACTCTGTGTCTCCTCTCTAAAATGAATAAATAAAAAAAAAGAAAAAAAAATCTAATGCCGACATTTCAAGATTTCTAGTATCCACATTTATAAAAATATTTGCAAGTTGATACATTATGACATGTATATAGATATGAAGACATAAATCAGAGATCGAGCAGACACAGCTCAGAAACAGATGACTATGTATGGGGACATTGGCCACCTGCTAGAGGCACTAATGAGCTTCAGTACGGACAAGGGAGAGGTGCAGTAAACCATTGTGAAAAATTATTTATCTATGTACAATAGCAGAAGTGAAATTATCTTTTTACCTCACACCATAAGCAAACACCAATTCCAAATGCATCACCAACTTAAAGTAAAAAAATAATTAAATGTAAAATATATAAAAAAACCCCAAAAACAAAGAAGGATAACTTGATGCTCACGTGCTGTGTTAATGCATTTTGAAACAAAACACAGAAACCGCCAGCCTTTTAGAAAAGGTAAATTCTAACATATCACCAGACAGTTGACCATCAAAAGATACCAGGAAAAAGAAGAGTTAGAGAATGAGCCACCAGTTAGCAGAAAATATTTACCAAACTATAACTAAATATATACATCTCCAAAATATTAAAAAGAATGTCTACGGATCAGAAAGAAAAAAAGAAAGTTGAGAAAAAGGGTAAATAACACAGGCACGTCACAGGAGAAAAAACAAATACAGACTAAAAACGTGGGTATTTGTTCAACCTTTTCAGTGTGAAGAGAAATGCAAATTATAACCAGGAGGAAGCAGCACTAGGCTCAGCAGACTGGCAAGCCCCGCCTCTCCCTCACTTCCCTCTCTCTCCTCCAGGAATGTCTTGCTAACTTATGACAACTTGTTCGCCTTATGCAATGACACAAAATCCTCTGTTGAATTTTTTTTTTATTGGAGAAATAAATTGAATTGAGGAGAAGTGAATTCTTTTTATGATAGGTTTTATACTCAATGATATGGCATATCTCCCTATTTAATTAGGTGTTTAAAAAGGAATTTCCATGGAGTATTCAAATTCCCTTTAAAAATGTTTGCATTTAATAAAATATTTCAGGTTACCTTAAAAAATTTTATAGCTAATGTAAATGTTATCTTTCTAATTATTCAAGTTTCTAAGCCAGGGGTCCTCAAACTATAGCCTGCAGCCCCCTGAGGCCATTTATCCGGCCCCCGCCGCACTTCCGGAAGGGGCACCTCTTTCATTGGTGGTCAGTGAGAGGAGCACAGGATGCATCCGCACCCATGGTTCCCATTGAAATACTGGTCAGTTTGTTGATTTAAATTGACTTGTTCTTTATTTTAAATATTGTATGTGTTCCCGTTTTGTATTTTTTTACTTTAAAAAGATATGTACAGTGTGCATAGGGATTTGCTCATAGTTTTTTTTATAGTTCGGCCCTCCAACAGTCTGAGGGACAGTGAACTGGTCCCCTGTGTAAAAAGTTTGGGGACCCCTGTTCTAAGCTATCACAGGGGAATAGACTCTCCATGTCTTCTCTCCAGGAATTAAGAAACCTGAGAGCAGCTACATGTATGTGTGAAAGCTTACCAATCTCTGAACATCTAAGTGTCTGCTCATCGGAAACCCATCCCCTTTCTTTTTCTTCTTCTTCTCCTCCTCCCCCTCCTCCTTCTCCTCCTCCTCCTCTTCCTCCTCCTCTTTCTTCTTCTTCTTCTTTTACAGGGACAGAGAGAGAGCCAGAGAGAAAGGGACAGACAGGGACAGATGGACAGGAATGGAGAGGGATAAGAAGCATCAATCATCAGTTGCAACGTCTTAGTTGTTCATTGATTGCTTTCTCACATGTGCCTTGACCGCGGGCCTTCAGCAGACCGAGCCACCCCTTGCTGGAGCCAGCGACCTTGGGTCCAAGCTGGTGAGCTTTTGCTAAAGCCAGATGAGCCCGTGTTCAAGTGGCGACCTCAGGGTCTCAAACCTGGGTCCTTCTGCATCCCAGTCCGACGCTCTATCCACTGCGCCACTGCCTGGTCAGGCCCCATTCCCTTTCTAAATGGCCTCCGGGGTCTCTCACAGATCCCTTAGCTCAGCATTAGCTGGGTCCTAGTTCAGGGTCCATCTCTCCAATGGGCATCTCTGTCATGATCGGTGGCGTTCTAACGCCCACTGGACTTCTCAGCTCTTGCCCTTCTCTCCCCTGACTCCTGTCTGTGAGTTGGCAGAGGCCCCCTACCCCTATGCTACCTCAATTCTGGTCCAGTTCTCCATGAGCTCTGTCCAGCTTCTGTCCAGCGGACATCTGACGTCCACAGCCTCCACACGAAGATGCTCTCCGACCAGCGTGCAAGCTGCCTGCTTGCTGGTGGTGAAGTCCAGTCCCTGCACAGGAGCATGGAGAACTGCCCGCACCCCAGGAGTCGACAAAGCTCTCAACTCGGGGTCCCCTGAGACACCAAATCTGGCTTGTCCCCGGCCACCCACAGTGCTTTTCTCCTGCGTGTGAACAGGAATCCCACAAGGTGGAGGAAGGGAGTAGCCCCCAAGCCTCAACTCACCTCTCCAGGCGTGAGAGCTCTCTCGCTCAGTCCAGCCCTAGCCTTCCAGCTTGACTGTCCCTGGAAGGGTCGCCTGCCCCTTTGCCCTGTCCCGACCTGTTGTCCTTGCTCACCATTCCGTCCCAGTCTGTCCAGCAGACAGGCCACAGTGAGCAGGAAGGAGAGAAGGACTCAGCACAACGAGGCCCCCACCTCCCCGGGAGGCAGCCTTCCGTGAGCCCAATCACAGGGGCCGGCACTGTGCTCCTCAGACCTCCGAGTAAGAGGACTGTCAGCCTGCACCGCGCCGGGCCAGGACGCTTCACGGGTGCGTCGTATTCTCACGTGGGTAACAGCTGACTGAGCCACCATCCGGGATTATTAGGTTCAGGTCGGGGCCACTTGACGCTCCATTTGAAAGTTTCTTAACAAAGTTTAGCTAACTGTTTTCATCTTCAGTGAAATTGCTTGCTGGGGCCATTTTGTCACAGGAGGTTGCGAAAGGATGATTTTTCTAATACCATCAATCTCTATGTGTTTATTAACTATCATTTTTCCATAAATAAAAAAAACAAACAAAACACGTCCTTCTATCTAATTTGGTTATCCTGGAAACAGTGTGTGCTGTAAAGATGAGTGAAAAGTTCAATTCCTTGCTTTTATCAATTTTTCTAAATAATGAGTCATCTCCCTCAAAACCTGCAGTAAGGGCGTTGTTAACGTTCTAATGGGGTCGCCTTCTGCCGCTTGGAATCAGGGTCGCTACGTTTCCTCTCTTTGTTCTTTGACACGAGCCCATTAACCATTCACTGCTACCTTGTGTTTGAGACAATATGATGTCCAGGCTTAACCTGTATTTACGTCGGACAAGAGACCAAATGTTCCTTCAAACATACCTTGCTCCTTTAACGAAGAGCGTCCTTGGGAGACCATGACGTAGGCACGAGAGGTGTTTGCTGGGTTGTCACTACGTTCGTGCCTTTCAGTACACATCTTAAGCAGTTTATGACTTCACACTAGTTTTTCCAGTCCTGTTTTAAGAGCTTTACTTACTTTGATTTTATATTTTTCTCTGTTTTCTATTACCAGGAACACCCTCGTGTCTATAAGTATTAACAAATCGTATGCTTGTTTTACCATAAAATAATTATTTCAAGAATAGCATTATTAATATTACTATAAAAAAATTAAGACACTGAATGAAATCTAAGATTTACAAGCATTGTCTCTTTCCTCCAAAGAGTTAGTGTGTGTTTTTATAAGAACATTCTCATATCCCCAAATTTAATTATCAAATACTTTAACTAGATAATTCTTTATCTAGTTTTAAGCTCACATCAAAATTTCAACAACACGCTCTTAGAGCTATTTTTCTTAATAGATGCACAAAAAAAAAGGCACTTGATAAAATTAAACTTTCATTCTTCGACCTAATAAATGTCATATATGGAAATCTTACAGCTAACGTCATATTTAAAGGTGTATTATCAAGTAACTTCCCTTCAAGACCCTCAGGCAAAAATGTGAAATGACATTTGTACAAGGCTGTTTCTTACATTTTTGTTGTCATTCTAGCAAAAGACTGAGGGAAAAAGGCTAAGAAAGAGGTTGCTGGCACTAGAGCTAAGACGGTGGAGGAAAGGGATTTCAGGTGAGCCTGTGAGGTGAGTTAGTGCTGAGGTAAAAGAATAAAACATTAAAATGTCAGCCAATTGCATTACAAAGTGATCAAAGGACAAATGCTTCCTCTATTGAGAATGTAACAATTTAAAAGATTATTCACCATAATGTTGTGAAGAGGTTTTCTGAAGCCCACTGACTTTTAAGTGAAGTCACAGAACTCTCTGACTTCTGATTAGAGAAGCCATGATCATGTCATTTGAAGATATATTTATATTTGCTATAATCTTTTCAGTGAAATTACATATTTTGGAAAACAGTATTCATAAAGTTAGCAAATAACAAAAAAAAAAAAAAGGAAAAAAATTGAGTAGCCTCTACATAAAAAGAACACTGTGGATAAAGTATCAACCAATGAAGAGTTCATCAACATCACTGACGTTTATAGAGAAACGCAAATTAAAACAATGAGATACGATTGCATATTCACTGAAATAGCTAAAACAAAAGGGCAGAACATAGCAAGTGCTGACCTAGATGTAGGGCAAGTAGTACTCTCATGTATTGCTGGGAGAGTAAAACAAATAGACACTTTGGGAAACATTTTAGAAGTTTCTTTAAAAGGTAACCACATGCCTATCATCCAATTAAAAAAAATTTGACTCTGAATTTCTACCCAAGAGAACTGAAAGCATATATGTTCATGCAAAAGTTCGTATAAGAATGTTCATAGGACCTGTATTCATTATACCCCAAAAAGAGACAATGCAAATATCCATACATAAGTAAATGGATAAACAAGTTTTGTTATAACCACACAATAAAATAAATGCTCAGCAAACAAACAAAACATATCATATTGGTGCATGCAAAAACATAGATGAAATCCAAATAATTATTACCTATGCTGAGTGAAAGAGCCCATACTAAAAACTGTTGGACATTGTACCCCTAGAAGACACAGACTGACGTGTTAGTGGCAGATGAGATAATGAATCAGTGGTTACATGGATACAGGGCAGAAAGGGTTAGTTAGTTAGTTGCAAAGAGAAGCAAGAGGAACCGTTTGGTGGTGAAGGAGATGCCCGTTATGTTATCTGTGGTGGTTTTGCAAGTGTATACATCTGTCAAAATCCATCAAACTGCCCGCTGAACTGTGCGCAATTCATGGTATATTTATTACATGAAGCCGTGAAAAGAAAAATGAAGCTCACCAGCAAAGACGCACCTATCTCCACCCAGCTGTTCAACACTCACGTAAGGCGGCCGGTGCTGTGGGGAGAAATGAGAGCCGCAATCACAGGAATTTTGCCCAATTCCCGTGAACTAGTGCTTTGACTTATACATATCCAAATTTTAAGATAAATTAAAAAGACAATGATGGGTCGGTGTGTAATTTTGAAGCCTTTCCCTCTTATTTACAAAGAAGTCCCTCCCACTGAAGAATTTTGTGTGAAGGTGGCTATTCCGTGTTCACAGTCCATCTTCTCTAAGTCACCATGAGACTCCTCAGTGAACTCTCAAAGGGCCAGTAGGTTTCTCCAGACACTGCGTGATTAACAAGACAACAAGACAGCACAGGAGAGGGAGGGGTGGGTGGGTTCATGTAGGGAAATCTCCTCTCTTATGTCTCTTTTGATGCCTTTTTTAAAGAAACGATTCCAGTCTTCTGACATCTTAATCTAACACCGTTTCCCTCCTACTCACCAGCATCAAAGTTATTAATACGATGCTCAGGAGTAAGGAAATGGGCGCTGTGATTGAAATTCACTGCAGTGTCAGAACAGACGGGAGGGCCAGCAAGTAGCAGGAAGGCTATGTGGAGAGAGGAGCGGAACAGGGGGGTTGGGAAGTGTGGATGATCTGGCAAGAACAGAAACAGAAAGAAACACACAAAAAATATATCACGGACAGAGTAGTCCACCCGTTTTAAATGTTTGAGTATAAAATGCAAGCCATCATTTTATTATTATTATTATTTTTTTTTTGGTCCTACTCTGTTCACTAGAATATATGCCAAAGGAAAGAGTTAAAGTCGATCCAGTAAATAAAATTAGAAATGTCGCTGGGAATTTGGGGAGAATTTGGGGAGAGGAAAGCCAGTGGCCGCGCTGCATTCTGGGTGAGCTCTTCTCCAGGGGTCTCACACGTAGCAATTTCTTTATGAATCTGAACCACCCAGCCAGATATGGTGACTATATTCTAGATACTGAATTCATACGGACAGAATGTAAATAAGGTTCCCGAGGTGCTGATGATGGCAGGTTAATTCTAGACCATCTTACTATCTCTGGGCTAAAAGGAGAACTTCATGCTCAACATGCTCAACATAGACATGCTCAACATACATGTGTTTATTATCAGTTGTCTAATCTGACTTATTTTAAAAATACACCTTCATGTTCATAGACGTGTACTAACAGTCAACAGGGAATCACTCACTTTCGTAGCTCTGGTAAATTTCTTCTGGAACACAGTGTCAAACACATAAATGACAGAAGTGCAGTGTTTACATATTCCAAGCACTGATGTGAGTAAAATCCCTCTTGTTCATTATACACCTGGCAACAACTTATGTATCTATTCCTAGTTTTCCTGAAGGTAAAAGAGAATTTGCCCTATTTAAAAAAAAAAAAAGAAGTTTCCAAATAAACCTGTATCTTTCTACTAGCCAAACAGGTAGATGAAATTGTAACTGTGTAACCTAGGAAGTGTTCATGTTAGAAATAAAACCCACAACACCCACAATGTGTTTATTTTATTTAAAAAATTGGTTTGTCTATATTGTAATGTCGAAAGAATATTGAAATAGGTTCTGTGATTTCCCTTGTATGGACTCCGTGAATTTTTGCACTTGTAACAAATAAAAAAGGCAAGTGATCTTTGAGATATGGGCTCATGGTCATTTTAACACCTTAGCCTTTTTTGTATGTCCATAATTATAATTCTTCCACCAGTTCCATAAATATAGATTATGTATAGATGGTATTTGTATGTGGCAAGAACATTGTGCTATTTTGAAGAGATCACAAAAAATAGGCATATATTATTATTTTTATCCAGAATAAAAATAAAAGCTTCTTTCAGATCATTAATCCTTTACTGTTTTATTCTGATTTTACTCTCCAATCAGTAGTATGTCTAAACACAATATTGAAGAAATTATAATAAGCATTTAATTAAACCCACTATCAAAGTTTTAAAGTATTCAAACCATGGGAAGAGACATGTTTTTAGCATATTTTAGATTTCTATGATCATTTGGGAACTTGTACTCGTCACTATTAGATGAGTAATTGCAGAAAAAATGATCCCCCAGAGACTCTCTGCTAAGTAAAGAAGAGAGAGAGAGAGAGACAGAGAGAGAGAGAGAGAGAGAGAGAGAGATCAGGCTAAATGGTGAGACTCCCATGCAGACATGATGCATCTTAATCGTGTGTGCTATGTTTTCATACTTCATATTCTCTTTCTGTATACACAGGATATGCAGCAACAGAAAACTAAATCTGACTCTAACACACACACACACACACACACACACACACACACACACACACACACACACACAGAGTCGGTGGCCGTGAACAACACGTGGAAGTATCTTGTGCGAGGCAGGCATTTAACATAGAGGCTTACAGCTTAGAAACTGCACTGTTCAAACATTAATACAGGCTGCCATTTGCCAAGGGAAATACTTTTGTGAGGCTCATTAATTTAATTGGTCCCTGTCATCTAGTTAAAAAGGAGGAAAGAAGAACATTTTCTGACAAAAAAAAAAAAAAAAAAAAAAAAACAACCCAAAGATGGTTAAAAGTCCTATTAGGTTGTGCAGCACTTGAGAAATTTTCAAGTTAGAAAGGAAATTGAATTGAGCAAATCTAATTCAGCACTTAAGCCACCTGCCTCTCCCACCTCTAAGATGGTGAATCTTTATAAAACTTCTAACTAGAGCAAAGCAGGAACTCTTAATTATTAAGAGTTTTCTCTAATTTATCTCTTCCTTTTAATTGCACGTAAATGAACTTTATCTCTTGAGGCGTAAGTACAGTTTGTATCAATCCCGCTGCAACGTTTCCCTACACGACCCCTCACACCTAGCCTGAGGGTGTTCCGTGTGTTCCGCGCTAATGTAATTCACATCTTGGAAACGGTTGGTCGGTCGGGTCCTTCCGGGAAGGCTCTCTCGAGTCAGCCTCGTCGGGGAAAGAGCAGCTGGTGCTCTGGGCAGCATCTTCCGATCCTTCGTAGGATGTGAAAATCCTTCTGAAGTTAACCTGGGACTCACTTGACCTCTGACGATCTCAGCTTGGAGCCCAGCACCCGGCCAGACGCTTGCACCCACCTCTGGCACCTTCAAGTGCTCTGGGCAGGGAGGGCCATCTCGTTCTGTTTCTGAGTCATGATTTTTCCCCACTTTTTATCAACGCCACAGTGACCGCCTCTTAGACTAGGTCGGCCTACTGCAGCCAAGGCCCGCATCCTCACACCACCTATGTTCACACAGCTCAAAAGTTAAGAATGGGCCTGACCAGGCGGTGGCGCAGTGGATAGAGCGTCGGACTGGGACACGGAGGACCCAGGTTTGAAACCCCGAGGTCGCCGGCCTGAGCTCAGGCTCGTCTGGTTTGGGCAGGTCTCACCAGCTTGAGCGTGGGGTCATTGGCTTGAGCATGCGATCATAGACATGACCCAGGGTTGCTGGCTTGAGCCCAAAGGTTGCTGTCTTGAACCCCATGGTCACTGGCTTAAGCTTTAGGTCACTGGCTTGAGCAAGGGGTCACTCACTCTGCTGTACTGCTGTAGCCCCCTGGTCAAGGCACATATGAGAAAGCAATCAAGGAACAACTAAGGTGTCGCAACAAAGAATTGATGCTTCTCATGTCTGTCCCTGTCTGTCCTTCTCTCTGTTTCTCTGTGTTCCTGTCACTCACACATACACACACACACACACACACACACACACACACACACACACACACACACGAATGGGTTTTACATTTTTATATGGTTGGGAAAAGAACATCAAAAGAAGAATGATTCATTAGACATGAGAACGACATAAACTTCAAAACTCCGTGCTCACAAAGTGCTTCTGGAGCACAGCCATGCTCACTTGGGGACGCATGGTCTGAAGCACACTTCAAGTGGTCATGGCGGAGCTGAGGAGTCACGGCAGAAGCTCTCTGGCCCACCAGCACCTCACAATCATTTCTCCCAGGACCTTTTCAGACACTTTGTCTTAACTCTGTCCCGGAATATTATTAGACCACAGGAGAGGGGGATTTCAGAGCATGTGACTGCAGGCAAGCCCTTCTGGACATCAGAGGCGTGGTAGGGAGAGCTGAATGTTTGCTCCTTATGGATCAACTGCGATCAAAATGGGTGAAATAATGAGCCTGCATCAAAACATAAGGTTTCAAATTTTTTCTAACAGAAATACCTCAACTAGACTCCATTTACTGATGATACCTGCTTTTGCTCCTCTAACCTTAGTACGTGGGTGGTTACATTTGAAGCCAAAATATTATTTTAGCATCTAATATGCGAGTCATACTGTGATAGGTGATTACACTTTCAGGGCTTTGGTCGCTCCATCCATAAAACAAATTCTTTGAAATACTGTTTTTATTTTCTTATTCTAAAGAAACAAATGGTGTTTTGCGGTTCTTTTCTTGTTCCAAAATTCTATTTTTATAATTGTGGATGAATATCAAATTTCAAAATGTAAAGTTTCCAGTTCGTTGTTGAATTCTAGTTGGAACCATTGGGAAAGGATAATTTTGTGTTAGTTTAAGCATCTTATCCTGTGAGGATTTTGCTTTATCTCTAAAATACCTGTTCCACCCCTAATTTAAGCTACGGCATAAGGAATATAGTCACTATTTTTGTAATAACGCTATAGGATGCCAGGCGGGGACTGGAAATATCAGAGGCAAACACTGTAAACTATAGGATTGTCTAACCATTAAGCTGTGCACCTGAAACTAATAGCTAATGTGAAAAAGTAAATAAAATACATTGGGAAGAAGAGTAAAAACAGCTCTTCCATCCCTACACACCTGGCTCAGGTCAACATGAAGTATTATTCCCTGGGGGAGCCCACCGCTCAGAAACCAGCGGAGCTTGGACCCAACCTTCACAAGCCTTCTCTTCATTTGTGCCTTTCTCAACGGTGACTCCTGGGGTCGAGGGGAAGTGACATCATGGAACGTGCCCACAAACACAATCTGCTCCCTGCTTCTGTTAAGACAAAGTTTGCATTCTCCTTTCTAAATTAGTGAAAACCTATAGTGCGATTTTTTCTTTTTGGTGAACTGTCCTCACTCAGGGAATACTGGCAGCTCTCGGGGTCATGAGAGCAGTGTTCTTTGCGTTATAAATGCTGTCGCCCCGGAGTGAAAACGCACACTGTTTTACGGAGACACTCAAGCTGTGCCCTGTGGCAGGACACCTATGGATTCTGTAAATGTGGCAAACAGCTGCTATCCTTGAAAGGACAGTCTTTAGACCTCTTCTCACAGACTGTCCTCTGGAATTGTTCCTTTGCTTGGTTTCAGGGTTCTGTTGAAAATATATACCTTTAGGAGCAGTAATCTGGGTCTTTTGGCTCTTCAAATGGTCTCTCCACTATTAATTATATTTTCACAGAGACTGGTTGTGCCCTTGTTTTTTTTCTCTGTTTGTAATCAAAAGTTGGCTTAGGCCCTGGCCAGCTGGCTCAGTGGTAGAGAAGTGCCCATCTGCTTCTCCACCCTCCCCCTCTCCTTCCTCTCTGTCTCTCTCTTCCCTTCCCACAGCCAAGGCTCCACTGGAGCAAAGTTGGCCCAGGCGCTGAGGACGGCTCCATGGCCTCTGCCTCAGGCGCTAGAATGGCTCCTGCAGCAATGGAGCAACACCCCAGATGGGCAGAGCATCGCCCTCTGTGGGCATGCTGGGTGGATCCCCGTCAGCAAAGATTGGCTCAGTCATTCATTTCCTCCTTTGTTGATTAGCGGCAGATTTACAACCTTGTCTTAAATTATTTAAATGGATTTTTTTCTTGGTTATAAAACTCAACAGTGGTAGTAGGAAAGTTTCATCTGACATCAAAGACAGACTGCTGTCCCCCAAAGGACACTCTCTGGGCTGCTTGCATTCACTGATCTCCGCAGGTGTGCTCGCACCTGCACCTTGGTGGGTCTGAACACTTGGGCAACTGGTCAACTTTGAAAGTTTCCCTAAGAAAAATAATTGCACCCCAGCCTGGATAATCTGTCTCATGATTTACAGTCTTTACAACCAGTGGGGGTTTATCGTTTTTTTTCCTGCCTGTTTAGTAAAAAGGCAAGTGTTTCTTTTTTTACTCTACCTGGAGTTCATCTAGGACACTGTAGGCATCATAGGTTTGCTCTTCTTTTATATTTTTGTGAAGTGAGAAGTGGGGAGGCAGAGAGACAGACACCCACATGCGACCGACTGGGATCCATCCGGCATGCCCACCAGGGGGCGATGCTCTACCCATCTGGGGTGTTGCTCCATTGCAACCAGAGCCATTCTAGCATCTGAGGCAGAGGCCATGGAGCCGTCCTCAGTGCCCGGGACAACTTTGCTCCAATGGAGCCTTGGCTGTGGGAGGGGAAGAGAGAGACAGAGAGAAAGGAGAGGGGGAAGGGTGGAGAAGCAGATGGGCGCTTCTCCTGTGTGCCCTGGCCAGGAATTGAACCTGGGACTTCCACATGCAGGGCCAACACTCTACCACTGAGCCAACCAGCGAGGGCCAGCATCATGGATTTTATAACATGACTTGAACTGCCCCAAATAGAAATTCTTTACTCGGCTGAGTATCAAATGTGAGCTAAATGCTGATTGCTTCTGTGCCTTTCTGGTAGACATTGCTTGAGTAATGGTTATGCTTGGTAGTCATTATAAGGAAATGTCAGAATAAGGGTCACCTTTCTCTCTCTGAGCTAACAATGAAAACAAAAGGCCTGTGGATGTTCAGAACTGCTTGGTGCTGTTTTCACTTTGTTTCCTTTTTAAAAAATTTTCTGTGAATTTTCCAAGAACATTTCTGTCAGATCCCTAAGAAATGCTGCCTTAATCATAGATATAGCTTCCTCTGTACAGAAAATACATTTGTGTTTTTGCATAGTTACAATAAAAGTGGAAAATTTAATTTAAAGAAGTCTTTTACAATAGCATCAAAATATGAATTACTTATGGATAAATGGCTTATACACTAAGAATGCAAAACATTGCTGGGAGAAGTTAAAGAATACTCTCTCCAACCATCTATGAGACTTCATATTAAGATGCTGTTTTCTCCCACTTTGAGTTATAAATTCCATGCAGTGCTAATCAAAGACTAGCAGGCTTACAAATTTGCAAGTGAATTATGAAGTTTACATAGAAAAATGAAGAGATAAGAATAGCAAAGTAACTCTGAAAAACCAACCAAACAAAGATAAAGTTGGAGTCCATATACTGTCCATTTTCAAGAATTATTAAAAATCTATGATAACTGGTCTGACCTGTGGTGGCGCAGTGGATAAAGCGTTGACCTGGAACGCCAAGGTCGCCGGTTCAAAACCCTGGGCTTGCCTGGTCGAGGCACCTATGGGAGTTGATGTTTCCTGTTCCTCCACCTCTTCTCTTTCCCTCTTCTCTTTCTCAAAAAAAAAAAAAGGAATAAATAAAATCTAAAAGTAAATAAATAAAATCTAAAAATAAATAAATACAACATAAAAATAAATTAATAAAATAAAAAATGAAATCTTGAACGATGATACACCTACAGTCACCAGGTGTGTCGGCTGCGTAACGACTGACGAGCAGGTCCGCGTTTATCGCCCGTCTTGCGCGCCGTCAGCTCGCTCACTGTGACGGGGTCATCTGTCCTCACTATTCGACAAAATGTCTGCCAGACACACGTGCCTGAACGATTACATTAGTTAGTCGGTCTCACAGATAGAAGCGACATTAAATTAAAAATAAAAAGGGAAGTCGGTTAATGTGCGAATGAAACAATAACGCAAGCAGCGTTCTTCCTGGAGATGGGCACAACCACTTCCGCATGTGCCCCAAGTGCGTTGCGCGCCCTTTTCCTTTCATTGCAGAGCGTATCTCAAGAGACACGTATGCAAGGGTAGAAATTTAATAAAAATTAATGTCTCCTGTCCCGACAGGGACAGTCTCGGGTAAAACAGGCTTCTTCTCCCGCTACAATTGCTGTTGAAGACACCGGTTCCACCTGCGGCTGCCGCCATGGTGGCTCATGCTAAGGCGTCATCTCTGCACAGGTCAGGACAGCGTGGGGACAACTGACGTTTCAGCATCGCTATAAAACCACCCTGAAATCTGGGTGCGGTGCAGGAGGCCGCGGGGAACCCCAGGGTTCTGTGCACCTCCTTGATGATTGAATACTGGCTTAGGCCACGCTGTTGGAAGAAATCGACCCAAGAGTAATCAATGGCTGCCTCATGGTGGCAGCATTAGTCGCCAAAACCAAATTTTATCCAGAGTATTCTGATGCCTGCCTTAAAAAGACCTCAGTGTTTTAAAATACCACATTTTTTTCCCCATAAGACGCACCTGACCATAAGACGCACCTAGGGTTAAGGAGGAGAACAAGTGTAAGACCAGTAGCCAGGGCCACCATCACAGCTGCCTGGCCCGAGCAGGTTCGCATTTGATTCGGACAGGTGGTAATGAAACAACGGAGCCAAGAACTGGTGAGCCATCAGCTTTAATTCTAGCTTGCACCCGGCGGGCAAGCAAAAACACACACTGGGCTCCAAAACCCACTCATTCAGTGCTCACAAAGCTACTGATTTATCCGAGTTTCCTAGAATCAAAAGGTTTCTAGCTCACCAGACTTATTCACCTCTGTTCCCATCTCTTCCTGCACAAAGTCTGCACAAACTGGCTTCTTCCTCAGCATTCTGCCATTTTGGTGCCTCTCCCTGCAATGCTAATTTCAGAAACCCAGCAAGAAGAGTAAGCCCCTGGTCTGTCTCATTTTATAGTGTAGAAGTAAAAGCCTTTAATCCAATCTACAAACGAGGAAGTCTCTGATACAAAGTCACTTATCTGAGGCATAATGGGAGGATTCCTCATGAGAGTGCACCACCCCACATCATCCAATCAGTCAAGGGTGTGGGGAAAAGCTTAGTTTTGAAAAGATCTTAGTATTAAAAGGGCAGGAAAGGCTTAGTCTTAGAACTAAGCCTTAGGCTATAAGGACCCTGCCTGCTTACAGCCTGTCCCCCACACCCAATGCAGACTATAAGCGAGCAAACGTATATATCATATTTGCAAACTTATTTGACCGACAATAAGAAAAAATATATTCTAAACCAAATAGTGTGTTAAAATATTTAATAAAATATACCACAATAATATTTCAACAATGTAAACTCAGCAGCAGTATTAACAACCATTAGCACTGCTATTCACAAATGAGAAGAGACTTTCATGTTCAAATCCCCTTCTAGTTGTCCAGGAGCCCACAGCAGCTAAAATAAAAAAGTACATTCGCTCCATAAGACACACGGGCATTTTCCCTTCCACTTTTTGAGGAAAAAAAGTGCATCTTATGGAGCGAAAAATATGGTAATTATCTAATGGTTAGTGTTGGGAGCGGGGTTGGGGGGACTTTTTCTTTTACTAATCTAGGCTGTTCTGGCTGGTCTAAGAATTAAATGGACATGAGACACGTTGTGAATATGAAGCAATAAAATAAAGAGAAGCATTTTTTTTTTTAATAAATAAGAACATCAGAAAAGCAAACGACAAGTCCAAGAAAGCTGTTTGATTATGCAAATGAGAAGCAAACCCAACTTTTATTACATTATTACATTATTACGTGAAAACGCACCACACAAAAGGTTGAAAGTACTGGGGTATCTGCACGTTCCCTGACCCCCTGATTTTTGGGATTTCTAAGTTTGTGGTTCCTAAACCTAGGAAACCCAAGGGCAAGGCTGGCATTTGAGGCTTCCATGCTATCGTAAGCTAAAAAATGGGGTGGGGCCTGGGGCTTCCAAGGGGTGAAGGGTCACTTATAGGATGGTGATTAGGTGTTTGCCTGGCCATACAGATAGGTCTTTCAGGTAAACGTTCTCTCTGGAAATAGCTTCCTCTCTCTGAGCCAGCCCTCCACCTCACCCCACCCCTCGCTCCCCAGCTCCCGATTCTTTCAGGTAAAGGAGAAGTGAACGTTTTCTGGAAGCTGCCAGGTCTCCATGGCCTTCGTGTCAATATGATCAATGCGGCAAAGAGGCACATTTGGAAGTCACCTCTTCCGCCTGTCCCCGCTGCTCCGCGGAGGCTTGGACACCTGCTAAGAATTCTCGCTGATGCTCTCAAAGTACAAATTTTGCGCTTTGGCTAAATGCTTCATTGGTTTATATAATACAAAATTCAACAAATGATTAAAATGGACTTGTTGGCAAAAAATCGAAAATATAATTTGAGTCTTTACAGTCATTAGTATGGAAGTAAATACACCAGTAAAATCTGAGTTTTAATCCTTTAGAAAGTCATATATTTAAAATGGCTTGCTCCACAGATAAGCTAATGACTTTCACCAGAGCGTACAATAAGGTAGAAAAAATGTGGGTCCCCTAAGATTGCCAAATACACGTCATTATTCAACAGCCAGTTCCATTTCTAATGATTTCCCTGAGCTGTGGGGCCAGTTGAATTGGATGATTTAATCAGCACACTCATTTACACACATTAAACTGAGGGTATAATCACCCACATGTCCTGAGTGGGTCAACAGGAGTATTCTGAGCTCATTTGGCTTTAAGTAACCCGGATTCTATCTGTTCTACATAAACTGATTAAATTTAATTGCATTTACCATATTCCTTATAGATTTTGTTCGGCATAATTAAACCAATTAAACTTATAACACACTTATTCACAGAAGGTGCCAAGGAAAAAAATAAATAAAAGAAGAAACACTGCCGCTTTCACTCACTTGGTATCATCTCGTATTTGTTTAGGACTAGATTAGACATCACTGCAATTAACGGAGTGTAATTAAAAAGTGAAAAGCGTCAGTTACTGCGGTCACTCATTATTGGGTAGTGTCACAGAGCGTGCTGGGGCTCTATTGACCGGAAAGCAGCGAAAGGGATAATTTTGTGTCACCTATCTCAACCAATATTCATCAGGCTAATGGTTCCGAGGGTAAAGTTTGGGATGCAATGAGTGTTCCAGAGAGAATTGAAGCTTCTAGTAATTTTATGAAAATGTAAAATGTAAAAAAAAAAAAAAAAAATTCTGTGCTGGGCAGGGTCGGCAAATTTTTATTAAAGAGGCAAAAAGTCTCTGTTGCAGCTCTTTCTTTGGCAGGGCTGTTGTCTGGGGTGTGAAAGGTTTAGGTGATGCGTAAACAACAGGCTCCAAGATACCTTCTCTTCCAGAAAGGGACAGAGCTTCCAGGGTCTGGTGTGCACAGCCATGTGTCCTCCAGACCTACCTTCCAGAAGAGTGACCACCATTAATGATTGTTTATAAGGAAACACGTCAAAAGCAAAGAGTGGCTTTGCTCTGGATACAGACAGATGGACATATCTAAAGCCAGTAGCCATAGCCACCATCACAACTGCCTGGCCCGTGCAGGTTTGCATTTGATTTGGACAGACGGTAATGAAACAATGGAGCCAAGAACTGGTGGGCCATTAGCTTTAATCCTAGCTTGTACCCAGTGGGCAAGAAATACACACAGTGGGAAAACACTTCCCTTTCCATTCAGGGCTCCCAAAGCCACTGACTTATCCGAGTTTCCTACAATCAAAGGTTTCTACCTCACCAGCCTTATTCACCTCTGTTCATCTCTTTCTCTCTGCACAAAATGGCTTCTCCTTCAGCACTCAGCCATCTTGGATGCTTCTTCTCTCCTCCACCTGGCCTTTTTCTGCCCTCCTCCAGCCTGGGCTCCTCTGCCCCATTTTATAGTGTAGAATTCAAATCCTTTAATCCAATCTACAAACAAGGAAGTCTCTGATACAAAGTCTCTTATCTGAGGCACAATGGGAGGATTCCTCATGAGAGTGCACCACCCCACATCATGCAACAGTCAAGGGTGGGGGAAAAGCTTAGTTTTGAAAAGATCTTAGTATTAAAAGGGTGGGAAAGGCTTAGTCTTAAAACTAAGCCTTAGGCTATAAGGACCCTGCCTGCTTACAGCCTGTCCCCCACACCCAATGCAAACTATAAGCAAGCAAAGATATATATTATATTTATAAACTTATTTGACCAACATTCCACCCTTTTTGCTCACTTTACAATCTAAAGCACAGGTATTCCTGCACAAGGAAATTAGACACATTATAACATGACAAACCATACAATTTCAACAATTTTAAAGATACACTTCACCAGTCCCTGAGCACTTTGCCAAAAGTGCAAAATGTCCTCAGACTTCTTTCTAGCCATGGGAAAAGCTTCCTGGGGCCCAGGGAGGGCCTCCAGCAAAGCCGCCACCCCACCCCCATCAGGATATTTCACATTGTCCAAAATCTGTAAGTCCATTCAACAAAGGAGCCAGTGCCCACTCCAGTCATAGTCCAGGAATCAGTCCATGCACACGGGGCCTCAGCCATCCCCTTATCCATGCCATCCTGGCAGGTCTCATGCTGTCTCAAAGAGGAGCACGTGGCAATGGCAGTCAGCATTTCCATCTCTGCTCCAGAGAGCATGATGGCATCCACCCTATGTCCCCAAATTGCAGACATTCTAGGGACATAGTAGCTACTCTTTGCTGCTGGGCTCTCAGCTTCTGGAGACTGCAGATCACAACTCCAGCCCGATTCTCCTCATCCTCCAAAGAGGAACTGAAAACACCAGCTCCCACTGCCGGGCTTGAACCCCAGGACACTGCCACCTATGCTCCACAGACCCTGCAGCCTCAGCCCTGGCCTTCCACTGCTACTGGCTCTCCACAATGTCCAGGGCAATCTGCAACTCATGAACCTGTGATTCCTTCTCCAGCATCTGCTCCATTTCCAGGTGAATCTCGCAATCCTGGTCGGCCTCCGTCTCCGGAGCTTTCTCCAGCTCCAGGGTTGGCATCTCTTTCTCCCACGTTTCCTCCAGCTCCTTCCACTGCTTGCTCAGTTTGCATGTCCCGGGCAGCCTCTTCCACAGAGTTCTTGGTATTCTTACGCATGGCTATAAAAGTCAGCCATCCTACAGTCCCCAATAGGACAGCCATGGGGAACCATAACAGCAGCCAGTCCTCTACTGCACCACTCAAAGGTGGTGGTGGCTCCATACCGATCTGTATTGAATCCTGCCACAGACTATGCCAAATGTAAAGCCAGTAGCCATGGCCACCATCACAGTCGCCTGGCCCGTGCTGGTTCACATTGGATTTGCTCTCCTTTATAGTGTAGAAATAAAAAATTTTCATTCAATATACAAACAAAGAAGTCTCTGATACAGTCACTTATCTGAGGCATACTGGGATTCCTCATGAGAGTGCAGCACCCACATCATGCAACAGTCAAGGGTGTGGGGAAAAGCTTAGTTTTGAAAAGATCTTAGTATTAAAAGAATGGGAAAGGCTTAGTCTTAAAATTAAGCCAGTGGTTCTTAAACTTTTTTGAGGTACCGAACCCACCAGTTTCATATGCGCATTCACCAAACCCTTCTTTAATGATAAATAAAATATGATTTTTTTTTCCAAATTCAAGACATAGGTATATGTTTTTTTACTGGTGCACAAAATGAGCCGAGCATGAACATCACCTTGCTCAAAGAACAAAACCAACAAAGCGCATGAACTCACAACAAATTACGGTATTGCTTTATTCTGGCCTCCGCGGCAGAGGCTTCCCTGAACCCCTGAGACCAACTCATCCAACCCCTAGGGTTCGATAGAACCCAGGTTAAGAACCACTGGACTAAGCCTTAGGCTATAAGGACCCTGCCTGCTGACAGCCTGTCCCCCACACCCTATACAAACTATAAGAGCAAACATATATATCATATTTACAAACTTATTTGACCAACAACGTACGTGAGCATTCGGATAGTCCTCAAGTACCCAAACCACCAAAGGTCGGATTTATTGTGGGAACGTAGCATAAAAATCACTGGTGTATCTGGGCATTGGTCTCTACTGAACGAATTCATCCACAAAGGAAGCAGGAGTTAATGGATGACATATTGTTTTCCTTATTTAAAAAACAAAACAAAACAACAAACTCATATGAAGAGAGTGCTAACCGTGGCCATTTTTCAAGTCTCTAAATCAGGCTCTGTTTGTTCATTATTTCTCGAGCGACCGGTGAAATGCACACAGATTATGTACCTGCTTTTTTTTATTGTAAGGGCTCAATGTGAGAGGTTCTTGAAATGTCAACAGAAAAGGGGAAAAAGGACACCATTTTATGACTCTGGTTTAGGGGATGGGGTCTGGAAGCTTCAGACATCAGGGAAAATGTTTGTGATACTAGTAGTTTCAACCCCCTCTAGATGTGGCTCAGAATCTGGGAGAAAATTCTCCTCAGAGCAGAACCCCAGTCTCCAAGTGACCTTCCAGCCCCCACTCTGCAGAAGAAAAGCAGTCCTAATTCAGATTCTAAGACCTTTGCCTTTTGCCCAGTGAAATACATCTGCATACCATTGATATGATAATGTTCCCTGTCCCGGTGGCCTCCCAGCCCCTGGCTAGCCCACACTGGTATGTCACACAGAAAGCCTTAAAATCACTTCTTTATCAATGCAGTTTGGTTTCTAGGGAGATGAATTATTTTTCTGCTTTGAGAGGGGTAACATTAGCTTACTGATGTAGATCTCTTCTGAATTGTTTGCTCAGAATAGAGAATTTTAGTTTACTTTCCATTCTTGGAGCCAACAGCGATACCCTTCTGTGTTCAGAGAAAGCCCTTATTTTAATCATATTAAAAAAAAAAAATCCAACAGCATTTGCACTTGGAGTAAAGGGAAAACATTCTCCAGCCTTTCTCCTGTGCTCAGGAATGACCTAGGGTCTCACCGTACCAGTCATTAAAAATAGAATAACCGAGCTTCTGAAGCGTGTCGACATCAGAAACGTCCAAACCTCCAAGAATTTGTATGAGTTAATTTGAGTGAGAAAAGGCACCACAGAAGGGCAGCTGGGTACCTTATTTTATAAGTTAGAATCAGAGGGGATTGCACAGGGGGTTACATAAAACCCACTGGTGATAGGTCAGGGAGGCGTGTAAAGCTAGTAGCCGGGGTCAGGATCACAGCTGCCCGACCCGTGCAGGTTCGCATTGGATTCGAACAGTCGGTAATAAAACACCAGAGCCAAGAACTGGTGAGCCATCAGCTTTAATTCTAGCTTGCACCCGGCGGGCAAGCAAAAACACACACTGGGCTCCAAAACCCACACATTCAGTGCTCAGAAAGCTACCGACTTATCCAAGTTTCCTAGAATCAAAGGTTTCTAGCTCACCAGACTTATTCACCTCTGTTCCCCATCTCCTCCAGCACAAACTCTTAACAAACTGGCTTCTCACTCAGCACTCCACCATCTTGGCTTCTTCTCTCCTCCACGTGGCCTTACTCTGCTCTCCTCTCTGATACTAATCTCAGGAACCCAGGAACCGAGAGAGAGAGCAAGCTCCTGGGCTGCCCCAGTTTATAGCATAGATTCAAAATCTTTAATCCAATTATACAAACAAGGAAGTCTCTGTATAATGGGATTCCTCAGGAGAGTGCACCACCCTACATCATCCAATCAGTCAAGGGTGTGCGGAAGAGCTTACTCTTAAAACTAAGCCTTAGGCCATAACGACCCGACTTGCTTTTATTACAGCCTTTCCCCCACACCCATTCCAAGCATAAGGCCAAATAATATCACCTGGGTGATGGGCTTCCATGTGGGCAGCTCCATCTTTAACAAAGTGAGCATAATATATTTTATCTGCCCAACAGAGGCGGGACAAAGCAAAGCAGGGAGATCTCTGGGACTGGATAAGAAGTTAAATGGGGGGACGCACCATTCTTTGACATTGGTGGGTACTGGAGAATTAACAATGGACACTTACAGCACATAGAGTTGGTGTGTGGGGAACAAGGACAGTTCTGTCCTCTCCTGTTCTGGTGGGAGGCTGTGCTCTAAGGGGTCCTGACATTCCAAAGGTATGTTATCCTATTCTTGTAGACAATAGACACAATTAAGACAAAGATTGAGCTTTATCAAGAAAGATACTACCCTGGACATGCCTAGTGCTCCATGACTGGCTTTTAGCTAGCAAGTTCTAATTCCAGCCCATCTTACATGGTTACCTTAGGTCTCTAAGTTTATCCGTCCCGCCACGCAGGCCTCCAGCGTGTAGTATGTGGTGCCCGTTTGTCCACAAGAAATTACGCCCTCCAAAGGAAGAGAAGGAGCAGGCCAACCAGGCGAGAGTGGGCCAAGCTCCGAGGATGGAGGAGCTCTCACGCGCTGTTGAAACACCTCTGTTTCTCAGCACAGACGAACAGACCCATCGTAGATGCCCCGGATCTTTCACGCTTTTCACACAATCCGCTCATTCACATAACAGGTCATCCAAAGTGGGCCATTCAGTTATTGGCATACTTGTCCAGGTTCTGTTATTAATATAATGAAGGGTAATGGAGATCTGAGCAGTTTTCCCAATCATAATTAGTAGGGCGCAGCAACGTCCAGAGAAATAAAAGCCGCAATTTTCCTCGATTGGTAGACCGGTGCTCATTAGGATGAGCTAGCTGCAGGGAAGGTTTACCACGTGCCCGGCTGGCACTGGGCACAGGGCTTCAAACAGATCTGATCCCTTAGTCTTTGAGGTGCGCCCCCACCTGTTTTTCTGAAGCTGACCCAGGAATATCTATCCCTGTCGCAATAAAATCCCCACATGGGTTTAAGTTAATTTTCTGTTTCATCAAAAGAGTTCCTACAAATAAGGAAACTGATTTACCAAATGTCCCTCTGCAAAGTCCTTAACATTTGTTGAAAAGTAACCTTCCACTGGGTTTATGTAGAGAAACCAAGTCCAAATGAATTTTTAAGGAGTTTTATTAAAGGAGCAGATTTATTCATATGCCAGCCGCATATGAGTAACACGGGGTATAGCTCACCCAAATCGTGCCATCTCGCATACAGCCCTGATGCAGGTTATATACCCGTGATCACACAGGTTGGCGGGAAAAGGAGGAGGAGGGTGTCAAGCCAGTAGTCGAGGCCACCATCACAGCCGCCTGGCCCATGCAGGTTCGCAATGGATTTGGACAGTCTGTAATGAAACAACGGAGCCACGAACTGGTGAGCCATCAGCTTTAATTCTAGCTTGCACCCAGCGGGCAAGCAAAAACACACACTGGGCTCCAAAACCCACTCATTCAGTGCTCACAAAGCTACTGACTTATCCGAGTTTCCTAGAATCAAAGGTTTCTAGCTCACCAGACTTATTCACCTCTGTTCCCCATCTCCTTCTCTCTACACAAACTCTGCACAAACTGGCTTCTCCCTCAGCACTCTGCCATCTTGGCTGCTTCTCCTCTCCTCCACGTGGCCTTAATCTGCTCTCCTCTCTTCTAATACTAACCTCAAGAACCAAGAGAGCAAGCTCCCGGTCTGCCCCACTTTATACTGTAGAAATCCAAACCCTTAATCCAATCTACAGACAAGGAAGTCTCTGATACAAAGTCACCTATCTGAGGCATACTGGGAGGATTCCTCAGGAGAGTGCACCACCCCACATCATCCAATCAGTCAAGGGTGTGCGGAAGAGCTTACTCTTAAAACTAAGCCTTAGGCTATAATGACCCGGCCTGCTCACATTACAGCCTTTCCCCTACACCCATCCCAAGCATAAGGGCAAATAATATCACCTGGATGATGGGCTTCCATGTGGGCAGCGCCATCTTTAACAAAGTGAGCATATTATATTTTATCTGCCCAACAGAGGGAAAGATAACATAATCATTAGCAAGTTTATAACATTCATCTGTAGGATTTATAAAAAATACTTTTACATATTAAAACTTATAAGGTAACATGATAGCAAAAAATGTTGTTTTACATATTAAAAGATATTCCAAAATTTCTCAGTGTTCATCTGCTATCGCTTTGTCTAGAGGTATATATCTCAACGATACAACTTCAGGATGGGAGGGGGAGCCCACCTGGCACCAGGGGATACGCGTCCATGAATGGCCCGTTAAAGAAAGCAAGAAAGGGAAAGGAAAGGCTTTGCGTAATTTTTCTTTTCGCTCCCCCCCTGCACCTGGCTAGGTGTTTCTTCTCTTCCTCACAGGTGCGGGGGAAGGGAGGGGATCCAAGTTTCCACTCCATTTCCACTCAAAACTTAGTACAAAATTTTTCTATTTACAATATAATGCTGTTGTCCGTCCTGAGTTGGTGCAAATTACACACAAGTATAAAAATCATATTTACAAAATCTCTTTGTATGCTTAGCCTAAATTATAAAATGCTCTTTTAGCTTCTAGCGTCCAGGACCTTTAAAAGGGGGTGTTCTACACAGTTATGTCTCTGCAAGCCAGAAAACTCCCACCTTCCTCTCCCCTCACTCCCTACAGAAAAGAGAGAGCAAACAACCTGACTCTTTCTCCTAAAATATTTATATTAATTTTTCAATTTTTTGGTTACCTTACCATACATTAACCCCCAATCTGTGGACTTACTCTGGGTCAGCCTCCTGCCCATTCTGTTCAAAGAGTCAATGCCTTTGGGGTACTCTTCTCAAGCCAAACAATCTCTGAGAAATATTTTCCTAATGCTTTGTAACTTATGGGAATTCTGATTAATGTACATTTCTGGAGGAGTTATATTTTTGAGACGCAGTAGTGCATTACATATATATTTTTTATAATGAGTTTTCCCAAATGATTTTTCTACAAATCCAGCTACTCCTTTAGTGTAAATAATGATGTCTGATTTGCATGGAAACCTTTATTCAATAAATTATTCTTGATGCTAGGTATTTTCAATGCTAGTATTATAGTTTCTAATGCAGGATTTAAATCTTTTACTTTTATGGTATTTCAGAATTATGAATCTTCTGGAAGGATATTTTGTTGATTGTTCCAGTATGGCTTATCCTTTTTTATTCCTGGACATATAAATCAACGTTTATCTGCATTAGTAACCTCTCTCTTGGTAATATTCAATAATGAGTAATGACACAGTATGGGTCCCTGGACCACACTATAACTCATGATTCTCCGATCTGGAGGAAACAGACGAGTGTTTACCCAAATCTGAGGAACCCAGAAAGGACACATCCTATGCAGAATGAGGAGAAAAGCCTGAAGATGTTAAAGTGTGCCACCTAACGGCTCATCAATTTCTCAGGTACATTCTGAAAGCCAGAAACCACTCTTGGTGCTGAGCACACAGATATAAATAGAGCAAGAATGCACAGTCTGTGCAGAAAACTCAAAAATGGAGTGGAAGCTCCACTTACAAACCTCAGAGGTTTACTCTTCAGTGCTTCTGTGATCCCTCCAGGGAGGTAAGCGCTACTCTTTCAAGTCTCGTCACACTCATTTTTCCATTTATGTCACTACTTCATCAAATAGGATGACTTCTGGCTTTAAGAAACCGGGACTACTTTTTAATAATTTACTTTAGCTCCACTTTTGGCTTATTTTTTTTTTATAGCTATCTGGAAATTTGTGTGTGTGTGTGTGTGTTTACTTGAATATTTATACTAGGGTTATAATATAAAAGTTTATTCAACCATATTTTATGTTCAAATGTATGGTTTTTTTTTTCAGCACCTTACATTGGAAGAATTATTTTTCCTTTTCTTCCTTTTTTTTTGTTATTTTTGTCATAATTTTACTATTATTTGTATGACTGACCAATAATTTACTGCTGCTAATTTTGTTTCAATCAATAATTTTTCATAGTTATTAAAGTAAGAAGAGCCTCTTAAAAATACTTTCATTTAATCATTTCTAGGAATATCACTTCTTTTTTTGTACGTATTACACTTCTTTTGCCTCAAGAAATTTCTTTCGGTTTTGTAATGCTTGTCTGAAAAATTCTTTACCTATACTTTACTTTTAAAATATAATTGGATGGGTATACAATTCTGCATTGACAATATTTTTTGTTGTCTGAGCACTTTAAGGATGCCATGACATTTTCTTCTGGCTTGTATAATTCCTGATGGAACGTCTGCTTTAGTTCTTACCTTTAGTCCTCTGTAATGCGTTTTTAACTTTGGCAGATTTGCTGATTTAAATATGAAGTGTTTATAGATTTCTTTTCCTGTCTTATATTTATCTGCCTTGATGTTTCTTGAATTTGTGTTTTTGTATTTTCATTATACTTTGGAAATTTTCAGATGCTATTTCTTAAATATTTCTTCTGGTCCATTTGATCTCTCTTCTGTCTGGGATTGCAATTAATGTAAATTACGCCTTTGATATTGTTCCACGGCTGATGGATACTCTATTTACCTCCCTCTCCGCCACGTACAAACTCTCTCCCTTTTTTAAAAAAATTAATGTTTCAACCTGGGTAATTTTTATTGAACAATCTTCAGCTTCACTCACCTAATCATCTCCCAAAAGTTCCACTTACTACCATCACATTCTGTGTTAGGATTTCAATATATGAACTTCGGGGAAACACAAATTTTCAGTCCATAACAACCATCCTTCAGAATGGCAACAAACGGATTCTTTTTCCTTTGTCATTGTCCCTAGTCTCTCTCGCAGGCTCACAGGGTGCCTGTGTATAGCTTAAAGGGGTGCTACAGCCTCACTTCAGCCCACACTCACCCTTGAAGCAATTTAGTAAATATTTTCGCTGAAATTCTTCCTGCGTGTGTGAAGGCTTTGCAGCTCGCTTTGCAGCTCCCCTTGCCGCACAGCTGAGCAATCCAGTCTCCTTCCTTCCTGGAGGCACCTCCCTTCTTAAATTTTGGGGACTGCCCTGTGACCTCAGCTTTATGATAGGTTGAAGAAAATGTATTATTGGTTAAACGAATAGGTTAAAAATATATATTATTCAGCTTTTTGTTGTTGTCGTTATTGTTTCTGTGGGAGCAATGTACTTCCCACTCTTTTTTTACATCCTAGGCAGAATCCAGGAGTCTATTTGATTGATCATATTCAAAAGTAGCTATCCTTCATCGTGTTCTAGAAGGGGATTTTGACTGTATATTAAAGAAAATGGTGCAGTGTTTCTGACATGGAGTGACGTCTTGTCTTGGTATGATGTCAGAATGAGTTTTTTCCCCCTTTTAAGTCACTTGATCTGTTGGCTGGAAGAAAATGTTTTTCCCTATTTTTAAAGTCTGAAGAATGTTACTAGTATTTGCTAGTATACTATTCTAAAATATACTAATGCACTCTATTGTACAATATACTATAATACAATATATTTTCATATATAAAGCAAAACAATTAGCAATTTAGGGTACTATAAAATAGATACGTACAAATTTAATAAACAATGCATAAATAGTATACAATATAGCATGCGTTAGAAATTATGGTCATTTTTTTCCTGAAAATTATGGTCATTTTTTTCTGGTACATTGACGTGCCCTTTTAATATTGACATTATCTGTTTTGTTGTTTTAGTCTTCCTCTATGATTTTCATGTGTCTTATACCTATTTTCTCATAAATGTTTTAATCTCTTTCATTATTTTTATTTTCATTTCTACTCTATGACCCTTGACAGGAAAGTTTGTTGACTTCACATTTCCAGGAAAGATTTACTTCTCTTTTTAATCATGGTTTGTTATGTCCGTGTGTGGATGCTGGACTTAACCCTTCTTGTTTTTTTAATTTAGAATAATTAATATATAGATATTGGTAGGCAGTTCTGCTAAAAAAGAGCCAGGTTGGACACGAAGATTTGAACTGTTGTGTCCTTGACTGTCAGAGAGATGAACCATGGTTTGTAGAATCATGGCAGGTCTGGGCATCTTTGCCCGTGTTATCTCCTAGAAAGCTTACATATGTCAGAGATTGTCTGCCATATGTCCTGTGTGCTTTGTTCTTCTCTGGCACTGTCACCGACTAGAGTCATCATGCCTTCCACAACGACGCCTATGCTTCAGAAGTCATGCTTGTGTTCACCTTGGGGCTGCTGTCACCTGTGGGCCCTGCACTCGTGACCTGTCCTCTTGTGCTCAGCACACACTTGCTTTTTGTCCCATCTCAGCCCAACTCATAGCAGTCCTCAGTGAAGGACTCTCATTTTGAAAGTGTACCATTTCTGGAAACTTTTGTCCCCCCCCACTACCAGGCTCCCTCACACCTTCCAATTCTTCTCCGTCCCAATACGCTGGCTCTTCCTCATGTCTCCCTACCCAGTTCTGATGGTCTTTGTGGCTTTTAGTGGTGGTTTCGTATCGTTTGTAATTTGTCTTCTCTGTTTCCAAATTGGCCGAACATGGTATTTTTCTGGATGGTTCTTGCTGCTATTCCTTCTTGTCTTTACGGGTTTTCCTGTGAAAAGGTAGAACAATTCTAAAATAAGTCACTTCGAGTTTTTATTGCTGGAAGCTACTTTTCCAAATTGTTTTGATAGTTTTTGAATGAAGATTTGTGTATGATGATTGATGGCTCAGTGGTTTTCATAACTGATATCACCAAACAAACAATTCATATTCTTTCCTGGACCTTATGGTATAAAATATGCTGATTGCCAAAAGCCTACATTTATGAAATAACTGTTCATTGTCAAAGAGACATATATAATTTCCAATTAAAATTTCAAATTAGCATGAACATAATGAATTACTCTCACCGAATTGATATAGTACTAGACAAAACAAAGAATGAAGAAATTTTCATTAGTCTATGAAATCTTACTGCTGAAAATCTGCATTCTCTCATTGGCTCTCTAAAATATTGAACACATATTTAAGACACCAATTACAATCAACACGGGAGGATTCTGAAGTGTCCAGGAAATTATGTTGAGAAATAACTTTTGAACTTCCATGTTATTCTAAATGGAACTTGGTTTGCTTTGTCGTTCGTTTAAATTATTCCTCTCAATTTTGCATAATAACAATGCAACAGTATGACTTTTCATATGGTGATTTTACAATTATGAAGTTAAAATGGTAAATACAAATGAGTGTCTTCTGACAAGTTAATAGCCGACATTTCCATATTACCAGAGAAATCCAGCCTTCTAGAAACTGTGGGGCATGTCCCATATTAGATGGAGTCCACGGGATGGCTTTGTGACCTTAGCTCCCTGCTAGGTTAAAACCGACTTAGAATTGTATTGTTTATCTGTCTGCTGCTTATCATTCAGGTGGGAGAGAGGCTTCGTTGCTGCCTTCCACACTCTCAGGAAAGGTAGAACCGTGTAGTCCAGTCATTACACGGTGTAAGCGCAAAAATATCTAGATGACAACTTCTAAGGAAATTGCCTCTCATTCACAGTGATGGCTCTCCGCGGCTTTACAGTTTCAGTCTCTGCCAAATGAGCCCGGCGGCGTAGGAGAGGTTCTGTTACGCATACCTCGAGTTCAATTTCTTTGGAGTATGATACTATCAATTTTTCACAAACTTCTTAGTTTTTGTTCAGTCCATACATGGGGGTTATGAGATTTTTAGGTCCGTTCTCTGGACGACTCTATGATCGCCCCTTCTCTTTTTCTTTAAGTTCCGAATTTCAACTACCTAATATTCTCCCGTTGTTACGTTGAATTGAACCCTTTGCTCGGCAGGCAGCGCAGGTATCTTAGAGGAAATGCCACTGCCTCGTGTGAAAACAGAGCTCAGAGTCAGGGTAAAGAGACGGAATATAGAACGTGTCACGTGTCACCTCCGCCGCCGCACGGGTCCCAGAAAGTCCTGGGCAGGAAGGAGACCCAGTGATGGTTTTCACATTCTTCTCTGGTCTGGTAAAAGTAGAATGCAAACGCTTATTTTGTAAAGACTCTGCAGAAGTCAGACCTCTGTATACTACAAATAAATGGAAACTAGAGTAAAAAAGAAGAAAAGTTTTCTGCACAACTTTAAAAAGGGGGAAGATGGAGTGAGCTGATGTTAGATTTAAAAAAATACCAATGTAAAAAAAAAAACCAAAACAACAACAACAACATTGTAGACGTTCTCTCCTATGATACACCACAGGCAGAGTTTTACAAGAAATTTAAAATTAAAAAAGAATACATTTTCAAAATTAAATTTATACCAGGGAACTTGCCTTTATTATGATGATGATTATTATTGACAATAAGGGACACTGGGATCTCAGGGTCTGTGGTCTCATTGGACTTTGCCCAGCGGAGTCAGAGGATTTGCACACAGAGCTGCAGTGACCTGTTCACATTCCCACTCGTCTGGTCTGTGTGCTCCTTAGAAAAGGTCACTCGCTCACCCGGGGTCCTCAGCCAAGGGCCGTGTGCCCAGTAGGCACTGAGCCAGCTTGTTCTGTACAGCTGTTCCTTCGTAGGATTGTATCATTTGACAACCATGAGGCATTGCCACGCAATTAGGTATCCTGAGGAATATTAATATCCAATCTACAAGAAGATAAATTTGCAGAAAGAGGAGTTGGCGGGGAAAACATCGGGAAGATAATAAGTAGATAAACTTTATTTACGCCCACACAAGAAAATGTAAGATTGGTTTACCACTGCACATTCATAATGCCTGCACACGGAATAGAGGTTGAAATAAGAGGTGACGTTGTTCAGCTGACAATAGAGGCCGTTTTCACGGTGAACACTCAGGGTTTCCAGTAGAGCTCTAAAGGTTACCACTGCACAAAACAAACAAGAAAGGAGCAGATCAGGCTGGGGAGACCCGGACTTTCCATAGCTAACTCTTCTTCTATGAACTGAGGCTTAACTCACTGAAAGGACCGGAAAATATGTTTAAAATGTTCTTTCTCTGCTATTAGCTGTGTGACAGGAAAATCTTCTTAAATTATCTGAATCTATTTTATCTTAAATACAGTGGAGCTTAAAATATCTCCCTTACAGAGAAGTTTTGAGGAATACATATGAAGAGATGTATCATGTACTGTGAAAATTGTCCTCAAAATATATCCTCAGTGCAGTTGAAGGATTGAATAACAGACTGAAAAGAAAAGCCTGAAATTCCATACCCTTTAAATCTCACCTGGCATAATATTGTTGCATTAGTACGGAGGGTAACCAACTTTTTCTGTAAAGAGATAGAAATAAATTAGGCTTCGTAGACCACATGGCTTATGTCGTATGGTTTAATTCTGCCACTGTAAGGTAAAAGCTTCCCACATGTTTATGAGTGGTCATGGCTATGCTCTAATAAAGCTTTATTTATAAACACAGGCCAGGGGCCAAATTTGGCCCGCCAGATACAGGTTTTGCAAACCCCTGACTTAGTAGGTTTGAAGATATGATTATGAGTCACACTTTCGGAAAAGACGTTTTTATATTCCTTTGTCTTTTGGTTTAATAAAACCTAGTGTCCTATTTGCAGCTTTTTGAAATCAGTTGCCGCTTGTATTTTGGAAATAAAGTTACATGGCCTAAATTTTAGTCGATTTCTAGAGAGAATTATGAGTTTAAGAGACTGCTATAAAGATCAGTTGTCTTGTTCCAAATGAAGCAACTATTTACACATTCGAAAATAAATGGAAAGGAAGGTTATGTATGTTAGGAAAAGGGAATTCCGGCTTTGCCCATCGGTGTTTTCCTTAGGAGACTAATGGTGGTAGTGGCAGGAAGCAAGCCAATGCTGACCATTTCCTGGCTCGGAAAGGCAGATATTTCATGTTAATCAATCGTTTCACAATTTGATAAGAATTGTGTTAGCCTCCTCATTGTTAACTGCATAGTGCATCACCCACCACAAAGAAACAGTGTCCGTTCTATTTTTTCCTGGTTATTAAAGGAATTCAACTTTCAATATGCTTACTCCATTCTCTCATTTGTACCACTTTTTTATTTTAAGCCTTTTTTTGTTTTCTTTTGATTCTGAGAATACACCGCTTATGTGCCAGATTCTGGAATTAGAGTCCCACATTTCTTAAACAATGTCACATGAGCAGACTTGCCATTCTTATCGTCGAAAAGCACCCAAGAAGGACGCTTCTAAATTAGTAAGCTCTTAGGGTCAGTTCTCATATATTTCCTATACATAATTTCCTTCCACTACTCTGTTGTTCCAAGAAGACAGATACTATTCTAATTTTTTCCACCTAAAATGTTTAGAGGCATTGTGAATATTCTTCCTCACAAAGCATCTTTCAAAAGAATTCGTCACTAGGGCACCCCTGACATCTGTCAGGTTAAGAATTTCTTCTTTCTCAGAGTGAGAGTCTCGGGCTGACAGACAGGAGAGCCAAACCTGACGTGCAAATTTTTGTTCCTTCTTTGTGCCTAGACATTTAGGCCGTGTATTTTTTCTTGTCTCTAGGCCTTTTTCTTCTTATCCTTTTAACAATAACTATATTCATAGTTTCTCTAGTATGTGATGCAGCGTCTTTTTCTTCAAAACGTGAAGACCTTGAACAAAGATTAATTTATCATGGAAAGCCACATGAAAAATGGTCAGAGGATTTCCATATTGCTCATATGACTACATAAAAAAAAAAAACCACCTGAGGGTTTTCTGAGGGGATGGGACACACAGCAGAAGACTGGACAATCCTCAGTCTCTTCCTCTGATGAAGGCACAGAACCCCTCCCTCTAATAGGGAGTTTCTAATGGTTTTTTTCTTTAAGAACTTTGAGTCATTAGCTATTTTTAAGCCAGAGAATAGGGCAAAAGCTTTTTATTTCCACAAATAGAGTCTTTAAAATAATTTCCCATAGATTTAAATGTTTTCCTTTTGGATACTATTCTAGGGGTAGTATTTTGAAATAATGGTGTTAACTTAATGTTTGCAAATTAAGATAGTAAATCAACTTGAAATACAGGATTTAAAAATGTAAGCTACATTTTGTTTCTTGTTTTCACATTTTCTCTTCAATTTTTGATTCTCATCTTTGACATCCGTCTCATTGACTTCTGTCATCAGACTAAGAGGTAACATTTTACATATTTGTCTGATCCTAACATTTGTAAAGTTTTAAACATGTTTTTCTGGTTCAATCAAAATACAAATATTCAATGTGAACACAGGATAGCTTTTTTGATAAGAATCATTGTTTCTTTTAACTTTTCCACGAGGTCTTTATGGAAATTTAAAACTTAAAATTGCATGCAAATTTTAGTGGTGTATTGCCTAGTTAACTGGCCACCTCCTGCTTACAAATAAAATACAAGATGACTTTACCAGACTCTTGGACATTGAATTTGATAATCCTAAGGACAAAATAAGAAGGTACAAGAGGATGTCTATATTTTGATGTCTCTAAGTCAGGGAGCAAAATTCCTGAACACAAAAAACAGGTTCGGTTGCTTATGGGGGTACAAGGCTTACTCACATGGAGAAGATGAATCTCAGAAAAGGTCCTCCCTACTTCTTCCCTAATTTACTGTGAGCTTAATAGATGGAAAATATTGCTCTAGGTGTGTGAAATGGTGCATGTTTTTATACAGGAGCAAGTAGGATTCATTTTTATTACAGAATTATTAAATCAAAGATGGGAACTTGAGTTGTGTTTTAAGAGACATATAAATTAATTTTAAATTGCAGTCTGAGAATAAAATTCCAGAATGAGCAAAATAATCTAACCCACAATCAATGTTGCAATAAATAAATAAATAAGGATGATATCAAATTGGAAAAAATACATAATGACAAAAGGCTATCAGGAATCCATCATTTTAAATGAAAAGTTGACATCTTCATACATTTGAAATAAATGCCTATTCACTCCCTTGGAAATGACATTATCCAGCTTATATAAAGTGTGCCTTGCACACTGTTCAGAGAGATATTTGAGGAATGAATGGGCAGACTGTTTCTGAGGATTCATTTCAGCACCCTCCCCCCCTTCACCAAATTAGATCGGAACTGACAGTCTCCCAAGCTCAGCCACCCGAATCCATGGTTCGAAAGGACTGACATCCACAAGCTTCGTGAGAGGCATCTGCGAAGTGCGGGGCGATGCCCCCCAAACAAGATTCCACAGCAAAGAGAAGCAAACCTTCAGTGCCTGTTTTCCAGCTGTCATTTTGTAGCTGACAGGTGCGTTGTTCTCGTGGTGTTAATTTTCCGGATGTCTAGTCTCTCATATTATAGCTGATCAAATATAAATACATTTCTATAACTAGATTGCTAGGAACTTGCTCAAGACTGACCCGTGACCTTCATTTCTGCAGAATGGATATGCTTGATTGCTCCGCACTGATACTGAAGCATGTTCAATTAATGCCTGCATTATAAAGAACGTGCAGACAACACAAAGGGAAATTAAAGCCTTTTCACTCTCTGCCTGCGCCTGGGCATTCATAAATTGAAATAAGTGTGAAATGTGGTCCTCAATCAATTGCAGCTCCAGTCCCTGACCTGATTATGCTATGCGTATCAATATACATTCCCTTAATTAAATGCGGTTCAGCGAGCATTATGGTATTAAAGAGAAAGAGAGAGACAGAGAGAGAGCAGGGGGCGTCATATTACCACCCATCCTGTTGCTGGGAAGACAATGGAGAGATGGGTGAAAAGGGCCGCTGGCTATGTACACCACCCCAATTACCTCTCGTGCCCAGTGACGTCAAAGCAGGATGCGGAGCATGTCGCTTGCGTTTCCTCGGCAACCTCCAGCGAGGTCAGAGGATCGCAAGAAAAGACAGGGGCGTGACGTCAGGGTGAGACATGGGGTCCTGTCGTCGGTGTGCTCACAACTCGTCATTCATTTGGGGCTTATTCTGCTACTGCGGCAAATATTTTCAAGCCTTTTCTAACAACCCATTTAAGCAATACGAGTTATTTTATAAGACTCAGCTTTCTTTGTAAAACATGGGGAAAAATAAAAGTTCTTCTCTCACTGGGCTGTCAGACATCTCCACTATGCTTCTCTCCTCTCTAATTGCTGCCTCCTTCCCTTCCTTCCCATCTCTGTCCTCCGCGGAGCCAGCGGAGTGTCTCCCAGGAGGCCACAGTCATCCGGGAGGCTCCGTTCTGCAGGGGGCCCTTGGTTTCCTGGGTGACAGTCCCTACCCAGACTCCTGAAAATGACGGGCCCCACACAGAGTGTTGCTTTCATCCTGTGATGTTCTAGAAAGAATGTTAGAAACTGCTAATTAAAGTGTCGCACAGGGACAGCTTTTTCCTCCCTTTCCGTTGGAGCCCAGGAGAGCAAGCCTCGGAGAGAGCAGGGATCGGAGATAGACTCAGAAGGAGGTGGGAGGAGCCAAGTACCATCTGACTTCTTGGGTTCGGCTACAGCCAGTCCCTGGAAGATAATTCTGCAGCGGGTGGACTTGCCTGAAAGGATGCTGCCTTTGAAAACTAACTGTAATAAAGAGCTACGATGTACAATCAGGGAAATCACCAAGAGCCGGTGAGACTTACAGAAAGGTCAGGGTTGGTTCCATGTTATAGAATTGTCATCAGAAAATTACCAAGCCTGACCAGGCGGTGGCGCAGTGGATAGAGCGTTGGACTGGGATGCGGAAGACGCAGGTTCGAGACCCCGAGCTCGCCAGCTTGAGCGCGGGGCCCATCTGGCTTGAGCAAAAAGCTCGCCAGCTTGGACCCAAGGTCGCTGGCTCCAGCGAGGGGTGGCTCGGTCTGCTGAAGGCCCACGGTCAAGGCACATGTGAGAAAGCAATCAATGAGCAACAAAGGTGTTGCGACGGCAATGAAAAACTAATGATTGATGCTTCTCACCTCTCTCCATTCCTGTCTGTCCCTATCTATCCCTCTCTCTGACTCTCTCTCTGTCCCTGTAAATAAAAACCAAAACATTCAAATCCTGGCTTTGTTACTTATTAGTCATATGTATTATAAGAAAAAAAGAAAAAAGACACCTCCTTCTCCCAACGCGTGGGGGTTATGTCCTGAGATAGAGGATTAGATCCTAATGAAACTTCACATTAATATGAGGAATATGCTGGCCTTGGATGGTCCTGAATGTGTCCTGACCAACAAGAGTCTTGAGAGGCCGAGCAAAGCACCCAGTCACTCAGCAAGGACATCTTTTAAGAAGCATGTCTGTGCTCAGTACTCTAACATCAGATACGTTTTTATTTTCCCTTAAACAAACTCTGAATGAAAGAAAACCCGCATTTTTGGTAAAATGATGAGCTGCCTTTGTTTAAAGTAAATTTAGTTGATCACTGTAAGGGGCTCTTGAGGATTTTTATCACATCATTTTACCTGTTGTTCGTAACTGACTCTGTGTCAGGTTCGGAGGACATAGCACTACCCACGGTCTCTGCCTTCTTCAAATCAACAGATTTCTGTATTTCTAGTTTTCAAATTCTTTCTCTTTACTAGCTAGTAAATGTACTCAAATCTCCTCAAGCTTAATAACCACAATCTTCATCCAAAAAGGAGCAGGAGACAAATGCCTCAGAGGTGGCCTCGTGTTCATGTCTCGTGTCACCGTGACGCAGCCTGCCCCTCCCCCCTCCACGAGCACGTTTCTAAGGAGCTTTGTCTGCAGCTCTTCCCCCAACGTCTTTCCAACCCACTCGCACAGGAACTGTCTCCCACGCCCCCCGCTCTCCCCAAAGTACTCTCACCGAATCACTCTGCGACCTTGTTGTCAGATTTCAAGGGCGACTTCAAATCCTGCTGGTGCACCTGCAGCGTCCAGTCCTGTCCATTCCTCCCTGTAACCCAGCGTGGTTCCCATGAGGCTTCACTCTCCCACGGGTTTCACTCACCTTTGGGCCTCCTTTTCCGCCTCCCTCCGGGGCTTCTGGCCCTGAATCTGCCTCTAAATGTCAGTGTCTCTCCCCTTTCTCTCCCTGCATCTCATACCCATGTCCACAGTTGTAGTTATGAATTTTATAGTGATGATTTCTAAATCTTTATTACTAGAAGCCATATGTGTGTGTGTGTGTGTGTGTGTGTGTGTGTATTTTTTTCTGCAGAGACCAGCTCAGCACTGGGCATGCACAAGAGGAAGGCGCTGCGGGACTTAAGAAAACACACACAACATAAAGGAAAGGTGGGTACAGGGGACTCCCAGCCTCTAGGACTGAGAGCCCAGATCTCTGCAGCCTCATCAAGTTCATCAAGCAGATTAGCAGAGCCCGGGTCACATTAGTCTACAATGGATTCAGGTGCAGAGAAAGAGGACCCCCCGATGCCCCCCAGGCATGTGGGAACTGGCTACAGGGGTCAGCTGCTTCCCATAAACGATCGTAGTAGAGCTCACGGGGATGCGTTCCACCCCCACAGGACTTGGCATTCAGAAGTTCACACCCAAGACTTGTCTCAAGGCTGCCATTTAATCTTTCAGCCATTTTTCTTTCTTTCTTTCTTTCTTTTTTTTTTTCTGAGAGCCAAATTTATTGGTGAAAATCCTCTCTAGATATCTGAAATTGGATATCTCACACATGATAACCGTGTCAGACAATAAGCCTATAATTTTTCTCTGAAAAAGAGAACTCTGCTCCCCAATAATTAAACTTCAACTCTTTTTTTTTTACAAACCAAAACCTTCAGATTCATTTAGGACTTCCCTTGATCCTCAGCTGCCCACTCATGGCTGAATTCCATCCTTGTCCTCTTCTGAATCTGACTTTCCCTTTACCTGCTCACGTTACCTTCCTGGCTTTGGCCAGGACAACGTTGTTTCCCATGAGCCTTGCTGCGAATGTCTCCTTTCTCATTTTTCCGTAGGTGGTCCTGCCGAATGTCTGCCCTCTGCAGCCAAGCTCCTTGGAACCCCCTGCCTCCCACCCCAGTGTTATAGACTCAGAGCTCTCCTTTCAGGAAGAGGCTTATGCACAGATGTTTGAGGAAAACAGTCAGCAGCAAATGTTTAACATCCCAGCTGCCTAAGGCTGCAATCCCGGCAGGGGCAAACAGGAGCTTGGCCACAAATGTAAAAGAAAGATCTATGGATTGAGAAATTCACAGAGGGCTTTGAAAAGCTGTGACTGTTAGAATTCATACATAATCTCAGCAGGATGAAAGGCTCAATGTACAAAAATCAGTGGTATTTCTCTACACGAGCAATGAACACCACGAATGTAAAATTCAGAAAATAATTTTATTTACGATGACGTTAAAAACATAAAGTTCAGAAACATTTATATTTGTGCACTGAAGACTAAAAATGTGGTTGAAAGAAATTGAAGGCAATGTAAGTGAATCAGACATTCTTTGTTCATAGATCAGAAGATATAATAATAACGTTAAATGACATTCTCTCTCAAATTTACCTACAAATCAATAGATCAAAATCCGACTTTCTTGGCCCATCAAAATAGGTCTTATTGAAAAAGTTTTGCTTAAACTACCCACAGTGGATGATACTGTCAGTAGCTGAGACTCCAACTATTTTTAAGTGACTATCTCTGAGTAGTAGAATTAAAGTAAAATTATTTTACGTTTAAAATTTTTATTTTCCATTTTATTTTAAAATCAATATACAGTCATTATGTAAAAAGTAGTAAAATGTTAATATTTTTTCTTAAGTGGCCATTGACTACCTAGATTTTCAAATAATTTATATCATCTCGACTCTCAATGTTGGATGGGCGCTAATGTTAAGAGGTGATCCTGTTCCTCCCCGCTCCTGCTGACAAAAGCAAGAAAGAATTGCCCAAACTCTGTTATGGCAGCAGTGGTGAGTGGACTGAGTTGGGCCCCCCAAGGTTTTCTTTTCCTTATGACATAGCTGATTAGGATCCAGTACAACTCTCTGGGAATCTCTGGGTTGTTGACTTTTCCTTCTGAGTCTTTCTTTCCTTTTTCCTGTGGCAGTAACTGGGCGGTTTCCTCACCCCACTTTTTATTCATAGTGATTTAGGTCTTTTATGTGGTTGAAGTCAGACAGTAGGGGGAGCTGGAACAGCTGGAGGTTGGACAGGCATTTCTCTCTTCTCTCTAGGAAAGTCTTAGGGTGTTTCCATAAGGTTTCTCTGCATAAGCGTGACGGGGTTACCCTGTTGTTAAGTGATTGCACAGGACTCAGACTACTTACCATTTGATTCAGGGCACGTGGGATCCCACACATCAGGGTGGACATTCCATCACCTCTGCTGGCGTAACCTCAGGAGTTACATACATCAGCACTCCGGCCATATTCTACTAGTTCAAGGAAGTCATAAGCTCAGATTCAGAGAGAGAGGATATAGATCCCGCCTCTCTATAAGAGGAGGGTCATGGTCATATTGTCGAAAACCTCATGGGATGGGGCTTGCTGTTGGACTATCTTTGGAAAAGGCAAGGTGCCAGACAAAATGATATCATGATCTTGATTCATTTTTGATATATCATTCCACAAACACAATTGCGGTGGCTAACGAGTTGTACTCTTGGAGATTGAAGCTGATAGTCACAATTACATGGAGTTCATCAGAGTTGTAACTGTTGCTTTTAGTGGCATGTGGATGTGGCTGCCCCTCGGCGTAGAATATATTTTCAAGTTCTAAATTTGAGAGTGCAAGCTCTCTAAATTTGGGCCATTTGTAAAAAGACAAAGTATGTTTGCATATGCGTGCCAAGTCAAATCGCTCGAGGAGACATATTAGAATCCTTAAAAACAAGGTTAAGAATAAATTCTGGATCTTTAGAGATAACAGGTACACAAAGCCATATCCTGTCAAGTCCTTTGTCTAAACAATTTAATATCCCTGAAAAAGATAGTCAATACTGCCTGTTAACAGTTGAAGCCATCTAGAATTGAGAATTTTATAACCCAGTTGGGAGAGTCCTTGGAGGTAAAGAAAACACTAAGCCTAGAAATAGATGGGGAACATGTGGAACGTGACAGGAAATCTTGAAGCAGACAGCAAAATCTTAAAAGGGAGCTCGCCTTAAGATGAGAGACGTATCAGTTGTCCTGGAACATCTAATATCGTCGGTCGCAGGGAACATAAGAGATATATGAGCTGTTTATAATAATGATTAGTTTACGGCCACGCCAAATTCATTTTACTTTTCTAGTGAAAGACTTGCTAGAGGGTGAGTTGATACATATATCAAAGTTCTTGCTTGGGGGTAACGAGTACGCTCTGTCATTGCAATGGGAAGTACCCAGTAACTGACTTTGAAACGCTCCTGATTGCAGAATGGTCGCTCTTCGCAAAGATACAGAGTAAGGTTCTCATGGATGCAACCGTTCCGTGCTGACTTTTCTGGCTGGGACTTGAGGCTTGGTGTATACACTTAATCTTGCAGAAGCCCGAGGTTATAGAAGCATTTTATTTTTCCTTCCTGGAACCACCTTATATTGTGCTGAGGGAATTACCAGCCTATAACAAAATGTAAATTAATTCCATTTTCTTTGAGGTTCAAATAAAGTTCAGTGAGACAAGTCTACTCAGGACTTGTTTTATTGGAATAAGCCCCGCTCCGTTAGGGCAGATTCATAAATTTTCCACATTTCTTTTTCATTATTACCATAAATAACGCTCCCCACTCTCTCTCTCTCTCTCACGTGATCAGGGGCTTAAAACGCATTCCCAAAATAAACTAAGGTGACAAACAAAATCAATAATCCAATAGGGCTGAGGGAGAACTGCTGCGTCCAGTTCCTTTCTGTGCCGTTTCCCCTGGGTTCCTACCATCATTCCCGGCGCTCTCTTTGACTTATGCAGTCGCGCCAGCTGACCGTCTGGTTAATTCACCCCCAGCCTCCCTCTCAGTGTGCCTCCTTCACTCTGCGGGCACCTCGGAGCATCCCGGCTGAACTTCAAGGATGTGTGTAGCTCTTGCTCAGCCACTCAGATGCAGAGCACGGATGTTCGTGGGAAACGTGGCAGGGAAAACGTTTGAAATACAAACCTGCCAGGGAGAACATTAGACGGAGGGTAAGAATATTATGTAACCTCTAGGTGTTAAAATGTTTGTTCCTTCCCCAAACCAGAGGCTTCTTAAATTATCCTTATCCTTGTTCCTTCTTTCTAATGCCTCATCTATCTATCTCTAGGCTGAAAGCCCGCCGCGCTGCATACGTCTTCACAAAAATCCACTCCGCGTTCTTCCCATTTAATTTTAATGACGTCAGCATCTTCTTTTGTGATTGCTGGCTATGTTCTATGTACGGTTTCCTCCCTCGGAAAAGGCTGAGAATGCAAGAGACTGGATCATTTGTGGAGGCCATTAGGACGACACACACCTATGAATCTAATGCTTCAATGTAAGGGCTGTGTGTGAACAAGGAGTGCGTTTGTAAAACGATGAACTGCTAGACCTACCTGCTGTCGCAAACCCCGCGCTCAGACCGTAACTTGTAAAGCTGAAGGAAACTCAGGAAAACTGAACGGAGCTGCAATGAAAGAAATGCGGCACGTTGTAAAAGAAGAGAACCACAATCGGCCTCTTCGTAGGAAGACAGAGTTTGCCCAGGGGACCCTTATGCGGGACCCAGGGCATGTGCTGTGACCTGAGCCGTTTCCTGCCACCACTCCCAACAGAAAGGGACAGAGGGACTAAAACACTCTAGACTTGCCTGTGGATTACCTAAAGAGGCGTACTGAAGACGTTTTATTTTTGTTTGGTCTGTATTTAGAGTTTCTCTTTGAAAGGTGAGCAGGCCACCCGTGAAGAATGGAAGGAGGGGTTTGGCTCAGCCAGGCAAACTGCATCCCTGGTGGGATTTAGACGTCTTTGCGTGGGAGCTTCCATGGTACGTGTAGCGTTGTGCTGCGTCACTGGCCGGTTCTCCAGAGAAGCAGACTGTTGGGTAAATAAGTTTGTAAAATCTGTATTTTGTGGTTTTTGCTCACTTTTATTGTTAAAAATGGCCGCTGACCACATGATTGCATTGCCCAGGTGATAATGTTAATTACCTTTCTGCTTGGGAAGGGGCTTGGTTATGCTAATGCGTGTTGGAGGAGGGCTTTCCCCGTCAAAAAGTTTTAAGAAGAAGGAGAAAGGAGGAGCTAGGAGGCCATTTTGACCGAGAGACCACGTTGTTGCCGAGGAGGCAAGCGTCAAGATGGTGGGGAGCTGAAGGGTAACAGAGTTGGGGTCCTTTGATTCTAGGAAAAACCCGAAAGAATGGGTTTTGGTGCCCTGTATGTTTGTTTTTACTCGCTTTCTGGTACGAGCTAGAATAAAAGAATGGCCCACCAGTTCTTGGCTCCGTTGTTTCCTTACCATCTGGATGGCCAGTAGCCACAGCCACCATCACAACTGCCTGGCCCGTGCAGGTTCACAGTTGATTCGGACAGACGGTAATAAAACAACGGAGCCAAGAACTGGTGGTCCATTAGCTTTAATCCTAGTTTGCACCCGGCAGGCAAGAAACATACACAGTGGGAAAACACTTCCCTTTCTATTCAGGGATCCAAAGTCACTGACTTATCCGCGTTTCCTAGAAACAAAGGTTTCTAGCTCACCAGCCTTATTCACCTCTGTTCCCCATCTCCTTCTCTCTGCACAAACTGGCTTCTCCTTCAGCACTCCACCATCTTGACTGCTTATCCTCTCCTCCATGTGGCCTTTCTCTGCTATCCTCTCTAAAGCTAATCTCAGGAACTGAGAGAGAGCAAGCTCCCGGTCTGTCACATTTTATAGTGTATAAATCAAAACCTTTAATCCAATCTACAAACAAGGAAGTCTCTGATACAAAATCACTTACCTGAGGCATAATGGGATTCCTCATGAGAGTGCACCACCCCACAGCAAAAAGGGTGGGAAAGGCTTAGTCCTAAAACCAAGCCCCAGGCTACAAGGATCCTGCCTGCCCACAGTCCACCCCCAACACACATTAATATAATCATGCCCATCCCAAGCAAGAAGAGCAACTAATATCACCTAGGCGATGGGCTTCCATGTGGGCAGCGCCATCTTTAACAAAGTGAGCATAATATATTTTATCTGCCCAACACCGTCTATCTGAATCTAATGGGGACCTGCATGGGCCAGGCAACTGTGATGGCCATGGCTACTGGCCATACACAAACCCAACATCATACATAGACACATGTGAGTAGGGGTTGGTGGACACCCCATGGAAGCTGAGCAGTGAAGGGACCCGCTGACCACAGGCTGGAGGCCCAGGGAAACCGATGGACCAGTTCCAGTCCAGTCCTGAAACCCTGAGACCAAGGGAACCAATGGTCATCAGTGCAGCATGAGTCTGGAGGCCTGAGAACTGGGGCACTGATGTCCCCAAGGCAGGAGAGGACTGATGTCCCAGCTCAAGCAAAGCAAGTTAGAAGATGCTCACCCATGTGGCGAAAGTGATCTTTTCATAGTCAATGGATTGAAATACTAATCCCTTCCTGAAACCCCCCTCACAGACATGCTTAGAAATAATATTTTACCAGCTATCTGGGCACTCGTTAGCTTGGTGAAATTCATGCATAAAAGTAACCCAGCCTTTCCTTATTTCTTCCACTGTGCTTAACACAGGAAGGGGCAAGCTCTAGACTCTAAAATGCACAGGATGGGACCCGTGCATTTAACTATTTATTTATCCAGCTGTGCTCAGCACAGTAACAGTGCATTTCAGGTCGTAAAAGCCACCTGAGTGAGTCCATCAGTCATTCAGCTATTGATAAGCAGCATTTACAGAAAAGTATTTTCTTCAACACAATCTATTTTTTCTCTTGCATTCCTTAAAGAATATATATTTTTGCTTAAATATATATCTATCAAGGTAGTTTTCTGTTCTCCAAATCTCTCTCTCTCTCCATCTCCCACCTTCCTATACTGTAATGATGGGCATAGTAATGGTTATTTTTTTTGCCCAGAGATATACAGTGACTGCTACTTCTTCTAATAATAGCAACATACTCAGCCTGGCTCTGAGCTGTTCTGTTATGAGCATTTCCATAATTTCTCTTGTTAGTTATTATCTTCATTTTTTAACTCATCTTTCAATTATTCTGCGTTTATTGGGCACTAGTTATCTTGTGAGAAAAATTACAAAAGCGATTAGTGTATATAGGACTCACAATTATGAGGGAATAGAGATAGGCAGTTAAATGCTTTTAATACAACAAAATGGATACTAGCATAGAGGAAACGCTCCATGGGAGCATTAAGAAGAGAAAACCCTACTTGAGTTGGGGATTACTTCCCAGGGGACATTTATTAGTAGGAGTTTACTGAACCGATGAAGAGCTAAACAAGTCTTTAACAAGGGAATAAGAGAATGAGAAAAACAAGAAGGCATCCATCAACTTCTGCACCAAGTTCAGGGCATGACCCACAGCATGACTCTACCCTGTGTCCAGGGAAGGCATGGTCAGAAATAAGTCTGTAGAAGAACATGGCAGCTAGACAGTGAAGGATCATGCTGGGTGCCATCAAGGGTATGTAAGTTGAGAAATTTCATGGTCAGTTATGGTTTTGATAAAATAAAGTACTGAGTAGAATAGAAGATGGGTCAGAAAAAGCTAAAACTACAAGCAGAGTGACTAGTTGTTAAAAGTCATCGAAGTCACCCAGGTAAGGAATGATGATGAGGCAGTTCATGACTGGGGTGCTTATTTGTTAGAAAAGAGGAAAACATTCTGAGAAAAATTCTGAAATATTTTTTTGAGAAATGATGACCACTTAAATATGACAGCTGAGAAGGAAGATGAAATAATTGAGATGATGACTATTACCTTTTCAGGCTGGGTGACAGGCTCAAAGACAATGTCATTATCTAAGATAAAGACTGCCAGGGAAAGAGTCATTTGGGGACTTAAAGGAAATAAAATAATTCTATTTGAGACATCTTAAGTTTTAAATGTCTTCATAGCTATTAGATAATTTATCTAGCCAGAAGTTGAAATGATGGGTTGAATGCCCAATTGACTTCCATTAAGAGGCATTACAATGGTGATAATTAAAGCTGAAGTAAAGACTATTTCAGAAGAGGTGTTGAAGAATTAGCAAAAAAAAAAAAAAGAACTGTGAATTCCAAAATTTGCAATCAACCAAGATGTTCTTCAGTCAGTAAAGAAATTATTTTTAATGTGGTATATTCAGATAATGGGATATTATTAAGCACTAAAAGAACCAAACTGTCAAGCCATGAAAAGCCGTGAAGGAACCTTAACTGCATATTACTAAGTGAAATAAACCGATCTTTAAAGTCTACAAACTATCTAATTCCAGGTTAGAACATTCTGGAAAATGCAAAACTACAGAGACAGCCACCCCCCTCCCCACCTGAGAGTATATTCCTTACAGCGTGAACCAACCCAGACATACCATCACCATTCGGCGTGCACAGTTGACATTAGGTTTCCCTTGGTGCTCTGCTCTCTGCGGGCTTGGGAAAGAAGCAATGGAATGCCTCCACCATTATCATCCATACACTGGGAACAAAATCTTTGTTGCGTCCACAAAAACACTTCTTCTTACCTAATTCAAGTGTGCTGATATCAAATATGACATTAGTCTTTCTCTGTAAGCTACAGGTTTTATGCAATTTAAGATTTTAGGCTTTCATCTTATTGTAAAATTTTCAACATTTAGTTTAACATAATGAAGTAGAATGTCTTCTTGGGCATCATCTTTGTGAAAATATAATAATTTATATAATGCAGTAAATACACTAATACGCTAAGAGATATGATTGCAACAGAATTTGCCTACAATTTCAAAACAGAACATATTAAAACACTTATTTTAATCATAAAGTTTGCGCAAAACTTATTTAAATTCTATTCAGGCAAAAATTTGCGTTTGTAGCTCTTGCGTTTGTGTACTTGTCGAGGACAATCTCATTTGATGCTCCAGCAGTAGTCTGCTCATCACTAACAGCTCCAAGATTTTCGAGAAACTTATCAAGCTGACTGTTCTGGAAGTGAATCTTAACACTCATGTTACATCCAATGTCGCGGAAAGCCAACAGCATCCTTTGAACCAGAAGTTCATAGTTTTCTGCTTTTTTGTTGCCAAGTAAGTTCTTTGTAACTGCCACAAAAGACTGCCATGCTACTTTCTCCTTCTTATTCATCATTTTGGCAAATTCTTCATCACATATGAGGGTTCAAATTTGAGGTCCATAGAATACACCTGCTTTTATCTTCTCAAAAGACAAGTCCGGAAAAGCAGAAATAATATGCTGAAAGCATTCACTTTCTCTATTCAAAGCCTGAACAAACTGCTTCATGAAGCTAAGTTTGCTGTGAAGTGGGGGGAAAATGATTCTGTCTCGATTAACTACAGGTTCATTCACAATATTTTGCATCCCTACTTCCAGAGCGTCACATTTTGGCCACTCCTTCTGTGTCCAGTGTTTCTCCTGAGCTCGGCTGTCCCACAAACACAGAAAGCAGGGATACTTCGTGAAACCTCTCTGTTGTCCTAGCAAGAAATTTACCATTTTAAGATCCACACAAATGATCCAGTTATGCTCCCCATACTTCAGAAAGTTGAGTACAATTTTTATGTCATTATAATCTTTTCACAGATGAGTTAAATAACCAATTGGAACTGCTGCATAAACATTACCATTGTGTAGGAGAACACATTTTAGACTCCATTTAGAGCTGTCAAGAAATAGCTGCCATTCTGTTGGACTGTACGTGGTAACACCTAGCTGGCTGAGAAGACTACTGATATTATGACAGTAAACAAAGTGATTGTCTTTGGAAAAAAAGTCCACAAAAATTTGTTCATGCTTTCTGAAATGGGATACTTTAGCTGATCGGTGAAGTACATTCTTTTCTTGAAGCCTGGAGGCTAATAACTCAGCTGATTTCTTTGATAGGCCCAAATCTCTTACTAAGTCATTCAATTCGGGTTGGCTAAACTGCTACGGGGTTAATGACTGCTTGGCATCAGAAGAAGACCCTTCAGATTCTACAACCATTTCCTCATGCATCTTATGAAAATACACTTGATCACTATGTTCACTTTCTTCATCCTTAGAAGAAATAAAACCATTGAAAACTGGAACGGGGAGTGTCTCAGAGTGTGGGATAGGTCGTATTGCTGAAGGAATATTAGGATATGTGATCATATGCTGTTTTTTTCTTGCTGATTCCATTTGTATGGATCAGACAGAAATTACAGTCACTGCTGTGGTACTTAGGTTCATGCCAAACCATGGGAATGCCAAAAGGCATTCCTTTGCATTTTCCCTTTGTCCAGTCATGAAACATTTCCTCACAATTATAACACTCAATATGAGGAGCCCAATTCTTGTCTTGATTGCCAAGGGGAACTTGAAAATAGGCAATATATGCACGTGTCACAAATGATGTAATATTTCGCCTTTGACATAGAAGTGTGTAACAGCCACATATAGAACAGAAGTGTCAGGACTATTCTTACATTTATGCCTACTCGAGAAAGCCATGATTCAATCTTAAAAAAAGATAAGAGGGTGATTTTATCAGATAATAATTTTTACATTTAAAAACAACTACAATTAGCCTGACCTGTGGTGGCGCAGTGGTAAAGCGTCGACCTGGGAACACTGAGGTCGCCAGTTCAAAACCCTGCACTGGTCTGGTCGAGGCACATATGGGAGTTGATGCTTCCAGCTCCTCCCCCCTTTCTCTCTCTCTCTCTCTCTCTCTCTCTCTCTCTCTCACTCTGTGTCTCCTGTCTAAAATGAATAAAATAAAATAAAAAACAATCATTAAAAACAACTATAATTATGTCAAAGTGATGTTTGTAAAACATTAATTGTCTTGTGGTTATGTTCAATCCAAGAATCTTTGCCCTTTAACTCCAATTGAAAAACCAATGCATGCCATTAACTGTAACAAAAAGAAATTAAAATTGCATAAAAACTAGAGCATACAGCAAAATACGGATTTCAGATTTGGAATCAGCGATGCAGATGTATATAGAAAAAGTTCTAAAACCTCATGCAGCTGAAAATAAAAGAAATATTGTTCCCCGGTGTAATAGTTCCACTGGCTTAAAGAAAATCAATGGGTATCAATACATTATTTTGAGGACTCACTTGGCTAGGCATCAGGTTGGTGTTTCGGTGGATCATAGTGTCAGCGTCCCCCTTTCTGTCTGTATAATGATCTGTATCTCCGTTGATGGTGGGAAGACAATCTCTGAGACTCCCCCCCCCAGGGGCGCCCTGGAAAGCAAATATTTCAGGAGCACCGTTCTGTGCTTTCCCTGGATGGTTTCCCTTAGGAGTCCCACGTATAAGGTGAAATTTAGTCAGAATTTGACTTGTGCTGATGCCATGCTTAATTTCAGAAGAAACGATAAATAATAAAATAGTAACCTGCTTTTTAAGCTCCTCCTGTCCCAAATAGTTTATTTCAATGAAGAGACCTCAATATTACAAAGTGATGCTGTGTTGCTTTCATGCATCAGGTCTGGAGCAGAACCACTGACCTGAAGCAGTGATTTTCAAGATCGTAGTAAATTCCCTTTTCTATAGAATTTTTAAAACTTCTATTGGATGTATTGGGCTGACGTTGGCTAATAAAATTATATAGGTGTCAGGCGAACAACTCTGTAACACATCATCCGTACACTGCACTGTGTGCTCCCCACCCCAAGGCAAGTCTCCCTCCATCACTATGTAGGTCCTCTATCCATTCTACCTTGCCCCACCCTCTTTCCCTCTGGTAATAACCATATTTTGTCTGTGTCTGGGAGGCTTTTGTTTGTTTGTTTGCTTGCTTGTTTGCTTGCTTGCTTGCTTGCTTAATCTCTGTACCTTTTCCACCCAGCTCCCACACCCCTCTGCTCTAACAGCTGTCAGGTGAAGAACATGATAAATTTCCACTTTTCAACCGCATCTCTCAGATGATTCACTTCCATGGGCACCAGACCCCCTTCCTTTCGAACTTTCTATAAAGAGCCTGATGCTTTCTAAACGTGCTACCCACACCGCCTTATTTTGGTGAGGCCTCCTTCAGTGGGTATGTAAGCTGTGAGGATACTGTTAGTGGAATGTGACATATAAAATATTTAATTTGGTTTGAATGCATTATGTGTGTTAGATTATTTTCTGTCTATTTTATTCCAGTGTTTTTTGGATACTATACTTTGGAAGTATAATTTTGGATATCTCCTGTTTGTAGTTACTCCACATGTCCCACTTTCACTCTGTCTGTCCTATCTTCTGTGAGAAAAAATATGGCATTTTCCAGCTATTTGCCATTAGTCACTGAAATTGGCAGTCAGAACGCGTGCATGAAGTGCAGATTTGCAGAGAATTAACACATACCCTATAGAACGTCAACCGGCAGAGGAGGAATTATTGGAATGATATTTTAAAATTGCAGCGCATAGAAAAAAAAATAAAAGGAAATAAAATTTTAGTTACACAGGGTCATAAATATTAATTATAGCAAACTGTACTTAGCTGAGGTTAGGCGATTGCCAATAATTAGCAACGCACTACCTGAAGAGTTTGTGTCTGTTTTATTCTCCTCTGCCTGAGATTTAGTTCGGTAAGATTTTCATGTTCCATCAATCAAACCTATGTGCACAACATCTTAAGTATCATATTATGAGGGTATTGACAATTAAGACTCAGGGATAGACTCATTTTCATCACAATCACAGAGAGAGAGACGTTCCACTCACCCGCAAAACCTGAGGTCTGCTGCACACTGGGATTGCTAATACAGAACAGAAGGTCCTCCCAACATTCTAATTCGTATTTTTCCCTGTATTTTCCCTTTGGCAGCTGTTAAACTTTGTGCAAAAGTTTGCCAGGTTTTCTTTTATAGCAAGCGTTGATTTTTAGCTCATGGCTCTGGCTGGTGGAGTTCAGGTGAACTTTTTCCTTGCAACCTTTATGAGAAGTCATAAAGTCCCAGCCAGATTTTATACAAGTTTTATTATTATTTTTCTTCTACAGCTGTACCAGGGAAAACCAAATGACCTCACCCTCTTATCTTATCTCCTGAGAAGGTAATTCCATAACCAGGAGCTGACATCAAGAAAGAGCTTAACATGTTGGTACCTCTCTCAAGGTCTTAGAGTGGTTTCTCTTAAGTCTCTTGCTCCAAGTGACCACATTTTTCTTTGCTATCATATTGTTTTGTTGAGACTGGAACTTCGGTCTCAATGATAAATTACAACAGGTGAATGCGTTTGTTCATCAAAACAGGAGCACACATTTTAAATTCTCATTGTGTCCTAAATTCTGGGTAACTTAAGATACGCGCAGTCACTAACATAAGGGAGTTTAAAATCTGGTTTAACAAATGATGTGCATGTGGTAGAAATTAGTAAAAGCATTGCGTGGGGCAATATTGCATTAAAGAAACCTACCACACTTACAACAAGAAATCAGAGGCAGTAGAGACCATATTGACTGGAGTGTTCAATAAATTTTTCACGGAGCAGGTTGCATTTGAATCCAGCCCTGATGGATAGGACTTGAGTCCGTGGGGAAGACTTGGAGAAGCCATTCTTCCAGGGAAAAGGCAGAGCAACAAAGCAAAACATACAGCATGCTCGGTGGGCAGGAAGGTAGGTCTGAGCAAATCTGAGGAGGGTTATTGATTTTTTTTTTAATTAGTAGGACATACATTTGGAAATGGAAGTAAAAGAAATCTGTCAAGAAGTCCATGAAGATTTGACCCGACCCAATGGGCAGTTGGGGATCTCATGAAGTTTTCTGAGACACAAAGGTAACACGACAAAATCTGAGTTTGAGAAAGATCATGCCAGGATTATTGTACAAAAAGAAAACACTGGGTTATTAGAAGACATGAATGGAAAACCAGCAATAAGAAGGGAAAATGGTGAATATGAAAAAAAAAAAAAAGAAAGACAGCAGAAATCAATACAATGCTGGACTGAGCCGCCCAGTGTGTAATGCTGGGTCCAGCTGCGGCTACTTCCCAGTTTATCCTGCCCCACTAGTAACGATGCACCCTTCTGGCTCTGATGACCAGTCCGTGCGTCCAGCCAGTCTCAGCAGCTGTTCCTAACCAGTTACCTTGAGGTCTGCTCTCTAACGGCTGCAGACCTTCTCTCCCTTGTGAAGTAGACTCTGCAGGGGTGAGACGCGGGGGACTTCGGCTCTAGAGACCACTTACAACACAGTGTGCGTAAAATCTCCCCGCGTCTCTGCTGCTCATCCAGTGGAAAGAGCCTATCCGACCTCACAGCCCGCCGCTGGCCAGCGAAGGCCATTTCAGCTGCATCCACGAGGAGAGACATGCATTTACATGAGACCTGTCAGGAGAACAGGATCAGACGTTCAGCCAAGTGCCAGTTCAATCCATAAGGAGGGCCCCTTGCTTACCCTGACTTGAGTCATGTTGAGAATGAACTACTTTTTATTTTTTGGGGGGGACTTACTCATTGCTTCATGAGAAAATGCCTAATTTTTAATTTTTTTAACCCCTTCTTTGGACTTTATCCGATTTGTAATGTTTTGTTTTTCATCAACAATTTGATGAGACCTATTCTACCCGGGTCTCCCTCACCCTTCTTTTACATGTAAGACCCTCCCACCCCACTCTCGACCCCCAATCAGCGCTGACCCAGGAGGCGCCATGACAACCAGGGCCCTGGCTTCCTGTCTGCCACTCCCCAGATGTGCAATCCTCCACAAAAGAGTTCTCGGCTTTATTATGTATCTGCAAAATGTGGATTTTCATTTTTCAGTTAATCACAAGATTTTTTATCACCCTTTTTTTTCTTTAAAGAGTGTCTACTGTTGCCTGCCAGGGAGTGGGGGTGGGGTGGGGGGTACAGTGGATAGAGCATTAGACTGGGATGCGGAGGACCCAGGTTTGAGATTGCCATCTTGAGCGTGGGCTCATCTGATTTGAGCAAGGATCACCAGCTTGAGCCCAAGGTTGCTGGCTTGAGCAACGGGTCACTTAGTCTACTGTAACCCCCCAGTCAAGATACGTATGAGAAAGCAATCAATGAACAACTAAGATGCAGCAAGGAAGAATTGAGGCTTCTCATCTCTCTCCCTTCCTGCCTATCTGTCCCTCTCTCTGTATAAAATAAATAAAATAAATAAATAGTCTACAGTTGGTAAGACCGAATATTTATTTAGGGGCACAGTAGCATCACTGAGAAAACTGGACATTTCTACACATTAATGGGGCCTTCATTTACGATTTGCAATCTTCAATGGGTACTCAACCCTGCTGAGCAAACATTCAGCCTGCTTCTCTGTGGGCAAAGGCAGCTAGGATCGTCCCCGTTTGGGGTGCACGATGCAGGGTGCAGGCACACCTGAACCCATACGCCAATAAATTTAATTTAAAAATAAATAAACATTTTAAAAAAAACGAGAGACTTCCCCTTCGAAGCCCCTCTACGTGTCCTAGACGGATGTATATATGGGGTGAAGAACACGAGAGTTTCCCGTTGCAGAAGGCTTTCCCGTTCCGCCTCCCCAGAGACGCGCAGCAGCGAAAAGCCTTGGAAAGCCTCGGTGTCAGGCTCCTGGAATCAGGTTTAGGAATCTTCGCCGGCTGCTCCTCTGAGGGCGCCTCTGTGGTCCGCGTCCTCCGGCCCTCCTTGTCGGGGCGACCCCTGGCTACCCTGGTGACAGCGCCACCCACTTCCTCCCGTGCCAGGAAGCTTCTCAGATTGTGCGTTTATTTAAAAATCCGAATCTGCTCTAGTGTATAAGAGCGCACATCAATCATTCCCGAATATCTGTTTATTATGATGAATCGCTTGTGACATCCTTCACACAAGAGCCACAGACTCTGATATTTATTCTGTGCCAGGGGCTGAGAGGGCTTCTTAAATACCCGGAAGGGTTATCAATCTCTTCATCTAAGAATGTTTGCTTTCTAAAAAAATATATATATGTACCTCATTGCGGCTGTTATAAGGCAGCTGGTAAGAGCTGTAATGACTTTGCCTTTTAATCTAACTCGAGCTGTTTTTGTCACCGTAACACTTTAGGGGAAATAAGGTTTTTTTATATTCCTATTTTTTTTAGCCATTTTCCCACTCTGTGTGAGGCCAAATGTCATTGAAACAGCCCCTTTTTAATCTAAGGCATTGTATTTTCAGGTAATTACGTGATGAAGGCAATGTTAGAGGGAATGCTCCTTGAAATCTTTGCACCAACTCCCCCGAGCTCAGGCATCCTGGCCTCTCTCCTGAATTCATAGGCTCTCTCTCATCCTGCACGCTCAGAGCAGAACAAGCATTTCATCCAAACTGGAACAATTTACTAGAGGTGAACATTTACATAATTTTAATAAGTAAAAATGACAAAATGAACCTTCCTTATTTCTTCTTATCAAGAAGGCTGATTTTGTGACCATTCTCCCAGATCTCATTTTTATGATCACCGGAAAGAACGCCGTCCTCTCTGCCCTGTGCCCTCCCTGTCACCGCCCTCGAGTGAAGGAAACCGCCCGGCAAGGAAGTGCCCTTTGCTGCCGGGACCTCCCCACCTTGGCACCAGTTCCTAATGAAAAGAGACTTTCCAATTGAAGGAACGCTCCTTATCCTCACAATCAGCCCACCTCCACTTGAAACCTGCCACAAGGTTGGCAGCTGCAATCACATGGGCTAAGTGTTTCTGCCCTGGAGTTAGTTATCTGAGGCTCCTCTCTACAGAGGCCCCCACAATGCATCCCCAGCTGGGCACCCACCCGGGAGAGACTTGGGGTGGGCCTTCCCTCTGGGCCCCTGCTCCAGCCAGCTCACAGGAGGAGCTGCGTGGAATCTCGGTGGAGATGAGGTCATCATGTGCATCTGCAGCTTACGGGGTGTGCGACAGTGCTCCCAAGATCAACTTGTCCAATCGAAAACTAACCCAACGGACTTCCCTATTTCTAGGGAGAATTTAAACTCCTTGACTAATGTGATCCGATTACCAGGCAAGTCAGGAAGACATCTTAACCTAAAAGAGAGGAGGAGATAACCTCAAAACAAGCAAGCAAACAAACAACAGAAAATATGAAGCAGCAGTAAACGCACTCGAGGAAGATAACATTTAAAGAAAGCCCAAAGTTCTGTATCACTTACAACACGTTTCTGTTTGAAGAAGGATCATGTAGCACTGATTGTACACAAATACAAGTTCATTAGAGAAAATATAGAAAATAAAGAGAATAGTCACTGGGCAGATCAAGAGATCTCATACCCTGTCACCCACCCTCATCCCCTTTATATTTCAATGTTTATACCCAGTCATATAGATCATTTGTAACATATATGCATAATTATTTCAGAGAGTGAAGGTCCTAATGAATGTTTAGTTTCATGTAATTTTTTTTACTTAATGTTGTCTTGAGCATTGGTTATTATTATTTTTTTTACGTTTAATTAAATGTAGTGGTGTGATGGTGGTTAACATAATTGTACAGGTTTCAGGTACCCCGTGCCACAGCACATCTCTGCACACTGTACTATGTGTTCACCACCCCAAGTCAAGTCTTCATTCAATATTTCTTTCAATGCGATGAGTTGGTCATCTGGTTTACCAGCCTTTCTCAACATTACTGACTCTCCTCACTTTTACTGAAGTGACGTGTGAGCACTAGTATTTTATCTGCATCACCCTATTGGGGTCTACAGTTCCGGATTAAATTTTCCTAATAGGAAATAGAAATTGAATAACTACTTGCAATTATTTTTTTTTTTAGGTTTTATTTATTCATTTTAGGAGAGAGGAAAAGAGAGAGAGATAGAGAGGCAGAGACAGGAGTGTGTTCCTGTGTGTGCCCTGACCAGAGGTTGAACTGGCAACCTTTGCATGTCAGGGTGATGCTCTAACCAGCTGAGCTCACCAACCAGAGCTTAATGATTGTTTGTTAATGACTATTAGCTATAACTATAAATATATTCTTTTCTTGATTAAAAATTGAAAATGAGGTTTTTATGCATCTGTGCTTTAGTGGGGTGGAGAAAAATGCATGATAGGTCAACCTTCAGAATTATTTGTATACGATGCTGCTGAGCTTTTCCTGCCTCTCAGATTGTTTTCTGAACTGAAATTCTCAAGGGTGACCCATCTCTCCATTTGGAAAAAATGTTCTTGTTAGTCAATTTTGTTTGTTTCAATGTGAAATTTGTCGAGTAAGGCATAATTGTTCTTGCCTTGAAGAGTCCACATGCCTCACTCTGCAATACTCCTCTTATTTTTATCCCTAGAACCAGACTGCACAAGTCACAAGTGTGTGTGGTCTGCCTAGTTTAGCTAACGTGACAATAGATAATGCCCGATGTGTGGTGCCTGCTCAACACATTACTGAGTGAATAGAAAACCCTGTGTTTTATGGGATAATATGGTACACAGAGGACCAAATGGTATACTCTTGAAATAATTTCCTATACTAATTCATTATTCCTCACACATCTATAATGTAGGAAGTATCGCTATCTTCCTCATTGTGCAGCGGAGTAAATTGAGTCACTGAAAGAAAAGTAAACTAATCTGAAGTAACAGCCAGGAAGTGTCCAGAGCTAGACAATGACAGTGGTCTACGATCTAATCTTTCCCTCTTCCCAATGTTGGCAAAGGCAATGGGACCTTCTCAACGTATACTTGAGATGAAGTCTAATGGCCATCTGCAGGTAATAACTTACCTCTTCAGAGTGTTTCTTGGGCTTCACACATTACCTTTGTAAGCCCAAACTTTCTTACTCTATAGGCAAAAATTCACTTTCCCTGTCCTGCTATATCACAAGCCCAGGGTTATTTTTGAGCAACTTAATTAAGCCTGGCAAAGCACCATTGGGTTCCAGTCCACATTGGGAGGGGAAGGAACTCATCCTGCATTTCACAAACAAGTATGTTGATGTGCCTGCGTAATCTTTGGAATTACATGTCTCCGGAAATGCAGTCTCCTCTCTCATCCACCTTTATTTTTGTTTTGTAAATTTGTACGCTTGGATTTCAGAGTGGTAACTACCGATCAACAATGAACCAGGAGACTTGCTTTGCTACAGTCCACATGGCCATGGCTCTAACATTTTGTGTGTGCTTAGGTACTGGCTGGGGCCTGCTCCGAACAAATAGCTCACAGCACTGAATTTCTTCTGCTTGGAGATGACTATTTAGTGAAAAGCAGAAGACATTGTGAGGAACAGATCTGCACCAAATCAAGAAGAGCTTGGGGGTTTCTGTTGGAAAGTGAAATTATAACACGAGCCAACCACCTAGGGGTCAATACTCCAATAAGTCCTGTGTTATGCCAGAGTCAGGTCTACCTGCCTCATCGCTCTTATCTATTATTTAGGACTCAGCATACTTGAGGCCTCCTCAGAATTCTGTGAAGTGGGCAGGGCAGTTTAAATCAATTCCTTAAACAGAAGTGTAGCTCAGATATGTTAAGGAGCTCTGTCAAGTGGAAGATATTGACCTGAAATCAGACCTTTTGCTTCTACACCTTTAAACAGCGTTGTGTAGATAATAAGACTAAAATAAAGACAGCTGTATCCCAATGGCAGGAATTCAATTCAATTCATTTACAATTAAAATAGATAATACGATGGGAAGAGAATCCATTATTTCTTATTTATCAGGACACATTCTAGATCAGGGCAATGGAACCTTCTGTGATGATGTAAATATTATATTCAAGCCACGGTTCCCACGTGACTAGTCCAACTGAGGAAATAAAAATGTAAATTTACTTAATTTTAACTAATTTATATGAAAATGTCACAGGGGAGTGATAGCTACTATATCAAATAGTGCAATTCTATAATCTTAAGATTCAGAAAATAGCTGACGAGTAGCAAAAAACAAATTAGTCTTACTACCCAAGAATATATGAAACAATATATTTGAAGCAAAATACACTGACTTAACACTTAAAACATGAACTTAGCCCCCCAAGTATAAAATTGTGTGTACGGATAAAACTTTCTAGGGATACACACTGCTGTTCAGGTGGCGGTAGGAACCAGTATTAATACAACACAATGTCAATGTCAACCCTGCAGGCTGGTCAGATCCATCCCTTCTGGTTACTCCCGTCGAAGTACCAGAGGATGATGAAATCTGATACATAAAACAACAGGAGGAAAAAAAAAACACACAACAGGAGGAAATGTCAAATGCCCACTGCAAATATTGCACTTTATTGCTACACACTTCAGTGTGGTAGCAACTTTGTGGTGGGGCCACCTTCCAGTAACAGGTGAATGTGGGGCAGCTGCCCATCACGTCACGCATTACTTACCTGGTGACAGAGTGGAGGGTCCACGTGGAGAGGAGGATGCCGTCTCTGCCAGGAATGGGTTTCAGCTCTGTCTCCTTCTAGTGCCTTCCGTATTCAGCCCCAGGGCTTCTCTCTTCTTCCAACCCTGTTCCCGCCATCAGCTGTGACAGAGACGTTGATTTTCATGGAAAGCCACATAGCTGACACTTGCCAGGAAACCCCAGGAACGATGACTTGAGACCCAGACTCTATTGGAAATAACAGAACAAGAATCTGGAGCAATAGCAGAGCGAAGGTGGAACCAGTTAAGAGGTCTCCCACCCTGTCTTAACATTTCCCCGGGGGGGGGGGGCGTTCAAGGCAGCTACTCAAATTTCGTAACAAAGTTGAAACTAAAGGGACATCTTCTTTCTGTGTTTGTCTAATATGCATATAACTAAACACAGAAGAATTTTAGCTCATTCCAAGCTACATCATTAAAAAGAAAAAAATCGGTCTATTTGGAATGTTCTGTACCAAGTAAGGAAAACTCCCTAAAGTTTTCAGAAGCCAGACAAAGATAAACATGTTTATGACCTATAATATACAGTTTACTATGGAAAGCCCACAATCACTATGACAAGAAGCAGTGTTTGGGGCGTGAATTGTTTATGTGACCTACGCAGGTCCCTCCTCTGGCTGACGGGGTTGCTCTCAACTTCACTAAGCCGTGCAGCACCACGCCTCCTGCAGTCCCGGTGGCTCCACGATGAATAAAATTGACGGACCGTTTTCTCCGAGAAGGAAATCTCTAGGATAAGTAAGGGGCTCCGTCTTAACCCGTATGCCGCTTTACATGTTTGTCAAGCTTGGAAAACAATGCGGATACAAGGCGTGATAGGTAGGGATAGCTATTTCAGATATTAGAATATAATGGAAAACGCCTGGACCACGTATAACAATAACCTGCCACGTGAGATCAAATTAAGTGGGTTCTGAGTTTCCCATGATCAGCATCAGGAGGTTTTTCTGATTACAGATGTCTCATCTTTGAAAACAAACAGCTCGGAGCTCTTTTAAGGCTAACATTGAGTGATGAGAACAAAAACCTGATTACACAGCCAGTGCGTGATCCCCGGAGGCATCAGGGCAGCATGCGGGGACTGCTCCCCACCGCAGGACGACGGTGCTCAGCGCATGTGGGAAGAGGTGTCCCGGACCACGGGGTCCCTGCAGTTTCCTTTCCTCCGAGCAGACTTCAAGTGTCAAGTACTTATCGTGGTACGATCCCCACGGCTGGCATAACCAAAATTCTAAGGAAGTCCACCAACATTCAGTCTTCTAGTTCACATTATTTTGCTAAATTGCAATTAGATATGGGAGCATTGTCTTTGAGGTTGATTTTTTAAATGACAACTCGGGGTAAATTTTATAAACACACACACACACACACACACACACACACACACACACACACACATATATATATACATAAATAGAACGACCATATGACTAGGCAGTTCCATTGTTCCATTGCTGGGAATATACATGAAGAAAACAGAAACAATGCGTGGAAGAGGTGTCTGTAGAAACGTTCTTTACAATGACCAAGACGAGGAAATGATCTCAGTGTCGTCAATGGATCCGTGGATAAAGACGCGGTGTGGCGTTATATATAGAACACAATATTGATTCAGCCACAGAAACACAGAAAATCCTGCCATTTGCAAAATCACGGAAGGGCCTTGAGGACATAACAAACAAGCGTTGAAATCCTCCAAATATAACTCTGGGTTTCTTTATTTCCTTGTTCATGTCTGTGAGGTTTTGTATCGTGTACGTTAGATTCATATACTCTACAAATTCATCACTTCACCACGATGAGACATCCCTCGATCCCTAGCAATATTGCTCGGTCAGAAGTCTATATAGTTTGATGTTCATGCAGATATCATCCCAGTGCTCATTCGATTATAATTTACATGCTATGTTTTCCCCACAGTTTTTCTTGCATTAGATATGTTATTATTTCATAAAGCAAAAATCTCCTTTTTTAGGTGTTAGGTTTATGGGGTTTTGATAAAGGTATTCAATTCTATGTGTACATGTGGATCCAGGTATAGATATAGATATGAATATAAGTAGATACAGATATAGATGATACCGATATAGATCAGCTATATTCTTCTTTAATTTTTAAAAGATTCAAAGAACTCATGTTTGATGGAATAAGGCTATGTGCTTAACCGTGACAGTGTAAGTGTCAAAGGGTCAAATCTTAGACATTTTATAAAACAAATAAAGCAGAATCTGGGTGATAAATACATTATAATATTTTTTCATATACTTATAATGTGCTCTATAAGAAAATAGGAAACATAAAAAGTCCTTTAAGGGGAAAAAAAGAGAATTGATATATAAACATACTGCATTTAATATTATGGTAAAAACCGCTAGATATAAACATCCTCACCTATTGTCAGTTTCAGAGGTGAAGTACAATTAGGATTGATGGCTTCTGATGATAGTTGTTTTTTTTTTTAAGGAAAATAGTAGATCTTTGTTGCTTTTACTCAGTTTACTGGTATTCAAAACCAGCACCTATACTGGTTTTGGTATATATTTTGCAGATATCATGCTGCAAAAGAAGAAAAGTAAATAAAAGCAAATATACAATAACCAAAATACAAACCATATTGAAGTTTCTCCTTTTAATGTGGGGTCACAGAATGCTGTCTAATATAAAATCTCTTGCCTGATCAGGCAGTGGCGCAGTGGATAGAGCGTTGGACTGGGCTGTGGAAGACCCAGGTTCGCGACCCCGAGCTCTCCAGCTTGAGCGCAGGCCCACCTGGCTTGAGCAAAAGCTCGTCAGCTTGGACCCAAGGTCGCTGGCTCCAGCAAGGGGTTGCTCGGTCTGCTGAAGGCCTGTGGTCAAGGCACATGTGAGAAAGCAATCAATGAACAACTATGGTGTCACAACGACAATGAAAAACTAATGATTGATGCTTCTCATCTCTCTCCGTTCCTGTCTGTCTGTCCCTATCTATCCCTCTCTCTGACTCTCTCTCTCTGTCCCTGTAAAAAAAAAAATCTCCCTTTGTGGCTAGATAATATCCTACTTACTCCCCCCCTCCCCGCCCCCGCAACCACACTGCATACTGAAGTGTCTTGACAACAGGATGGGCTTGATTTGGGTTTTCTAGATCGTATTCCATTTCTTTTTGAAAAGTAGAATTATTGTGGTCAAGCCAGTTCCAACATTTTTTCTTAAATGACTGCGTGTCATTCTTCTGTCACACATTGGCTGCTAGTAAGTCACGCATTCCATTGTGTGAGCAGCTGACACCCGTAGAACAGAACTCCCGCTTCGATTCTTCACTCTTGAAAATAAGGAGCTGGCACAGGAGGTAACAAGGTAAGAACTAACAATAGCGGATAAACGTGTGTCTCGCGTATTCCAAAGGAGACCCTCACAAAAGACCCACACTCAAAACTTTTCTTTCCGAAACTTAACCAGATTCTGGCATATTTTGAAGGAATGTCTGGAATTCTGTGTCTTACTGCTTAATGCATTCGAAAATACCTGAAGTATGTAGATGTAGAAGAAGAAACTGAGTAATACTTGCTGATTTAAGATCTACTTATGCCCTAACGTCTCTCCAGATTACATAGGTGTCGATCTTGAGAGCTACATGAGCAAGCTGCATCGTGAATCTGATGATACCACCGAACCGATCATGATGAAGCCCCGGTCATCATACGAGATGACGCCAGGAGGTGACGATGGGTCTGCAGGCACTCTTTTTGATAAACTTTATTAACCTTATTTCAAGGAAGTCAGGTTATATCTAGAGCGTACTCAGTAAACAAAACAGTTCACGTTGCTTTAGAAACAGAACACTTTGAATTTAAAGAGAATGACTTAATCTCTACGATAAGTGTGTTTTTGAGAAAGTTGATCGATTTGAAAATATTCTTGTCCAACGGTCAGAGTGCTTTCGTAGAGAAAATTACATCCCCTTTGTTGCAACAGAAACCCATCTGCAAAAAAAGTATTACTGAAAAGAAAAAGAGAGAGAGAGAATGAGTGATGAGCTGTGTGAAACAAAGTCATAGACTAATGTAACTTGAACATGGGTGTTGTAGTCCAACACCCTTAACTTACACGCGAGACAATCCAGGCGTGAGCTCGCGGAGGGAAGTTAAGGACGGGACTAAGCCTGAGTTCTCCCGATTTCAGATCAGATGTCTTTTCTTTTGAATCATGTAGGAAAACACCATGGTGGGCTGACGGCCATGTGGTCCTCTTGAGGAGGAGGGCGCTGGGACCAGGACGAAGAATGTGTGTGTCTCTCTGCAGCTCCATGTATCGACGCCATTACTGTAGGTTGAAAGCTACTCCCACTGAGTTTACAGATTTCCTATACTGGTAGCACACAGACAACAACACAAGAAAAGCCACCAGGGGCCAAACAGTGACAATCAAGGACGCATGCGTGAAGGAAATGTGGGTCGGCATGTGCTGCCATGGCCTCCAAAACACGTGATAGGTTTTGAAACAAGACACCAAACCGCACACAAAGCAAATCGCCGCCCCCCAAAACAACTAAACGAAACAGGCTGCAGTAAAGCATGGCTCTCATTCACGCACCAGTGCTGAGTGGGTAGAATATCACAAAGTCCAGGAAGAGGTACCCTGTCATCCTGTAAGTGCCGCTGAGCGGGAGATGGAGGAGGTGAAGTATGAGTGTCTTCTCTGTGTTTTTATCTTTCACTTCCTATTTCTGGTTTTTTTATTAAATACTAATCATGTCCACATATTAGTTTTCCAATAATGCCGTACTCCAAAATGATGCAATTGATCTATGCAATCGAAAGCAGTCAAGTCCACTTCTGTTCTGTCCTTTCCGAAATGTATGGACTTGGGTTAGACACCTGCAATACTTTGCGCCTTAGTAATTGCTTCTGGAGAGTCCCTGAAATGAAACAACTTGAGCTTTCAAGTTCTCTTTCCCACACGACCACGAGTGAATTCTATACGGGCAAGGAGCGTTGTTGAGAAATTGGGATGAATGGCTATTGAAGTGATTCAGTATGATTAAAATGGTTATCCTAAGTTGTTAACAAAGACCTTCAAAGTCTTCAATGGTGAACTAACAGTTGTAAGTTTTCACTTGTCTGTGAAACGTTCATTAAGACAGTCTGTTCTGACGACAGTAAGTTCGGCCAAACCACATATAACAGAATAGCTGAGGAAGCGTTCTCATTTGCATGTTTACAGGGAAAACGGTCATATATAAGCACTTCCCTGATCTTGATGACATACTCATTATCTCAGTGTCTCCCTGGGTCTCAAGTGGGCACTAAATTGTGAGGCAGGAGTAACCTCATTTGTCTTCTGTTGCATAGTGCAATGTTAGTGTCCCCTTGTCTAGGTGCTCTTGAACTACAACATAACTGTGCCAAGGATTTCAGTGACTTTCGGAGGCATTGACTTCGATAGTCCCTCCATATAATTATTAAGAGCAGCGATAAGTGTTATTAGTTCTAATATACTCACTCTTCAATTAGATAAGAAGTCCACAGGAACTGATTATTAAAAGCACTGAATGAGGGCTCAACTAATCTAAATTCCATTACTATCCCGGTCCTTATTAAACGTTTGGTCTTGGATTAGACACGTTTTGTTGTTGTTGCATTCGTAATTGCTTTTGGAGAGTCCACAAAATTAAATAACTTCAGCTTTCAACTTCTATTCCCTGCACAACCAGTGACTAGTGAATTCTATCCAAGCGAGGATTGTTTTTGAGACATTGGGTTGAATGGTTATTAAAGGTATTAGAGTGATTAAATATGATGAAAATAGGATCAAATCAAGTCATGTATCTGACTCTAACCCTTTCCCAAATATCTATTGTATAGTGAGACTTTAGATAGCATCAGTCTATAATAGGCTAATTTAAATGAGAAGAACAATTTCTTGCTGACTTACACAAAAAGCCCAACTATTTCTTTTAATACAGCTAAATTTCTGTAACATTTATACAATTGTTAATATATATATATATATATTTTACAGGGACAGAGAGAGAGTCAGAGAGAGGGATGGATAGGGACAGACAGACAGGAACAGAGAGAGGCGAGAAGCATCAATCATTAGTTTTTCGTTGCCGTTGCGACACCACAGTTGTTCACTGATTGCTTTCTCACATGTGCCTTGACCGCGGGCCTTCAGCAGACCCAGCCACCCCTTGCTGGAGCCAGCGACCTTGGGTCCAAGCTGATGAGCTTTTGCTCAAGCCAGATGGGCCCACGCTCAAGCTGGCGAGCTCAGGGGTCTCGAACCTGGGTCTTCCGCATCCCAGTCCGATGCTCTATACACTGCACCACCGTCAGGTCAGGCAAAATATTTTTCTTTTTTAAAAAATAACATATAAAGGATTTAAAGTAATAGCTCCCCAGTGAGTGTCTGTAATCCCTCCTTTTCCTATTTTCCGTATGTTTAAAGCACTGCTACTTGAGAGTCAATTATTTGCTATATAATGCTTACAGTTGTTCAACATTTTTCCTGTTGACTTCCAAGAAAACTAGCCTTATAAGATTGTTTATTTTTATCCTTCACTTCTTCAGAAGTTTGGAAGTCAGGATAAAAAATGAAGGTCCTAAGCCAGCTAAATGAGACTGATTACCCGCATGAGTTTCTGCAGAAATTCAGAGAGAGCTGGCAAGAGTAAAGCCATGTTCCAAACCTTAAAGAAACTGAAGTCATTACGGTCCCTGAAAATGGCTATAAGAAAAAAAAAAAGGGTTCTAGTTTATTCCACATTCAATTTACTGTTATAATACTCCCCTCCCAATACCAATGGATAAATTCATTCTCTTGAAGTTGAAAATTTTCTATAACCTCATCATTAAAGGCGTGTCTTCTGCCTTAGCAAGTGCAGCAGACACCGGAGAAACGGTGTGGCCACTGGCCGGAAGTCATGGGTTACTCCTGGGTCCCAGGGAGGAGATGAGCAGGAAGCAGTGGAGGCACAGACACCTCTCACTGGCGCTGGGTTTTGGGCTTGATGCTCCCAGGCTGGTTTCAGCTTAAACATTGTCCCTAAAATCTCTACCGAACATGACGTTAGCCTAGTTTTGGATGCTTTGTGTCCTGGCTCTTTCTTGGCCTGTTTTTGTATTTTGAAATGAACGTGCTGGTTGGCACGTGTTTAGAAAAAGGTCTGGTTCCGTTCAGATTGCAATTTGGCTTGGCAGTAAACCATTTGTCAGTAGGTCACTAAAACTCCCTGAGGAAGCGCACTGCCATTTGTTCCTAAGGTGACCTTCAAATTATTTGTTTTAAAGTTTTTTCACACCTAGGTTTGCTTGAAATGCAATTCTTCTGCCAAACCACCTCCTTTCTCACTGTTTCATCAGACCTTTGATGACGGTGAGTGTTTTCCCCTGTTACCAATATGGTCTGAATGATGCCCATGTTGATTGTAGCCACCATTCCACAGTGAAAGGTATTTCTCTATTATTAAAAGGTTATACACCTCCTTGAAGCTTTCCAGAATCCACAGTTACAAAATTTATTTAAGTTTTTTCATGCTTAATGTTTTCCTGCACAGAATATGGTGATATATGCATGATAAAGCTTATGACTTTTCAACATTCTCCTCCTCCATGATACACCCATCCTGTCAAATTGTCTACAGATGCACAGACTTCACCTGCCTGAGACATGACCGTGAGTCACTGTCCGTTCTTCCACCAAGCCTTGCATACACCTGGAAGGACCTCCCATCTGTGCATGCCTCTTTGCCACAGCGGGTTTTCAGTTCCGATGGGGAGCATTGGGGGAAATGGGTGTTATTATAGTGCAATTCAGATTATGAGCTCGAAGAGTGCAGGAATTTTGTATTCTGGGTTCAGTGAAAATGCCAGACACCGTCTTTACACCAAGGATGAATTGGGTTCACTTAATTCACATCGCTCTCTAGAATAACACTGTAGAGGAAACTCTGAAAATGAATAGAGCAGAACTCACTCACTCTACCTCACAAAGATCACCTACGGTGCAATAAGCCATTAGGTTAGAAATATAAACATGTGCATGAGCAGGCAAAGCCCAGATCATGTAATACACATAATCAGAATCTGAGGTGAAGAATGTGATTGTAAAATGGAGACCACATTTTCAATATAATACTGCAACAGGAAACATAACTGCTTGATTAATGTAGAGAGAAGACTCTCGTAATTTATGTAGAGATATAACTACCATAATTGTACAAGACAAAGCCATTCTGCACACCATCTTCCTTGACCAGCCCTGGCCCTGATCTGTGCTTCTCACACTACACTGCATATGCCCCAGTGCCCCACAGGTTTGGTTCCGGGGCGATAAATAACTGAATTTCAGGGCACCAAGGATAGTCTTCATTTTCCATTTACAAGACTCAAATGATCCGTTTCTGTATAAAAAGCAATATAAAGTAGTGATGAAAGCAAGAATCTGCATCTGAAGCGCACAGCTTACTACTGCTGTGTCGCTGGGTAGATAGATACGCCGACCTCTCCCTGTCTCAGGTCACTCACTGTGGAACGGATTTCCCCTCCCCCCTGAAGGTCCGATGGGCTCTAACGTGCACGTGAGATGTTTTGCGCCAATCCTGGCTGATGGAAAGCATCGGATAAACACAATTCCTTGTGAAGGTTCTTGTATGTGTTACAAGGAGATTTGTCCAAGATTTCACTTGAGTTGTGTTCTACGTCAATGCGTACATTTCAAAATTGTCAGATGCCTCTGGGCTGCTAAGATCTTCGTGTGGCTACTCCTCTTCTCCCTGTGGAAGGCCATGCTTTATCGGAAGCCGGAAACCATTTCATACTATCTTTCTAGTACGTTACAGTCGCTTCACTTATCGCGTGTTAAAAAGATTATTTTGCAATTTCAAAATAAAATGATGACTTATATACACATCCAAGATAAGAAGCATCTGTAGATTAACAGGAGGGCAATCTGAAGTAGGCACGTGATAATATAAGTAAAAATAAATGAGGTTTCTGCTACATAAAAAGTCGGATAAAACTCAGAAACAGTAAGGTCATCTTTGCACTGGAGTTTAGGGTCATTTTATTACAGGATTTAGTCAGTATAGGGCACAAGAATCTATACATTGCAGTTTGCACTTCAAGTGATTATCTTGTCCGTGAGATTTTGTAATGATGCGTCTGACATCGAATCACCATGTCACTATAATATTGCTATAAAGGCGGCATGTGAGTGTGAACTATGCCGGGTCTATTACACGGACCCCAGCCAGTATACGGACCCCAGCCAGTACACGAACCCCAGGACTCACCCTTGAGACATTTCAAGCTCAGCGGACACACAGAGCAGAGCTCGGCGCTGGGGCAGCCTCAGCGTCTTGGGCAACGCTCCTGGGAAGCCAACAAAGACCGACGTTTCAATGACAAATCTTTTTCTACTTTACTCCCAAAAGACGACACTTAAGCAGCTTCAGACCGCTGTTCCCAACTGAGCTTCTAAGGCATGCATGATCATAGGGTGTTTATTAATTGACACAGAGGCTGGAAATTTTAAACCACCTATGGAGTGAGGGAAGATGTGATCGTGGTGAGGCTGAGAAAGACGTACCGGGAGGTGGGAAGGCGGAGGAGCCCCTCCCAGGTTCCGACGATGGGATCGTGGGAGTCCTGGCTGCCCACGGGAGACCGTAGTCGCGTGGGGTTGAAGCGAGCACCTTAGAATGCCGAGCCCCGTCTAGGAATCTCTGTGTGAAGACTCTCCCCGTCAGTTCTACAGAAACCTAAGTTATCACTCTATTTCTTAAAAGGTTGTACTCTGTTATACCTGTAGGAAAAACAGTGTCCACTTAGGAAAAAAAAAAAAAAAAAGTCCGCTGATTTTATTTTGGCAATTACCGCTATTTACTCTTGCAGGAACATGCGATGTTAAGCTTATTTTTAATTTAACTACCAATTGATTAGAAAAAAAAACATTCATTCTACCTCCTTGTGTTCTTGGTGATAAAGGTATTCTACGGACGTAGGGGTGAGTTCTTTCCAAAGTAATTTCCTTGTTTAAATGGGGCCGTAAAATTGGATTCCTTAATAGGGACGCAATAAAACCGGACGGCTTCATCATCTCCTAGGGCACACGCCCAGGACGTAGGGTATCTGAATCCCGTGCTCACGCCCTAAGGTGGGTCTGTCAGGCGTGCATCTCTGGATCCACAACACGAAACACTAAAGGAGAGAGAGCGAGTGATTTTATTTTCAAGCCAGTGGGTAGAGCCTACGCTCTGACCTCCTTGGTGAAGAAGGACTCTGTCTACGCCAGCACTTAGCTGTCCTGCTTAGCTGTCCACACCCTGTACCCCATGCTCTGTTGGGGCCCTATGAAGTTGACTGCATGTCAAAATCACCAGGGCAGCTTTCAAATCATGCTTAGGCTTTACACATGCACACATGCACCCACACATGCACACACGCACACACGAGTAAGGTGAGTTTTTCTATACTGCAAGCTCATTGTAAAGAAGTGTTTACACTCATTGGTATTAATAATCCAAAGACTGCCCCCCCCACGACATAACTGTAATAGTCTGAATACTTGTTGATTTGGTTCAAAGCTTTTGCATAGACACGCTTACTTTATTCGTTTTAGTTTTTGTGGTTAGCTTTTAAAAGATAGGCTCCTTGCAACAGAGTTTTAAATTTTTTATTTTTTTTTAATTCATTTTAGAGAGGAGACAGAGAGAGAGAGAGAGAGAGAGAGAGAGAGAGAGAGAGAGAAGGGGGGAGGAGCTGGAAGCATCAACTCCCATATGTGCCTTGACCAGACCACTGCAGGGTTTTGAACTGGCGACCTCAGTGTTCCCAGGTCGGCACTTTATCCACTGCGCCAACACAGGTCAGGCGCAACAGAGTTTTAAAAGTTTCATGGTGAAAGGACAATATGTCTCCTTTGTTGCAATAACTAATGCTCTGTATGTGAAATAGGCGATCACAGGCATGTAGAGGCATTTTTAGCCCTTAATCTGTATTCTTACAAATGCATATGTAATAGAGATTTTCAAATAGAAAATACAAATCTTCTGTGTTTGTGGCTTTCTCCTCCCCTGCATGGTCTTCTAGTATTTTATTATAGTTATGAAGAAAAATCCAGAAAAGCCCCATAAAAAGAAGTAGCCCCTGGGGAGTGTGACAAGAGCTTTCGTGGGAAATAGGACATGATCATTTCTGTGTCCCCTACACGTCTGCTGTCTCATTTGTTCCCACGTGGAGTACTCTGACTAGTACGGCGATTCTAAAATGCATAAAAACAGAAGACAGTGATAGAAGTTAGATATGGCTTCCAGAGGTGAGAGGGGTATTGATTAATGCAACAGCAGGGAACTTTCTGCAGCGACAGTAAAGTTGTATATATTGATATGGATGGTAGGTATATAGAGCTACATGTATCTCAAGTGTTATTGAGCCAAACACAAAACGTCCTCATTTTCCTTTAGGTAAATTATACTGCAATAAATAGAATGAGAAAAACAGCAGGGAGAATGTCTGGTACTCGTTGGACATTGATTTGATTGCACGGATATAAGGCACACCACAAATATTTGCTATTATAAACACAAGTGATCGTTTGTCGAGTCTATAACGATCCGGAAACAGTTAATGTCATTGGCGTGTGTATCAGGGAGGGCTCGTGCAACTGTTCATTTTTTCAGTTAATAACAGAAATCTACAAACAGTGACTTAAAATCTCGGTCGTCTGACTTTGTGGTGCTCCCACTGGGCGGGGAGCCTGGATTCACCTTTTTGTTCTTTTCTCTGCATGCCCCCTCCCCTGAGCCACGGCCACGAAATGGCTGCCTCAGCTCTAAAACATTGGGCCTGCGTTCAAATCTAGAAGAGGAGAAAAGATTCCCCAACGCCTGTCCGTTTTATTAGAAAGCTGAGCGCTTTCTGAATGCCTAGAATGTACTTGCCTTTATAAAGGCAGGTGAGCGAGTGTCTTTGAACCTCTTTAATGGGAGGTAGACACGACCATAGCTATGTCATCAGCAAATCGACAGGGCCAGCGAGTGTATGATGTTTATGTATGTGATCTTGTCATTCTACCCAGTGAATCACGCTCGTTCGCCACATAGGTACCCACGGCCACCTATCTGCTCAGGGGATTTCAGATCCCTGGTAGGCAGCAGACATTCCGTGTACCAAAAAATCTGTTCACATATTTGATCAACTGATTTTCATCACAGATTCTCTCGTACGAGACCGAGAACATCATTAAAGACCTAGGAGCCCTGCTCCAATCCGGAAGACGGGGGGGGGGGGGGGGAGCTGTAGCAGCCCCTCCCCCACCTGTGCAGCCAGGGGGTCCTGGGCATGCGGGGGCTGGTGCCCTGGGTGGAGGCCGCCGGGACTGCACCGCTCTGGCTCTGACCGAGAACCCTGCCTGCATTACCGGCTGCCCAGTGACTCAGCCTCTGACTTTCTTCCCAACAGTGAGATTTTCATGAAAAAATTGTTTTGAATTTTTTTTTTTTTCTTGAAAGGGAGAAATGTAATATGCAGTCTGACATGCTGGCAGTCTCGTTTTTCAATTATGGAGACCCGACTTCAAGAAATATAATGTCTCGTGTCAAATAAAAAATGAATTCTGACCATCTATTTTCTACGTTAGGAAATGGACTGACGGCAGAGAAAATTAAATGTGACAGACGGAGGACGGGGACACGAACGTCCTACTGATGCGGAAACAGGGGCCCCCTCACACTGACGGCAGGGGCGAGCCTGAGAGCCCTCCCCATTCCTCCCGCTGTGCGCTGCGGGTCTGGGTGCCCAGCGCGTGTCTTCATCAAAGACATCATTTTCATGAAGGCATCCTAATTATTAGGGGTGCATTCTAAGGGCGTGAGCTAGGCAAATGCCCACAGGCTGAAATAGTCCTAGCCACTGGCGGGTCCTTGCTGCCAGGAACCGCTTTGGAAGAGATGCCAATTGCATCCACTACCATTTGTCATCACTTTGACTGACTGATGTGTACGAGAACTATTTCTGAATCTTCCCCACCTTGTGTGGCACTTAGGGTACGTGGGCGGAGTAGCTCATGATGTGGTCCAGCTATTCTTTTGTCTCCGTCTCTTCTGTTGGATAAAATAACACCATGTATCATGGCACACGGGGTTTTGAAGGTGACCCTCGCATTGATCCTGAAGGGGACGGTCGTCAGGAGGAGACCTCGTTACATTTCACAGGGACCTGGTCTCAGCTCAAAGCGCGTCATAGGAGAGGATCTGAGAGAGTTACATTTACTCCAGCTGTCTTCCACTAACGCGCCTTGTCTTGAAATACGGTACTCGACTAGGGCTGTTCATCAGAATGTAATACGACGGAGATTTTCTCTTTCAATTAATAAACATATCACTCATTGATTGTTATGCAGTTGCTGTTAATAAAGTTATTTTCTCTAAAGGGTTCATAACCACTGCTGAGGAAAAAAAACCCAAAAACTTGGGTCATCAACCCAAAAAGGTTTTTGAACATATTCAAGGCAACCTAACTGAGAAATATATGTGTAAATGCCTAATATTTATGTATTAAAAATTGCCATTATTAGTAATCTTGTTGCATTGAGTTGAAAATGCAGATGAAGAATCTGATTTCTGATATGGGAATTTCTAGTATTTTCAGACTGTTCTTTTATATCACAGGTAGAACACCCTCCATTTTTTGAATCCTTAATGGTTTCTGGTCCTAAATTCTGCATGTAAATTTCATGCCTGTAGTTTGATTTGTGATGCTAATTAGAAGATGTATAGTTAGTCAGTCATCATGTGAAGCATTCTAGAACTAAACTAGACTCTACAACACTGGTAAGTTTTAGAATTATGTAAGAAAAGGTTTTAAATAAATACTAAACAAAATGCAATTTCAAGACATGTATGTAGCATAGAGGTTGTAAAAAATGTTACAGAAATATTATCAGAGAATAATTTAAAGTAATTTATTTCAGCAGAATACACTATATTTATTAGATAAATATTTTTATTGAGGTATAATTGGGGTATAATGTTATATTAGTTTCAGGTATACGACATAATTCAGTATTTGTGTATGTTGAGTAACGATCACTACAGTAAGTCTAGCTAAGAACCATCACAGCATATAGTTACAATATTTTTTCCTGTGATGAGAACTTTTAAGATCAACTCGCATAATTTTTAATTATTTCCATGTCTGTGTTTTCTCTTGCGTTTCATGCAATGTGTATTATAACACTTATCTAAGTTTTATGGTTTTTGAATTTATTATTTTCAAAGAATCAGTTTTTAGATTTAACAATTATGTCTATTGTTCTTTATCTTTAAATAAATATTAAGTTTTTATTAATTTCTTTATTCTACTATTAGATTTATCATTTGGGGTGTTTTTATCCTCATGATTTAAATATATAGTTCAGTTATTTTCAATCTTTTTCTTTTATTATAAATGCATGTCAAGCTATATATTTAAATTTTTTCTTTCTTTCTCTTTCTTTCTTTTTCTTTTTTTTTTTTTTGAGAGGCAAGGAGGCAGAAACAGACTCCCACTTGTGCCCTGACCAGGATCCACCCAGCAATCCTACTAGGGGCCAATGCTCTGCCCATCTGGGGCTGTTGCTCCATTGTTCAGCAACAGAGCTCTTCTTAGCATCTCAGGTGGAGGCCATAGAGGTATACTCAGCACCCAGGGCCAACTTGCTCCAATCAAGCCATGGCTGTGGGAGGAGAGAAGAGAGAAAGAATCGAGAGGGGAAGGGGTGGAGAATCAGATGGGTGTTTCTGTGTGCCTTGACCAGGAATCGAACCTGGGACATCTCTATGCCAGGCTGTTGCTCTAACACTGAGCCAACTTAGCAAACACTGAGCTAAAATTTTCTAGTGTTTATTATACTATGACATTGTGGCTAGAAAACATGTCCTTATGATCTTTTCTTTTGATTACAAAGAATCTTTACAACCTAACATAGAATTAACTTTTTATAGTTTTTATTTTATTTTATTTTTTTAAATTTTTTGACTCTCTGGTTACTGCGTGTGCTGTATTATGTGTGGGGGGTGGTATAAGTATCAGCTCAACCGTGTTTCTTGTACTACGCCAATAACACACATTCCTACTCATTTTTGCCCAATGCATTACTAAATTAGAGAGGAGTTTGCTAGTGCCTGTAAGGATGAACAATTGACTATTTAAATGTAGCTATCTACACCCTTCATTTTCTCTTTTCTCTGTTCTCTTTCTTTTGTGGTCTAGACATACCTCAAGCTCTGCCGATCTTATTCATTTTTCTAAGCTATGATCTCACTGCAACCCCCAATTTAGTCCTGACAGCCACTTGGGGCATCTGACCCAGGGAGACTGGCTCCGCTACCCACTGCCCATTGTAAGCCGGGGGCACCAGGTCTACCGTTTCTGCTGAACTAGATACAGTGTTTAATGTAAGAGAGTTCCAGGTCATTCTCCAAACGCTGTCCTCGTCTCCTCGCTCTTTCATTTGATTCCTTGGTCACTTGGGTCCTCCGGCCTTTATGGTTGTGTTTTCCTGGGAATTCTTTGAGCTGCAGCCTCTAAACTCCCATTTCTCCTTCGGGGTGGGCATGCTACTCTCTATCATTGGGACATCACTCGGAATTTCCTGTTTGCTGTTTGTGCTCTTTTCTCCCCCCAGACTTCTGACTCATCTCCAGTTACGTCACGGGAGTGGGATAGAAAACAAAGTATAGATAGATACTGATACATGGTTGCTTGATCAAACATCCCACCCACTAAATGTCATAAAAAATTAATCATTTCACTCTCTTTTCCTTGCTATATAAAATACTAGTAGGGATTACTTTTCTGTGTACGTGATAAGCTTCTAGTATAATTTAAATAATTAAAATAACATGGTGGATTACAAATAAGTGGAAAAGGCAGACGGTCCTTTTCTTGTGTAATAAGTGGTCTTATTTTCCGACCTTGGCTCAACAGACCTGACGATGCCCAAAGGTGAGGTTCAGATGTATCCACTTCTGTTTTTTAAGTCAGAAAAAGACGTTATATAACATTTTTGTTGTTATTTTTGCCTTCAGGAATTTGTCTTTAGCTGGGCTTTGGGAAGAGGCCAAAACACAGCTCATAGCTTCAAAGCATTAAAATAAAAATTTATAGGTTAGTGGCTCTTGGGAAAAAAAAAAAGGATTTTTAAAAACGATAAAGAGATAAGTCTTACCTCTAAAAAACATACACAAGGTCCTGCAATAGCAATACTATTGTTTTGAGCTCTAGAATACAGTACAAAAATAAATAGGAAAACAAGATTGAAGACGCCTAACAATTCTCCATCTCCAAACTACTACAGAGTCTTCTTCCTGCCTCCCTACTTCCTGTCACCATCCTAGTCAAAGCAGCGTCATAGATTCCAACATGTCAGTGTGACATCTTCCCCCCTGGTGTGCGGGGACTTCCGCCCCTCTCCAGTACATTCCCCACACCACACCCCAGATGCTCTTCTCAAACTATGAATCTGATCCTGCCGATCATGGCCGTGTGCCTTCCAGTCCTACCCAGACCCACCCCAGGGAGAAGGCCGCCCAGGGGGAGGCCCTGCGTGTCTGGGGGTGTGGGTCACTTACCTCAGTCCCTGCTGCTCGCACGCTCTCTCATCAGAGCTCCACTGGTCCTGTTTCTTTGCTTGGACACGGCCTGCTGTTTCAGCCAATGTGCTGAGCCTTCAATTTGGACAGATCCACCCATCTACAACCAGATGGATAAATATTTATAAATATCTTTCAGATAGCACAGGACCTGGCAAAATAATGAGTCATGAAACCAACAATTGAAGGGAGGGTTGGAGCCCACAGGGACAGGTGTCCCGCAGAGAAACTGGCTTTGGCAGGAGGAGGCGTGCTGACCCCCCGGGGCGTCCGCAGACAACTCCCCAAGTCCCCCACGTGACACGGGTCACGCTCCCCAGGACAGGAGGCTCAGGATAGGTGTCCTCTGTGGCACCAGTCACATGCATAGCAAATAGTGCACTGAACGATCCGTGATCTAGAGCTCCTTTATTCTAGAAGAGCAAAGGTTGTTTGTTTTGTTTGCACATAGTAGCGTCTGGATAAGTATTTGCTGCGAGACTGCACACACGTGTGAGTTAATTCACCTCGACATTCCTCAAAACTGCCAAAGAAATGTAAACTGCATTTCCCACTTTACGGGGACCTGCAGTAACTTGACACTTGAGCCAAAGGGAATCTTCTCGAGGAACCACACGGAGGACGGACCGATGTGCTTTGCTCGATTTAGAAAAGCAGCATGCGTGGGGGTGGTTTTAGGAGCCTCCGGACCTCGAACCCCAGGCACCCGGTGAGCACAGTGAGCACAGTGATTGCTCAAGACGGACGCTCCAGCCAGAGCAGCGGACAGGCCGCGCTTGACCTCTACGGGAGAGAAAGGGCGCCAGGATGGCATTTTGCCCGAGCAGCGCCCAGAAAACCTTTCTCTCCTATCAATGCGGTAATTAGACACCCGGCATTTGCACAGGAGGCTGGTCCGCACCGCTCAGACACGTTAATTAGATCACTGAGAGTGGCGTCCACCACAGTCCCTCCTGTACAGGGATATTTCTCTACCGTGAAGTGCGTCTCTACAAATATGATGAGACCCAGAAATCTGATAACGGCATTGATTTCTCACAAGTTTCTACAAATACTTATTGATATGTCAGCTATAGCTGAAGATCTGATCTGTCATGCTGATGGGAAGGTCCTGGCTGTGTGTGGCTACACAGGAAATCTCTACGCCTGGTTAGGTTCTTAGGTTTACGTTGGGGCAGGGGCAGAATTTACTTTATTTACTGCTTTCTGTTGAAAATGATCATGGGCCTATAATTCTCTTTCTTTGTAGTGTCTTTATCTGGCTTTGGAATTAGGATAACGTATGCCTTGTACAATGAGCTTGGGAGTCTTCCCTCCTCTTGAGTTTTTTGGAATAGTTTTAGAATATTTTTTAATCCTTTTATTTATTAATTTTAATGGGGTGACATTAATAAATCAGAGTACATATGTTCAGAGAAAACATCTCCAGGTTATTTTGACATTTGATTATATTACATACCCATCACCCAAAGTCAGATTGTCTTCCATCGCTTTCTATCCGGTTTTTTTGTGCCCTTCCCCTCCCCCTCCCCCCTCTTTCCATCCCCCTCCCCCCATAACCACCACACTCTTACCCATGTCTCTTAGTCTCATTTTTATGTCCCACCTATGTATGGAATCATATAGTTCTTAGTTTTTTCTGATTTACTTATTTCACTCAATGTAATTGTTAACATTATATTGGAGTAGTTTTGAATAGTGTGAATTCTTCTTTGAGTCTTTGGTAAGGTTCTCCTGTAAAGCCATCAGGTCCAGAGCTTGTGTTTGTTGGGAGTATGTGATTATGGATTCAATTTCCCTAGCTGTAATCTGTCTGTTCAGATCATCTGATCCTTCCTGACTCAGTTTTGGAAGGTTATGTAGTTCTAGAAATTTATCCATTTTGTCCAGACCGTCCAATTTGTTGGCATATAGTTGTTTGTAACATTTTCTTACAATCCCTTGTATTTCTGTGGAGTCAGTTGTTACTTCTCCTTTATTTCTGATTTTATTTATGTGGGCCCTCTAATACATCTGGTAAGGGGTTAATATCCAAAATTTATAAGGAACTTATATAACTCAACATCAAAAAAATAACCTAATTAAAAAATGAAACAAAACCCCAGACACTTCTTCAAAGAGGACACACAGGTGGCCAATAGGTGTATGAAAAGATATTCAATGTTACTAATCATCAAATAAATGCAAATTAAAACCAGAGTAATGTCTGACCTCACACCTGTCAGAATGGCTATCATCAATAAATCCGCAAGCAACAAGTATTGGTGAGAATGTGGAGAAGGAACCCTCGTGCACTGTTGATGGGAATGCAGACTGATGCAGCCACTGTGAAAAATAGTATGGAGTTACTTCAAAAAGTTAAAAACGGAACTGCTTTATGACCCAGTGATTCCACTCCTGGGGATATATCTCAAGAAACCCAAAACACTGATTTGAAAGAATACAAGTACCCCCATGTTCATTGCAACATTATTTACAGCACCCCAGATCTGAAAACAGCCCGACTGCCAGTCAGTCAATGAGTGTACAAAAATGCTGTGGTATATATACTTTTTGCAACAGCATGGATGGACCTGGAGAGTTTTATGCTAAATGAAATAAACCAGCCGGAGAAAAGACAAGTACCATATGATTTCAATTACATGTGGAATCTAATGAACAAAATTAACTAACAAACAATAGGAACAGGTTCATAGATTCAGAGGACAGACTGACAGCTGTCAGAGGGGAGGGGTTAAGAGCTGGGTGGAAAAGGGAAAGAGATTAAGCCAGAAAATAAACTCCTTATAGACAGACTGCAGTGTGGTGATGACCTGAGGGAACGGGGGGGGGGGGGGGGGGGGGGAGCGGGAGGAGGAGGTAAAGGGAGTAAGTGCTGATGGAGAGAAACTTTCCATTGCGGGGAACACACAGTACAATATACAGATGAGGTACTGAAGAGTTGTACTTCTGAAACCTATATAATGTTGTAAACCGATGTCACTCAAATAAATTCAATAAAAATAAAGAAAAAGAAAATCATTGTTTTTTTTACTTAGAAAATAAGACTGGGCTTGTTAGATAGTTTGGCAATCTGCATACACCTTCTTTCACTTTAGAAAGACATTAGTACAAACCCGCTGGACAGATCCCGTGTACCGAAACTGTTATTGTTGATTTGAACACAAGCTTGAAAGAGACCCACTCTTCATGCTTCAGAAGTCCCCAAAGCTGCCTCTTCCACAGATGACAAATCCCTTGACTTATCCATTCACTTGACAATAATCAGTCGCAGTGTGTTTAAGACACTCCGGCTTTTCGACAACTGAGGGCGAAGTTCAAACATATTTCTGTGCTTCAGGGGTCTTTTTTTCATACAGAGGCCACTGTGTTGTGTCTTCTGCTTTGCCATCCTGTCTTCCCAGACATCCTGCAGAATTGCGTGCTATCGGAACTTGATCTTACCTGCTTCCTGCGCATCAGGGCTCAGATCCCTGTCTCCGTAGTGCGTCCCTGGATCAGGTCCCCACCATTCCATGTTGCCAAACATGAGAGGTCCCCCTTTACACATCTGAATAGCTAGCTCCAAGACCATGTGTTGTACGTGGGTAGGGTGTAGGATGGTCTTTTGTCTTCTTCCTTCTTTTGTCCCTGGAGTCCAGCCTATGCTTACCTCATAGGAATGAGTACATTTTGACCGGAACCCACCCTCTATAGGACCCGGGACATTTTGCTTAGGTCTACTCAGGAGAAAGAGATGGGCTCCTAGGGGCTATATTAATGAGGATGATGAATTTTAATATCAAGCCATGGGATAAAGGTCCACTTGGAGGATGCCATTAAAATTCTACCTGCTTACTTCTATCTCTCAGAACCCTTGACTTTTTCCATAGCTGCTTTTCCCTAGCCCTCCCTTTCTCATAAATGTTAATCCCGTTCATGTATTATGGAATGTTCCAGCAGCTTCAGCAATCTCAACACTGCCCCCCAAAATGCAAGTGCCCGAGCTCCGCCAGTCCTACCTTTGGATCCCCCAGCTTTCCCTGATCCGGTTCTCAGCGCACCCTTCCCCCCCCCCCCGCCCCCTCCCCCCCCAGAGCGTGAGGATATGAAGTGTGAGATTAATCCTGGCGGTGAGAAAACTCGAACATTCTGGGAACTGCACGACTCTCTTCCCTCCAGGGGCTGCCTCCGCCACCCATTTTGCATTTCCTGTGAGTAGAAGTGATTCAGATCAACTTTCATCGTTTCAGACGCAATCGCCCAATAAAGCATTTTCTGCCACCCCAGGAACATCAAAGGGCACTTTTCTTTGCCAGGCAGGAGCCCTTTGTAAATTGGAAACGTATCAGGGACGATTGTCAAGGAAGTCTGTAAAACGCGCCCCTTTCTGCGAAGCCTCAGCAATTCTTCTTTCAGAAAAGACATTAACCCAAAGCAATGCTCCGAAGATGTCCCCGGGAGCGTGCAATTGAATTAATTTATTTGTTTTATGATATTTTACAGTTAGTCATGGAAAAGACTTTCACTCTTTTTTTTTTTTTTTTTCTTGTCTGCTCATTTGGATAATGCTCTCACTGCCATAAATCCCAGCTACGGGGACAGAGATTGCTCGAGGATGCTGATGTGACAGCCTCTAAGTAGAGCGTAGGGGGGACGCGCTGGGCTCACCCTTCGGTCTGCTCAGTCTACCTTGGCTTCTCTGCCAGTGTGACGGCTGGCTCCTTGTCCAGATACCATTCATGCTGTGCGATTAATTTTGCCGATGAAAAATGGACAAATAGCTGTTATCAACCCATCGGGAGCATGTTGAGTTCTTCCCAATACAGGCACATTGGACAGATCTTGATGAAATGCCCCAAAGTCTAACCAATGCTTTGTATTTTTGTTTGTTTGTTTGTATTTTTCTGAAGTGAGAAGCAGGAAGGCAGAGAGACAGACTCCCACATGCACCTGACCAGGATCCACCCGGCATGCCCACCAGGGGGTGATGCTCTGCCCATCTGGGCTGTTGCTCTGTTGCAACCGGAGCCATTCTAGCACCTGAGGCGGAGGCCATGGAGCCATCCTCAGTGCCCAGGCCAACTTTGCTCCAATGGAGCCTTGGCTGCAGGAGGGGAAGAGAGAGACAGAGAGAAAGGAGAGGGGGAAGGATGGAGAAGCAGATGGGCGCTTCTCCTGTGTCCCCTGACCAGGAATTGAACCTGGGACTTCCACATGCTGGGCCGACGCTCTTCACTGAGCTAACCGACCTGGGACCAATCAATACTTCGAATCCCTCTGATTGCTGGAGATGTGGTGGGTGGAATTATCCTGTGCATTGCTCACAGTATCTTGATTATTAGAACAGAAGACTATAAATGCATTTTTTTCTTAATACTGAAAACTTGGGCTAGATATATGAATGTATGGAGACCTTCTTTCCCCTCCACAGACATACAAGTGAATTTCTCCAAATCTAAGAACCTGAAAGTTTTACTACTTGTCTCAAGCAGTACGTTACTCCCTGTTTCCTGAAGTTACTTCCATCACTATGAGTATATATATAATGAAAAGCTTTCTTCAAGTGGCCGTTTGGTGAAGTTTTCCTGTCTAAGTAAGACTGTTCCCAAATGTAGAGGTTTAATATTTTATGTTGCCACAGGCATTTTTATTAAGAAAATGAAGATAACTTCTGACTATGTTTTAATTTAAAAAAAATATGCTTTGGTTTTTTAGCTGGGTTTTTTTCCCCCTTAAAGGTCAACGCAACTTCTATATCACAAAGTTGTACACATTTAGCTCAACAGTTTTGAACTAGTAATTTGAATAAAGCGATTCCTGTTCTCTAGCAGGGTTTGAGACTATGTTGCTAATTATGGCACATGTAAAAAGAGCCAAGTTTGTTGGAAGTTACCCACGCGGTACTCCAAACATTTTTTTTTTTTTTATCAAGAAATATCTGCTTGGTCATTCCTCCAAAACATTTTGATTTCTGTACTGCGTCTTGGCGTCTAAATATCTAAGATGTTTATGATTTTTTTTTAAAAAACATCACATTTAATTTTTAAAATATAATGACTCGTGGAAGCAGTCTGATTTGTGGTTTAGCATTTTCTCACTCATGGCTGCTCTCGAAGCCTCATGCCGTGATGCCCACTTAGGGCTTTTCTGGGCTAAATCGTGAAGAAAGGAAGCCTCATTTGTGATGTCCCATCCACTGTTGACGAGTACCAATCCCAGGAGACAGGGCTGGTTAATTTCGCCTTTTATGAAAGTCCGTTGCAGCCTGTACTTCCCTTTTGATAGAACCCATCAATCCTCTATGATCATTTGCTCCTGTAATGTTTTATATCTTTCTGGTCCGTAACCTCCATAGAGTCAAGGGCCATTTATTGTCACTGCTGACTGCCAGCACCTAGGACAACCCCTGGACCATTTGTCTGTTGTTATTGCACCAGGAACATGCCATTTATGTCTTTTATTCATTCAGCAAATATTTATTGAGTGCTTCTAATGTGCCAGGCAGGGTTCTAGATGACAAATACTTAGCAGTGAACAAAGCAGACAATAAGTCCCGTCTTCACGATGCTGCCGTTTTAACAATGAGATTTATTACAGCTATTTTTGCAATTTTCCCACTTCTTAGCTCCTTCGAATCCTTATTTTCCCATATAAATTTCCAAAGAAGATTGATGAGTTCCTCAAAAATTTTCAGCTGAAATTTTAATGAGAAGAGCATTACATCGCTACATTAATTTAGGGGGAAATAAATCAATATTTTAGTAATATGTCATCTCATTGATTTATTTCGATCTTTCTTGATCTTTGCCTCCTTTTGTGCTTCAGTGTATAAGTTGCTCATTATTAGACTCCTTATTGTACATTTATTATGAATATTTTGTTTCCTATTACACTACAGACAGATTGTTCATTTTGGAATTTATTCAATACATTTCTTGAACTCTCATTAATCATGACAGTTTGATGATTGTGTTTGCTGCATGTATAGATGAGCTATCATTTGCACATAATGATGTTTGTTTTTCTCTTCTCTGGAAATCATTGCATAGCTTTTTCTCCTTACGACAATGGCATGGACCTCTATTTTCTCTTGAACGGTAGAGGTAAAGACACACATGCTTGTCTTCTTCTCCTCTTAAGGAGAACGAGGCTACAATTTCTTCATCAATTATAATATTTGCTGTAGATTTTTGATGTGCTACTTTTATGAGGTTAAGAACATCCGGTTTTATTTCTAACATGTGTGTTTTTAAAAAATCCATAGTCATCGAAAATTATTTTTTGCTTTCTTTCCTGAATGTACAAAGATAATTACGCGCTTCCCTCCTTAAGTTTTACATATTACATTGGTATGTTATCAAATACGGAACTATGTTTCTCTTCTTGAATAAATACTACTTTTATGATTTTGGGAAGTGATGGCCCATCAGTGTGACTCGATATTGTCAAATATTTCCAGATGACGTTTGTCATCATTCGGCCAAGCTCCCCTCTAACAGGTGTATGCTTGAATGGGATTTTCATACAATATTTAAACTTTGTTTCACTTTTGATGATCAGGGGCCCATGGCTGATTTGACTTCACGGTGTCCACATTGAACGGTGAGAGCCCTGACTGGCACAGTCTCAGAGGCTTTGATTCTTCTATGAGGGGCACGCTACCTGCCCTGTGCAGCAGGTGAAGTGGGCGTGCCCATGAGGGTCAGGGTCCAAGTGTTCGTAATAGCTTTTCCTAGTTATTTATAGTTCACAGTTGTTTACTCCTCTGGCCCCTCCCACCTAATTTGATGGCATGTCTTGAGATGTCTGATTGAAGCGATAGCATGCTGGGCAGACACCTCAAGACAGAAACGGACTCTCCACACCTGAAAAAAGGTGGCCCTCACGTCTTCTGGTTCACAGACGTGATTTCCTTCTGCCATCCTCAGAAATCACAGGTTCAAGGTATCTGATAGAACTGAAGGTGTCCCCTAAACTTCCTCATTTGGGGCTGGGGAGGTCACTTCCAAACCTGTTACTTACATCCCTGCTGCACAATCTATGTCCAGTCTGGTCATTCTGCATCAGGGAGGCCCCTCCTCTCTGTGTCTGACCTGAGAAATGGCCACTTCCCGCACTGCCCGCTGCTGCTGGACTGGCCTCTGTGGCTCCAGGTGCCTCTGCTTTGCTTGATTCTACACTAACATTAAGAGTTATCTTCTCCGGGCCAGGATTAATCATCACTGTCTTTCTGAGAGCCCTCAAAGGCTCACAATAGCCACTTACGTTAAATTGAAACCTCTTATTTTAAGACCCAGAACAAGTTTGTATTTTGATTTAGTCCACTGGTCTCTCTTCTTGCTCCGTTCCAGCCACTGTTCTCAGTTTCTGCTAAATAAATACACTTAAACAAACTAACCTTTTATCCCTCCTTTGAAGGAGTGCTTCCTATCTCCTCCTTCACATCTCTCTTCAAGTCTCGCCTATCGCCTGAAATACTAACGTCCACTCTCCCTTGCTGTCCATTTCTGCAAATCCTTCCTGAATGCCTCTATTCAGTTTTCCTTTCATATTTGCTCATTAAATATTCTTTGGCAATATTGAATCCCAGGGAAAAGGTGGCCATATGACAACGTCATAATAAACGCATTAACCAGGGAAGTTGTTGCCTTCTCATTTTCTGCAAAAAGAGAAATTGTATTGCCTAAATCGTAATGTTACTTGAGGATTATATGATTTCACTGTGTAAAGTACTTAGAACATGCCCATCTTTCTCTATCTATCATCTATCTATCTATCTATCTATCTATCTATCTATCTATCTATCATCTATCAATCTACTATCTCAATGTTCATTCATTTTTTTTATAGGTGAGAGGAGGAAAAATAGTGAGGCATACTCTTGCATGTACCCCAACCAAAATATACCCAGCAACCCCATTTAGGGCCAATGCTTGAGTACCAAGCTATTTTTAGAACTTGAGGCTGATGCACTCCAATAGAGTATCCTCAGTGCCCCGGGACACACTCAAACCAATCGAGCCACTGGCTACAGGAGGGGAAGAGTAAGAGAAGGGGGAGGGGGAGGGAAAGAGAAGCAGATGGGTGCTTCTCCTGTGTGCCCTGACCGGGAAACAAACCCGGGACATCCATACATCAGGCTGACACTCTATCCACTGAATCACTGGCCAGGGCCCATGTTCATTCATTTTGTAACTGTCCCTCTACTCTTTGTTTTTATCTGCTTGGATGAAGAGGAGTGGTCTGTACAGACAATGTCATATGATTCAGCCACGTAAAAGAAAATAAGTCTGCCATTTGTGACCACAGGGATGACGCTTGAGCACGTATCATGCTAAGTGACACAGTTCTCAAGCAAGCTTCAAAATCACATCAACATAAAGGCACAGGACCCTTTTATAGGCTTGTTTTCAAAGACGGCCAAATCTATCAAGAATTTGAGGGGGCTTAAACTTTTTAAAATTAAAGCAAACTCTCAGATAGTTATGAAATAAAGATATTCAAAGAGTCACGAACAGCACAGCACATCTAAGTAGAGGCTTTTGTAAGTATTTGCAATGGAAAGAGACAGCGTCATACACCTTGTCAATGATAAAAATGTAGCATTTCAGAAAAACAGGAAGATATGAAGTCTCCTTAGTTAGCCTATCACCATGGAGAGCCTTCTGTGAAATAATTCTGTGCTTCATTTCTGTATGTTTTTGTGAAGTATAGCGTGGTCTTTTTAAACATTCTTCAAGGAAGAAAGAAAGGCCTGTTGGTAAATCTTTTAAATTGAATTTACTTTATAATGAATAAGTCTCAAAAACTATCAGATATGACTTATCCTCTTCTGAAAGTCCAAGAAAGTGGCCTTTTTATGATAAATTGCAAACATTTGAATACATTATGTGAAGATTACTTCTCAGGTGAACCCAAGTTCAGAAGTTATTTACTGTATGCTCTTTGAGAAGTCATGAATTTCTCCAAACTCTAAGATGACATATCATTTGAAAACACACGTAGGTGATCAGATCTTAGACAAACATTTATTTTTCTGTAAAGCAATAAATATACTTCAACATTTGAAAACACCCTGGTCCTGTTTTTAGGTATTGATGATCTCTCACAGTAAATGTTACTTTTTATTCTGGGTTTTCTGAAGACAATTTCTAAGGCAACCCCTACCTGATCTTCACATTGCTTAACACCCACTTAACTTGAGACACCAGCGTGGTCACACTTTAACCAGCCGTGGCTGTCGAGGGTCTCCAGGTCTTCAGCAGCATACCTCATGATCAACAGTGACCGAACACCCCCTAACGTCCCCTGGAGTCTTAGTGAAAACCAAACAGAAGGAAACAGAGAAGCCAACCAAGAAACAAACGCCATTTAACTTGCTACCTATCCACAGATTCTGACTTTATAATCAAAAGTTGGGTCGATGCACATTTTTTTTAACATGTACTTTTGACCATTCTGATGTAGCCGGGCCACGGGCTTTCAGAAACGTTCATTGACATCGACTTAAACATTTTTCTTCTGAATGAGGCCGCCCACCCATCTCACAACACAAGCTCCTATGTGTTTTGCGATCATTTCTGCGCGCGGCAGTGAGTTGATGTTCCAGGGTGGAAGACACAGAGCTTTTTTCAAAGCCCAGGACGGGCTCCACGACGCCGTGGATTCTTCAGGACGACGTTTTCTCTTTGTGCCCTTTCCCCACCGGTGTTTCAAAGTTTCCCGAGTTGATCGACGGTCATGCCAACTGCAGGTAACTACGGCAATAGCTGTTGGAAGTCTCGTTGTGGCATCCGTGCTGAGTCTATTTTCAAAGATACATTTGAAATTTAATTGATACGCACATGCATCAAAAACTACACTCCAAATCAGTGGTTCTTCACCTGGGTTCTATGGAGCCCTAGGGGTTTGATGAGTTGGTCTCAGGGGTTCGGAGAAGCCTCTGCCGCGGAGGCCAGAATAAAGTAATACCGTCATCTGTTGTGAGTTCATGCACTTGGTTGGTTTTGTTCTTTGAGCAAGGGGATGTTCATGCACGGCTCATTTTGTGCACCAGTAAAAAAACATATACCTACGTCTTGAATTTTGGGGAAAAAAATCATATTTTATTTATCACTAAAGAAGGGTTCGGTGAATGCGCCTATGAAACTGGTGGGTTCGGTACCTCAAAAAAGGTTAAGAACCACTGCTCCAAATCAAGAATAAATAACACACTTCTTTGTGTACCCAACAGACAATGAAAAAAAAAGAATGATGGAAATTTCAGTTTGCGTATTTTAAGGAAATCAGTCAGTGACACTGGAAGGGGGCGTGTTCCCTCAACACCGGAGGGACTCTGTGTGTGTGTCCCTCCCGGGCAGAGTGGGTGGAAATAGGAACCTCTCCCAGGGGCTGAGCCTCCCTTTCCGGGAAGAAAAAGGAAAGGTCGCAGGGCGCTGATTTGCTGACTGTGGGAGAGCCCTCGAATGGTGCCTCCCAGCTAATCTTAGCAGCGGAGATTTCCGGTCGAGAGAAAGTTCAATTCCAAAAGGAGGCAAAGCCCTCGGAGACCGACCAGGTTTGTGGGATAGAATACCTTTGTTCCTGTGCTTCTTTCTTTGTAAAAATATCTAGTTGGTGCATTGCTTAAAGAAAACTATAGACCCCCCGCTCCCAAGTTTCCATTTCAGGAAAATTCCGACATGTTAAAGCATTCAGTGTAAGGAAAGGTAAAATATTATAAATGTTATACAGGACAAAGGCAGGAGAAATTGACATATGGTGCTTACAAAAAAAAAAAATCACCAGGAGCTGGAAAGCCAAAGTAGCAGTTTTCATTCACTGAACGTAAAGTGCGTAAGAGGTTATTTTGTAAGCATTATTCAAATTAGCCTCAACACAGTTCCGTGAAATGTAGGCCATCACTCCATTTCGTTGACAGGAGGACTGGAATTTAAACAGATTACAGGACTTGCTCCTATTTGCCCGGACAGTCAATACTGACACTTGTCATTAATCCAGTTCTGTGGCTCCCAGACGTCCGTCCGTGCCCTGAGAGGCGACGCTCAGCGCTGTGCTTCTGGGTCCTAACTGTCCTTCTCAGTGAAGGAAATAGGATCGCAGCCCCAACCTGCAGGTGATGCGAGCGAAGCTTCAAGTGACTTAGCGACTCATCTAGCTGAGGTCACTCGGTGACAGGAAAAGTCAGAATTCTAGCTTAGTGCTTGTCAGACCCCCAGAGGGGCCATGCCCATTGACTCTAGGCCACCTTGGCTTTGTGGAGACCACAGGGAGGGGTGAAGAATCCTTCCAGCATGCGCCGTGCTTGTGCGCCCTGGTCACCGGTGTGGTGGGTCCCGTTGACGTCCCGTGACTATTTTTGCTATAGGGGCTGGCGTCCTATACCGTGGGTACAAACTCACCCTTAACTAATGAGGGGGCTCATTCAATAGAAGATTCCGTGCTAGTAGACATCACCATTGAGACTGACCAGCTTGAAAACTAAAGCCATGTGACACATTTCCAACCTTAGGACCTCAAGGCATCTTGACTCTCCTCAGAGGAGTTCAATGTCACCGGGAAGACACACTGCCCAGCACAGTGTGCCCGAATAGAGGGAGATGGATAATTCATTCAGATTTTTGCTGGCTGGCATTTCGAAAGCCCGATAGTAGTAATTTTTGTGTACCCTTGGAGAGTGTGATTGCAAACTTGGTTTTAATTACATGTGTTAATATACTGTATTTTTTTTTTTTTTTAAAAAAAGAAAACAGAGTCGGCTCAATTATTTACAAATGATAAATTATGGAGAGGCACGCTGGCGAGCCCAAACACGGTGTTTCTGCCGGGAACACTGGGCCGCAGGTCAGCAGCGAGAGGCGGTTTCCGGAAACAGGAACCTTGGTTTTCTGCATGAGTTAGCGCTCCGTCCGTGAGTCTGCACTTAGGGCTAGCTGTTGCCCATCCATCCGCACGGCTCCCGGTGTCTGTGACCTACTCGGTGGAAGCTTGGGCTGGGAAGCCAGAGACCAGGTGCTGAGGTGATTTTACCCCATGAGGACGGCGATTATTTATTCATTTAACCCACAAATATTCTGAGCACTGACTTTGTGCTGGCAGGAAATACTAATCTGGGGAAGAGACGCACCTTTCTGTCTTCCGAGACTCTGTCTCTGAAGTGTCACCCTGGCAGTTCGAGCAGTCGGTTAGCACCGTTCGCTTACCTGGGATTGGGATAAAGGGCAACCTCCTTAGAGGGACAATCCAAAACTTTGGCTCTGTATCCAGTTCCCCACACACAGGAATAGCTCAGGGCTTGACTTACCTCTGCTCTATGACATCGAGCGTAAGGCCTTGCTCTACGTAGCTGTGATTCATAAACTACATGTATATAAAGTCACATCTGCTCACTGCTGTTGTCACCCTCCAACGCGCAAAATAAATTTCTGTCCCTGGTTTTGCATGATAATTTTGTTTCTAGTGAAAATTTAAGGAGTTGGGGGTTGACATCAATTTTTTTCTTGGGGAGCTGGAAAGGTAAATCTGCACAGAACGAGGCAGGTGTATTCCAGGTCCCCCCGCTGTCTCCCTGGATTTTCAGTAAAGATGTGTTTGGCTGGGAGAACGGAGACACCACTGAACCCATGGAAAGAGCCGGAGACAACCTGGTCTGCCTGGAACCCGGGAGCTCGGAGATGGTGCAGGCTGGATGGTGTCTGTTTCTTTCCACACCAGCCTGCCGGCCGGCCTCAGGGTAGGCTTCGTCTTCGTGCTGGGAGCAGGGGCAGCGCCCGCACCTGTTTCTCCTGTCGATGCACAGAGACCTCTTGTAAACCCCTCTTGGGCATGAAGAACCTTTTTTGAGAAATCACCCAGCAGAATTCCTCTCTGGTATCTTTACCCAGAAGCATGTCCGGCATACATCTATGGTACAACTGTCACCAAGGACAGTACTTTCTTTAAACCCCTTCCATCGGTTTTAGAGGTGGGTGGGGTCAGAGCTCCCTAAGGCACATGGGAAGAAAAAGAGGTGGAGATATATATAACTGATTTATATATATATAAATCAGTTCTCTTAGAAAGGGAAGGTGTTTAGGTAACTGACACCTGTATGCATAAGGCAAAGTATTAGGAACCTATGCTTGTACCTTGGGTTTGATCTGGCCGTTAGACCACAAGGGCAGATTGTCCCTGTCCCCGTGGGTGTAGGACAACAGCTCACGCAGTTGTGGCCGGGTAACTGGAAGCCAGGGGTCAGCACCAGGGCCTGGGTGCTAAGCCAGAGTGTCGTTCCCGTGTCCCAGTGACTACGTCCATGCAGGGGACTCAGTTTCTGACGCAAAATTTTTAAACAACTTTCTCAATACGTTGCCCTTCAGGTAGCGATCGCTAATGTTCATTGAACTTCCCATGGCACAGGTGGCTCAGCCTCTTTGCCCTCTTCAGTTTTTTGCAGTAGACTGCGTGCCCGGCAAAGAGTTCCCACGAAGGGTGTACCATCCACGTCTTTGCTGGAAGGAAACAGCGGTGTAGGCAAACAGCGCCATGGAAACGCACTTCAGTGCTTTGAACGATAACCTGATCTCCGCGTAAGAACTGGCCTCAGTTTGAGCTCTGAGAATTTGTCCTCCGCCATGTTGTATCCCCGGGCAACCAGGTTTCCGATTTTTACTTCATCATTTCTCCTGGCCAGAAGGCATGCTTCTTGTCCTTTGTGAATTCCACAATATCGGAATTTCCTGTGGGAAATGAGTTGATGTCCAGCAATAAGTTCAAGAAACGAATAGGTCTTCTGGAGAAGCCCAGCATTTGGCGAGAAGTTCACACCAACATTGAATAAGGGGAGAGTCCTATGTTCCCCGACCCACTGTTGAGATAGAACTGCTTGTTGGGATTACTGCAGTTTCTCCTCTTCGGCTCTCCCTGGACGTTTGATCCTCTCCTTTTGTGTTGTCAGCCTAGGCTGCCCGGGGTGGCTCCTTCCGTTTTCCTGCCAGCTCACCATCGGTGATTCAGACAATTTCCAGCTTGAGGTTAAAGACACAAAGAAATGAACGTGGTAGAATTTTTCTTGACGTCTGTAGGACTATACGTGGGCCCAGAAGTGCTCACACCCTGTGCTGCTCTGACTGTAAATTAGTAAGATCTCTTACAAAGGTCCTACGTGCCTCATTTTTTAATAGTCAGCCTTTCTTGAGTTCCCTTCATCTGCCATTTTGAAAAGGAGACGCTCTGCTTCTTTGTCTCGGTGTGTGTGTGTGTGTGTGTGTGTGTGTGTGTGTGTGTGTGTGTGTGTGTGTTTTCTTCTTCAAATATGTGAAATTCATACTGGAAGTCTCTTCTTTGCTGGTCTCCTGTGTCTTGAAGACATCTTTCTTGACTTAGAAGATGGCCACCCAGCTTGGACCCAGAAATGCGCACGGATGGTGTTTCCGGTTCCCTTTCTGGGGAGTCTGTCTGTTCACAGCAGTTCTTTCTTAGACTGACCGCCTTTTGAACCCCGCCTTTCAAGAAAATGAATACTCGCCGTTTGGGTTTTGGAAAAACCTATTCTGAGATCCTAGCTAGCTACTGTGTTGTTAATGGCCTTTGTGTTTGTTACAAAGCGCTAGAGAACTTCAGAACCTCAATTCTGTTTTTAGAAAAACAACAACAAGAAAAACTTGAGGTTCCGTCCTCCTCCCTAGAGTTTGAATTCTCCCATCTGCCTTTCAAAGAGCCGTGCCGGGCGCGGCGTCTTCGTTACTCTGAGCAAGTGAAATACTCCCGGGCCGCGCTCGCTGGTACGTGTCCTGGGAGCGTGATGTAAGTGCTCTTCCTGGAAGCAACCCAGCTGTTTCCGCGGGGCTTTAAATCACACTTGCAACCGCAGCCCCTTGCTCATTTGGTAACGCGTCTTCTCCTGCCACCTTCTACGCGTTCATATTTTTCTCCCCCGTTATTTGTCATTATGGTCTATAGCTTTGTTTAACTCTCTACGGATATTTATCCCATTCCCATGAATAATGCTACTAACATAAAACAGTGCCACGGCATAGATTAAAAAAAAAAAACAACAACTCACGTTATACCATGTGATTAATTTGGACGTTTCCCATATAAATTAGTACAAAACGCGTTTCATCTTACGTTAGGGAGATAGGTAGGCATGAAAAGTCCTCCGCGCCCTGCTTTAATCAGCATTTTGTACGCGTTCCATTATCATCTATAAAATGCTTTTAAATTCTTCACGGGCAAGGCAGACAACATAAATTTACTTCAGGGAAGGCAATTTAATATTTTAATCTTAGATATCATATATCCGCGGCAGCAAATGGAAATTAGCAGGATTTTGTTTCTGTCTAATTATTTTGATCATTTCTCGGCAAGCCACGTATTATGTAAATCAAAGCGTGGCCCTCATTAGGAAGAGTTAGTATATACAATATTAAGCGAAGAGGCAGGCACAGACATTTTGAGAGCTCAACTTCAGTCTCAGCTCAGTGAGGGAAGGTCAAAAGTTCCATGGAACCTCAGTGTCTCTTGACTCCATCGTTCAAGTTGGAAAAACACTAGTACCCATCCGGCCTATATCCCGAGTCTGCTGTAAGTGGGGTTAAGAGTACTTTGTACATACAAAAGCCACCATGCTCATGAAAGGTGTAATCGCAATTGATACCAAGTCTCTAAAAAAATGCATCTTCATTCACGTTTCCCTACCCTACCCAGTCCATGACCTAGGAAGCTCACGCCCCACACAAAGCAGCTGACAATTACTCGATCCTGCTCAGGCATAGCCTGTAAAGGTCCACATCTAGGAGCCTGTTTCCAGAGTCAGTTTTCTTCCCTTTACGAGACCCCTGTTCTCTTTTGGCAGCCGATGGGGGGGGGGCTCTGTGCTCTGCAAGCATACAATGGCACCTTCGGTTGATGTGTGTTGGTTCTTGCAGGTCCTCTGCCCACCTGCTTTCCCGAGGTGCCCAGGGCTCTTCCCTGAGCAGCCCCTGGGAACCCTGTCCCCTCTGCCCCGGCAGCCTCAGCTGCGTCCATCCCAGCCCACTAGCACACAAATAGCAGAACGAAGAAAATAAACTCACCCTTAGTCGCAGTGGTAATGCGACTTACTGCTACCCCATTAGCGTGTAGGACGCAAGCCACCCTTCCAGAGCCGTCCTTTTTACATGATAGAACTCACCTGGAATAAATTTGACCTTGCACGTTAATGAGTGATCACTTTAAGTGATTGACGGGAGGTGTTGGCCAGCTCCCCCAGCCAGGGCTCCCCAAGCATTCAGACACAGTTGTCTGTGAGTGCTCCTGCCCCTGGGCCCAATCTCTGCACAGAGAGGACTTTGTTCTCATCTCTGCGTTCTGGGGACAGGCTACGTTTCTGCAGTGGTAATAAAGGCCACAGCTGGGAATCTCCCCCAGCGCTTTGCGTCTGTCCGGCAACCTGGAAGGGGAGGGAGGTAGTGTCAGCGAGGAGAGCTCCCTCGGGTAGTCACGGGGATCCGGCGTGATGGAAACCCCAGCGCCCATCGCATCCCCAGGAGCTGTGGCCAAGGAAGGAGAGGCCCGGGAATTGCACGTGGCCTCTGCTGGCCCCAGAAAAGAATGATTGACGTGACCTCCACTTACTGTTCTTGGCAAGAGTTAGCACGTTTCCTTGCGAAGCTGCAAGGGAACTGGTGTCTTCTCTCCGCCCAGCGCTGGGACGGAGGACAGCATGCGGCCAGCGCTGGGGAGGTCACCTCTTCTCCTTGTGCCCAATCCCACCGGGGGCAGAGAGCCCGGGACGAGGCCCGGAATGCCGGGAGGTGCTCGGTGAGCACGGCTCTTACGGGTAGACGTGTCCTGCTCAGTCTGCACACCGTTGCTCCCCGGCATTCGGCCCCGCGGAGAACCAGGGACAGGGCGCAAAGAGGGGCCAGCAGTACCATCCGCCTTTTATATACGTGGTCCGTGCCCGCATGGGGGGGGGGGCCTCCCGCAGGGGATCGCCCACACCAGCGGGGGGTCGATCGTACAATTCGGTTTGCGCAGACAACATAGAGCACTTCTCCCACCTCCGTTTCCGGTACCGCGTGGGCGTTCACAATAGAGGCGGCCCAACTTCCTGCTAGAAACCTTGGGGAGGATTTTGAGAGGCAAGTCAATGCAAAGAGGCATTGCTGAGATGGATGTTCCCAGCCTTTGGGGCCCAAAGGGTGTTGTCATGGCAACCCACTAGCCAGAACCCCCGATGGCCCGGGCACTCCCCAGCTCCCTGTCTCCCCGCACAGTGGTTCTGCTCACGCAGGGAGTTAATGGCTGAGTGGAGGAGGGTCTGAGTGTGGCCTGAGCCCTGACAATTGGCCCCAGGGTACAGTGACAGTCAGAGCCAATGTTGATGATAGAGGACCAAGCAGACTCCTTGAGGTGGTCTTCTTCCTGAAATGCTTGCTTTTGCTTCCGCGCTGTAAAAGGAATTGTGATGAGCAGATCCCGTGAGACAGCAAAACCTCTCTTTTATGGTTTCCTTATGTTACTGTCGTCGCCTTCTATAATTCACTAAATTTCTACGTTAACATTATTTCAAAATATCCAGCTGCCACTTGTCAGGTACTGAGTCTATAAGTTGGGCACTCTGATGAGTGTGTTCCAAGTTATTAGTGTATCTACTCCTTGAAATAACAACTGGGAGATCGATTCTGATATTGTTCCCATTGCACCCGTGGGAAAACTGAGGCACAGAGAAATCGAGAAAGCTGCCTAAGTCTTGTTACATGTGAGACCAGAAAGCCAGGATTCACACTGACGTGTGGCTCCCGGTCCGGGCTCACCACCCAAATAGCACATTCAGTGGCTGTCATTTATTTCACTCTACTGGGCGGAAACACACTGCGTGGACCCCAGTGTGCAGGTGCATGTGTCGTGAACCTTCTCCTTGCCGTACTTGCCCCAATCTTCCATGTGACTTCATTCTGGTGAAGTCAGGGTCCTGGCTGTCAGACAAACACTCCCCCACCCCACCAAATAACCCATTTCTTTGCCTTGTCCTGACATGCCCCCCCATCTCCGTCCCCCTCCCTCGACCACCTGCTGTGTTCTGTTATCACCTTAGGCATCTCCTCCTGGGAGTGCAAAGATGGGTCCCCAAGGAGCTGAGGTCGAGGCATGGGTCTCAGACAGGAGCTGTGACCTTATAGTTGGTGCCAGGGGAAGGTGCAATGGGCAGGCTCATGGGGTGTTGATGGAGTCAGGACACACGTTTCTGGGTATCGAGGCAGGTTGCAGGGGATACGTAGAGTCAGGGATTGTCCCCCTAATCACAGCAAATGTCTGCTTAGTCTGTGAGGACAGGAACCAGACAGGATGCCGGAAGTCCCCTGGGTCATGAGCCACATTTGTCTGGTGTTCTGTAACTTTTTCGATGACTTCCCTAATTGGGTTTTCCAATAATCTGGAACCATTTTGCAGTTAGAGCCCTGGCTAGAAGTTAGAAACCTGATGTTTCACTTTAGAAACGTGGAAGCGTTATGGTTCTGCGGGAGTGTAGCTTGTATATCTTTTAAATACATTGTAACTGATGTGCGTGCATAGCACATCCGTTGTGTGGTAGAGGGTTACGCTATATGGAGATTCCATCAGTGATGTGCTCATCCTAGAGTTGATGGACATTTGGGCCATTTCCAGCTGGTAATTTTATGATAGTGCTACTCTGATAGGTTTTTCATTGCCTCTCATTGGTCTTGAGTATATACCTAAATGTACAAATGCAGGAGTTACATGGCGCTAACATATTCAGCTTAGATGCTGAAAAAGGGTTTCCTAGCGTGGTTCCCACCAACACGTTCCACATTCTTCCCAACACTTAGAATTGTTGCAGCCTTTGTAATATATTAATAACGTGTGGCAGTAACATAGTTGTTTTGCTCTGATAACGGGTGAGGGTGAGCATTTGTTTTCTCTTGTGTATTGGTCATTTTCATATTCTATTTTGTAAAGTGTTTAATGATTTGAATTCACTTTTCTATTGCATTCTGCTTTTTTTTTAAAAAAAAAAAAATTCATGTGTAGGCCTGACCTGTGGTGGCACAATGGGATACAGCGTTGACCTGGAATGCTGAGGTCACCGGTTCAAAACCCCAGGCTTGCCTGGTCAAGGCACATATGGGAGTTGATGCTTCCTGCTCCTTCCCCCCTTCTCTCTCTCTCTCTCTCCCCTTGCCTCTCTCTTTCTCTCCTCTCTAAAAATGGAATAAATAAAATCTTTAAAAAATTGATTTGTAGGAACTCAACTGTGTTCTAGATGGCATTCATTTTACGTATTACAAATGTCTTTCAATTCATATGTAGCATCTTCTTTTTAATAGTGGTAGATGCCATTTGATGGATATAAATCCTTCGTTTTTTATTTAGCCCAATTTATCAACGCTTTTCTCAAAGGCGGGCATTCTACCTGCGATATATGATTACCCAAGACCACAAACGTACAATTCTATGTTATTTACCAAAACCTGTCTAGTTATTTAAGTTTCACCTCTGGGTTAACAATCCATCCAGACATCATGTTTGCGTCTAGTGTGAGGAGTGAATCAGTTTTCCTTTTTTTTCCATATGAATAGCCAACTGGCCATGCGTCATTTATTTAAAATGACATCCCTTCCCCATGGAATTACAGTGAAGCTGTTGTCATACGTCAAGTGGCTGATATGTGGGTGCGCCTGACTTTTGGCCTATACCACACCATCTTGATAACCAGAACTCAGTGACAGAGTCAGGTCATTGAAAAGACTGCCAGACTACTCCGAGTGCACGCATAAGCGGCTGTACTAAAGCTAAAAGACGCGGAAGAAAGAAGGAGAAGGGAGGTTCGTGCAGAGACCCGATGGGCCTCCTGGGTGTTCCAGGTAGAGCCAGGCCAATTCCCAGTAGCACAGCACATGTTTTATCTCCAAGCATGCCAACACCCATCTTCGTGACAGACACCGCGTGACGGGGGAGCCGAGGCCCCAAACTGCCCAGCCATGTCCCCAAGTTAGCTGCATCGTCTGCTCGGGGTGCAGGAGGAAGTCGAAGTCTCCTCACCTGAGGCTCCGGGTCCTCTCCCAGGCTCCCTGGGGTTGGCAGAATGCATTGCCTCAGTTGTAAGGCTGAGGTTCCTGTGTTCTTGCCGGCCGTCAGCTGGGGGTGTTCTCAGCTTCCACAGGAGTCCCTGTCCGCCAGCAAGTTCCCAGCACACCTGTTTGCTTCCTTCCAGGGAGGCAGTGGGGCTCTGTCACTCTGCCTGCTTCCGCCTCTTAAAGAGCTCGGATGGTTAGGCCCGGCCCACCTGGACAGTCTCTATATCGGGGCCAGGGACGTGCTCAGAATCGCGCCTGCTTCTCATTGCCAGCACGGCTGCCATTGTTTGAACCTTCCCAAGTTTTCATCCGGAGAAACACACGTTCCTCCCGGGTCAGCGCGTGGGCTCTCCTCGAACTGTGTAAGCCTCAGGTGGGGCCTGTTTTACTTATTTTTTCTGTCTTTTTACTAGATGACGTCCAATCCTTTTCCTTCTGTTGGGAAGAGAATCTTTTCCAGGTGACCAACCAGGAGCCAACAAGTCTTCTTCTCAGCATTCTGTCTCCACTAAAGAGAAAGCCAGCAGGTACAACACCGAGCCTCTCAGAGGGATTTCTACAATTTCAATAATGACTCCCTTTTCACTTAGTTGTTTACCTCATTTCTGGGTCTAGCGTCTCCAAGGGTCACTGGTAAAAATGTTACCATTCGGTGATCTCGCCGTTCCAGTGACTCCCAAGGTCCTGCGTCTCTCCTTTCGTGATCTGCCTTTTCCCCAAACCTGGCTGTGCCTTAGAAATCTGACCCCACTTCCAGACATGGCCCTCTACTTCTCACAGGGCCAATACCCCCCCCTCCTGTTCAGTACCGAGAGGTACTGTTGGTTGGTTTGTCTATGTTTCATTTTAGTCTAGGTAACTGCTCATCCCCTTTCTTCAAGGTCACTCCTTCTATCCCAGTCTGTCCGGAATCTCATGAAGGGACGATGGAATATGTCCCTCTGTTCTTGATTTCAGCCTATGCATCCGATTTTATCTTTAGTTTTAACTTATTTTCTCTGAAATCGCCCACCTCATCTCGTCTCCTGTCTGCCTTTTGCATTAGTCTTTTTACGTATTTTTTATTTTGTTAATGACAGTTTACATTCCGTATTATTTTGCACTAGGGATAGGTGCACAGCCTAGAGGTTAGACGACCGTATACTTGATCAAGTGTCCCTCCCCCCCACCCCCCACCCCCGGCATCACCCATGGTGATTGCCACATGATCGACTGTATTTCCCGAGCTCTATAATTTCATCGCTGACACTGTCTATTCAGCCTCAAGAGCCCTTTCTGGTATCGACGGCAGTAGAGTTCGTCCGTCAATAGCTCCTCTGCTTTTGCTTTTCTGACGGCGTCCTTTGTTTTCAGTTCTGAAAAATAATATTTTTCTAGATTGTAAAAATATATACACACAGATAGCCGATTCTCATTATCATACACACTGTATTTACCTACGTGATACAATGTATATGTAACTCAAAGTCAGTGCTCCAAGGGCTTTCGCGGTCATTCACGGATATGTGCAGGATGGCAGAAGGTTTGGAGCAGCCTGGAGTGCACGTGCCCAGCTGGAGTCCTACAAGGCAAGGGTCTGCCATCTTCTTTTAACGGACACTGTAAAGAAGTGGTCTTTTTTAGGCTTCTTTATGGTCTTCATTGGTGATCTTGTTTAAAATGCTCCCCTCCCCCCAATCCTAGCGCTAAAGCACTGTCTTGTGTCCCTGAGTTGGGGCTCCTAAGAAGACTGATGTTTCTTCTAGAACAAATACATGTGTTAGAAAGGCTTCTTTCAAAGTACGAGTTATACTTAGAGTGCTATGGATCACAAGGTCAACACTGAGGAGTGACAACATATACTCGTTAGGTGGTATTGAAATACTATACACATGGAACAAGATTACGTACCGTTCTTCTGACAAAAATATTACGACCGGAGGTTTAAGACAAACCAACAACTCTGTGTCTCCTCTCAGAGATGCCGTTTAGTATGAACTAGTGTTGTGTCTGTGGCAACTTTCTAGAATCTAACTGGAATAAATAGGTATATACACATATACACTGTGTGTGTGTGTGTGTGTGTATGTGTGTGTTCCAAGCATTTTTATTATTCTTAATAGATGCATTTATTAACTTTTCTCTTCTCTGTTATTATCAGAAAGAGAAGTTTCCTATTTTACTGATTTTAGTAGTTTTGAAGTAAAATGAGGCAAAGCACGTTTAAGTGGCATGCAGGGAAGATGACCAGAATTTGTTAAGATATCTTTTACTGAATACTAATTAATAACATTAGTCATTTATTATTTAAAAAATATGTTTGTGTTCTCTAGATAGGCTTCCTTTATTAATTATTCAGTTGGGGCTGAAAGAGATTAAGTAAATGGCTAGAACTGAGTTTCGAACTGAAGTCGGCCAGCTTCTCAGCCACTGCTCTTCCATTGATGGTCACTGCACTCACTGGCTTAGTTTTCTCACCTAAAAAATAATCGCTAATAACCCTCCATGCACAAGAATGCCGTGAGCGTGAATTAAAAGGTGTCAGTGTCAGGGAAACACAGTAATTGCAAAGCAGCACCTGTCACATCGGATCTGTCCTAGCTGCTCTCTGAAATAGATTCAGCCTGGGAAACTGGCATGAGATTTCAAGTCAAAGTACCCGCAGGGTGTGTTAATGAAGATCCAGGGGTCGCCAGGAAATCGATGCGTGACTCACTTCTCCGCGATGATGTGTTGTGATGGTTCTATCTGCAGCGTTTCATGGAGGACGGTTATTTTCGTGCTTCTCCGAGGAAGCCCTTTGGGAGTGTGAAGGCTGACGTTTCTTCATTAAGCCGGAAGATGAAAATCTGCCGCTGGGCACTAAACATATTTGAGCAGAACGCTCGGGAGGTAGGGTCACTCCTCCGATTGCATCCTCTCCCTCCCGCGTGGGTGTTTCGCATGACGACCGAGAGGGGAACGTTCACTGCACTCATTAAAACTGAGGACTTGCAGCAGTGCCTCGGAAAGCATTGCAAGAACCCTATTGTTTACCCACAGTCTTACCATCAGCGGGTCATTGTACTCACTCCTGGGGATGCCTCCAGTCCTCCTGCCGAACGGGCTTGTCATAGACTAAATTAATCACCTTCCTTTAAACCAGTGCCTTCTCCTGCATTTTCTGTCATAGCTACTCACACTGATCAGCGGGTCACCCAAGCTAGAATCTTGGAAGGGATTTTCGATTCCTCATTTCGCCACACCTACATGACTGGGAAGCTTAACGACTTGTATATTTTCTCTGTGTCCCAGGTACATCCCACTGCACTCAGTCCATGTGAAGGACGCCTTTAGTTAGTGGGATTGTCAACCCTTCTTTTGATTAGTATAGGGCCACCGAATGGATCTTCGTGCCTTTAGCTTCATCCTTAAATCCAACCTCCACAGATCAGTTTTCTGAAGTACGAATGGTCATGACGCTCCCCTGCTCGGACTTTTGCTACCCACAGAAGATTGCCTGGGTCATTGTAGCCACATGGCAAGAATTTATCTGGAGTTTAGTGAACAGATAGGTGCAAATGGCCTTCATTTCAACCAAGCTGAATTTCACAGCTACTTTTAGTAAAGAAAACCCACGTCTGCTCTTGAACTTAAAAGAAAACTCAAGAATAGAGATCTAGACTTGATTGTCATCCATGTACTGTTAGACATTAGTGAGTGGGATTGATTAAAAAGATAGAAATTCTTCTATAAAAAGGGAGAGGTACGTCGCTGGACACGAAACCGTCTCCTGCTTGGCTCTGAGATACTAGAGTAGAAGCACGTCATTTAAAAATGTTTGGTCATTCGCAGAGAAATAGCATCTATATTAACACACTGGAACCCTGTGATACAGGGTTCATGGTACAGTCGATGAAGGGAGTCCCAGAAAGATTCAGCGGGCTGCCTCAGATCTTACGATGAAGAATTGGGAGAACCTTCAAGTGATCTCCTTGCTGAAGGGGTTCTCCCAGGAGACTGTGTTGCTTTTTCCTTCTGAAGGCTGTGTGTGCCCGGCATTGGGCGTGGATGTGCACGTCAAAGACGGTCTCAGCCCTGCTCTTCCAGAATTAATGTGGAGACGAAATATGAACAACTAGCCATCTGACGACGTGTGCCTTCTAGAGGTACAGAGAGAAGACTGCAAAGCCCAGAAAGGCCCTGATGGCGCTAAGGAGAGGGAGCAACAAGAAGGAAAGCACCTTTTCTTTCTTCCAGGGTCATTCCTTATCCGGCAAGCATGGGCTGAGCAGGGACGTTTGGCGCTGTCCTAGGTGCTGACAAAGCCGCCGTCACTAAATAACCCCCTAGAGCAGGGACGGGCAGTCTTCTGAGCTTGGTGTGTCAAAATTCGCCAAAAAAAAACGAGCATCACTCGGGTGCTGTGTCACTTGGAGGAAAACAGCCTAACCGGAAGCCCCAGAACCAGACGCTCTGTGCCAGAGTTCTGTTGTTTTGGCCTCCAGACCTCCGGCACAGAGTGTCTACACTACAGCAAGTGTTTTATCCTCGGCTACTGCCCCTGGCCGTGCAGGAGCCCAGGATGCAACGTCCTTCTCGGCATGCAGCCCCATGCTTCTCTGCTATGCGGCCACATGTGGCCGCGTGTCAGTGCTGACGCGCGTGTCACAGGTTCGCCATCGCGGGGCTAGAGCTTCGGATCTGGCAGGACGGAGGAAAATACATAATGAAACGTAAGGCGGCTGCAAGTGGGAGGGAGAGAAATAAAGCCCGGGAGTCAGGGACAGCAGGTGGGGAGAAACACCTGTCATTTTAAGTGGAGTGGTCCCTAAAGGTCTTGCTGAAAATAAGACGTTTCAGCAAATAATACGTATTCGTGTTTTCACTGCTCCTGCAATGAGTTTTTACAACCTTTTCAGATGAAAACAACACAGATTTATTAGCTGAAAGGTTTAGTAGTCAGTTCAAGATCGGTTAGTGGGCTAAAGCCTCAAGGTCTGGTCAAGGCTGTGTTTTCTCAGGAAGCTCCACAGAGAACCCATAGTCTTGTATTTTCTAGGTTCCAGAGGCTGCGTGTGTTTCCTGGCACGTGGCTCTCCCCGCACCTTCAAGGCCAATCAGTACATAGCTTCTTGGAACCCTCTGCCACCTGCCTCCATGGTGACATATTCTTCTCTGTCTCTGCCTTCCTCCTTTCACTGTGAGGGTCCTTGTGATTAGTTTAGGACTGTCCATATGATCCAAGACCATCTTCCTATCTCAAAACTTAATCACATCGGCGAGCTCTCTTCCGGCACGTAAGGAAATGTCTTCACAAAACCCAGAGAGTGGACAAGGATATTCGGAGGCCTGTCCTCTGCCCACCACACGCATGGCAGCAGTGTGGGAGCCCTACCTGCAGGGGGAACTCCAGATGCCGAGATGCGGGCAGAACCGTGTCTGACCTCATGGCGTACCAAATGAGCAATGATGGCTGGAACAGTGTGAGCGGAAGGGAAGGGGGTAGGATGTGAGGCTCAGTGGGCATCACAAGGTCTTCTAGAGTGTCGTAGGTTACTGTGAATATTTTAGCTTTAATCCAAATAAAATAACATAAGATAACAATGGGTTATTTTAAGCAATAATTTTATTTATTTATTTATTTTTATTTATTTTTATTTTTCCAAAGTGAGAAGCAGGGAGGGAGAGAGACAGAGCCTTGCATGCGCCCGACCAGGATTCACCTGGCACGCCCACAAGGGCATAATGCTTTGCCCATCTGGGGTGTTGCTCCATTGCAGCTGGATTCATTCTAGCTCCTGAGGCAGAGGCCATGGAGCATCCTCAGTGCCCGGGCCAACTTTGCTCCAGTGGAGCCTTGGCTGCGGGAGGGGAAGAGAGATAGAGAGAAAGGAGAAGGGGAAGGGTGGAGAAGCAGATGGGCTCTTCTCCTGTGTGCCCTGGCCTGGAATCGAACCCGGGACTTCCACACACTGGGCCAGTGCTGAGCAATAATTTTAAGCAACCAAATGGCACACTCAATTTTTTTTTCAGTTAAAATTTATTTTTAGAGAAGTTTAAGGTTCACAGCAACATTAAGATACATGTATAAAGGTTTTCCATGTATCCTTTATCCCACTCTCCCCCACCCACGTGCACAGTCTCCTCCATTATCAACATCTCCCGCCAGAGTGGGACATTTGTTACAGCAGACAGGTCCACAGTGACCCGTCATAATTCCTCCAGGTCAGTTGTTCACATGGTGGTTCTCTTTTGGTATGTATCTTCTATGCCCTTGAGCAAATGGATAATAATATGTATCCATCATTCGGGTATTATACAACATATGTCCACTGCCCTAAAAATCCTCTCTGTTCTGTCTGTTTCTTTCCACGCCCCAACTTCTGGTAGCCACTATATTTTTTTTTTTTACTGTCTCTATAGGTACACCTTTTCCAGAAGGTCAAATAGCTGGAAATGTACATTATGCAGACTTTACAGAGTGGCTCCTTCCACTTAGCGAGATGGCCGTCGAGGCCAGTGTGCTGACGTTGATGGTGGTAAGAGACAGAGGTCAGTCAATAATTACTAAAGTTTTGTGGTCCAACATACTGGCAGAGGATGGAGAAGATTGTGGGAGAAACATGTTTCTGTTTCTTAAAAAAAATGTAGAATTTTCAAAAAAATTTTTGTATGCTACAATTGAAAGTTGCCTTCATGTTTCACATGGAAATACTGAAAAGGCAGCTGGACCTACAAGCCTGAAGTTCAGCAGAAAAATTCAGATTGAAAACAGAATTTTGGGGGTTCCTTCAGATACATAGTCAAGAAGAGATTGTTTTACAAACAAACAAACAAACAAAAAAGCCCGGATGATTCCGATGAAATGGTTGGGAAGATGAGGAAAAACTGGCAAAGTAGCTGCAAAGAGATGCTGAGTGAGGTAATAATAAAACCGGGAGAGTCTGCGGTCACGAACTTCCAGAGCAGAAGGGTTTAAAGGAGAAGAGGACCAACATGGCATTCACAAATATGCAAGCCACCAACTGATGGAGTATTTTAGCAGCGGCTGGATTGGAGCAGGATCCAGGGTTGCGGGAAGCGTAGGGCCAGCATGAGCATGGACAGGCACCCCCTTTTGAGGGTTTCAACTGTAAAGAGGAAGAAGGAAACCCAATAGCTATGGAGGGAGCGGGGTCGAGTCAGAGTTCAAGTCTGTTTCCTTTGAAAGGGTTAACTAATATTTGGATACCGACAGAACACAGTCAGTGAACACAGGAAAGCTGACCGCGCAGAAGAGGATGAAGGTATCAGGGAAAACGATGACCTTTATGAGTAAGGGAGAGGGGATGGGACCTCTCGCACAGCTAGAGAGTGTGACTGCAGCCGGGACACAGATCATTCGGTCACGGCAGAAGAAGAGAACGAAGGCAGGATTGGTCGGCAAAGGTAGGTGGATGCTGCGAGGGGAAGTTGTGGAATTCTTCTTCTAATCTCTCCAACATGGTCTCAGTGAGTTAGGAACTAAGGTCATGAGCTGGAAGGAAGATAGTGTGATAATGGTGAAGTTTTGATATGAAGGTTTTGATATGAAGGAAGGTACAGGATATTGATCTGGGAGAACGGGAGGGTGTATGAACTTAGCAAAAATGAGGGAGCCAGGGAACGTGCTGATCCTCCAGGACTTCCAGCCTTCTGCGTCGTGAGTGCATTTTCACCAGTGAAATAAAAGTCGGTTTTGCATCCCATTTGCACAACCAAACAACTTTCTTTGACTTGTCATTTGCTTTTCTGATGTTCTTGTTCATTAAAAAGAAAAAGAAAAAGCGCTTCTTTTTTTCTTACTGCTTCATATTCACTGTTAAATATCCCCTAGCTTTTGTGAGCAATGTCTTACGAATTATTTTCTCCATGAAGGATTCAGATAGGTCATTGTTTCTAAGTTTAGAGAAGACCCCATCCCCAGTGCTATAGGCTGTTTTGGGGTAGTCACCCCCAGCTGTGCAGGCACAGGGGGGCGGTTGTGTTCACGTGGGCTGGAGTCTGTCAAGCAGGTGCAATGTCAGCTTCCACTCTAGGTCACCGCACATTTTCTCCCGCGGAACCTTTAATGTAGTACAGACTCCTCCAACTTGTCCTATTTGTCACAATCTGCAGATGGGTTTGGGCAGACAAATGTCATATCGTTTAAACGTGGAATAGCTGGCTCCTTAGAACCCTGACACATTCTCTTTCTCTCTACCTCTCTCTCTCTCTCTCTCTCTCTCTCTCTCTCTCTCTCTCACACACACACACACACAAAACAAACAAACAAACAAATGCTTGTAACGTTTAGAACTGTGTATCAGGGAGAACCGGTATAAATGTGTCAGGTCTGAGGTGACGAATCAGGGATAGGAGGAAAGACGGAACAGCAAGCCGAGCTCAGAGGTGGGATCATGTTCTGTGTTTTTATAAGCCATTGGCTTAAAAATCACAGAAAATAATACATAAAGGACTCACTAATTATGAAGCGATGTAAACTGTACTGAAAGACATGTTGTACCAAAACAGAGTAGCAATGTTACAGATGCGCAGGAAGAACGAGGACAGGACTTGCTGACGTACTTGACAGCGGTAGGAGAACTGAAGCGTATCTCCTGATCCCCAGGCCTGCTTCTCCATTGACAATTATCCCCGAAACAGACACTAAGACACCAATTCATATCTTGCCAGTGCGTCCCCTTACTCAATAATCATGCCAACATTTAAATGGCGCGATGTCTTCATGATCAATGGTGCTTTGCCATAAAATCATTCATTTTCTTTCTGGATGCTTCATGAGGAATCATTATTATTATTATTATTATTATTATTGGCATTTTCCACTTACGGAGAAAAATAATTCATGGGAAAATGATCTCTGATTTTATAACATGAGTCTATAAAAGGAGATCTCCGGTGTCAAATTTACAGACAGACAACTTTATTTTCGACTCAGTTCAGCCCCATGTAGAGAACGAGACACGCGTTCGATGCTTCCATCACTTAAATATAAACAACCGGTGCAAGATCTGGGACCCCTCCCCGTCGACAGCTTGATTCTAGGATATCCTGCCTCGTTGCTCCAAAGAGCATCTTTTCCAAGAGCCTAAGTATCTGACTTGGATTTTAAAAGATAAAGTTGAAGAGTATCGGGTTTCCCACAATTTGCTATAAATACCAATCAAACCAGATCCAAGTGGAAAGCAGACAAATGTAAAGTCACACACACACACACACACACACACACACACACACACACAGCAACAAACTTTTGCACCTAACAAGAAAAAAGAAAGCTATATTCGATGTTTAACGTGCAGTTTGGTTGTATCGCTTTCTATCAGAGTCGATAAATTTAGGTACCAGCACTTCCACATCTGGGCAAACTCTAAATTCTGATGAAATCACTGGTGGTCTGGTTGAAACACTCACGTGAAATTGGGTGGTTTTCACAAACGAAACTGTCGCCAGAACCAAGCTGCCGTGTGTCCGCTGGTCACGCAAATGACTCCACATTAACGCTTGTGGAAAATGCTGCTGTGTTCGTAGGGACCATGCACTAACGTCCCTGTTTGCACACCGATGGTTTAGTAGCCTGTTTCAAATACTCCCTGCTCACTGGGATAGCAAGTTGCGCTTAGGATCATGACTCTTGTACAAGCTCTGCTGACATTCCACAGGCCGTGTGTCTCCTAAGCCTGCCGGTGATTCGTGCACGGGACTAACTCAGATTAATGTCGGCAGAGGGGACAGAGAGGTCATTGGAATAGCGAATAAATAAGGCAGATTCAAATCGGAAATACTTGTTGAGAATCCAAAGTGCCCAGCTATTTCATTCTCTGGCTACCTGTACAGGGGGGGAGAAGACACTCTTTCTTTGTGATTTAAAAGTTTTGTTTTGTTTTGCTTGTTAATGAAATACTGATTATAAAGCAATACAATAGAAAATAGTCCTGCCAGGGAGACCCAGAACTCCCCTGTGACGACCTTGCGGGACCCCTTCACTCCAGCAGTCCCCACACCCACCCACCCCATTTGGCACCTTCCTACCCGGTGCTTCCTGTGGGGGACCCCTATTCAGGGGCATCAGCCAGGTGAGGCTGGGACGCATCTGCTCACCTGGAGGTATTACTACTGCAGAGAGCCCTGTAACGGAAGGCAGAGGGGAGGAACGGGGACCATCAATCATAAAGCCACGTCGCTGGCCCAGGAAGGAGTCTTTCTTCACATGACTGATTTATAACGAAGGAAGACATTCTCCTGGGCGGTGGCATTTACGCTCGCATTTCACGGCTCCCCCAGAAGCCAGGGGTCCTGTCATAAGACTCAGGAGCCCAGGAGAGAGTCAGAACAAAGGTGCCCCGGGAAGGCTCTGCACTCGGGCACTTGGGCAGGCAGGAGGCACTTTCTTAAGGAGCTCGGGGATTCGTTTAAAATACAGCACGTCTAACCTGACCAGGCGGTGGCGCAATGGATAGAGCGTCGGACTGGGATGCGGAGGACCCAGGTTCAAGACCCCGAGGTCGCCAGCTTGAGCGCGGGGCCCATCTGGCTTGAGCAAAAGCCCGCCAGCTTGGACCCAAGGTCGCTGGCTCCAGCAAGGGGTGGCTCGGTCTGCTGAAGGCCCGTGGTCAAGGCCCATGTGAGAAAGCAATCAGTGAACAACTATCGTGTCGCAACGAAAAACTGATGACTGATGCTTCTCATCTCTCTCCGTTCCTGTCTGTCTGTCCCTATCTGTCCCTCTCTCTGACTCTCTCTCTGTCCCTGTAAAAAAATAAAATAAAATACAGCACATCTGGCAATTTCAATGTTTAACAACCAAGTGCTTAAAGAGAAGCAGGGCTGCATTCAGTTGGGAAGAGAAGGAAGATAGACCACGGCCAGGTGCAGCGGTCGGGGGAGGGAAACATTAAGGTGAGCGCGTCTGTGGAATTCATAGTAGGACATTTTGGGCAACTCTATGGTCTGGAAGGACCCTCCACAGCAGGACCCGGGACTGATGCACAGACAGACCGACTGGCAGAGAAGGGCGGATTCATGTTTTCTCTTCAGAATTCATGCCATCAAGCCCAGGCTTATCGTTATTATGAAAGCAGATGCCAGTTCAGGCCAATGAAATACTTGGACTCGGCGCCGAGCGCTCACGAGTGCTCTCTGGGAAGGGGCAGGAGGCGTCACCCGGTCACTCCGCGGTGCCTTCTGCGGGGACTTGGGAGTAGCCTGGTTTGTTCCCTCCTAGAGGGTCTCCCTTCAAGATCCTGGGGCAGCGGGACCTGTCGGATCAGATTCAGAAACACAGGATGCTCCCTGCACAACCCCAGCAAGTCAAACTGGTAGGCGCCTTGGATAATCGGTTATAAATAAACTTGTCATTCAGAGAAATATTGCGTGTTGTCTATGGAGAGACCAAAGCTGGAGCAAACACCCTCTGGCGTCATTGTGCACAGTAAAATCACTACAACTAGTTAGCCAGCCGAATGACGACCTCACATCTCTTGGTTGAAGACAGAACATGTGCTGCAACAAACGCTGTGCTCTCAGGAAGACAGCCTGACATTTCAGGAAGCCTGCGATTGCACGTCTGTGCGCCAGAAACGGTACAGAGAGCGTGCCCCCTACGGTGCGCCGACCCTGGCTCACCGCAGGGTGCCGGGTCCACCAGCCAGCGCCTGAACCACTCTTCATCACCATCTCTAACAATTAGAGCAGGCTGGCGCTCTCAAACCTGATCGAAGGGATGGACTGGAGAGGCACCCAGGAGGCAGAATCAATAGGACCTGGTGACTGACTGGATGCAGAGGGGAAAGAATGGACCAGAGTTAAGGAGGATCCCACCTGCTTTCTGCCTCGGACGACGCAGTAAGTGGTGGTTGCTATTCACTGAGATAGAGAGATGGATTTGGAGGGCAAGTCCCTGGCGATGGTAATAACTATCATTTTCAGGACCACATCCTGAGATTAAAGTGCCTCGAGGATATGAAAATGAATATGATTGGGAAAAAGTTGGATATATTGAGAGAAGGAGAGAGGGAGGGGAATACATAAATAGATATTTGGTCATAGAAAAGATAAGATAGAACAAAGAATTCAGGATGTCTCAGAAGAGAAGAGTGCCTTCCCTAATGCTCACTCTGCTTCATGTGACTAAGTCTGCCGGCTACACACACACACCCCCCACCCGCCCCCATGAAGAACTGTATTCTGGGGTAAAGGATGATTCTTTGGAGGTGCCTTTCCAAAGTCCCCTCCCCTGTGGAGTGGTTCACTGTGTACTCTGCGTCACAGCAACAAGGGCTCCTCTCGGGTGTGTGACTGGGAGCACATTACTCATCCTTCCTTTCTCTTTTCCTCATCTGCATGATAGATGTGACAAAGGGGTTATATCTAGAGTCGTTAAGAGCCTTAATTGAGGGACTATTTTCAGAAGGTCCCAAACAATAAGAGTACTTATTAGTGTTTTTGAAATAAAGCAAGGATCAGCTGCAGCTCACGCTCACTGAGCACACCAGGGACTGAAAAGATTGGTTTAGGAATGTGCTCAAGGTCACAGCGTGAAGCAGGAAGCCAACAGGGACCACGGTGGCACCCCCGTTGAATAGGAGGGCACCCCGGGCTTCTCCAGGACCTGGGCTGATAGCCACTTCCTCCGTGCTTCCACAGCGAAGGGCTTGTCCAAATCTCTCTCTTTCTGGGGGAAAAGTGCTTTAAGATCTCATTCCACTGTAAATAATAGAAATAGATTCTTGTATATGGGTTAGTAAGAGCAGTTAGCACGGGAATTCTACGTTTTAATTAAATCGTAGAATTACTACATAAAAATTTTAGGCTAAAGAGTCTAATAAACGCTCTGTATATAATCTTGCCAAGAACAGTAGCTAAGAAGTTAAACACAGGACTTTAGCTGGAAGTTAAACAGAGGACTTAAGTTGGAGATGTGCAAACATTTTTGGCAAGGGAAAAATAATTCATCTTTCTAACTTTTTGTTACTATCTCATATCGTGTTTCGACCGGTACCCCTGTGGAACACCTCCCCATCAATACTAAATGACTTTTGTCCGGTGTCATTTATGAGATTTTCCCAACATGAAGTAAGCCTTGAGTGAGCCATTTTCTACCCGTCCGTTAGGACCAATAGCCCTCTGTCTGTTTCATAAAATCACCATCCAGAACAGTCCTACCTCAGGAAAACTTATCCTACTTCCCAAAACAAGCATTTAATCGAACAAAAAAGAAAACCTTCCTGTGGCAATCATATATCAAGTTCAAAGCCACCCCCCCAAAAAAAACTATGACATTATTTTGAAAAATGTGGGTAGCATAGCATGAAGAAGAAAGTTACAAATCATGGTTTAGTTACGTATGGAGGAAACAGTGATCTTCTCTTTCTTTCTTTATTTGCTTTCTGCTTACCTCATCTTACAATTTGAGACATGCTCTTCTCACATAACACCTAAAATATATTCATTATTTTTCAGAAAGTGGGATTTGTTTTTCTCTGCAAACAACTCATAACCTATGAAAACTTTTCCAATTTTGTTATATATCTCTCAAATATATGTTTAAGTCACCTGTATAAAACTATTTGAACAATCTTACATCACTGGAAAGTTTTATTGTTTCCATTTCATAAAAATTTAAAATAAAATCATGATGAATTTATGTGTAGCAAAATATTTGCACAAATCTTTGTTGTTTCTTGGTATCAATGTTAAGACACTGGATTCTTTTATTAATTTTAAAGCTTTGGTAAATATTATTAACTGCCCCAGAAGAACTATACCAGTTTACACTACCCACCATCTGCTCATTGAGCTATAAAAATCTCTCTTTTTAAAATGCCATTCATATGCTTGCTATCACTGAAAACATTTTGGTAAGTGATAAAATAAAATTTTATTCTCTGCCTTTTGAAATTATCAATGTGGTTAAACATGTTCACATATGTTCAGAATTGTGACATTTCTTTTGTATTATAGATGTGTGCCTTGATCCCTTCCTGTTAAAATAATATATAAATAGACACATCTATTATGTGTTATAATTTCATTTCTCTTGTTTTTAAATGTATGGAACTATAGTTTTTGTGTAGTTTAGCTTTTCAAGTTTCCTTTTTTTTATTTTTTTATTCATTTTAGAGAGGAGACACAGAGAGAGAGAGAGAGAGAGAAAGAGAGAGAGAGAAAGGGGGGAGGAGCTGGAAGCATCAACTCCCATATGTGCCTTGACCAGACCAGTGCAGGGTTTTGAACTGGCGACCTCAGTGTTCCCAGGTCGACGCTTTATCCACTGCGCCACCACATGTCAGGCAAGTTTCCCTTTATCAGTTTCCCAATGTGTTTATTTGTACCTATATGATATTTAACTCTTAAATGAGTGTATTTTCTTTTTATGTAAAATGAATGGTGGAGTTCTTATTTTATCCACCATAAAATAGACAAACAATTATTCCAGAAATAACTATTTGATCACTTACTCCTTTTCTAGTTATTTGAAAGATGTCAGGACAGCTAGAGTTCTTTAGAGCCCTTTTTTTTCCAATCACCAACCAAATGAACAAAAAATGAAAATTAAATTAAAAATAGCAAACTCAATGCCATTAATGCTGGTGGGTTTTCACCGGCACCATCCTCTGTCCAATCATCTGTGGTCTCTCTTCCTTATCCTGTATGTCTGTTCTTTTGGGAGATCCTTGAGTTCCTACTTTAAAAAAAACCTGTCAGTTCTGTCTACTGTCTTCCACCCCCCCCCCCTTCAGCACCGTGATCTCCCATCATCTTTCTCTGTACAAACTTCACTTATCTTTACCCTTCTCCCTTCTTGCCAGTTTCTGCCACATTAATATTTTTCCAACCATACCTTCTCCCACTGTGTTTTTTGGGGGACCGTGGTTTCAGCAAATCGAAAATGTTCCCACATAGAAGATTGCCTATATGATTTATTTTGAAAACATCTGGCTATTCTATAACTAAAATATATATATTTCTACCAAGTCCCATTTGTCCTAGATCAGTTCTTTGCTGTCATCTTTGATGTTAAAAACTCCTTCGGTGTAGAACAGTGCTGGTCTGGCTGGTGTTTTGAAGTGTGAAGACATCTCCTCTAACCTTTTTCAGAGGGGAGTGACCTTGCTGAAGACACATCCGTTATGTCATATTGAGCCTCTCACCCCTCCACCTCTCCTGTCCTTCTTCCCCTTTCTTTTTTTACTTCTGATTCTGAGTCAGCTTCTATTACTGGCTCCGAGAATCACTACCCCAGAAGAAAGAAAATATATGTAGAATTCAGGTTTTTTTCAATCTTTATCATAGAAGCAGATAGATTGACAAACATACTTGTAAAATTAAATAAAGCTTAGAATGGGTTAAGTCAAATAAATTTCTTAGTGAATAAACCTAGAGTTTTATAATTTTTATATTTCCTACTGTAAGAATGCAAGCATTATTAATAGGTAGATTCTATTACAAAAGGATGTTTTAGATGAAGATGAAAATGTTTTCACTTTAAAGTACATCTTCTAGATTTCATTAAAAATAAATGTCTTCAAATCAATATATTATGTGGTTAACCTTAAAATATTTTCTTCTGTGAAGTAAAAGCAATCCATTAGTGGGTGATACTAATGTTACGGTGTTAGGGTAATTATATTAAACCGGCAACAAATTTCTACAGTTTAGGCACCTGTTTCTACAGTGTGTCCGTAAAGTCATGGTGCACTTTTGACCGGTCCAGTCAAAAGTGCACCATGACTTTATGGACACACTATATTTCACATACAGTGAAATACCATACCACATATATCAGTATTTCTTTATATATATTTCAACAGCCAAACAATCAAATCTTTTCATATAAAACACAGTACTTAAAACTGTATATTATAGGTGCCTAAATGGAAAAAGATAGATTTATAAATCAGGGTAGAAAGACAAAAATTTATCAAAGTATATACAGAAATCTTGTAACATGGTAAAAAAAAATTAAGAAATTTCAAATAAGTATGCAATGAATAGATACTTGATGAGTGATGTATAACTGGCACGTTATTAGAAGACAACACAAAGCTAGAACTGTGTCGCATTAATTAATTTATTTTTACCAAGCTTAACTTCTGGTCAGTTAAAATTTTAAATGTAAAAATAAAGACCACAAGAAAGAAACAGTCTAGAATGAGAAAAGAAAAAAAGTTGGGGATACATTGTGTGATAATATGTTTAAATATGTGAGTGTGTGTGTGTGCATGCGCGTGTGTAACATTAGTACTGCACTAGTAATTAAAACATTACAAGTCAAAACAACAAGTAGATAATGATATTAGAGTATCCGAATGCCACCGATAAAACACATGGCACAGAATGATACATTTCTCAGTTAGGATGCCTCACATATCAAATGACAAAGAACCAACCAAGAGTGGTTAAAAAAAGAAAAAGTCTTTCATTATTTTCAAACAATGTAAAACTGCTGATCCTGAGATCAGCTGTTTCAGAGTTGTTACAATGGCTCCATCACTGTATCAAGGACTCAACCTCCGTCATTATTTCAGCAATGTGGTCCTTAACTTACGAGATTTCTGCCTTCTCTTGTTCTTTGGGTTCCAGGCATCACTGCACACAGAACACGCAGCCAAGGCAATCTATTGTTATCATGCAGGACCTTTGCTAGAGATCCCCCAGAATACTCTCCTGAGGGTGAATGGTCACAATTAGGTCACATGTTAATGTTCTGGCTTCTGAAGAGTCGGAAATCTAGTACACGGGATATTCAACCTGTACGCCGGGAGCCAGAGCCTTCCGGGAGGCATGTGTCCCGAGCAACTTCTCCAGGTCAATGTGGAGCAGAGGAACACGGAAGGTGGTGACCGCACTAATGTCCAGGCGTGATTTGCTCCCGGTGAGCAATGTTCTTGGAATATAGAAATCTGAGATTGAACATAACGATGGAAAACAATATTGTAGTGGTATAATAAGTAATATAATACTCTAGGAAAGAAATGAAGAAACGTGTAAGAACTTACGTTGTAGAAAAAGATTTCCAATTACAACTACATATATTGTTTAAAGAATGGATTAACTTGTACATCAGTAATATATTTGTCTATATACACCTATTGATGAGAAAAAAGGAAATATTACACTTAATTATGCAATAGAATGAATGCATTTTCTTAGCATTTTCTTCTCAGTCTTAGCACACAAAATTTATGCATTTACATAAAATTGTTATATATATATATATATATATATATATATATATATATATATCAGACATTTTTGATATACAAGAAAATTCTAATGATCCTCGGGTAAGGATGTGGTAAAAACCATCTCCCAGCAAGATTCCTCTTAGTGGCATCGGTGGACAGAGAAGAAAGAGGACGTAACAGGACCTCTGAAAAGACTCTGGCATCCTCTGGTTGCTGTTCAGATGTCGTTTCTTCCCAATTCGTGTTTCGACCGGTACCCCTGGAACACCTCCCCATCAATGCTAAATGACTTTTGTCCGGTGTCATTTATGAGATTTTCCCAACATGAAGTAAGCCTTGAGTGAGCCATTTTCTACCCATCCGTTAGGACCAATAGCCTCTGTCTGTTTCATAAAATCACCAACCAGAGCAGTCCTACCTAGCTTATTAGGTGACACCATCTCCACACTTCACCTGCTAAAGAAAAAAAAAAAAAAAGGTAAAAAGGTCCTTTCATTTTTCATATAGTACTTATAGAAATATCCCTTCCATCAGGGGGTGATTCCCACAGAGACAGTGTACATCTGTGAACGAACGTGGCCACCACCATCATCAGGGGGCTGTGGGTGCTATGACCTAAACCTCTCTTCCCCTCCGCTCTACTTATAGGGACTTTCCACAGATTGAAAAGTAGACTAATCGTTGCCTCTCTTTTTCTACGGGAGATGTATCAGAGTGATTGCAAAGATTCAGTTATCTATGGTTTAAAGCATAGGCTGGATAACGAGTTAAGCTCTTAATGAAAATAGACTGACCGTTACTCGCTAATGACCCGAGGCATTTGGATTAGAGAGCACCTATTCTCTAAAGCATTTTGTTATTTCCCTGAGTGGTGGGGTTCAGCCTCCTCTGGTGCCTGCCAGCGTTCTTTCTTGCCTTGGCACAGAGGAGAGAGAGAAAAGAAAACGGGGTTGCTGCCTCCTAGTAACTCATTTCATCACAGTGCTTGATTGTCGTCTCCGGGACTGGGGGTGGGTGTGATGCAGCCAGCGTGGCATTCTGTGTTTGGGAAGAGTGAGCGGAACATCGGAGGAGGGGCAGCGATGTCATAACACAGCAGTTTTTTTTAAATTCCACTATGCAGGGAAAGCAAGATGGCGCCGGAGTAGGCGGACGTACCAACTTCCAACTCCCAGAACCAAAGTGGATTATAACTCAATTTAAAGAACCATCATCTGGATAAACCAACTATGAACTGAACTAAGTGGACTCTTCAACCAAGGAACACAGAAGAAGCCACATCGAGACTGGTAGGAATAGCGAAAACGCGAAGAGGGCTGCCCAGCTCCCCGGAGCAAACGGCCGCCTGAAGAGACCCGTGTGGCAGGAGGAGAGTTTGGCGGAGAGGGAGGGACCTGGGTTCCAGGAACCAAGCCCCAGACTGCAGCCCCAGAGCTTAGAAGAGGCGTTTGGACAGTTTTGAGCTGTGAAACAAGTGAGGGAGCTCCCAGGCCTGCAGTGTGGAGTATTAGGGCCCTTCCTACTCTGCTGAGGGTTGCTGAAGGGTTTGGGGCGGCAGGACGCTGAAACACAGTTCTGTCGGCGTGGGCAGAGGCCAAGCCGGTGGGAGCTCGGTCTAGACCAGCAGGGTCGGAGGAGACGTGCGAAAGCGGTCCGGAAACTGCAGGCCCGCCTTTAATCCCACTTACAGGGACAAAGCGGGAGGCCAGGAATGGGCAGAAATCTGCTCTGCAACCCTGCGTAAGCCGGCCCTGACTGAGGGGACCGGGCTAGGACCAGGGACGGGCAGGGGCTCGTGGCTGAGCCCACGCTACTATCCCCGCCCGGCTGGAGAAACAGCGGTTTGCAATTATACGTGCACGAGCAGGCTCCGAGCGCGGGGGCAGGGTAGAGTCTGGGACGAGCGGAAGTACGCGGCTGAGCGGAAGCCAGCAAACACGCCCGGCCCTATAAATCTGGGTTTGCGACCCTGCGCAGAAGGGCCCTGGCCTGGAGGGCGGGGCTAAAGCTCCGGACGGGCAAAGGCTCACAGCTGAGAGCACGTCAAAAGCCCCGCCCAACCCGCGAAACCGTGGCGAGCAGGTTCTGACTGCGGGTTCTGGGTGGAAGTCCGGAAATAGGCTGGGACCGCAGCTGAGCAAAGGTGCTCACCTCTATCCTTGGTGCTAAGGCTAGTGGCTTGAGTGACAGCCCCTCCCATGGAGGAGAGGCATAAATCACAGCAAAAGCCACACTGGGCCGGCGCTGGCAACGCTCATACCCAACCACGCTAGGCAGCAGCAGAGGGGGAGGGGGGCCTGCAGACAGACCACACCTAGAGAACACAAAGGCAACACCTACTGGACTACAGTGGCCACAACTTGCTTATACACAGACAAAATGGGCAGGCAGAGGAATGCAAACCAAATGAATCAAGAGAAATCCCCAGAGTAGGACCTGAAAGAACCAGATATAACCAAATTACCAGATGCAGAATTTAGAATAATGATATTTAGGATGTTCAAAGAAATTAGAGCAACAACAGATAGTCATTATGAACACCTAAATAAAGAGATAACAAGTATAAAAAACAAAATTGAAATAATAAAAAAGAATTAGACAGAAATGACAAATACAGTATCAGAACTGAAGACCACAATGGAAGGAATTAAAAGCAGGATGAATCACGCTGAGGATCAAATAAGTGAGTTAGAAGACACAATAAACAAAGGCACAGAAGCAGAGAAGAAAAAGGAAAAGAGACTCAAAAAATGTGACGAAACTCTAAGAGAGCTCTGTGACAAAATGAAGAGAAACAACATTCGCATCATAGGGGTGCCTGAAGAAGAGGAGAGAGGACAGGAAATGGAAACTTTGTTCATATCATAGCAGAAAACTTTCCTAAATTAAGGCTGGGAAACACTCCACACATTCAAGAAGCACACAGAACTCCATTAAAGAGAAACCCAAAAAGATCTACATCAAGACACATCATAGTTAAAATACCAAAGCTAATGGATAAAGAAAAAATTTTAAAAGCTGCTAGGGAAAAAAAGGCTATCACCTACAAAGGAGCCCCCATAAGGATGACATCGGATTCTCAACAGAAACACTTGAGACCAGAAGGAAATGGCAAGATATAATCAAAGTAATGAAGAACAAGAACCTACAACCAAGACTACTTTATCCAGCAAGGCTAACGTTTAAAATTGAAGGAGAAATAAAGAGCTTCCCAGAAAAAGAAAGCCTGAAAGAATTCATAAAAACCAAACCAATTCTGCAAGAGATACTAAAGGGCCTATTGTGAACAGTTTAAAGGGAGGAAAGAATAGAGCAAAAGAAGAATACAGCTTTAAAGAATAAAATGGCAATAAACAACTACATATCAATAATAACCTTAAATGTAAATGGATTAAATGATCCAATCAAAAGACATAGGGTAGCTGCATGGATAAAGAAACAGGACCCATACATATGCTGTCTACAAGAGACACACCTTAAAACAAAAGATGCACATAGACTGAAGGTAAAAGAATGGAAAAAAATATTTCATGCAAATGGAAATGAAAAAAAAGCAGGGGTAGCAATACTTATATCTGACAAAATACATTAAAACAAAGGCTGGAGTAAAAGATAAAGAAGGACACTACATAATGATAAACGGAACAATTCAACAGGAAGATATAACTATTATAAATATCTATGCACCAAATATAGGAGCCCCCACATACATAAAGCAGACTTTGATGGATATAAAGGGTGAGATTAACAGCAATACTATCATAGTAGGGGATTTCAATACCCCTCTAACAACACTGGATAGATCCTCAAGAAAGAAAATTAATAAAGAAACAGCAGACTTAAAGGAGACACTAGATCCTCTTGATTTAATAGATATCTTCAGAACTTTTCACCCTAATGCAATAGAATATACATTCTTCTCAAGGACTCGTGGTATGTTTTCTAGGATAGACCACATGTTAGGACACAAAAGTAGTCTCAATAAATTTAAGAAGATTGAAATCATATCAAGCATTTCCTCTGATCACAATGCCATGAAACTAGAAATTAACCACAAAAGAAAAACTGAAAAATACTCAAACACTTGGAAACTAAATAGCATGTTATTAAATAATGAATGGATTAACAATGAGATCAAAGAAGAAATAAAAAAGTTTCTAGAAACAAATGATAATGAGCATACATCAACTCAAAATTTACGGGACACAGCAAAAGCAGTTCTGAGAGGGAAGTTTATTGCACTACAGGCATATCATAAGAAGCTAGAAAAAGCTCAAATAAGCAACCTGACCCTGCATCTAAAAGAACTAGAAAAACAACAACAAATAAAACCCAAGACAAGTAGAAGGAAGGAAATAATAAAGGTCAGAACAGAAATAAATGACATAGAGGCTAAGGAAACAATACAGAGAATCAATGAAACCAGAAGCTGGTTCTTTGAAAAGGCAAACAAGATTGATGAACCTTTAACTAGACTCACCAAGAAAAAAAGAGACAGGACTCAAATAAATAAAATTAGAAAGGACAGTGGAGAAATAACAACTGACACAACAGAAATACAAACCATTGTAAGAAAATACTATGAAGAACTATATGCCAAAAAATTAGACAATCTTGGTGAAATGGACAAATTTCTTGAATCATATAACCTTCCAAAAATCAATCTGGAAGAATCAGAACACCTCAACAGACCAATTACAACAAATGAGATCGAAACACTTATCAAAAAACTCCCAAAAAAGAAAAGTCCTGGGCCTGATGGCTTCAGAAGTGAATTCTTTCCAAAATTCAAAGAAGAACTAACTCCTATCCTCCTCAAGCTATTTCAAAAAATTCAAGGGAAGGAAGACTTCCAAACTCCTTTTATGAGGCGAGCATAATTCTGATCCCAAAACTGGGCAAAGACAACACAAAGAAAGAAAATTATAGGCCTATATCCCTGATGAATTTAGACGCTAAAATTCTCAACAAAATATTAGCCATCCGGATCCAGCAATATATGAAAAAAATCATACACCACGATCAAGTGGGATTTATTCTGGAGAGGCAAGGCTGGTTCAATATTCGCAAATCAATCAATGTGATTCATCACATAAACAAAAGGAAGGACAAAAATCACATGATAATTTCAATAGATGCAGAAAAGGCATTTGATAAAATCCAGCACCCATTCATGCTCAAAACTCTCAGTAAAATGGGAATACAAGGATCATTCCTTAACATGATAAAGGCCATCTATGACAAACCCACAGCAAACATCATACTTAATGGACAAAGATTAAAAGCAATCCCCTTAAGATCAGGAACCAGGCAGGGATGCCCCCTTTCACCACTCTTATTCAACATAGTTCTGGAAGTCCTCGCTACAGCAATCAGACAAGAAGAAGAAATAAAACGCATCCAAATTGGAAAAGAAGAAGTAAAACTGTCACTATTTGCAGATGATATGATATTGTATATTGAAAACCCTAAAGTCTCAGTCAAAACACTACTGGAACTTATAAATGAATTCAGCAAGGTGGCAGGATATAAAATTAATACTCAGAAATCAGAGGCATTTCTATATACCAACAATGAACTGTCAGCAAAAGAAATTAAGGAAACAATCCCCTTCACTATTGCAGCCAAAAAAATAAAGTACCTAGGAGTAAATTTAACCAAGGAGGTTAAGGACTTGTACTCGGAAAATTATAAAACATTGATAAAAGAAATCAAGGAAGATACAAACAAGTGGAAGCATATACCGTGCTCATGGCTAGGAAGAATAAACATTATTAAAATGTCTATATTACTCAAAGCAATTTATAAATTCAATGCAATACCAATTAAAATACCAATGACATACTTCAAAGATATTGAACACATATTCCAAAAATTTATATGGAACCAAAGAAGAACACGAATAGCCTCAGCAATCTTAAAAAGAAAAAAATAAAGCAGGAGGTATCACTCTTCCCAATATCTGGGTTTACTATAAGGCCATTATACTCAAGACAGCCTGGTACTGGCATAAGAACAGGCACATAGATCAATGGAACAGAACAGAGGACCCAGAAATAAACCCACAGCTTTATGGACAACTGATATTTGACAAAGGAGGAAAGAACATACAATGGAGTAAAGACAGCCTCTTTAACAAATGGTGTTGGGAAAATTGGACATCTACCTGCAAAAAAATAAAACTAGACCATCAACTTACACCATTCACAAAAACAAACTCAAAATGGATAAAAGACTTAAACATAAGCCGTGAAACCATAAGCATCTTAGAAGAAAACATAGGCAGCTAGCTCTCTGACATCTGTAGCAGCGGTATATTTGCCGATTTATCTCCACGGGCAAATGAAATGAAAGGCAAGATAAACAAATGGGACTATATCAAACTAAAAAGTTTTTGCACAGCTAAAGACAATAAGAACAGAATAAAAAGACAAACCACACAATGGGAGAACATATTCGACATCACATCTGATAAGGGGTTAATAACTAAAATTTATAAAGAACTTATAAAACTCAACACCGGGAAGACAAACAACCCAATCAAAAAATGGGCAAAAGAAATGAATAGAAATTTCTCCAAAGAGGACATACAGATGGCCAATAGGCATATGAAAAAATGCTCAACATCACTAATCATTAGACAAATGCAAATTAAAACCACAATGAGATATCACCTCACACCAGTCAGAATGGCACTCATCAGCAAAACAACACAGAACAAGTGCTGGTGAGGATGTGGAGAAAAGGGAACCCTTCTGCACTGCTGGTGGGAATGCAGACTGGTGCAGCCACTGTGGAAAACAGTATGGAGATTCCTCAGAAAATTAAAAATCGAACTGCCTTTTGACCCAGCTATCCCACTTATAGGAATATACCCTAAGAACACCATAGCACTGTTCGAAAAGAAGAAATGCGCCCCCATGTTCATGGCAGCATTGTTCACAATAGCGAAGATCTGGAACCAGCCCAAGTGTCCGTCAGAAGACGAGTGGATTAAAAAGCTATGGTACATATATACTATGGAATACTACTCAGCCATAAGAAACGATGACATCGGATCATTTATAACAAAATGGATGTACCTTGATAACATTATACGGAGTGAAATAAGTAAATCAGAAAAAAAGAAAAACTGAGGACAGCATGATTTCATACATAGGTGGGACATAAAAGTGAGAATATGAGACATGGACAAGAGAGTGGTGGTTATGGGATGGGTGGAGGGAGGGAAGAGTGGGATAGGGAGGAGGGGAGGGACAAAGGGAAAACCAGATAGAAGGTGACAGAGGACAATTTGACTTTGGGTGACGGGTATGCAACACAATTGAATGATAAGATAACCTGGAGATGTTTTCATTGTACATATGTACCCTGATTTATTGGTGTCACCCCATTAGAATTAATAATAATAAAATATATATATAAAAAAATTCCACTATACAAATAAATGACAATAAAATAAAATAAAAGCACCATGATAGTTTCTGCAGAAACTTGACCAATCTCTGCTGCTCTCTCTGCTCCCCGCCGCCTTGACTTTCCTCGACCTCCTTGCACATGGACAGACCAGCATCCTCTACACCGCTCACGGCCGCGTTGGGATTCCTTTCACAACCATCATTCAACAACCTCTCCGCTTGTGAAATTCTTTCTGGCTTCTATGGCCGGATGCCTATTAGGACGCTCATTCACCTTCATCCATGCTGTGTCTCTCTCCACCCTGTGCCCTCACTCAGATTGGACGCTATTGAGAGCCTCAGCTCTCGTCTCTAGCCCCGTGCGCTGGCCAACTCCTTAAACCCTGGAGTGTCACGTTACTCAATACCCACGTCCATGGGTATTAACCTTAAAATATTTTCTTCTGTGAAGTAAGAGCAATCCATTAGTGGGTGATACTAATGTTACGGTGTTAGGGTAATCATATTAAACAACCGGCAGCAAATTTCTTCCATGGGACGTGGGTATTGTACCTCTTACTGTGATGTTTGCTAAGACTATAGCATAGTGGGTATTGTTATATTATATTAACCTCATTTTCATCATTTTTATCCCTGGTCAATTTCCATTTGTAAATTCTAATCCTTCAAATATTAAGCTGTAGCCTGACCAGGCGGTGGCACAGTGGATAGAGCATCGGACTGGGATGCGGAAGACCCAGGTTCGAGACCCCGAGGTCGCCAGCTTGAGCGCAGGCCCATCTGGCTTGAGCAAAAGCTTGTCAGCTTGGACCCAGGGTCGCTGGCTCCAGCAAGGTGTTGCTCGGTCTGCTGAAGGCCCGCGGTCAAGGCACATGTGAGAAAGCAATCAATGAACAACTAAGGTGTCGCAACGGCAATGAAAAACTAATGATTGATGCTTCTCACCTCTCTCCATTCCTGTCTGTCTGTCCCTATCTATCCCTCTCTCTGACTCTCTCTCTGTCCCTGTAAAAAACAAAAACAAAAACAAATATTAAGCTGTAAAACTTTCTTGATCTCCTTGCTCTAATCATGAATCAGCATTTAAGTTAAACATCTTAAAATGGGAATAACAGCAGCTGCTTTCCATAGAGCTGTTTGGAAGGGAGAAGTAAGGCACTTAAGCTTGCCGAGTACACTCTTAGGTATTAGATGTTACCTCTGCTATCATTATTATAACTATTATAAATACCTCTGCTTCCCCGGGAGGCTGAAGTCTTAACAGAAACCATTACAATTTCATATTCCTAAAACCTCACGTCATGGAACTCCAAACACTGTCACTCATTAGCATGTGTTACTACAAAAGGAGAGGTAGAAATAAGAAATCGGCGGTCTCTACCTCATCACAAATTGAGTCCAAAGCAGAGCAGCCAAGACCCCCTGACCACATCCTTTGTCCTGGACCATGGTCCAAGTAAGAAGGTGCCCTACTCTTCTTAAACACGTGAGAGCTGTAACCCACAGTGGTCAAGAGGCACCCTCTGTAGGCTTGCCTTTCTTCATTATATACCAGGGAAGAGATTTAAATACATGAAGAAATTTAGAGAGGCAGATGTGGGTAATATTTTTGGATGAGAGAGTCTCACATTTTTGAAAAAAATATGTTTCTTAATTTTAAATGAAAATATTGACATAACAAAGAAACTATTTAAATGGACAGATTTGTGGAAGAAAATGTGTAATCTCAACAATATAAATAAATGCAGTTTATGCATAATTAAAACATGCTTTTCTATTTTACCTTAATAAATCTGAATTTTCTGTTTCTAAAACAGTAATTAATACCTTTGCCGTCATTTGAATTCAAAAAATTATAAAAAGTGTCTTTAAATTTCATTTACAATTTAAGTAACTTTTTATCTTCACTGTTTCAGAAAAAAAAAAAAGAATACTATCAGGAAATCCCTAACTTCTCTAACTATGATCTCTTTTTATATGACAAGCTAAAAAAGTGAATGGCCCTTATTCATAGAGCACCGTTTTAGGAGTTAGTAGCTACTTTGAAATACACGCCCACAGTGACCCTATTGGGGAAACTTGTGCAGACGTATCTTACACTGTATAATTAAAATATAATGAAGTTTGTATTTTTATAAAGTCAAAGGAAAAAAGCAAAATCGATCTCCCATTTAACTCTTTAACTAAGTCTGTTTCTTCGCTACTTCGCTTATCCACACTGTGATCGATCGACATGCCAACTCTTCCCCTCAAGATGGATTCACCTGTTCTGCTATTCTACACTCAGGTGCAAACCAACACGGTCCTTATCATTGCTTGGTGTCTCCTGGTCACCTCTGGCCCCAAGCTACAGTTTCCAGGGTTAAGTTTGTGAATTTCCTGAAGTGCTTGGGGCATTTGGCCCTGTCCTTCTTGTGTTAAGACAACTTAAAATCTCCATCTTTCTTCATTCCCATATAAATAAACACATTGTATGGCCAGTGGCCACCACCATTGGTTGTGGCCATGCACATGCAGGTTCCCACTGAACTCGGGCAGATGGTAAAGGAACAGTGGAGCCAAAGAATGGTAGGCCTTAGAGAGGCTGTGAAGAAAAAGGAACCCTCATCCACTGTTGGTGGGAATGTAAAGTAGTACAACCACTATGGAAGAAAGTATGGTGGTTCCTCAAAAAACTAAAAATAGAGCTACCATATGACCCAGCAATCCCTCTACTGGGTATATACCCCCAAAACTCAAAAACACTGGTACATAAAGACAAATGCAGCCCCATGTTCACTGCAACATTGTTCACAGTGGCCAAGACATGGAAACAACCAAAAAGCCCGTCAATAGATGATTGGATAAAGATATGGTACATATATACAATGGAATACTACTCAGCCATAAGAAATGATGACATAGGATCATTTACAACAAAATGGATGGATCTTGATATCATTTTACTGAGTGAAATAAGTATATAAGAAAAAACTTAAAACTATATGATTCCATACATAGGTGAGACATAAAAATGAGACTAAGGGACATGGACAAGAGTGTGGTGGTTACTGGGGGGGGGGGCAAAGGAAACCAGATAGAAGGTGATGGAAGACAATTTGACTTTGGCTGATGGGTATGCAACATAACCAAATGTCAAAATAACCTGGGGATGTATTCTCTGAACATATGTACCCTGACTGATCATTGTCACCCCATTAAAATTAATAATAATAATAAAAAGAATGGTGGGCTATCCCTTTATTAAAGTCTTGCTCCTGCCAGTAAGCAAACAGACAGGGAAAATCTCTTCCCTCTCACTCAGAGCTCCCAGAGCCCTGACACATTCTCCGGTTCCACACCCAGGAAAATCATCTCTGGTTCCTCCTGGAATCAAAGCCCCCAGCCCCCAGTCTCAGTAGGGCTCCCAAAGCCCCTCAGCTCTGGTTCCCCATCTGCACACCTTCTCCTCTCTGCGCAAGCTGGCTTCTTCTTCAGCACTCCACATTCTCTCTGCTCCCCCTGCAAAACATGGCTTCTTTCTCTTTTCTCCTTCTGGCGTAAAAACCTCTCCTCCAGCAAACATTAGCAAAACAATGGCCCTTCCCAAGCAGGAAGGTAATTTGCAATCTCACAGACCACATATACCTAGTGCTGCCCAGCCCCCAATGCAAACTATAAGCGAGCAAACGTAAAAATCGTATTTTACAAACTTATTTGACCAACACACAAGCAAACGGAAATTCCCCTGTGAAAGCAAGGACAGCCGGTTTACCCGGATAGTGGGGGGGGCGGGGGAGGTGGGACAGAGGTCCTACATCACACTCAAACCCATTGAAAATGACACATGATGTTCTTAGACTCTCTATTTCTTTGCTGACTCTCTTCTAACCATTTGTAGCCTGTCACCATGCACTGGACCCCCATCTAGTCCCCTCTGTCCTCCCCACGCCCACCTTTGGGACCCGCCGCCTGTCTCCCATTCACTCTTAACATAGGGTGATGCTAATTCCCTTTTTAACTCTCAGCTTGTCAAGGTTCACTCTTAAACTTGCAAGTTGGGTCTCCAGTGAAGTGAAGGAAGGTCTTCCGTTTGACAAAAACAACACAGGAGTGCTCCTTTACCCGGACAACCAGCCTAAGTGGAAGAAGGCAGTGACCCCTGGTGTGCTGGTGTGTGAGGAAGCTGCCTGTCTTCTCCCAGGTCTGGCTGGGAGGGCAGGATGGTGGGGGGGGGCTTCTCTCTGCCACTGGGCTACCGAGTAACTGCAGAGTAGAGAGCTACTTAGGCTCACCAGTTTGCAACAGAGTTAGAAAAAAGAATGTGGAAGAGTCATTGCCTTAAAAACATTGATGGCCTGACCAGGCGGTGGCACAGTGGATAAAGTGTCGGACTGGGATGCGGAGGACCCAGGTTCGAGACCCTGAGGTCACCAGCTTGAGTGCGGGCTCATCTTGCTTGAGCAAAAGCTCACCACCTTGGACCCAAGATCGCTGGCTCCAGCAAGGGGTTGCTCAGTCTGCTGAAGGCCGTGGTCAAGGCACATATGAGAAAGCAATCAATGAACAACTAAGGTGTCAAAACAAAAAACTGACAATTGATGCTTCTCATCTCTCTCCATTCCTGTCTGTCTGTCCCTATCTATCCCTCTCTCTGACTCTCTCTCTCTGTCCCTGTAAAAAAAGGAAATAAATAAAAACCATTGACGGACCACAGACCATTCACCAGACACTCTCAGGGTGTGGAGATCCTGGAGGAAAAGTCCACAGGAAGGGAGAGCAGCAGGTGGAAGTCCGGGATGGGGTGTGGGCAGGACGTGCCTGGCAGACTGAGGCCCGGGGCCAGCAGCCGGAGCTGAGCAAGGCAGGGGAGCCTCGAAGGAAATAAATAGTCAGTGTGGTCTTCTCCTCACTCACATGGTGGCCCTGTGATGAGTTAGCACAACTGGGGACGAGGAGGTCTGGCCTTTCATTTCAGCCCCTGCTGTTCAGAAGTGGCAGGTCCCCAGATGGGTCACCGAGCAATTGTAGACCCTGCTCTTCCCTCCCCCCGGAGATCTGAGCTTCTCTTTCTGCGGGTCCCATCACCCCTGAGCCAGAAGGAAGGACAGAGAGCCTCCCGTATTCCTCGTAGTTCACATCTGCTATCCAAGAGCCTCTGAGCTCCCCTTTGCCTGAGACTGCCTTGTCCCCTCATTCTGAAGGGTCATTTTACCGGACACAGAGCTCTAGGATGGTCTTTTTGTTGTTGTTATTCTTTTTACCGCTACAAAGCTGCCATGGATGTCACCAGTCCCCTACATGCCGCGCCTCTTTCTTTTGTTGATTTTCTACTCTTTCTAGCTGTGGGAGATCTAGGTAGGCATTTTTCCTAAGGCTTTGGAATGTGTATCCATTATATCTATAGATACGTTTCCTGCCACCTTCTCGACCTCTGCTTCCGACCCTTGAGTGATTGCCTCACGTCTCTGAGGCTCTGTTCATTTTTCTCAATTCTCTTCCTCTCACTTCTTTAGTTTTAAAATTTTCTATAGATCAGTCTTCAAGTTAACTGGGGTGTTTTTTTTTTTTCCCCAGCTATCTCTAGCCTCATATTAAGCCCATCCAGTGATTTTTTTATGGCAGTTTATTGAACGTTTATGTTATAAATTTGGCATTTGATTCTTTAAAAAATTTTCATTTCCTTGATGAGTTTTTTTCATTTACTCCCTAAGAGTGTATCTTTCTTTAATTCTCTAAATATATTGATAATAGCTGTTTGATCATCTATGCCTAAGTCTAACATCTGGGTCACCTCATGGCTACTTTTCATTTTGTTCTTTATCTGGAAAAAAAAGTGTGATGTGTGTGATATCTCTAACACATTTATATGTATATATAATAAACACACACACACAAACACATATGATGTCTAGTGGTATTTTGTTGTTTGCTGGACATTGCGGAAGGTACTTTAGGGACCCTAATTTGTTATTGTCCTCTGAAGAGTGTTGATCTCTTTCTTTTTCTTCCTCCCTCCCTCCCTCCCTCCCTCCCTCCCTCCCTCCCTCCCTCCCTCCCTCCTTTCCTTCCTTCCTTCCTTCCTTCCTTCCTTCCTTCCTTCCTTCCTTCCTTCCTTCCTTCCTTCCTGGGCAGTTCAGTCACTGCCTGCTTACCTTGAACTTGTGTGGGCTTCATTTTCTACGACACTAGAGAGGAACCATGGAAGACTCAAGGTCTTCCCGAATCTCTTCAGCTTGGCAGGATTTCACCTCCCACATTCCTCTTCCCTCTGAGTTTGTGCATTGGACAAGGTGGGTCTAGAGTAAACCTTCCTCGAGGGTAAGGCCCTTGCTCCCCTCATGGTCTCTGTGGTGTTTCAGCTGGATGCCCCTGGTATAAACGAGGGGTTGGGGGCAGCTGGCCATGCTGGCCATGCCCAATGGCCAACATTGCCCCACGCTGTTTGAACTGTAGTGTTTCTGTCCGGTTTCAGCCTGTAGCTGCCACACTCTGCTAAGCTTCTGCTGCTTTGCACCTCGACCATACATACACACACACACACACACACACACACACACACACACACACACACACACACAGAACCCAGAACCAACCCAAGCAAGCATTTGGGAAAGGCTCGCACACAATAAGAATCTGTGGGTTTTCCATACAACCACCTTTGTTCGGACCCTGATTTTACCTCCTCAGCCAGGCTTTGTGTTATGCTTGGGCAAGTGTCCTCAGACAGGGCGCTAAGCTAATTGTGAGGCTCAGCACATCACAATTTAAGATTTAAAAAGTTAATTGAACACAAGCTCACTCTTATAGTATTTATGTCCAGTGAAGCCACCGGTTGTCTCCTACGTTGTGTACAGTGGGAGTCTAGCTTTCGGTGGGAGGGCTAATTCGACACCGGCCTTTGTCTCATCCTCACTACTATTTATCACATTCAAGAAGCCCAAATTTCTTTTCAATAAATGGCAAGTAGAAGTAAAAAGGATGATTATTGAGAAGGAGTTAATACAATTATCCTTAATGCTCAGTAGTGAGAGCATTATACCCATTAATACAAAATAAAAGGTTACAGAAACATTAGAACATTTTAATCGACTCCTTTACAAATTAGATCTACAAAATCATATGGTGACCATATTCAATGCAAAGAGCATCTGGAAATACAGTGATAATTTTTTTAATAAAAGCCATTCACAATCACATTGGGAAGACTTAATAACCATCAAACCCAAGCCTAGGTGGAATATTTGCTTACAAATATAATGTACCAATAATATTTGTTGGACGAAAATGAGATATTCTTTCTTAGAGAAAAAGAGTTGAGAAAACTTAGATAAAGAAGCCAATATCCTCCCCAGCGATGGCTTCCTTGATAGCAACTATGTCTGAGAGTCCGTCTTAGCTATCTTCAGAGTCTCATTCGTTCTCCTGACAAATTCCATTAAACAAAACCAAGTTACACATACACACTGACAGTACTTTACTCCCTCAACGAACGGTATTGGCTGGAAATAGGCGAGGTCAGTAAGTTTTCACTTGAACCGCCTCAAGAGAGTGAGGTAAGATACAGTGCCAGCGTGTCTACCCCAGGGTAGCCACCCCCTTCATCGATACCCGTTTTGAGAACTGTCCATGTTTCAACAGGATGGGGAAACTCAGGTGCCGGATGGTGGGAGTCAGGAATAGTAGCCACCCCCATCCTTCCGACCCTCCGCACGCTCAGCTCAGGGTGGGGCATCACTGCCTCGCTGGGGTGGAGGCTGGAGGGGTGAAATGCCATCTGTCACTTGCAGGCGTTGGCATTTAATTGCCAGCTGAATTTCCCCAACAGTTGCCGTTTCTTCTGACATGGAGACAGAAGCCCTGGAGACGAAGGCCTCAGAGTGAGTACGTGAGAAATGAGTTCCCGCTGCCCAGCGTGTCCCCGCAGCGGGGGCAAGGGACAGGCTTGTCATGTGTAAGACACCAAGGTTGTTGCTGTCTGTTACCACAGCGGGATCTGTGTAACTGAGCTCCTACAGCGGACAAATGCCAACTTCTGTATTTGTTCACTACCCCAAATGTTGGCTTTGGATAAATACTTGAAAACAAACATTATCAAATCAGAGGATATGAGGTCAAATCACCTCTTTAGTAGCATGCATAATAAGAGATTATTTATGCTCAGTTATCAGTATTAGAAGGACCTCCACACACACACACACACACACACACACACACACACAGACACACACACAGACACAGACACACACACACACACACAGACACACACACACACAGATTAAAAATTGAATTATTTCTATTAGTACTATTTTTAAAATGAAGGGAACTTTTTTCTTTAGCAGGTGAAGTGTGGAGATGGTGTCACCTAATAAGCTAGGTAGGACTGCTCTGGTTGGTGATTTTATGAAACAGACAGAGGGCTATTGGTCCTAACGAATGGGTAGAAAATGGCTCACTCAAGGCTTACTTCACGTTGGGAAAATCTCATAAATGACACCGGACAAAAGTCATTTAGCATTGATGGGGAGGTGTTCCAGGGGTACCGGTCGAAACACGAATTGGGAAGAAATGACATCTGAACAGCAACCAGAGGATGCCAGAGTCTTTTCAGAGGTCCTGTTACGTCCTTTTTCTTCTCTGTCCACAGATGCCACTAAGGGGAATCTTGCTGGGAGATGGTTTTTGCCACATCCTTATCTGAGGATCATTAGAGTTTTCTTGTAAATCAAAAATGTCTGATATATATATATAACAATTTTAAGTAAATGCATAAATTTTATGTTCTAAAATTGGGAAGAAAAATATTCAGGGAATGTATTCGTTCTTGTATCGTTAAATGTGTAATATTTCCTTTTTTCTCATTAATAATAGTTCTCTATATACATATACATTACTGGTGCACAAGTTAATCCACTCTTTAAACAATATAGCTGTAATTGGAAATCTTTTTCTACAACGTAAGTTCTTACACGTTTCTTCATTTCTTTCCTAGAGTATTATATTACTTATTATACCACTACAATATTGTTTTCCATCGTTATGTTCAATCTCAGATTTCTATATTCCAAGAACATTGCTCACCGGGAGCAAATCACGCCTGGACATTAGTGCGGTCACCACCTTCCGTGTTCCTCTGCTCCACATTGACCTGGAGAAGTTGCTCGGGACACATGCCTCCCGGAAGGCTCTGGCTCCCGGCGTACAGGTTGAATATCCCGTGTACTAGATTTCCGACTCTTCAGAAGCCAGAACATTAACATGTGACCTAATTGTGACCATTCACCCTCAGGAGAGTATTCTGGGGGGCCTCTAGCAAAGGTCCTGCCTGATAACAATAGATTGCCTTGGCTGCGTGTTCTGTGTGCAGTGATGCCTGGAACCCAAAGAACAAACACAAGCATGAATCTTGTAAGTTCAGGACAACGTCGCTGAAATATAGACAGAGGTTGAGGCCCTGATACCATGATGGAGCCATCGTACCAACTCTGAAACTCTGATCTCTCGGTTTTAGATTGTTTGAAATAATAAGTTACTTTAGTTTTTAACCCACTGTTGGTTGACTAATCTGTCATTTGATATGAGAGGCATCCTAACAGAAACACGTATCAGTCTGTGTCATGTCTGTGTTTTATCTGTGGCATTCGGATCATCACACATAGTTACCTACTTGTTTGCATTTGTAAGTTTTTCATTACTAGTTGAGTATTCTATATACATATATTCAATTTAGATGTCTATATTCCACGAACATTGCCATATATATATATATATATATATATATATATATATATATATATATATATATATATACACCTATATGTATCTAGTTTTGTCTTCTCATTCCTGTTGGAATTCCTCTTGGAATGCCTAGGAATTCCTCTTGGAATGCTTAGGGCTAGAATTGATCGGTAAAATAGAAAGTCAGGGTTTTTATGCCTAAGGTACTGTTAAAAACAAAAAACAAACAAAAAAGCAATATAAAACAGTCCACTTTTAAAGGAGCTGAAGCCACTTTAAATGCCAGAGGAATTGCCTTGAACGCCTTAGGCTTCCACCCTTTGGATGTTAACACAGGGCGGGCGAAATCACCTCTCCGTGGGGCCTCAGCCAATGGGCGTCTCACGGAACTGCTGTCCAGGGTAACAAGAAGGCAGACAGTGTGCCTACAGGGCGGGTGACCCACAGAATGACGATCAGCAGCAGTGTTAGATCTCGTGTCGCCATGCTGTGTCATCTGCACTGTGGGAACGCGGTCCTGCTATGGACACATTGTTCCTTTTCTCTTCTCTCGTTGGAGAAGCGTTTGGGTTTCTGCCTGAATCCGTGTTTCCCGAATAGCTCTTCTTCTTTTTCATCTCAAATAAAGACTTGTGGCCTCTCTCTCTCTCTCTCTCTCTCTGGCTTGTTATTTTTGGGTGATCCGCACTGACAAAGTCTTCACCAAGGTGACTATAATGTTTTGCGTTTCCACCAGCCATTGGTCCACATGATCGCCAGTCCTCAGTATTATTATTCTTCGTTATCTCATCTCAAATAGCTATGTGGGGTGGTGGTATCTCGTTAAGAGCTTCACTTTAAAAAATAAAGGGCAATGGTTTTAATTTTAACTTATTTTAATTTTTTCATGCTAATGGTTAGGTTTATTTCTCGAATACCTAATATTTAATTCATTTTATATTCTCAATATTTAAAATATATATATTTAGAATATTTGACTTAGAGAAACATTGGAAAAATAATAATATATGCCCCACCCAGCCTCCGTGAATGCTAACATCTCCTATACCCAGAGTACAATGACCAAAAGCCAGAACATAAACATCAATACAATGTCAGCCGTCTGTTTTCATTCATTCTGGCTCTCTAGCAGGTTGACGCCTTTATTTTCTAGTTTGCTTAGAACAGTGGTTCTTAACCTGGGTTCTATGGAACCCTAGGGGTTCGATGAGTCGGTCTCAGGGGTTCGGAGAAGCCTCTGCCGTGGAGGCCAGAATAAAATAATACCGTAATTTGTTGTGAGTTCATGCACTTTGTTGGTTTTGTTCTTTGAGCAAGGTGATGTTCATGCATGGCTCCTTTTGTGCACCAGTAAAAAACCATATACCTATGCCTTGAATTTGGGGGAAAAAATCATATTTTATTTATCACTAAAGAAGGGTTCAGTGAATCCACATATGAAACTGGTGGGTTCGGTACCTCAAAAAAGGTTAAGAACCACTGGTTTAGAATTTTTATTATGAGCAGATTTTGAAGTGTGTCAAATGCTCTCTCTGCAACTATTGAAGTATGTTTATTTATTTTTATTTTTTAATTTTTCTTTTTTGGCTGCTATCTGATATGATGGGTTACATTAAATAGTTGACAGGTGTAGCAGGAAACACACCCTCACAAGACAAAACACGCTTCATCGCTTCATCGTTATATGTAACTATTTTAATAGGTTGCTGGAATTTATTTGCTACAATTTTTTGGAAGTCTTTTGTGTCCATGCTAATGAAAGATACTGCCCTATAGTTGTTTTTTGTTTGTTTGTTTGTTATGATCTCTTTTCATTTGTCTTCAGGATAATGCTTGTCTCTTAAGATATATTTATTAGGAAGAGTTTACTCCTGTTCTTCTTTCTGGAAGAGTTTTGTAGAATTGGTATTATTATTATTATTTCTTTCCTTATATTGGTTAGAATTAATAAGTGGATTCCTCTGGTGAGACAGTGTGGTGGTCCCGCGAACCCGGGCCTATGTTATTTGTGATGAGGTTACACTGCACAGGAGAGGTTGCTCGACTTGCCCTTGGCTCTTCCCCAATGTCCCTGTTCTTGCTTGTTACCCAGCGTTCCCTAAGGACCAAGGACCCGAGCTGTCCTAGATGTACTCAGGGTGCCAGGCTCTGGGGCTGGAGCTGGGCTTTCTCCGCCCTGTATATTTCCTCCTCCAGGCAGCCTACCTGCGTGCCCTGGGGCTGCTGGATCCACTGCCTCTCCTTCGGCACTTGCGGTTTGTTCCGTAAGACCGGGGTGTCCAAGGGATCTTAGCGCTCTTCCAACGGTCCGTCCCCCTTTCTTCTGTACCTACACTTTCTGTCTAGTCCTCCTCCGAGGTCCCAGGATTTCTGGTGAGCACCTGGTCGAGATCCATGAAGACTTCTAGAGTGGAGCCCCCATGTCTGATGATCCCAGGTGTCTACGGTCTCACCCGAGCTCACTGCAGTGATCTATAGGCTGAAAGAAGCTGCCCCCACCCCGCCCGCCACCTCCAATTCAGACATCGGAATTCTAACTGCCAATGTAAGGGTATCAGAAGACAGGGCCTTGAGGGGGTAATTAGGTCATGAGGGTGGAGCCCTGGTGAATGCAGTGAGTGCCCTTATGAACAGGGACTCCAGGGAGCACGGTGGCCCCTCCCCGCATGTTAGGTTACCATGAGAAGATGGCAGTCTGCAGCCCAGACGCAGGTTTTCGGCAGAAGCTAAAGGTTCTGGCAGCCTAGTCTCAGAATGCCACCCCCTGGAAATACGAGAAATTCATTTTTGTTGCTTAGAAGCCATCGAGTCCATGGTACTTAGTTATAGCAGCCTCCTATACCGCCTTGGCATTTAAAAATGTTGGCTGAATGCCTGTGCCCACTGGTATGACACCGACCATCAATTCCTCCCCTGCTGGGGCACAGGTAAATAAATGCTTCCCATCTCCTTGGAGAGAGCTGTCTTCCCTCAGACATCTTTGGTAGCTCTGTTACCACAGCTTTCTTTGGGGTTCAAAATTGCATGATAATGTTTTCCTGCGTGTGTGTGTGCGTGCGTGTGTGTGTGTGTGTGTGTGTGTGTAGGCGGGCACTCTTTTCAGCTTTATAAATCCTATCCAGAAACAGAACCACTTGTTTGGAGGGCACCAGAACGAAAATTGGGGAACAGAATAAAGAGCTTTATTGTGCCTATTAATTATCTGCAAGTTAATAGACAGACAGCCGAATAGTATTTTCACCTTTATCGTAATCTCAGCAGCTGACGGCGTTTCCTCACCACCTACCCAACCCGCGCTGAGTAGGTTAATAAGGGACCCATTAAAGCTGCTAGGGGAGATAAAATGCAAAATGCCAGTGCCTTCTTTTCATGTTGCACTAACACGGAATCAAAGCCGTCCACGTACAGGTTTGCATTAAGTAACGGCGTTTGAGCATTTGCTGGAAAATGGTCCATCAGCCAAGAGGTTACAATGGCTCCGATTTTATAATGTCCTCGTATCTTAATATATATGTGTATATATATATATATATATCTCCTTTAATAGTTTTCTTCATTGAAATTCATCTTTTATCTTCGATAAGCTCTTTCCTGTGTATGACTCAATGCTGGAAAGCCCTGTTTTGCTATTCAGTGGTGACTGTGTGGTTATTTAAACGAGCAGGGCTGACACAAGAAATCCTCTGGTCAGCATTTTCCCCCGGCCACGATGGAGGGGAGGGTCAGGGGGGAGGAAGGGGAGGACCAGGGCGGTTGTGAAAGGGTATTTAGCCATTCTATTGTTGGAGTCTAGAATTTGCTCGCACTTGAAACACCCCATTGATACTCACAGGCTGGAAACAGAGAAAGAGAGGCAGTGCCCAGGCAACAGAGGAATTAATTGTAATTGCTAACTTCTTTCGAGAACATTTCACTGAGTCGCAGAAGCACATGGCTCCTGTGCCTGAGCCCTGCAAGCAATCTTATGTTACTCCTGGGAGGTGGGATGGAGGGGCAAAACCCCATGTGGAAACGGCAGGGAGCAGCAGCTCATGGAGAAAAATTACCATTTTATATTTATTACTTTGGCTCGTTGAACTGCCAGAGGAACAGATTCTCTCATGCATTAAAGGGCAAATTCCTCCACTGTTTGACTCTGTTGCTCGGTAAACTCTTTTTAGGGACAGCCTCAGTCACTTTTAAAGGCACATGCCATCTGTTTTCAGAGTTTATTGTCGTGGTTTGTCCAAATCACATGAAGAACACAATCTCTCTCTCTCTCTCTCCTCAGATTAAGAAAAACACATGAGGCACTCTGCAATGAAATTTGTATTCTTAAAAATATATATACTGGGTTTTTCTTGTTCTGTATTTTCCATCGCTAAGCTCTGCTGCAGTTCCGTTTCCTTCTTTGATGTGAGGCTGATCCCACAGTTCAGCTTTAGCAGTGGTTCTTCACCTTTTCTGAGGTACCGAACCCACCAGTTTCATATGTGCATTCACCAAACTCTTCTTTAGTGATAAATAAAATATGATTTTTTCCCCCAACTTCAAGACATAGGTATATGTTTTTTTACTGGTGCACAAAATGAGCCGTGCATGAACATCACCTTGCTCAAAGAACAAAACCAACAAAGTGCATGAACTCACAACAAATGACGGTATTACTTTATTCTGGCCTTCACGGCAGAGGCTTCCCGGAACCCCTGAGACCGACTCATCGAGCCCCTAGGGTTCCATAGAACCCAGGTGAAGAACCGCTGGCTTAGTTGCGTGGTCAGATAATAGGGTTGTCTTGAAGCCACACCTTGGAAGATAGCGCATACTTATCTCTGGCAGCATTCCAGATACCTGGCAAATTTTGTTCCTTTTAGGGTGCACTGTGGGGTCAACCCCCCCAGAGCCGAGCTCAGCGTCCCTTAAATACAAAATGCACTCAGGGGTTCCTTCCTCTTGGCATACCCAGGGATTTATTTAATTATGTTTTGACATTTCTTTTATTCAGTGAATGAGTAACAAGGAGCCACCCTGTGGTGTATTTACCTGAAAGACAGGCTCCTGAGATTAGATGACACTGCAAGAACACATGTGTCCTGTGTCAGCTGAAGAAGCCAGTGGACGGGCAGGGTTTCCGGTCCCTCATCAGCGGAGAGCCTGCCCCCCCCCCCCCGAAAACGTACCATTGATGGATTATTTCTATCCACCGGATTCCTTTTCTCCAGCGAGTTTATTATGTTAAGTACAGCATCATGGAGAAATCAAGCCAAGCAGGGAGTTATCTTACTCTTCTCTCTCTCTCTCTAACCTTTGGAAAATGTGATATATATATATATATATTTGCTAGAGAACAGAATTAATGTAATTCTGGAGAATTGCATGAAGGGATTAATTTCTAGTTCTTTCTTAGAATGAATGGTCTGAATTTTTAATACTGTTCATTAACCTGGAACTATTCTATAAGGCCACTGTGTCACTGAGGATTGTCATTCTTGCATTGTTGGGTCTTAAACAGTGACTTCTGTATAACATGTTGGATAAAAAAAACCAGCTCTCAGTCCACACAATAGGCGTGTAAGGGCTGGCACATTGGATTTGCTGGCGTGCCGCCCTCTCTGTGAGTGTTTTCACAGGGAGCACAGTTCTTTTTCCAATGGGGAACTTTTAAACATGTCTTAACTGCCTTACCATCAACTTCTCGAGAGTTGAGAAGCTTGTTTATCTTGTATTCTATGTGCTTAATATTATAACTAACACATAATCAGTGCTAAATACAGGTTTGCTAAATGAATGAATGAATGATGTATGGAGGAGATAACAGTCTTTAAGATTGCATGAGGTTTCTATGAAGACTGCATTTGAAGTCATTTTCTTTAATTACGAGTACTGATAAGGACATTGATCTGAAAGATATAGATCAGGGGTACCCACACTTTTTCAGCTTGCGAGCTACTTATAAGATGACCAAGTCAAAATGATCTACCTACAATAAAAATGCAAAACATAAACTTATTTCTCCTATGTTATCATTATTTAAGTTACTATTATTACTATTTAATATTGTGTATTCTTCTTTCACCTTTCTCCTTCTCAGCTCTCTTTTCGGAGGAGAGTCAATGTCATAGTTTTTATGAACAGTCCGGAAAAGCTGCTCCACATTTCCCTTCTTTGGAATAGCAATGGCACACAGACAGATGAGGCAAACGCACTTAGAATATGACATAGTGACAAAAATCGCCTCCCATTCTGTATGAAAGTGGTAGGTTTTAGGCTTCTTACTCAGACCAGCTACGGCACTCATTTTTATACCCTTTGTTATATTTAGTTTAAATAAATTGAAGGCAGCAATGTAACTGAACAAGTTAGCGTGGTTTAACGCGCATGAGTACGTAGGGTGTCAAAAATTCAGATGTCAGATTGGCTATCCTGTATGCCAATCAAAACACAAATGTCTTTTTAATGTCATGCGATCTACCCACACTTCCTTCGCGATCGACCAGTTGATCGCGATCGACGTATTGAGCACCCCGTTATAGATCTTCGTTAAGGATAAGTTTTATTATTTTTCTTCTGAACAGGCTTCAAAATATGCACTAAAAAATATATTTTTTAATTTTTTACTTACCATGCAGTACCCTGAGTTACAGTAAAAATAGAATAATTAAAACACAGATAATATTAGATGAGATTTGTTTCACCCAAACCTCAGCGTCTTAAATTGAAAACCAAAGACGTACAGTATTATTACCAAGTGCCATATCTTGATTGGGGCACCTGTCTCTCCCCGTCCACCAAGCTACATGACTTTTTTGGTCTGTGAAAAGAGGTACGCGCTGTGTTTCTTCTGGGGTTACCTACTTCGCTCTGAAGGATGGGGGAGTCCACGCTCTATTTCTGTATACTCTACTGCAGTACAATGCACATGTAAAAGTTGTTTAGCTGAAAGATAAGACTTCAAATTGATACTAAAACCAAAATAGGCCATTTTTGACCATTTAGACCATGCTTGCTTTTTTTTTTTTTTTTTTTGCCTGCCTGGAGTTACATCTTTGAAATTATAAAAATAGAAACATGAATATGATGCACAAAATGGAGTATCTCGAGAATCGGGTTCCAATCTCACATTTTCTTCCAGACAGCTGTGCCTGTGAGTGGTCTCCCCTCCTCACATCCTTGAGGAAAGTGGGTTTGTGCCTAAAGCTGGAATAAGGGTCTCTCACCCACAGGTTTCTTGTACCAAAATTCTTAGCCCCGTGGGCAGTGTTTATGAGGCAGTCGATAATGGCTGAACGTCCAATTGAATGTGAAGTCTGCTTTGGGTTCCTCTTGGGTCAGAATCCTGTCACCTTCGTGAGAAAATGGCACTGACCCTGCATCTTGTTGATGAGAACTCGTTGGTCCTTGTTCATGGTGCACCAGTTCCATACTTTCCTGCACTCCCAACGAGTGTTATTTACACAAATACCTTGTTAACTGTTAAATCCATATTCTTTCCACTGCTCTTGATTGGTGGGCCTCGGGGCTTTTGAAGAGCAGATGACGTCTTGGCTAACGAGAAGACTAATTTGATGGATTCTAACATTGCTTTAATCATTCCAAAACGTTCAAAAGCATGCACCGCAAGTATGTGGCAGATTGGCCATTTCCAGTGGATTTTTTATATAGGAGCGGTACAAAATGACGCACTGAACGTTAACTTCAAATTCCATTGGAGTCAGCCCTTCCAAAGCTATCAAGGGATGTCACTGGTCTCTCTGGCCCATTTGATGTTCTTCTGGGCTATTTTCAATTGTTGAAGTCCTAAATGTATGACAGCCCCTTAGATCACTGACTCATTATGCGTCTTAACCTAATTGCCACCAATTTAGGTCTGTTTTCCTTTGTGACATTCACTTTCTTTACCTCTTGTCCTGTTGGTCTTTCTCGTCGACTCTATACTTGGTGCGTGTGGTGCCTTAACACGCGGGCATGGGTGATGATGTGTGCACGTGAGTGTCCTGCCACAATGAGGCTCAGCCCTGTGACATTGGACGGGGTCGACGAGGAGAGAAGGACCAGGGTGTCTCATGGTCCTCCCCCCCCCCCAATTTATTCCTAATTGCTTCCTCCCTCTCTCTCTCCCTCCATCTCTATTTCTAAGTCTTGCTCACGCACTCAGACTCTTTGTCTTCACACTTCTGTCATTTTTGTCTTACTTTTAGGCTTTCGATTGATTAACTGGTACGTAATTTTTATACCTGTCTTCTTAAGTCATAAAAAAAAAAAAAAAGATGTCACCAATACGGAGAATTTGTTTTAAAAGTCTGCAGAATGATTTAAATTCACAAAGAGACTTCTCAGAACCATTTTTGAACCCCCAATGAAAGCTTTGATACCACCCACGTGGAGAGGAGGCTGAAATATACTGTTTATTGTTGGAAGGGAGATTGTTCTGTGGAATGTTCGGTGCAATTTTTCTGACATAAATTACCATAGGTTTTTGCTAGCGGGTTCTTTGTTTCATTGACTGTTGCGAAGTTAATATTATGGGGGTTAAGTGTTTTAAAAATGGACAGAAAACATAAGTAGCATTTATTTAAATTTTAATCTCAGATATATGAGTGTGTAAATGTGTATATCTCCATGGGTGGATATTTTTGGAAGGGTCGCTGCCATTGAGAAATTAGGAGAGTAAGGCAGCATTTTTTTTAAAGGTTTTATTATTTTTTATTTTATTTTTATTTTATTCATTTTTAGAGAGGAGACACACACACAGAGAGAGAGAGAGAGAGAGAGAGAGAGAGAGAGAGAGAGAAAGGGGGGAGGAGCTGGAAGCATCAACTCCCATATATGCCTTGACCGAACCAGTGCAGGGTATTGAACTGGCGACCTCAGTGTTCCCAGGTCAACGCTTTATCCACTGCGCCACCACAGGTCAGGCTAGGGCAGCATTTTTAACCAAGCCTTTTAAATATTCAACTCACTGACTCCTCAGTCAAACTGTAGAAAAATAAAAATAAATGCAAAGGAAACGACCTCCCCTGGTCCACAGGGGTCCTTACTTACGGGAGGGCTTCCGTGTTCTCCTTTCTCCCGCCTAGACAGTGACCCTTTCTTGGCCATTTTCCCGCCATCACTGACCACCTTCCTCAACCAGCCCCAGGAAGACCCAGACCATGTATGCTGAGTTCACAGTCATTAATACCATTAAGTAGGCTGTGCAGAGACAAGGAAAGGAGCAAAGAAATACATTTAATTCTAATCAGGCGGCCACCTTACAGAATCATGAATCAAGTGCTTCACAAGTCACAACAATTTCTTTTCCTATTATTCATCAGAAATTGCCCATTAAAACTCCGATTATATCTTAACGATGAAACAGAGGTAAGCTGTGGGGGACAGATGATTCATTATCTCGATCTTTCGCTAAAGACCCGATTTGTACCCGTCTCAGCAGATGAACCACTTTCTTCTCCCCGTTCTCCTCTGAGCACTCTCCGTCTTAACCAGGGATCCTGCCCGTCCCCCTCGGCTGGGGTCAACGGCAGACGGGCCAAGTCTCTCTGACTCCAGGCTCAGCCTCTCTTTCCTTAAGGCAGAACTTGAGACAACTTACACCTCCAAGCTCTCTTTCTTACCTTTTCTCTCCGCATCTTGCTAGTCTTACTACCCAATATTGTTTTTCTCAAAGACCTGAATTCAGGGCACCCTTTGGATATGTGGTCATCAGACGCGAGTCCCTCTGCCAGCCAGTCTCTGTGGGAGGGTGGAAGCCCAACTTCCGTAAGAGCCAATTATCTTAGTTATTTCGTGATTGGAAGTTTCTGTCTCTTCTTACTCCCCTTCCTCCCCCTTCCTCTTTTTATGCCCATCTCCCCACCCCCTTCTCCTCCGGAAACCTTCCATTTGTTCAGTCAGTGGGCCTGTTTTTGTTTACTTTCTTTGTGTGGTTTTCTAATTTCACAGATATCAGTGATGGGCAATCTTTTGAGCGTGGTGTGTCAAAATTCGCCAAGAAACCAAGCATCACTCGGGTGGTGTGTCACTTGGAGAAAAACGGCCTAACCGGAAGCCCCAGAACTAGACGCTCTGTGCCGGAGTTCTGTTGTTTTGGCCTCCAGACCTCCGGCACAGAGTGTCTACACTACAGCAAGTGTTTTATCCTCGGCTACTGCACCTGGCCGTGCAGGAGCGGAGGATGAAATGTCCTTCTCGGTATGCGGCCCCATACTTCTCTGGTATGCAGCCACGTGTCATCAAAAATGGCTATGCGTGTCAGTGCTGACACGCATGTCATACGTTTGCCATCACAGACACATGCAGTAAATAAGTCACGGAGGTGCAATGCACCGCATGGGGAAATTAGTCAATACTCTCATGATAACTTTGTATGGTGATGGGTGGTTACTAAATTTATCATGGGGATTCCTTTGTAAGGTGCCTAAGTGCTGAAAAACTATGTTATACACCTGAAACGCACATAAGGTTCATGCCTGTATCAGGGAATAAATATGCTCTGTTGTTGATATTAGTCTGACCAGTCCCAGAATAGAACTAATGTAAGAATATACTAATAAAGTAAATGTGTGAAAGTAATTTCTGTAAAGCCATCCATGTGAATCTTAATAAATATTAAACCCAGCTTGTTACTCTGACTGTAACTATGATTTAATGTTCCCACTCTAGTAATCAAGGTTATGTACTTTGTAACAAATCAAAATACACAATCCATTCTATGCTTTCACCTCTGGCTGAGTTCTTGTTACTCAAAGGCCTGTTTGCCTCCCGGAATGAGGAAGGTGAAGGCTGAGGATGAGTCACAGACATCTGGCTGACTCACATCAAGAGTTAACATCAGAGAGAACAATGACTCTAGTTTACAAGCTACTTATTAACTTGGGTTCCAGTTCCAAGGCCAAGAAGACCACAGGAGTCCAGCCAGCCATGAAAATAAGAAAGAGCCCCTTTCTCGAGAGAAAGAGCCCAGCTGCTCTCCCTCCAGGAGTCTTCCGCTCCAGACACCCTCGAACCCCTGTATAATCTGGCTAAGGCAGCTGAGCTGTGAAGACGGGTTTGTGGGGACAGGAGTCCCCCCCCCCATCTCCTCAGGTGGCCGGCGCTTGCATAAACCTCTTTCCTTCTCACCAGCACCTGTGTCATGGATATTGGCTTTTCGTGTCACAGAAAGCAGCCATACCTGTGTAACAAGCCAACTACATGTCAATTAAAAAATCAAAGTAAATAAAAAAGAAGCAACAATTTGAAAACTCAGGTAGTCTCATCATATTGACCAACCTTCCCCCAATGGACTTCCTTCTTTTCCACTAGCCCACGCTGGCTTAAAAACTTCCACACCTCTGTCTGTGCAGCTGAAGCTCACCCCTCTCCTCTACGGCGGTCATCTTGAACCAACTCTTCCTGGGGAGTTTAGCTCTATCCAGTGCAATTGTTGCGCCTCCCCTGAGCGGCGAAGATCATTATTGGCCTATGCTTCTGTCCGCCCAAGAACACTCTGGAGCCTAAAGGTCTCAGAACGTCATTTGTTCATTTCTGTGTCTTCTAGATGTAGCCACTTAGCGCCCTTTGGGTGGTACTTTCAGAAATGGGTAGAAGGCAGAAATCCAGCAAGCATCTCAAAGAGATCAAAACAAAGGCAGACATGTCGGCACCATGTTCTACACCTGGCACCCCTCCCCTTCTTCACATGTCCCCATAAGCTCGGGGTGTTGGGGAGGCACGTGTTACAGATAAAACAAAACAACAGAACCCTCACCTAGACCCGAACTAGAGATCGGAAATAAAATACTTAAGTAACTTTAAAAAGTCACGAATAGTCTTTTGCTAAATCAGGGCTTTGGTACTCAATATGAGTAAATATTATTTCCCAAATGAAAAAATAAATAAATAAAGCATCACTGGTTGTTAGAACTAAATACAGCTTTAAGGCATCCATCCAAGGCTCTGGTTTGACAGAAGACAAACTTGGAACACTGAGGTATACCTTCTCCTCCAGGACACAAAATCGGATATCTCCTGAGCCTCTAGTTAGAGCCCTTTCACCAAACTGGGCTAATTCTTACGCAGCCCAGCAAAGAATCCCAGGGAGCTAGTGTGAAATATCATTGACTTCCTTGCTGAGCGTCAGCAAAGTTTGTTAGGTGAACTGTCGCCCAATTCATGGAGGCTTCAGCTTCTCCAAGTATATTTGAGTTCAATGTAGTTTTGGAAGAATACACTGTAGAGAATTCAAAATCCTACCAAACTTTCTTTCCCCATATGCACTTGTACAGAAATTCTATGTGAAACATTCTCTTACTGCATACATTTTTTAAACGTCAAAACGAAATGGTAACAAGTGGGGTCAGGGGAAGACACCATCACAGCTGATCAGAATGTGTTTAGGGATGAGGCTGACAACAGGCACCTGGCAAATGTTACTTCTGCTTCTTTCCACAGAGAGCCGCTGACTCCCTGTCGTCTACCCGGCAATCATCACCTCATGCCCAGGCCCTCTTGGCAAAGGCAATCATGGCTCAGCGCAGGGCCACCAGCGACATCCAGACTTTCCTCAGCGTTTAATTAACTCCCCGGATGTCTCTCTCTGAGAGCGCATTGTTTCAAGAGTAGCAATTACAAGCTATTTTGGTTCCCTCATTTACTCCTGCGTTTTGGACTGTCTCCCTTGGATTTAGGAGAGGGAACAATTAGCTTTGAGGGGGAAAAAAGAAAAAGAAAAAAGGCAATGGCCGGGCTCTCCGTTGACAGTTGCAGAGCAGCCCCGATTCCGAGTCACCATGGTCCTAGAAACAAAGGCGAGGGAGGCGGGAGCGAGAGTCTTGTCTGCTGGGCTCTTTGGGCCCAGTTTCAGGACGTTTATCTTTGACCCACACTTGCTTCTTTCTCAGTTCAAAATACCATCTTATAGCCACAGCCATGAAACGTTTCTTCTCTGTAGCTAAAGATTTTTGATGGAAAAAATATATATATATATATATATGAAACCTCTTCAAAAACGGTGACAGCTCAGTGGCCCTTTTCGGATGAAAACTGAGATAAAACCCTACCAGAGACTTTCTGTGGGGCTTTGCTGATGTATCTCCTTGTTTCCATGGGGATTTTCCCTCTCTCACCTCTGGCTGTCCATCTAACACCCCGATACACGACTGAATGAGCCTTCCCTGCTTGGGTGCGTTTCTACCTTTACTTATTTATAACGCCACCCTAGCCATCTCTAAGTCATGACCTAACCAAGGTGTTCACCCTCCAGCACCCCCAGCTCCCTTTATTCTGATTCGTTATTTTCTAATTCCTCTTTTTCAGTCCCGTTACTACAGCCGGTATTTTGGATCATCATTCCAAGGATTCTTTAAGAGTTGGTCTATTGTGGGCCATAGATTTTTTTTTTTTTTTTTTTAGATAAAAGCATCAGGGTTGCCACATGGAAGAAGAAGAAGAAGAAGAAGAAGAAGAAGAAGAAGAAGAAGAGGAGGAGGAGGAGGAGGAGAAGGAGGAAGAGGAGGAGGAAGAAGAAGAAGAGGAAGAGGAAGAAGAAGAAGAAGAAGAAGAAGAAGAAGAAGAAGGGGAGGGGGGGGAGGGGGATGGGAAGGAGGAAGAGGAAGAGGAAGAGGAGGAAGAGGAAGAGGAAGAGGAAGAGGAAGAAGAAGAAGAAGAAGAAAAGTCAAACTTTAGGGACACTGAAAAGTATATATATTCTTGAAATTTAGTGGGTTTCAACCACTTACTAAATTCCATGTTTGCTTAGATGTCAATCTTAGCCCCTGTCTCTCACCCCCGCTTTCCATTTGACATGGAAATGTATAATCTTTCCTCAAATACCTTCAGAACCGTCTTATCTTCTTCCAGAGATGGAGGTGCTGAAGGAATACTCAAACGCCCAGTGCAGCCACACTCTGCCAAGTCTCGTCTTTGACCTATTTGTTATTAATACGTACCAGAAAGTGAGGGTTATGATTCATCGTAACATTCTCCATGCAAGTGATTTTATCTGTACTGCAGGTGCCCACTGGGATAATTTCACAAAAAGTTATTATGGTGCCATCAAACGTTTGTTAAAATTCTAAATGTATAACGTCTGCGGCATTATTCCGTTTTCATAGCATTTGTTGTATGAAGATACAGCTGACCTGCTTCACACGCCCTGGGATCACCTATTTGAAGCGTGCAATGCGATGTTTGTTTAACATAGAGATTGCTGCAGCCATGGCCTCTGGGGGTTTTAGAGTATCTTTTCCTCCCCCATAAAGAAACATTGTACCTATTAGCAGTCACTCCCCGTTCCCCTCCAGGCCTCCCAGCCTTAGGCAGGCACTAAGCTACTCTGTCTCTATAGATTTGCTAAGGCTGGACACTTCATACCAAGGGACTCAGGTCGTGTGCGATCGATTGCCACTGCTTTATCTCACATGGCACATTCCTTTTGAAGCTCGTTCATGCTGTAGTGGGTGCTGGTCACTCACTCTCTCTTGTTGCCCAGTAGCACTCTGTAGTACAGGTAGACCACATTTTATTTATCCATTTACCAGTTGATAAACATTTTGAGACCGTTGTAAATAATGCTGCTTTGTATGGTTATTGCAGGTGGGTTTTATTGTTGTTGTTGATTGATTTTAGAGAGAGAGGAATGGAAAGAGAGAGAGGTTTGTTTTTCCACTTACTTATGCACTCATTAGTTGATTCTTCTATGTGCCCTGACCAGGGATTGAACCTGCAATCTTGGTGTATTGGGATGATTCTTTCACCCTCTGAGCTACCCGGGCAAAGCTTCCATTGCAAGTTTTGTATGCACACACGTTTCATCTCTTATGCACTAAGGTGTCAAGGGCTAAGTCACATGATAACTTTATACCAGGGGTCCCCAAACTTTTTACACAGGGGGCCAGTTCACCGTCCCTCAGACCGTTGGAGGGCTGGACTATGAAAAAAACTATGAACAAATCCCTATGCACACTGCACACATCTTATTTTAAAGTAAAAGAACAAAACGGGAACAAATACAATATTTAAAATAAAGAACAAGTAAACATAAATCAACAATCTGACCCGTATTTCAATGGGAACTATGGGTGCGGATGCATCCTGTGCTCCTCTCACTGACCACCAATGAAAGAGGTGCCCCTTCCGGAAGTGCGGCGGGGGCCAAATAAATGGCCTCAGGGGGCCGCATGCGGCTCGGGAGCTGTAGTTTGGGCACCCCTGCTTTATATGTTTACCTCTTGGAGGAATTGCCAAGACTACTTTCCAAAGAAACAAAGAAACGTCGCTGTTTGCATCCCCTTACACCACTCCAAATATATGCCTTTGAACTTTTCCACATCCCTGCCCACACTTGTCATTAAATATCCTTTTGATTATAGTTCTCACAGTGGGTGTGAAGTGGCATCTCATTGTGGTTTTGACTCACCTTTCCCTAAGGCCTGTTAGTATGGGCATCTCTTAATGCGCCGTTCGTATAACTTTGTGATATCCCTTTAATCAACTGATTTTGTTATTCTGTCAAAAGCTAGCTTTATTTAGTTCTTTAAGTTTTTCTTTCTGAAATTTATCATTCCAGTGAACACACCCTACCTTTTCCTTGATTTCTATTGAAATAGTGCCCTTCAATTCTGAGAAGAAGGCGTATTCTTCATTGCTATCTAAGATCTCATCTCCAAAAATCTTTCAGATTGAGCTGTCCACAATTTTTACTGATTTCCTCCCTTGAAATCTTGTAGGCTTCATGATTATGGGTAAAATTCACTATTTATTATCATTGCAAATAAGTAAGTCCAGATCGGTATTTTTCAGTTGTTTCTTCTTCTTCTTTTTTTTTTTAAGGTTTATTTATTTATTTTAGAGAGGAGAGAAAAAGAGAGAGTGAGAGAGAGAGAGAGAGAGAGAGAAAGGGGGGAGGAGCAGGAAGCATCAACTCCCATATGTGCCTTGACCAGTCAAGGACAGGGTTTCAAACTGGCGACCTCAGTGTTCTAGATCGAGGTTTTACACATTCTATAAGTATTAGAACAGTGTGGCCCTGAGAAGTCAGGTTTATGGTCACAACTATGTCCTGGAAACATTACTGAAATCATCTGCTGAAAGATGATAAATGCATGTGTCCATTTATCCCTCAAATATATATTACTGTGTCAAGACTTGAAACTCAGTATTTTAAAATCGCTAAACCCGGTCTCCATTTTGAGATTTGGAGCTGGGTGCCCCGGCTAGCAGGCCGAGCGGTGGCTTGACCAATGCAGGGAGGTGAGCGTTTAGGGGTCCCTTCCACAGTGCAGGATGAGCAGATTATTATTCCCGCTCTGCAGAGGGGGGCGAACAAGATGAAGAAAGTCCTACAGGAGGTCAAAGGCTGTATGGCTTGGAAGGGTTCAGGGAGGACGTGGACTTAGGCAACCCTTACAAGAGAGTGTCTCTGCGGTATTTTCTTCTCTTTAGGCTGGAAAGGCTCACCCTGAAGAATAAAAACCAAGGCATCGAATTAACTAAGACGGAAAGCCTTTGACTATAACCTCCAAGGCTCAGCTCCAACGTTGTCTCCTTGGTGAAACCTGCCACCCTTTGTCAGAATGCAGCAGCTATTTCTCTCTGTCTGCTGAGTGTTCTGTCTGCCTTTCTTTTTTTGCTTCTCTCGATGGTCAGATCCTAGTTAATGAACAAGAACCATGTTTCCCTGAGGGGGGACACTGTCGCATTGACTCCCTTGTTTAATCTCTAGCTGCCTACCTTAAACAGCAGGTGTCTAGTTAGTTCTTGCATGCCCCTAATCACTCATTCAATGAAAAATTCTTTTTTTCTGAGAACTACAAGTTCTGATATCTTGCAGTTGAAGGAATGTTACCTTACAGATATCCCAAAAGTCATGACTGCGTTTAAACCATTCTTGTCTGTTCTCATTCACCCTGGTTCTTCTCTTCGCTCTGATGGGAAAAGATTATACATACTGAAGACCATAGACCTGCAGTTCGCTTCAACCTGCACTCAAATCCTGACCTTGATGCTCAGTATCTTTGAGACCTTGGGCTTTTTTTTTTTTTTTTTAATCCATATACATCTCAATGAGCTCATCTCAAATAATGGGGGTCTAAACACTAATCTCACACAAGGCTGAGGAATTTTGAGAATGGTTGAAGATGGAATAATAAGATGTCACCATGCTCATAGCATGGCTTCTGTCACTCAGCAGGAACTGTTCATGAAGATCATGTTAGTATTTCTTTGTTGGTTATATCAGAGAAAAATATTTTTAATTATTTTCTTTTAGTCATATGTAAGATAAATTTATGTATGCTTGTTGTCAATATGGCTCTCGATTCTCTATAGCTCTCAATTCCCACCTGTCATACTCCTAAAAGAAAGATGATGGCTTGAAAAACACTACCTATTATAATAGAAAAAAAAAAAAAGAAAAAGCAGGTTGCTATTCTAGCCATAATAACTGTGCTCTGTCTCAGAATCCAAGGGCTCTCCAGGATAGCTCCATCCCTCCAGGGAAGTAAAGATAAGATTGGGGAAGATCAGCTGTAATTTAACATGATAACCAGGAGAAAATGAGAGTGAATGGTGCTGAACAAGTCACAGAAAGAAAATGCAGTGAAATTACAGAATGTAACAAGATGCCAGTAAATGCATAGATTACAGAGAGAGATGGACAGAGGCTTGACTTGGGGGTGGGGGGAGGGACTGGTGTCGTAGAATTGTGCACCTGAAGTCTGTATAATTTTATTAACCAGCATCACCCCAATAAATTCAATAAGAAGAAAAAATAATGTCTTCACTGAAGTTAATTTTTTTTTCTTTTCTTTTCCAGTGCTGATCATATTTCAGGCTTGGTAGAATGTTTTGCTAGAAAAACTTTTATTGATTAAATGGAACATAACTTTTCCCTCTTTTATATTTTCTTTGAATGTAGACGCTCCGCGGAGAGCCCTCTGATGTGGAAGGCACATGCTGAGACCCTGGAGCTGTGCCAGTCTCTCCACGCGGCGCGGGGGTGGAGGAGTGGGGGTGGGGTGGAAAGGTGAGGGGTGAGGGGTGGTGTGCGGGGGCACGTGCCAGTCCGGAAAGACGCATCTGGAAAAGTTGGCCACACACGGTTATCCTCACAGCACCTGTCACTTACGTCAGTGTCTCCAGAGCTCATGAAATAATTGGGGTGCGTGCCCCCAACCATAGATATCTCCTGTCTTCTCCTCTCAAGAAGACACAACAGAATGAGGTGATACAATCAATGCTAGGTCTTTGCTTGTATCCTCGTCTTAATCTCAAAAGCAGTGTGCGTAGTGTGGGAGCTCAGAGGAACCCAGCGGGGGTCGGGGACTCTAACGTCGTTTTCCAGGGGAGTTAACCAAGGTCCAGGAGAGCGAGGTGATGAGGTGATGACGGTCATTGTCACAAGGTTTGGGCACAAGCCGGAAGGAAGCTGCCACCTCCGTTCTGGTCCTGGCCCTGCCCTCGCTCTCTTTACCCCGAGGGTGGCACCATGAGCAGGCATCACAGGTGGACACCGCCTGCCTAGCAGCTGCCGGGAAAGGCCGTTGGAATGAGCTCGGGTTAAATGCAAAGAATGAACTCCTTCTGCAGGGGAATGTTCTTGAACGTTGGTTAAACATCGTGTTTTTTTTTTTTCTTTTTTCTTTATTTTGTGATGTAGTTACTGAGTCACTCCCAAATATAAAAACAATCCAGTACGGCGTGGGACTCAGCTTCCCTAAAAATGTCGGCATTAATGTACCGCAGCACCCGTTTTCTGTTGCAAGTTCAGCTTTCTGCATTAAATGACCCAACGTCCTCTGGAGGAACAGGGAGAGTATGAATCGGCCACCTTGTAATCACTACGAGAGACCAGTCTTCGGAAGGTGGTATGGGGGTGTGAGTCATGACAATGACCCGTCTTGGATGATACCTCCAGCTAAGGTTTCCTGAGTCATTTTCCGTGTCTCAGTGCATTTGATTTGCCAAGCTGGGACTCGCACGCACGGAAAAATTGTGACCGTAAACCGAGAGCTGAGAACTTGGAATGGTGATAACCTGTAAACCCCTGCCCGTTAGGCAGACAGCACTTTACCCTGTTACAGAGGGAGGAAGCTGAAGTCACCGGCATGGCAGAGCTGTGCTGTTTGGTAAGAGGACTCGGGAGCCTGCCAGTGACTTTTCCATCTCAATACTTGGATCGTGACTTCAGCCTCTGACGCGTCCCTCCTTCCCACTCCCGCCAGCATCTGGCTCAGGTGGCAGCAAGGAACAACTGGGAAACTGATCGTTCCTTTTCAGGAACGGAATATCTTTAATACCCAGGCCTTTCCCTTGAAGTGCCTACAGTCTGGTTGCAAGGTCTGTTGAAACCCTGGTGGGGTCATTCTTTATAAGAAACCCAGGCAATGAATTCTTTTATGACTTATTATCAGTCTGTTCTTAGCTTGGTCAAATTCTTATGATCCCCGCACACGGGGTAGCCCTCCTCTACCGTGAACTGCGATCTGAATGTGTGTGTCTCCCTCAGATTTATGTGTTGAAACTTTAATCCCAGTGTGATGGTATTAAGAGGTGGGGTCTTTGGGAGGTGCTTAGGTCATGAAAGTACCGCCCCCCATGAATGAGATCAGTGCCTTAGAGAAGGAGCCTCAGGGGGGCAATCACGCTTCTTCCACATATGAGGATACAAGAAGTCTTCAATCCAGAAGAGGGCCCTCACTCCGCCCTGGCCAGCTAGCTCAGTGGTAGAGTGCCAGCTTGGCTTGTGGAAGTTCTGGATTCAATTCCCAGCCAGGGCACACAGGAGAAGCACCCATCTGCTTCTCCACACTTCCCCCTCTCCTTTCTCTCTGTCTCTCTCTCTTCCCCTCCTGCAGACAAGGCTCCATTGGAGCAAAGTTGGCCCGGGCACTGAGGACGGCTCCATGGCCTCCACCTCAGGTGCTAGAATGGCTCCGGTTGCAATGGAGCAACGTCCCAGATGGACAGAGCATCACCCCCTGGTGGGCATGCTGGGTGGATCCCAGTCAGGCGCATGCAGGAGTCTGTCTCTCTGCCCCTCCCCCACTTCTCACTTCAGAAAAATACAAAACGAAGAAGAAGAAAAAGAAGAAGAAGAAGAGGGCCCTCACTGGACCATGCTGGCAATTTGATCTTGAACTCCCAGCCTCCAGACCATGAGAACAAAGTTCTCTTCCTTCTGAGCCTTCCAGGATGTGATATATTGCCATAGCAGCCCGAGTACACTAAGACCCTCACGTCACCTGGGCAGTAAGAACACTCAGGCGTACCCGTAAGGCCATAAGTGGACCTATGGGTCCTTCTGTGATCTCTCTCTATGATGTCCAAATCGCAGACACTTAGCTCTGTAGCAGAAGCCAGTGCAACTTCATTTTTCCATCTCTGAATATTTAGATAACTTGCATGTTAGAAGGAAAATAGCCCACTTGGGTGACATAATAATATCTCTATCATCTGCTTATTCATATGCCAAATTCCTTCTTTGGGCACAGATTTTATTAAAATATTACTTCATTATATCCATACTGAATGAGTAAATTACTGTTCATTAAATTACACTCTGCCCTTTTATATATATATATATATATATATATATATATATATATATATATATTATATATTTTAATTTTAAGAACATTAGGTTTCACAGGGGGAAAAATCAAATTATAAATAACAAATCCTTGGGAAAGTAATGTTTGGTTATATTTTAAAAATATATTTTAATGTATTGACAGTATTTCTGACTTAAAAAAAAATAGAACCTGATGGATATTTATCTAATATTTTTGGAATATTCAATATATCAATAACAAAACCGTGACTATCAACCTTTATTACGCAAGGAAAGTTTAGAAGTTCTAGACATTTTCTTTCCAAGAGTCAAGGTTATCTGATCTTAATTTGTAACTGATCTGCAAAATCTTTTACATTCTCAAGTAACAACGACAAGCAAGGTAGTTACAATTACACCAGGGTAGGTGAGTAGTGCTCAGTGCCATATCTGGAAAGGGCCATGGGGACCACAGGGAAGGAAGGAAGCAATCATTCTCATCCACACATCATGTCTCAGAGTCTTCCAATGCGGCTGTATCTCCCAGAACAAAGCTGACATGACCAATTCAGGCCATGGCCGTTTTCTTGAGGGATACTCACACCCACAATGGTGGACTCTTTTCCCAGGACAACAGAATGTGTCATGAAAAGCCCTTATTTTTCGCGGCTGCTGAAGTGGTGGAAAGTTTCACCAATGCTCGTGAAAATTCTTTCTGAGAAAATGAGACATGACCTTCGAGTCCCAACGACTGCAAAGAGGGTCAGTTAGTACGAACATTGACATTATTTCAACCAAACCTCTCTTTGGAATCCAGCAGCTGGGTAATCCTGACATTCTCTCCCTGTGTCCCGCTGAGGTCCGGGGAAATACCCTCCCTTGTCAGCTGTTTTCCGTGTGCCATTCCTGCCCCGTTTCTGTATTTCTCTTGGCATTTCCTTCACATTTTCACTTTTCACTTCTGTTCCCTTCAACCCTTTGAACTCTGCCCATTAGGCACCACTCTGTACTGAAATAAACAGACAAAATAAAACAACTCCGAAGAACTCATACTTTCTAAATTGTCAAACGTTACTCAACCTTAGTCACCTCCCTGTGTGACCGTATTCTTGACTGTCTCTTTGCCCAGAATTCCTGTGTCTCTGGTCTTAGCCCCACATGTCAATGTGCCCAGTCTCGGTCCTGTGCGAGCCTGCGTAAGGTCATCTCCTTGCAGTTATGCTGGGAGATAGTCTTCATCATCACAGGCATTGCCTGTCCCTCCCGTTGGCCTCTGATACAATGCCAGTTCCATACTTGCTTTAGCATTCCTAATCAATAACAGAGTCAACCACTGAAGTCATAGCTATTAATATTATTTTCCAGGGACCTTTTATCTAGTGTTACATCATGCCTATCAGAATCCTAAGCCTTGAATCTATTTGAAGAATTCATCCCGTCCACTGCTGCGACAAGATTGCTCAACGGTGAAGACAAGGATTGGAACCACGGAGCTTTCGCTCTCTGGTGATTTCTTAAAACCGAATTGCTCTCATTTTCTAGCCCCTAGTTGCTCATTTCTCTCTATTCTAAAACGCTCAGGAAGCAGTCTCCTACCTGAGACAGAAGAGAGGCCAAAGACAGAGGAAGTAAAAATAAAATAAAAATTACACTGAATTTCCCCCCCCTATCACGGATTTAGATTCCATAAAAAAATCCATCTTTGTTTTCTTCCCTTTCTCCCAGTCCCAGCACAAGAGGTGTTTTCTCCCAGGTGTGAGCTCATCTTCCTGTGTGTTTAAAACAAACCACTCATCATTCCTCTGGGAGCTGATGGAAACATTGATACGCCAATATCTTCTCCCCGGGACCTCTCACCGGTCTACATGGGCGCTCACCCGCCCCCGACGATGAATAAACACAGTCGTACGGCTCCTGTCATAGAACAAGAACCCTCCTCTGGCTCTCCTGCTCCTCTGGTCACTGTCCTTCTCTGCTCTTTCCTCCGGGATGCGTCATCAATGCAAGTCAACCCTCACCTCTTATGTGTCCCCCTGAGCTCAGGAGAAACAGCTGTCTTCCAGGCCATCAGTGGGCGGAGAACTGAATTCAGTGGACACTTTTTTTATATATATGGCTTATTGTGTCCATAGCATTGAAAATAATTGCTTCTGATACTTCTTAAGAATCTCTCTTCTCTCGGTCTCCAGTGACAGCACTCTTGGGCCTTCTCCCTCTTCTCCCACCTCTGACTTAATTGGGACATGAACTCAGGACTCTCTCTTTGGTCTCTAAGGGGACACAGTGGCCGCCTATTGGCAGGCAGGCGTGCGTCTGGCTGGTTATTAGCTGTTACAGGAATTCTTTTTTTTTTTTTTTATTCATTTTAGAGAGGAGACAGAGAGTGAGAGAGAGAGAGAGAGAGAGAGAGAGAGAGAAAGGGGGGAGGAGCTGGAAGCATCAACTCCCATATGTGCCTTGACCAGACCAGTGCAGGGTTTTGAACTGGCGACCTCAGTGTTCCCAGGTCGACGCTTTATCCACTGCGCCACCACAGGTCAGGCACAGGAATTCTTTATTACCTGAGCCTGGTCAGTTGGCAGAGTCTGTCTTCCTTGATAGAACACCAAACTTTCAGAACCTTGCTTTGGGGGCTTCTTGACCCACCAGCCTGTGCACCCGTGACACACCGCTTTGACCCGGGAGCCAGAGCATGCAGGCAGCAGACTGGTGCAGACCTTCCCGGCAGTGCCAGTGGGCAGGAGGGACCTTTCGGGAGGCAGGGTTGGCAGGGCGGGAAGCGGTAGCCAGTGCTTAGAGGGAGGGAGGGGATGAACCAGAGAGGCACGTTCACAGGGCTGGTGGCCGCAGGTTCAAGCCAGCCGTCGATAAACTCATGTTCTTACCCCTCATGGGACTGAACTCGTAGAGCGCTAAACAAAGAACTGTGTAATATAATTTCGTGTAGTGATCAATGCTGAGAAAATATCAGACAAGGACATGTGACCGAAGGTGACAAGGGTGTGCAGGGTGTGTTTTTGGCTAAAATGATCAGAAACGGCCATGCCAAGGAATCCTATTGGGTCAGATGACTAAAAGATTGAAGTGGTCACTATGAGCAGAGCTTGGAAGGAAACTCCAGGCAGAGGAAAGGGCCGGTGCCCCAGCCCTAATTCGGAGACAGGACAGGCAGTTTCCAGGCAAGGCTGATGCGACAGGTTCGAGAAACTCGCTCTGAACAAACTTGTGGAGAGATGAGATCAGCGCGTAGACCGTGACCAGGACCCGGGCAGTCTGGGTTTAATCTTACGTGGGATGAAATTAAGTGGCGTGTTTCAAGAGCGACAAAACACGGTCTGGTTCAGTTCTGAAAAGATTACGCCAGGTCCTGCAGGGAGAAGTTTTAGAAAATCAGAAGTGGACGCAGAGGGAGCCATAACCGATTGAGAATTCTTGGTGGCTTGCAGCGAAGTGCCACTGACGAGAGAGGACAGCAGGACATGATCACGCACAGGCTCTGTTGCAGAGAGAGCTGATAAACACTTGACAATTAATAACAAACGCAGCAGGACGTCTAAGCTTTCCAACCCCTGCAATTAGAGAGACGTCAGCGACGTCCGATTGGATCAGGGAGGTGGCAGTACGGAGGGCCGTCCAGTGAAGAGCTCTGCTGTGACGTGTTAATTTGAATACCCCGGTAAGACATCTGAAAGGAGGACTTTGGGTTGAGGAATTCCAGACTCGGCGGAGAGTGAGCTGCAAACGTTAAACTTGACCGTCATCCCAGGCGTGGAATGTCCGTATGAACGGAGATAACACCAAGCCACTTTAACATTCCGGGGCCAGGAAAAGACGCAGCCGATCCAGTGACGGAAATCGATGGGACAGAAAAGAGAAGAAAAAAAAACAGGAGTTTAGTGTTCGGGCAGCAGACCTGTGAATAACGTATTTCAAGAAAGAATGACCCGTTAGGAAACTGCACGGAGCTGACGAGCGGATGCGGGTGGAGGCCGGGTATCCGTGCCTTTGACCTGGACAGGTAGGTGTACGGAATGGGAGGGCTGGATGTCAGAAGGACAGGTAAGGAGAAGGGAGGAGGTGGGGGGCGGTGGTTGGAAGGCACCCCCCCACCCTAGGGTGGCACTGGAGGAGACACAGGTATAGGACGTGGAGCAGATTATCAGGGCAAAAGGGGTCTGCATATTTACGTATTTGTTTCTTTAAGAAAGGCATGTTTGTTTGCTCATGATGATTTCAGAGAGAAGCAAGAAAGGGATCATTGTTAAAAGAAAAGTGCTGGGGAAAGCAAGAAGCACTGGAATCGGGAGCAGAGATAGAACCGTCTGATGTGCATACAGCGAGCAGTTCATCTGTTTCAACAAGGAGACGAGCAGAGCCCGTCACTCCGAGGCCGAGAAGCTGTCCCTTCTCCTGCAGCTTCTGTTTTCTAAGGAGAAGGAGGTGAGTTGTCATGAGCGGAGGGCGAGAGGGAAGCAGGGGTGTCCGACACTTGAGAGGAGAGGCAAAGGTACAGCGTCTGTGTCACGGGCTCGGCGTGTCATCCACAGGAACGCAGAAGGCTGCCAGGCAGAAAGAAAAACCCACCGGGGATGGCGGTGATATATTTAAAGCGGGGGACGAGTTGACCCTGCCATGGGCTGTCACTCTCTTCCAGAGAGCCCCCAGTCTGTGTTTCCCTTTCTCCCTTTTTTCCCGGGGCCGACCATAGCACCAGGTCCTAAGTGAGCCCCGGACAAGAGGTGACTGACTGCACTGGACAGCGGTCCTGGTGAGAAGCGTCTCCTCCTATGTAAATGCATCTCAGGCCGTGTTGCCAATCAGCGCACACCGTCCCCTCCAAAGCCTCCTTCCCAGACATCTTATCACCACTCCGTGTTTCCAAAATGCTTTCCAGTCTGCAGAGTTATTGTGAAATCCTATTTTTCTTTTTTTTTTTTTTCTGGAAATAAGACGTTTGTCCTATTTAAAGCCACTTGCCTACCTGACTGCTCTAGCTTCATATGTCATAGAGGCTAAACACGGAGGCTCGCTCGGGACTTCGGACATTTCACCCTTCAGTCCTGGCTCAAAGGGTGACGAGCTGGGTAATCGAAGACGTATCACCTGTAAGTCCAGGGGCCGCAGCCGTCATTCATAGCCACCAGGTTCGTGCAGGTACTGGTTCCCATTGGATTCAGACAGACGATAATGAAACAGCGGAGCCAAAAACTGGTGGATCATCTTTTATTCTAGCCTCACACCCAGCGGGCGAGCCAATACACACAGCGGAGAAACATTTCCCTTTCCATTCAGGGCTCCCAAAGCCACTGACTTATCCGAGTTTCCTAGATTCAAAGGTTTCTAGCTCACCAGCCTTATTCACCTCTGATCCCCATCTCTATCTCTCTGCACAAACTGGCTTCTTCTTCATCATTCTGCCATCTTGGCTGTCTCTTCTCTCCAACCATGTGGTTCCTTTCTGCCAAAATGAACCCCTAGCTCCTCCTTCTTCCTTCTTCTTAAAACTGCCCCCCACAACCCCTCCGCCAGCACACATTAGCATAACCAAGCCCCTTCCCAAGCATGAAGGTAATTTAGCCGTATCGCCTGGGCGACGGCCATTTTTAACAATAAAAGAGAGCAAAATCAAATGACACAGATTTTACAAACTCATTTGGCCAACGTCACGCAAACTACTTAGACTCAGCTTTGTACTCACGCCGACTTCCTGTGAAGAGTACGCGCACACGGAGGGAGTGCTCAGTAAACGTCACCTCTGATGGCAAAGCGCCAGAGCGCCGCAAAACTAGAAAACTAGACAAACGTCGGGCAGCGACGGCTTCAGATTTTGGACCACGTTTAGGGAAGGACCCAGCCCTGAGAAAAGGTGGGGTGAGCCCCAGCCCCTCCCGGCTTTCTGCTGGAAGTGACTGAGCACAGCGCTTTGGGGAGGTCGTAACTCCAGAACAGCCTGGAGTTTTCGCTGCGTGGGAGAGAGAGAGATTGGGGTTGGGGGAGGGGGCAAAGGGCACCTATCGGGGAGCTGTGGGCTTGAACCAGGTCAGGCCTCACATGGCGGTGGGGAACATCTGGGTTTCCACCAGCTCGGCTGGAAAACCTCATGGAACACCCCAGTGCTCTGCGGAGACCCCAAGAAAGTCACGCCTACTATTTAGACTCAACTGGCTCCAACATGAGGGCCAATCCAGAATGTGTTAGCAATAATTAGAAAGAGGCTGGCAAAGGTTCAGCTCCAATTTCTGCTTCTTTCCATAAAGAGTAACTGGCACTAGGTCATGCGTTCCCATTGCTGGGGCTTCCATATACGGGAGCAAAGTTTTGAGCCAGCTGTGGGCCATGGCGGCACCGGGCAGAGACTGGCCCAGAGGAGGGAGGTGGACGAGTTGGATTCTTACCTGTGCCTAGCGGGGACAGCCAGGCAGACACCAAGGACACCCAGTCTAGGAGAAGACTGAGCTCCTACCATCTAGACCAGAAGGCCTTGCTCACCAGAAAGAGAATTCGGCCAAAACTCTGACGTTTGCAACTTTGTCATTGGGCTTAACCATCCCTAGAATTCAAAATACCCAAGACCCACTTCAAGGAAGTTAAAACCAAGCTTCCTACTGCAAAAGGGTCAGGCTAATAATCAAATAGCTTAATCACCTGCTAACTCACACTACAACGTAAAGACTGCAAAAATGCACGCATTCAAAATTGCAACATTCATAATATCCAGAATCTAAAAATATCAATTAATATGTAAGGAAACAAGACACTATGACCCATAAACAGGGAAAATGCCAGGTATTAGAGATCCCAAAATGTCAAAGACGATACAATAGAGACAATAATATTGGAACAGCAATTTTCACCATGTTCAGGTATTGAAAGTAGAAATAGATAATATATAAACAAATAAGTGAGCTTTTTATGGAAGAAATATATAATATCTACAATAAGAATTTCACTGGATTGATTTAATGGAAGATTCGAATCTGCAGAGACGAAAAAAGAAATAGTGATTTGAAGATACAGCAATCAAAATTATCCAAAATAAAGGGCACTGAAAAAAAGACAAAGATAAGTGGATTCTCAGAAACATACAGGACAATATCCAGCCACATTTTATGTCCTTTAGGGGAGAGGTAGAAAGAAGGAGGAGAAAAAGTACTTGAAGAAACAATGACTGAAAGTTTTTCAAATTCGATACAAAACTGTAAAGCCATAGATCCAAAAACGATAGACAAACTCACGCAGGATAAACACAGCGGTAGGGTTGGCTTTGAACCATCCCTTTCCAGAGAGACTGTACCCCTTCTCTTATTTCCTATTTGAACCAGATCTCTGTTCTGTGGTCCTTCCCTTCCCTATCCCTCCAAACACACACATACATCCAACTCTTAAAGATCTAGGGGGTTATGATACTTTTCTTTCTCTGCCTGGTTTATTTCCCTTAGCATGATAGTTTCCAGGTCCACCCATGTTGTCGCAAAAGGTAAGATTTCCTTCTTCCTCACGGCCGTGTGGTATTGCATTGCGCATACGTACCACAGCTTTTTAAAGAAAATATCATATAACCTCACTTATTTGAGGAATCCAATGAACGATGTGAACTGAGGAAAGGAACAGAGGCAGAGGAGGGATCAAAGGGACCAGAGGGAAAGTAGAAGAGAAGATGGGATCAGAGAAGGGAAAGAGGTTAGTGAAATTATATATACATAACACAGCATTATAGAGAGCAGGACAGAAAATCCTGGAGGGAAGGGGGAAGGCATTGGGGAGAGGGGGTATGGGGCGGCCCAAGGGAAATAAGGGGGTGGGGGAGATATATTTGGCGAGAGACTTGAATCTATGTAAACACAAATTAAAATCATAAATTAAAAGAAAAAAAAAAAAGATCTAGGGGAAGACCTGGAGAAAGTAGGAACCCTCCAATATTCACACCCAGTCCTCTCGGTCAAGATAACTTTCTGTAGTCATTCACACTCAGCCCTTCTATCACCGAGTTTGGATGTCTCAATTTTAGTTGGCCTTCAATCATAGAGGGAACAGAAACTGTGGGTGGCCTTCTATGATGGAAAGTGAGTGTGGATGTGCATTCAGGTTACTCAGGAACTTTGTGTAACTGAATGTGACCCAGGTCAAGTGGCCACACGATTGTTTACTTGGAGGCAGATGAACGTTTAACTCCATGCTTACAGCTAGAAATCAAAGTTCGGATGAAAAATTCAAATGGATGGTAAAGAAGAAGGAGAAACATATACCTCTCTGTTTTTACTAGCAAAAGGCTGAATTTTTTCCTACTGGGTTTTGGTGGATTTCACATTATATAAGCTCTGCATTACTTTGTATCTCATTCTTTTCATGATCCTCTATAGGCTTACCTAACAGTAGCCACTGGGGTTGGATTGTTTAAAAACCCTCCCTCTTCCATTCTAGTATGGCTTTCTTTGCTTGACTGAACCATCCTCCATGCGTTTTGAGATTGCCAGTGTTAAATACCACCTGTTCTTTACCACCTCATAGTGATGTCTCCTCTTTCCTGCCTGCAGCTGTATTAATCTGTATTGCCCTTGGGTTAGAGATTGAAATTAAAAGCTACACAAAATAAAAGCGCCATTTTTAGCATGACCTTTTCTGTTCTTGACTTTTGTGTGGGTTTACATAAACTAGTGCCAAAGCTTTACTTTCAGAAATCAGAAAGGCTGCACATTTCCTACTGAGATTTAGAATCTGCCTTGGTGTGTTCTTTGTTTTGCAAATAAAAATAAGTTCCAATAGGTTTAGTCACCATCAGGAAAGACAAAAAGAATAAATATAGATAAACGATGATAGCTTCTAGTTTATGATTCTGCATTTGCCATATACACAGGTGCCAGGCTATTGGAAATTATAATTTTTATTTCTGAGGGGTTGAGCACTAGATAATAAATATGCAAACACACTTAGCCTTGGAGAGAATTGCAGAGTGGACTGCGGGCAGGGAAGATGGAGTAGGTGAGTCAAGAGAGTCTACCGTAAAGTAGTAACACGTTATAATAAACATGAAATACTATCAGAACAAGCAACATGCAATCTTGCACTTGATTTATGAAGTCGCACATAAAACAGTTTGTCAGCTGACATTACTTCTGCCCAGATCATATGGCGGCCCTATCATCAAAGTATCACAATAAAAAACATAGCGTTAGAATGTGTCTCCCATGATTAAAGATTATGGAAGAACACTCCACTCTGAGAAATACAGTAATAACTAGCTCTGGCTACTTAAACGTACACTTTATGTTAAATCATTTTATGTGATAGAATGTGACCCTAGGAATGTTTCTAATTTTAAATTTGCAATGACAAATGGTGAGATGAGCTATGAAAAAAACTGTTATTTTATTTTTCTAAATGTGAAAATTTTATGTGAATTTGTGTGAAAATAACCCTGTTGGTTAAAACTTCTACCAGGATGTGGAGGAATATCCTAGCCTCTCCAAGATGTAACAGGTTACCTGTAAATAATAATAAACAATCAGAAGCCATTAGACAGAAGAAGAATTGTCAGGGAAACTATAAATACTGGGTGTAAATGATACTTAAGCCATCACCAATTCAAAAGGAAAAACAATGTATAGACACTTCCACTTCTGGAAATATGAGTAGCTTTACTTTTTCTTATACTTCTTTTTAAGAAATTATACATAAGTTTCTAAAAATTGGAGAGAAGAGGTAGAGGTGCAAGAGACCTTGGAACTCCTGACACAGTGATAAGTTTCTTAGATTTTTTTTTTTTTTGGCCTCATGTACTGCAGATGAAGAAACCAGAAACTCAGAGCACCAATGGACAGGCAAATATAAGGTATGCCTGAACTCTGCTCCATAGTTAAAGGACCAGGAAAGAAATAGGTGAATAATGTAGAAAACTTAGACAATAACCCTCTATTCTTCTCAAACACAACACACACACACAAAAGTGCCCACTCTTACCCATGCCGGCAAAAGCCAAGTGGGCAGCTTATATTGTTACTCTTACTAGTTTGTGATCAAGACTACAACAGGAAATACCACCATAGACCGTGTATACATTGAAAAGAAAATGAGGAAATATTATGAGCAACTCTATACATGTAAGTTTGACAACTTAGATGGAATGGAACAAGTACTTGAAAAACAAAACTACAACTCACCCAAAATAAAATAGATAATTTTAATAGACCTATGCCTATCAAGAATATTGGATTCATCAGTTTAAAGCTCTCTGGAAAAGAGATCTTCAAGCCCAGATGTTTTCACTAAAGAACTCTACCAAATGTTTTTTTTTTTTTTTTTAAATTCTTTTTTTTTTTATTTATTCATTTTAGAGAGGAGACACAGAGAGAGAGAGAGAGAGAGAGAGAGAGAAAGAGAGAGAAAGGGGGGAGGAGCTGGAAGCATCAACTCCCATATGTGCCTTGACCAGACCAGTGCAGGGCTTTGAACTGGCGACCTCAGTGTTCCCAGGTCGACGCTTTATCCACTGCGCCACCACAGGTCAGGCGCTCTACCAAATGTTTTAAAAAATTAACACAATCTTTTCTAGAACTTAGAAGTAAGAACAATTCACAGTTCACTTTTCAAAGCTAGTATTATCCTAATAACAAAACCAAAGAGTAAAAAAGAAAGAACTATAAGCCAACAAAGCTCATAAATGCAGACACAAATAATTTTAACAAAATAATAAGAAAAAGAATTATACAATATTTAAATAAAATACAAACCACTACCAGGTGCAGTCTATATTACACTATATTAACAGGCTATATAAGAAATATTTAATTACTATATAAATTGATGTAGAAAAAGCATATGATGAAATTCAGCCTTGATTCATGATGAAAACACTCAGAAAAAACAGAATAAAGGAGAACATGTTTAACTTGAGAATATCTACAAAACAATTCAACAGTTAGTATTATACTTAAAGGTAAAATTCGAAATGTTTTCATCCTAAAATTGAGAACAAGTCAAAGATGTTTGTTCACACTACTTCTAATTCAACATAGCAATTTAAGTTTTAACTAAGACAGTATGTCTAGAGCAGTGGTTCTTAACCTGGGTTCTATCGAACCCAGGGGTTCGATGAGTCGGTCTCAGGGGTTCGGAGAAGCCTCTGCCGTGGAGGCCAGAATAAAGTAATACCGTCATTTGTTGTGAGTTCATGCACTTTGTTGGTTTTGTTCTTTGAGCAAGGGGATGTTCATGCACGGCTCATTTCGTGCACCAGTAAAAAAACATATACCTATGTCTTGAATTTGGGGAAAAAAATCATATTTTATTTATCACTAAAGAAGGGTTCGGTGAATGCACATATGAAACTGGTGGGTTCGGTACTTCAAAAAAGGTTAAGAACCACTGGTCTAGAGATGGAAATAAAAAATATAGAGATTAAGAAGGTGAAAATACTGTCTTATTTGTATATATTATAATTGATTTTGCGAAACATTAAAGGCAACTATAAAAAACAAGTCCAAGATCCATAAGTAAGTTCAGCAAGGTTCCAAGATACACCATAAACACAATTAAATCAATTTGTACTTCTGTAAACTAGCAATGAAATCTGGGCACTAAAATTAAAAATAAAATACAACTTTCTATCATTCAAAAAGTGTAATACTTCAGTGTAAATTTAACATGTATGCTGAAAACTTCACCTTATGATGAAAAAAAACAAAAAGATGTAAAATTATAAATGGACATACCATGTTTATGGATTAAAAGAGTCACAAGTAGGCCTGACCTGTGGTGGCGCAGTGGATAAAGCGTTGATCTGGAATGCTGAGGTTGCTGGTTCAAAACCCTGGGCTTGCCCGGTCAAGGCACGTATGGGAGTTGAAGCTTCCTGCTCCTCCCCCCCTTCTCTCTCTCTCTCTCTCTCTCTCTCTCTCTCTCTTTCCTCTAAAATGAATAAAAAAAAAAAAAAGAGTCACAAGTAAAGATGTCAATGCTAACAAAAATGAGGTAAGGTTTAATACAATTCTTATCAAAATACCAGCAATTTTCATAGATATAGAAAGAATTACTATAAAATTACATGGAAAACTCAGAGAAACTGAAACAGTAAAAAATAATTTTGAAAAGAAAGAAAATAAGGAGAGGAATCAGTCTAACATTTCAAAATTCACTGTATTGTTATAGTTACCAAGACTTTGTTATTGGAAGAGGCGTAGACATGTAGATCAAAGAACCTAGAAATAGACTCATACAATATGACCAACTGATTTTGACAAAGTGGAAAGCCACTTGATGGAGGAGAAAGAAACTTCCCAAAAATGGTGTACTGGAACAATTGGATATCAATTAGGAGAAAAAACAAACTTGACCTAATAAAAACTGAACTCATATACTATATATATATATATATATATATATATAAATTAACACAAAAATGATCGTGGACTTACTTAAGTAAGAAATATAGCATAAAGCTTTTTAGAAAAATAAACATAAAACATAAGAGAGAAACTTTCAAATCCAGAGCCTAGAAGATAGCTTTGATATTTTTTCAAAAGTATATTCTATTAGAGAAGAAAGTGACAAATTCGACTCACTCAAATTAATCCTTTTGTTCTGTGAAAGAGGATAAAAGGACAAATTATAGAAAAGGAGGAAATAATTGCAAGCCACATGTCTGACAAAGGACTGGTGTATGGAAATGTAAAGACTCTCAGACTCAGAAGTAAAATATCAAAAAAATCCAATGAGCAAAATATATACATAAAGTAAGGTGACCAGATTTTAAAATTGGTAAAGCGGGACACCATCGACTGGGGGGTTCTTGATTAAAAATTTGGTCTATATGGAGCAAAAAAAAAATTTTTCATAGAATGCAAAAATAGTATTGTAATATATATCTTTAAATCGAGACTTTTTTAAAACGCCGCGGGACGTAGAACAAATTGTTAAAAATTAGGACTGTCCCGCCAAAAGCGGGATGTCTGGTCACCTTAAAAAGAGACATTTCAGTGAAAAGTATGTACAGATAGTAAATAAGCATATGAAATATGAAATGATGTTTAACATCTTTAGTCATTAGGGCAATAAATTAAAACCACAATGAGATTCATTACTTACTTGTCAGCATGGCTAAAATTAAAAAATATATCCTAACCCCATCAAATAGGTACTAGTGAAGATGTAAAGGAACTGAATCACCCCATTGGGAACTCAAATTTCTGCAGCCACACCAAAACTTGTCTTTAAAAACTAACATGCGCCTGACCAGGCGGTGGCGCAATGGATAGAGTGTCGGATTGGGATGCGGAAGACCCAGGTTCAAGACCCCGAGGTCGCCAGCTTGAGCGCCGGCCCATCTGGCTTGAGCAAAAGCCCGCCAGCTTGGACCCAAGGTCGCTGGCTCCAGCAAGGGGTTGCTCGGTCTGCTGAAGGCCGGTGGTCAAGGCACACATGAGAAAGCAATCAATGAACAACTATGGTGTCGAAACGGCAACAAAAAGCTAATGATTGATGCTTCTCATCTCTCTCCATTCCTGTCTGTCTGTCCCTATCTATCCCTCTTCTGACTCTCTCTCTCTCTCTCTGTTTCTATTTAAAAAAAATAAAAGAAAAAACAAAAAAAAACCTAACAGGCAACTATCATACAACCCAGCAATTGATTTCTTGGGCATTTTTTCCAGAGAAATGAAGACTTGTGGTTACTCAACTTGTGCATGAATGTTTATAGCAGCATTATTTGTAAGAGTCAAAAGCTAGGAATAATCCAGGTGTCCTTCAATAGAGCAAAAGTTTAAACAAACAGTTGTACATTTATACTGTAGAATATTTGTAAACAATAAAATCGAAAAAGAAATACTGATACACAAAATAACAGGGATGAATCTCCCCTCTCCTGAGAATTAAGACACATGAAAAAGAAAATCCCCAAAGTTCATATGTTGAATGACTTCATTTATACAGTAGAACGTTTCTTAAATACTAATATTTTTTTAAATTTCTTTTTATTTTATGCATTTTAGAGAGGAGACAGAGAGGGAGAGAGAGAGAAAGAGAAAGAGAGAAAGGGGGGAGGAGCTAGAAGCATCAACTCCCATATGTGCCTTTACCAGACCAGTGCAGGGTTTTGAACTGGTGACCTCAGTGTTCCCAGGTCGACGCTTTATCCACTGCGCCACCACAGGTCAGGCCTTAAATACTAATATTTTACAAACAGAAAAGATCCGTGTTTGTCAAGGGTTGAGGAGGGGATGGGACTAAAGGGAGGAACGTAGACCCTTGTTGTGATGAAAATGTTCCCTCTCTTGACTACCTTGGGGTCTGGGTCCTGGCCGTGATATTGTACTACACAGTTTTGTAAGATGGCACCATGAGGCGAGGGGACTGTGGGTCCTCGGAATATTTCTGCAGTATTTTTTACAGTCGTATATGAACTTACAATCACCTCAAAGTAAAAACTGGAATTATTAATATAGATTACTGACTGGGTGTTGGTTAAACTTTCAAAAGGAAAATGATTAAGTCAACTGATTGTAAATATAATTAGACAGCACAGCACAGTGGCTAAACGCTGGCCTCCGGAGACAGCACAAGATTGAATGTTGGAGATTGATCTGATTATTAGCTGTGTCAACTTGTCCTAGAACTCATGTTTCCTGATTGTATATCTAGTGTTTTCAACTACATCACCATGCTGGTTATTCACATGAGTTCAATATATCAACTGACAATAAACTGTTGAAGCATAAATTACTTTTGTAAGATTAGGACTCTGTGACCACAAGATTAAGAATGGTATTATAATAAATCTAACAGCATTAATATCCATCTAACTACACTATTGAAACGAATACAAATATTGTGTTAGAGAACAGCGTCGCATACTGAAGAAACACGCTAAAGAAAATCATCTGGGTCTGCAAATATAACTGTTCAATAGGTTGTATTTATGGGCCCCCTCTAATTAAATTAAATCGTTGCAAACTCACCATGGTGTCTACGACCAGGGGGAATAACAAAACATCTACATTGATTTAAAGCCTAACGTTCTGAAAGAGAACAATCTGGAGAGATCTGACATTGGTGAGGACGGAACAGGGATAGGAATACACCTGGAGCACCCGTTTGTGGAAGAAAACTCCAGCTTCTCAGTGACCTCTGCTTTAATACTGCAGTGCACCCTCACTGCAACCTAGGGTATTGTCCGATATTAGCTTGCAGAAGAATGCCATCTGCTGAATCAATTCGTGCATTGACACATGGCAGCATTAGGTTGTAAACTTAAACTGACAGAAATAAGTTGGTCAAAAATGAATAAACATGACCTTTTTTTGGTCAAACTTCCTCTGCGGCTAATAGCTGGATTCTTTCCGATGTCCTCTGACTGACATGGATGACCGTGCCCTGGTACACTGCCATGGCTGGCCCACACAGGATCTATACCCAAAAGGATTCCTCCATAATTGATATTGCTGTTTATAGACTGAGGATGGTGGACAGCTCCCTGAAATTACTAAATTGCACATTACATCTAAAAAAAAAAAGCAGGTTCACTAACCTCATGGATTTTTTTTAATCGTTTGTAAAAGAAATAATCCAAATGACCAGAGATACAAAAGATACTCTGTTTCCCCATAAAAAGCACTTCATTATTTTGTCATTACTTTATTTTTGCATTTTCTAACTCACGGGTCAATTATTCTTATCAATAAATAGTTCCCTCGTTATTGACTTAGATGACATATCCTTTTGTTTCTATTTGCTAGAGTTCATAATCATTGTTGACATACCATTTTTAGGGTATGTAAAATGCTCATTTTAAAATGAAAAATACTGCATAATACAACCCATTAAAAGCAAATTATAAAACATACTATCACGTAATAAATTATGCACATTGAATATTACCTGTTTTTACTGCACATGGAGTTTGGAAAACAGAATTAAATAGATTCATATATATGCAACAATTGCAACCCAAGTCTGAACAGTCTCTTTTCCATTTGACAGTATCTTTGCAGCTTCTGAGGCCTTGAAGCCTTTTTATGTGTTATCAGCAATAATATGTTTTCTAGTAAAATAGCCACTCAAATATTTTCCCATTTTCAGCTGAATTACTTGTCTTCTAATTACCGAGTTGGTTGGTCATCATATAGCCTCGATTCAAGTTATCGGATAAATGCTTTGCAAACATGTCCTTCCTGGGCATGACTTGTCCTTTCATTCTGCCCGACAGCATCTTCGGAACGGCCAAAGTTGAGCGCGGGCCCATCTGGCTTGAGCAAAAGCCCGCCAGCTTGGACCCAAGGTCGCTGGCTCCAGCAAGGGGTGGCTCGGTCTGCTGAAGGCCTGCAGTCAAGGCACATGTGAGAAAGCAATCAATGAACAACTATGGTGTCGCAACGGCAACGGAAAACTATGAAACTCAATTTGTCTTTGTTTTTCGTCTGTGGACCATACGTTTGGTGTTAAATCTAACGATTGACCAATCCACAGTCACGGAGAATTTTCTCATAGAAATTTTTATCTAATATTTACTTCTCTAGCAGATACTTACTATCTCCATTGACCAATGAAGCTTAAAGATGGGAGATGGCAGCCCCAAGTCCCTCGGGGAGTCACTGACGGCTCCAGGATTTGAACCTGGCCTGCTGGCAGGAGCCGCTGTACCTTTAAACTATGAGCATGCAGTACTGCTTTATGCATATTAGAAAGGTGCCCTCTACCTACACTTGACATCACTTGGACTTGGGTAGATATCCAGGTTAGATATCAACAGAATACATTTTTAAACGAAATAATTCTGAGCCTGCATTGAAGAGGTTTTGCTGTCTTTACGTGACATGACCACCCCTTCTCTGATTGTCGCGCGTCTCTGGTCCACGGCTGCCCCACCCATGCGCCGGAGACCCCCTGCCGCCCCGACCACCAGCCTCTCCACGCGTTCCCAAGCCACGAAATGCTGCCCACATCCACGCCGTTCTGTTCTTCCTTTCTCCCTGGATAATCTCAGCGGTGTTTCGTGACGTGACGTGCAGGTTACAGAGATAGCTGGAAGAGCCAGGATTAATGTCCAAGAGCTAATAATTTCGTAGGAGAGGCAGATGTTCTAAAAAAAAGATACCTGTCCCTTGCGTGAACTTTGCGTCATCAGCCGTCACTTAGTTCTGAGTGCCTCCGCAGCTCCCACGTTGCCTGATTATAACGTGTGCCGTACAATAGAGGCACTATAGGTAGGAGGAGAAACTGATCGTCTAAGTGGGAAGATCCCAGAAACCTTTACAGGTGATATGCGAGCTGAGGCGGACACCTCCAGCCCCTTTATAGCTTTTACGTTTCGTTTCCTTACACGGCCCGTTGAAAAAGGTCTAAAGTTTCCTGCTGAGCAGATACTATACGGCCTATCCTTGGGATTTGCAGACCTCTAACGAGACTCACGTTTTCATAGATCACTTTGTTTTAATGATAAATAATAATAAGGTCCAATGGTGACAATCCTTTTGTTATAATCCGCTCATATAGGTACCTTTGTTATATATGCTTCCTCTTCCTCCCAATCAAGATAAAGGTCAAATCAGTAAAAGGTCAAGCTGACTGGTATGGATTATTATAATATTGTCCTCAACCTGTCCCCGGATCAATAGGGAATGTCATCATCCATTTTACTGCAACACAGACACGGACTTCATTATCTTAGTAAATTAAGGAAGCAGAACGCGAAGCTGTGTCCATCCATACTTCTGTTCTCTCTGCCAGCCTTCAAACTCTAAGACGGCCAGGCACTAAGCACTTCACAGTAGCTTCTTATTAGAGCTGCTTTAGGATGGAAGCTGAAGGAAGCCCTCCCCACTCACTCGGGTGGACGTGGGGGTCTCAGATTTCTGTTTTGAAGAAAAGGCTCGACAAGGATGACCTCCTCAGTAACTCCAGGGGGAGAGAGATGCCCACAGCACCTGCTGTCTCTAAGCCGCTCAGTTATCAACGCAGACGCTGACCGCCTTCATCCCTGTGACTGGGAGGCTCTGTCCAGGGTCCCTTCCCCAGTCACCCATCCTGCCATGTCTGAGTAGCTCTGGCAAGAGAAGCGATTTGGTAACAGGAAGGAGAAGCTGTTACTTAATAATAATAATAATAATAATAATAATAATAATAAAGCACTGAGCCCAAGTCTGTCTGAAGTCGCATCAGAATGGGATCTGGAGCTTACGAGCTAGGATGACAAAGCCACAAACCATATCTAACGTTTGACTAATTTCGTTCTGTGTTGGAGCTAATAACATCCACCTTGCAAGCTTTTGATCAGAACAAACAGAAATCTGCCTGGATAAGTCATAGCATCTGCTCATTATCATTTGATTTTGTTTGCTTGAATGAGAGAACGTGAATTTCAATGAAATTTAGGACCAGTTCCAATATCAGACTTGACAGCCTCTCAATAACTATGAAGTGAAAGTATTATACAAAGTGTAACCCAATGTTTCATTTATTAAAATGGTCTGCATTTTAGATTTATATATATTGAAAGATGGTGATTATAAAAAAAAATACCAATAGCAATGGAGTACAACACACAGTAGATGTTTTTCTCTCTATAACAAAATTTCTACCTTCTGTAATTTACTTGCAAAGAGAGCTTACCACTTGAAAAAAAAAAAAAAGAGAGCTTACCACTTGAAAATAAATATAAAATGGTTCAAACATTAAGTTGTATAGGAATCTTAACAATAAGAGAATAAAATTGACTCTCACTTAAAAATAATCTTCCAGCCTGACCTGTGGTGGCGCAGTGGATAAAGCGTCGACCTGGGAACACTGAGGTCGCCAGTTCAAAACCCTGCACTGGTCTAGTCAAGGCACATATGGGAGTTGATGCTTCCAGCTCCTCCCCCCTTTCTCTCTCTCTCTCTCTCTCTCTCTCTCACTCTCTGTCTCCTCTCTAAAATGAATAAAATTAAAAAAAGGAATACTTTCCTTGAATAAATTTAAAAAAAAAATCTTCCTAAATGCAAACCCTCATGACCTCAAGGAAGTAAGTTACATACATTACATGCTATCCCATATTTCCTGCATACACTGCATGCTGTATCTTATTTCTTTCTTCCCTAGTACAGCTTATGGTACTCACTGGTACTCTTGGTAGCAGGATTGAGAACTGATTCTTCCTCACGTATCTTATCAACTTAGTATACAGCTTCTATTTCTCTACTGAACACCTGAGTGAATGAATAAACACACTTATAGAGGAGTGAATAAATCACAGCAGCGTTACTACGTCTAAGAGATGCCCTGTCTTATCTGCAAAATAAAATCTTTGTCTCAGTTATTTCTCATTTTCCTAGAGAAGAATCCCTCTTAGGGGATAAATGGCCAATCATCAGAATATTGAAGAGATTGGGCCCTGGCTGGTTGGCTAATAGGTAGAGCATTGTCTCTGCATGTGGAGGTCCCAGGTTCAATTCCCGACCAGGGCACACAGGAGAGGATCTTATCTGCTTCTCCACCCTTCCTCCTTTCCTTTCTCTCTGTCTCTCTCTTCCCCTCCTGCAGCCAAGGCTCCACTAGAGCAAAGTTGGCCCGGGCACTGAGGACGGCTCCATGGCCTCTGCCTCAGGCGCTAGAATGGCTCTGGTTGCAATGGAGCAACACCCCAGATGGGCAGAGCATCGCCCCCTGGTGGGCATGCCGGGTGGATCCCGGTCAGGAACATGCAGGAGTCTGACTTCCTCCCTGCTTCTAACTTCGGAAAAATACACACACACACACACACACACACACACATGAGACGTGGTGAAAGACACCCACACATCACACAATAGTTTTGTTTTTCTGTTTTTTGGGGTGTTTTTTTTTTACAGAGACAGAGAGTCAGAGAGAGGGATAGATAGGGACAGACAGACAGGAACGGAGAGAGATGAGAAGCATCAATCATCAGTTTTTTGTTGCAACACCTTAGTTGTTCATTGATTGCTTTCTCATCTGTACCTTGACGGGGGTGGGGGCTACAGGTGACTGAGCAACCCCTTGCTGAAGCCAGCAACCTTGGGCTCAAGCTGGTGAGCTTTGTTCAAACCAGATGAGCCCGTGCTCAAGTTGGCGACCTTGGGGTCTTGAACCTGGGTCCTTCCGCATCCCAGTCCAATGCTCTATCCACTGCGCCACCGCCTGATCAGTCCACACTCCTTTAAGATATTTTTTCTTTTTCTTCTTTTTTTGGTTTCATTTTCTTTGCCCCTTTTCTAAAAGAAAATTATTGAATTTATTGGCATCACATTGGGTTTCATGGGTACAAATCTATCACACATGATTTGTGTATCACACTGTGTGCTCACCACCCCAATTCTCCCTCCATCACCATCTGTCTTCCCTTCTCTACCTCCTCCACACCCTTTCCCTCCTGCCGCCCCCACACTGCTGTCTGGGTCTATACACTTTTTCTTTGCTTAATCCTTACACGGTCTTTTCCCAACCCAGTATTTCTAGGAACCTATGGTTCCTGATAAGTGGATTTTTTAAATTCTCCACTAACTTCATGGAAACTGAGTACTAACAAAGCATGTTTTTTCTTAATTGTTTTTATTTACTTATTCATTTTTTTAGATAAGAGAGACAGAGAGAGAGAAAGAGTGAGAGAGAGAGAGAGAGAGAGAGAGAGAAAGAGAGAGAGGGAGAGCCAGAGAGAGAAGAGGAGAGGAGCAGGAAGCATCAACTCCCATATGTACCTTGACCGGGCAAGCCCAGGGTTTTGATCCGGCGACCTCAGCATTCCAGGTTGAGGCTTCATCCCCTGCGCCACCACAGGCCAGGCACAAAGTGTGTTTACTGAAGGAAAAGTTGGTCATGAAAGAAGGTAAGGAGACCTGCAGCTATGCTATTCCAGGCCGAGTGCTTCTGCCCTGCCTGGGGGCATGTGTTTCTCTGTGTGTTTGTGGGCTTGTTCTCTCCTTTATTTTGTGTGTGTGTGTGTGTGTGTGTGTGATGGTTTTGTTTGTTTAGTTTTGTAAGGGAGGGTGATTGTGAGAGAGTTTCTGACAATTCTTATTAGTGGTAAAGAAAAAAAAAAAAAAAGGCAGCTTTGGAACATTCCTTGAATGGCTGACGAACTGAAGACAGAGGCTAGCTTTTATTATTTCACCTGGTGGTCGCCATGTGCCACGTCAGATCTCAGAAGAGTTAGGGCCATCCACCGACAGTTATTCTTGATGATTTTCTTTCCCGTCCTCTAATCTAATATTGACTAACAACTTGTGTTACTGATAAGACCTGACAGTCGCTAAACCATAGTGCTGTGGCTTCCTACTGAGTAGCAAGACTTCTGCTCTAATTAATCGTGACTGGCTCAGCTAGAGCAACACACCTCTGTTTAGAAAAAAAAAAAAACTTCCATTTCAGCTGTTCTTTGTGAAGAGGTATCATATCCATATTGTCTAAGCTTAAGGAGTAACCAGCTAAGATGTTATCCGAGGTCCAAAGGCCATTTAAGATAGATTTTTAAAGTTTTGTAGGATTCTCAGTGGCTCACGTAAATAAAACAAAGATACAAACTCAATGAAAACTCAGTTAGCAAACGTCCTGTACGCAGAAAGCAGAGTGGATACACTGCATTCCTTCTTAGTCTCTCCTTTCCTGTCAAACAGGAATGGAGTGCTGACCTCATTTTCTCCAGAAAGGTATCCTATAAAATATCCATTAGGGTATTTCCATATTTGAATCAATCAAGCATATAAAGACACAATTGGAGAATGATACTGTTTTTCCACTTAACAATATAAGCATTGATTGATTTTGATAAATGTTGATATTTAAAACAATTACTAAAAATTAAAAAAAATAATAATAAAAGCTCTGGGCTGAATGAATGGCAAAGTCTGATAGTTTCTCTGGCCGGCCACACTCCTCTGTGCCAACTCTCCCTCCTCAGACGATCACGGGTTTTAAAACCTAAGTTTACATATTATATTGTGGGAAGGAGATCTGAGAAAACAACTGGGTACCGGGAAAACCAAACAAACTCTGAAGTTCTCAGATAAGCTTGGAGAACAAATAGAAATGAATAAGGTATCTTTCCGTGCGTGGTAAGTGTACACGCCATCAAGCCATAAGGAAATTGTTTGGGTGATGTTTTGTTGATACAGAGTCCTTGCTCCCATCCTTACCATTTATGAAAGTCAAACTAAGGAACATGGAGAAAGAAACACATCAAATTCATAAAGTATTGCAACCAAAAAATAAAATATTTAGGATATGATGCATTCATAACTCTCCCCCCAGGAAGAAAATGTCTTCTAATGTTGTACTAACATTTTGACTATATTCTTATTGATATTAAAAATAAATAAGCTAAAATGAAAAGTTATGACAACAGTAATGCCGAAGCATCGACATCTTGTTTTTCTAGTCTGTTAATTGGCAAAGGTGTAATTTTGCAATCAACTAAATCAAGGAAAATTTTAAATGGAACATAATCCGACCCTATGAAAGCTTTCTTCCACGATTGGGTAAAAGGAAACCTCTCCCTCACTAACTTCCTGTAGCCTAAGTTAGAAGGGATGCTACCAGGAAACCTTTCCTCGGAGTGTTAGCACAGAACCAGGGAGGAGGTGCAGTCTCCGAGTGCCTAGGGACTTTCTGTGTCTGTGCCAAGGTTAACTCCGACGACAGATACCTCAGAGCCTCCGAAAGCTCACGGACAGAATAGAAACTGAATACTGTGCCCATTCTATCTTTTAATAAGGGTGGATTTCTGCAGAAAATTTCACACACGAATTTCGGGAATTAAGTCTTGGACATTCCAATCTGGTTGACATTAAGGCAGTGTGTTCTTTTTTTTTTTTTCTTTTTCATTGAATATATTGGAGTGACACAGGTTAATAAAATTATTCAAGTTCCAGGTGGACAATTCTACAACACATCTGTATCGTGTGTGTTGACCCCGCCCCCAGGTCAAGTCTCTGTCCATCAACCTTTAAGCTCCAAATCCCTCCTCCTCCGTCCCTCCCCCTATCCCCTCCCCCCAGCAACCACCACCCTGAGATCCATGTTCCATTTTCTTCTTTTGCTCTTGCTACATCCCTCAGTAGACATTGAGGAAGTTTATACAACTCAAGATCAAGCGATCAACGGACTCAAACTCCACAGGGTCTGGCTGACCCCAGAAGGTCTCCCTCACAAACTGGGCTTCATTAAAAGGGCCCCTGCAGAAGATTTTCAACTGCCCCAAATTTCAAGATCTTTTCAAGTTATGGGCTATAATTTATGCCAACTCTCCTTGAACTGTGTGCAACGCCATAAGATATGATCCAACCTGATTTGCACCTAATCTCTTGCTCCTCAAGGAGTGGTCCAAGGACCAGCCCGTGGGCATCGCCCAGGAATCTGTCCAGCCTGCTGAGTCTCAAGCTGCAACCCCCCTTCTCCTTCAGAATCTGCATTTTTACAAGAATTCCCCCAGAGGTTCTTATGCATAGTTGAAAAACACGTGTCCTCGTCGTATACAAGTAAAATAAAATGAAATAAAAAAACCACATAAAAGTATATAGACATTTTACATAAAGTTTATTGAGGTGCATTTAACATACAATTAAATTTACCTTTTTTAGGCTCTATGAGACATGACAAACAGGACAGTCAAATAACCAGGGACAGATGAAAGAAACACAGTGTCTCCTCCACCTGTGACAGTGTCCTTGTGCCTCTTTGCGTTCAACCATCTTCTGCCATCCCCAGCCCTGGGCAGCCATCAATTGGTTTTGTATTTTTATTTTATATGTGTTGCTTTTCCAAAACGTCATCCATAAATAAAGTCATTGAGTATGTAACCATTTCTTTCTTTTTTTTTTTGTATGGGGCTTTTTTTTACTTAGAATGATGCTTTTCAGATTCATTTATGTGGTCGCATGCATCAGTAATTTTCTCTGTGTTGTGGCTGAGTAGTGTTCCATTGTATAAATGTATCCAATTTGTTTACTTATTGACCCATTCGGCTTGAAAATATGGCTGGCTTCCACTTTATGGGAGCTATGAATAAAGATTTTGCACACAGGTCTTAAATATCTCAAGATATTTAAGGAGTGAGTCATTCGCTAAGTGCACGTTTAACTGTATAAAGAAAATATCGAACTCTTTTCCAAAGTGGCTGTACGATTTTGTATCCTTCACACAAAGCATAACTGGGTTCTAATTGCTCCATACCAACCCCAGTCTTTAGTACTGACAATTTATTTAACTTCCAAACAGTGACATTTTAAGTTTGCATTTACTTAACATATATAAACTTTCCATGGGATACTTTGCCATTCATTTCTTTTCATAATGAAAGTGTTCCAGTTCTCTGACCATTTTAAATATCTTTCTTTTTTATTCCCTTAGTATTTAGTCGTGAAATATCTGTATACACAATGGTTTCATGGACATGCTTTTCCTCCCATCTATTTAAGTAAAGGATATAAAGTCTGGTGCTCTAGGTTTAGAACACAGAGCTAGCTTCCTTCACATGTTGGCTGTCAGACGGGCTCCGTGAGCTACCCCTCTTTGTGAGCCCTCCCTCAGCCTCTGTTACACCAGCTCTGAGTGATCTCTCTCACCCCGACTGACTTGTGTTTGAAATGCAATCCATGGACGGAAGCAAACATGCCAGATACCCCAGTCTGTGTCTCTTTCCTTCAAACTCACTCTGTGTTCACGTGGTGAGGTGTGCTGGCTCTGTGGAATCACCGTGGCGACCTGTCAATGATGCATGAAAGTGAAATCACAGCGCCCGCCCACCTGGTGCTCCGGGACCACCAGTGTGTGGCGGTGCCTGTCGGTGGGGGGCACACGCAGGGCGCGGGCATGCCTTCTGAGCTTCCCGCTGAGGTGGAAGACCCCCAGCTATGGGTTAAGAGACACCTCTCAGGCTGTCATCCCCCCATCAGCAGTACCTGAGAGCCAACAGAACCCCACAATGTCACCAGGAAAGCACACTTGCAAGGAACCACCCAACAAGCGCAGTAAGGGCGCTTCCACATTTCAAAGGACGCTTTCTCATCTGGAAGGAAGGAGTAGAGAAAGCAACTCATGGTCGCCATCATCTGACCCTGAGAAACTGTCCTCACGAAACAAGCCATGGTACAGCTCCTGCGAGTGACCGCGTCCTCACGCTTACGGGAAAGGGTTGGCGGTCCAGCTCAGGCGAAGAGATCGGCTCCCGCGTTCCTTGTCAAGGCGCTTTTTACAAGAGTTGCCTCTGCATCACAGTTTCACAGGAAAAGCCCCTCAAGATCGATTTCCGGTGAGAAATATGTGCGTGAAGTGGAAGCCATTGCACTTTACATCAGAAATAACGTTTAGCAGTAGAAACTTGAATTATCAAAATGAGGAGACGCAAGTCAACTTGTAAAATGCAGCGTTTGGACTTTCTCAGGGTCTACAGTGAAATTAAAAAGCAGTCTTTTAGGGACAGAAGTGCTTTCGACTTTTCTATGCTAGTCAATCTCTGTCTCTTAGGGGGAAAAAGGTTATAACCTCTTTCTACTGAGGAACTGAACGCACTTCCAGCCGCACGGAGAGGGACAGTTCCCTTGGGCTCGGCCCTTGATCATGAAATACAGGTCTCATCAGGTTAACCCACCCTCTGGTCTTCACTAGGCTATCAGCAGGTGTATCCGAATACCAGGCAAGTGGGAGAGCGTCATGTAGGGGCCACACTCTACAGGTCACACCCGTCATGCATGTTCCCTTGTTTTCAAACTTACAGGCTATTTCCATAGTCACAAAAATAACTTTGACGATTTTTATGCCTAGAACTAAACCAAGACTTAACTAATAAATTAGTTTTCTATTTAAATAGACTAAAGTAGTGGGAAAAGGTAATCATGAAAGATTTGCCATTGTGGAGGGAAAACGAGAGAAAAATTCTCCTTTCATAAACCCTGTGTCTCAAAAGGCTGCATTCAGGAGAGTGAGTTTTCAATCCGTTGGGGTCTGGCTTGGTCATTATTGGATTTTCCTAGCCCTTTGCCAGCAGACATCATTGAAGACACTGGATCTGAAAATTACGAGGTGGAGGATCAGACAAACACTGAATTATATGTGGACAGAGAATTCAGCACAAAGTACACTAACTACCCTTCAAAAGTGCTGGGGGAATGTTTGTGAGGATGTAGTAATGCTCATGGATCATGGACAATTTATAGATTAAAAAAAAAAAAACTAAAGAATTTTTCAAAAGCTTTGAATTCTTCTGTATTCTTCTTGGCACTTATTTTTGAGAAAGACCAATTTTGTTCTAAAAGTTAGGTTTTGATTTCTCCACCTTAACTCAACACACATCTTGATGACTGATAGAAAAGCCCTCATATAAATTTGGATTTTTTAAAAAATAAATCTATTTTTAACAAGCTTGTTTAGCTTTGACAACCTTTGGCTATTGTTATTACATTACTCATAATATCTTTATATTTTGAAAATGGTTTGGTTCAGAACTGCAGCTGACAAAGGACCTCAGGCCATTGTGCCATGCCTGTGGACAAAGATACATACCTTTTGCACCCACCTTTCTGGAATGTCCACCTCAGATAGCCCAGCTAAAAGAATATCCACTTAAATACCCTGTTCATCTTATACAAACTTTTAGTTTCCTAAAGTGTCTCTGGACACTTTTAGTTATAGAAGATTTGATAGAAACTCCCTTAGCTGCCTCAGGAATGCAGTTTCACCCCATCTTACCTTCTTTAAAGGGTAAGTTTTTCATTGAAACATTTTGCATAATTAGACAGAGACTCCCCAGTGAGGTTTTAAGTCTTTCTTATTCCCATGTCTCCCTCCAGGATTGAATGCGTTTCCAGGTCAATTGCCATAGAGTTCCAATTCTTTACACTCCACTTGTTTAGGAAATTTAGCAAATGCAACCCACTCCATCTTCACGCTCTGGATTATGGCTCAGTATTTTACCCTCTCCTGAACGGTATATTTTACGATTAATATACTAGGCATATGGGGCTCTCTTAAAAACACTCTGATCATCCCCAGAGTTCATTTCTTAAACACTCCCAGAAAGCAAAACTAGAATTTGGTATAGATTCAGCATAATAAATTTTAGTGCTTCCTCCAGCTGCTCCTTAAAATATATCTTATTCTGATTTTCCAAATAAAGTAAAATATTGTCGTCGTTAATGGCAACTTTAAAAAGGATGACTTAAAGCCATTCTCATAGAGCTAAAAAGAAAATGCAGTAGGAAATAGGAAGAAGAACAGGTTTAGAAAGGCAATTTGGGCCTTTTTGAACATGTGAGCTTACAGTTCTGAGAAGATTTTTATGATACTGTGTTAATATTCTTATAGTATTTCTTTTTTTATTTTTATTTTTTTATTTTTTACTTTTTATTGATTTTAGAGAGGAGACACAGAGAGAGAGAGAGAGAGAGAGAGAGAGAGAGAGAGAAAGGGGGGAGGAGCTGGAAGCATCAACTCCCATATGTGCCTTGACCAGACCAGTGCAGGGTTTTGAACTGGCAACCTCAGTGTTCCCAGGTCGACGCTTTATCCACTGCGCCACCACAGGTCAGGCCCTGTGTTAATATTCTTAATTAACATGTCTGTTTCTTCCTCTGCATGGGTATGCTCTTGCAGTATCTAGTTAATAATATTGTTTCAATATGTCTATTGGGTAGTTGAAAAATAGGTCACTGAGTAATGCTAAAAGTTATTTTAAGAGCGTATTTTATTATAACAAATTTGAGGGGAAACAATAAGTAATATAAAGAATGTAAGAAATACAAGGAATGTAAGAAATATTTTGAAGCTAAATTTCTTTTCTTTAATTAAGTGAGACGTGGGGAAGCAGAGAGGCAGATTCCCACATGTACCCCAACAAGGATCCACCTGAAAAACCCCGTAAGAGGCGATGACCCACCCATCTGGGGCTGTTGCTCCATTGCTCAGCAACCAAGCTATTTTAGCACCTGAGCTGAGGCCATGGAGCCATCCTCAGCACCTGGGGCCAACTTTGCTGGAACAAGTCGAGCTATGGCTGCAGGAGGGGAAAAGAGAGAGAGACGGGGTTTTGGGGAAAGGGAGAGAACAGCAGATGGTCGCTTCTCCTGTGTGCCTTGACCAGGAATCAAACCCGGACTTCCATATACTAGGCCGATGCTCTACCACTGTACCAACCAGCCAGGACCCAAAGCTAAATTTCTAACACAGCTTTTTCCCTGGCTTCTACCAAATTCAAACTGTGTGTTTATTCAAATTGTGAGGGCTATGAGACTCTGTGGAACTTGGGCTGTGGTGTGCAAACACCAAAGATCCTGGAAGGAACATTCATCCTGATCCACAGAAACATGCAAACCTCTGTGCAGAGTCTGGATGGGCACCCCTGGAAGCTGACCAAATGGCATTGCCCTTGACAGTCCAAGAGGTTCCTGATCAGTGGGCTGGACATTGTAGGATCAAAAGAAGGCAAGAAGGGGGGTTGGGAGGTTGAAGGAGACTTTCTCCAGCCTGACCATGTCACTCTTTTAAGCTAGAGGGGGCTCACTATTGTCCTCCACCCCATGTGAGACTTCTGTTTAAGTCTAGCAAACAGGTGAGAACCCAGTGGGCCACCACAGCTAAGAGGATCCAGCAAATCCAATAAGAAATTGGCTCACGGGATTCTGGAGTCTGGCAAGTTTGAAACCTACAGAAGGGACTGAACCAACCGGCTAGAGACCGGGCAGAGTGGTGCTGTGGTTCTGTGTGAGGGCTGTCCGTTGAGCTGGCAGAAAACCTCTTGCTCAGAGGGGGTCAGTTTTTGTTTTATGTAGGCCTCATCTGATGGGATATGTATAAAACCTTAACAAAGATGATGAAAAAAAAATAAAAATAGAAGCGTATCACTTTTCTGCTGAACCCTGTCATAGAAATCTGGAAGCTCAAGGCCTTCCTTCTATTGTAAACTGTTTCTGGCCCGTTTAGTCTCAGCTACTTGTGAAGTTTTCTTCCATGTAATCTTCTCAACACCTTGATGGTCTTCCTATGAATATCACTGGGATTCGTACCATGCTCCAAAAAAAAAAAACAACCTGTTCATAAGTCGTTTTGACGTAAGTCCTTTCGTGGTGCATCGTTGTAGCACAGTGCACTGGGGGTCCTTGGGTCAGGTGACCAGACGTCCCGCTTTTGGTCGGGACAGTCCCGATTTTTAACAATTTGTCCCGCGTCCTGCGGCGTTTTTAAAAACTCACGATTTAAAAATATATATATTACAATACTATTTTTGCATTCAATGAAAATTTTTTTTTTTTTTGCTCCATATAGACCAAATTTTTAATCAAGAACCTCCCCCACCCTCCGTCAATGGTGTCCCGCTTTACCAATTTTAAAATCTGGTCCCCTTATTCTTGGGGGCCCTTTCGCCACTTCTAGCTGCGTCTATGACCCGCTGCCTTAAATCTCTCTGATTTAAAAGTGGGTCTTAGCACCTCATCCTGTTCCCTCTGTATCCTGAGTTTTTATCTTGTTTTTATTGATTGCAGGCTCTTCTAAGCATCAAAGTTCTTTTATTTTTAAATTTTCCAACCACAACATCTTGAACCTTCTCTATTGCCACTAAATTCTGCTTATGCACCGAATGTGGAGTGAAGAAGGGAATTTTCAAATCAAATCAGCTGAGAATTTCCCAAAGGTCGTAAGAATCAAAGTGTAAGCCCCCAAGGAGAGAGCTAACAGAAATGTATTTGTGTATCTGCCTTGTTCTTATAATTCCCCACGCTGCCTTCCCTGTAACTCTTCAGACAAGTGGGATAGGTCTTGAAGCTCTTAAGTAGAGAATAATTCTTCTCTACAAAATTCTGCTTTCTCAGAGAGCGACTTAAGGCCATTTCAGACAGAGCAGGTTTGGGGATATTTTTGATGCCTTAATTCTACGCCTGTATTTTATTTTGTCTGTTTGCTGACATTACTCCCTCTTTACTACTTCCTGCAACCCCCTGCCCACTAAAGGGTGTTCACGGAGGAGCAGGGGGTTATCCCAATGAATAAAACGGGGGTCTCCCGAGAAAGGAGAAAGGGGCGTAGCTCAGAAGTTTCTGAGTGAAACAGTCCTGCCAATATTTTATGTCTTCCCGCCTATGTCGTTTAGAATTTATATCATACCAGACCATCTCTACGTTAGCTCTGTTCTTTCATTAGTAAATTCCAGAAAACACGACACGAACACGGCTTGAGCAACACCAAACCAAGTCACCCAGGCGGGATAGAGGAGATGTGAAGAACGACCGTCACTCTGGTTCCGGACTGGGTCAGGTGTGTGAGGAGGGTCCAGGGAATGGTTCCGTGGAAGGCAATCATGGTACGACGAGAGAAAGAAACCCTGCGACTTTCTCATTTCTCAGAACCTTTCTTCTGTTCTTCTCTTCTTTCTCCCTCTTTGTCTCCCTTCCAGGGAGAAGGTCACTGTGATGAGATGGAGGAGCAGAGATCAATGGCGGCTGGCCCCTTGGTGATAGGCGTCCATCCATCAGACAGGCTGGTGGCAGTCCCTAAGCCTTCACAACCCACCACCTCCACGCTGGTCCATGTCACGCTTGGGGCTCATCTGCATGTCTGGGGAGCCCTGCCTGAGGAGCCACAATGAACAATGTCGCACCTGTGACAGTCTGAAACGGAACAGCCAAGGCAGTCATCTCCTGGCTTCCTCGGGGTCTCCTCCTTCTACACTCCACCTGGGGGTTCTGAACACCGGAAGGGTGAAGGTCACTTCCGGGACAAGGAAGAAGGAGAAAGCTCCCAGGTACCTGGCAGGATTATCAGGCGCCCAGCCTGTATAATTTAACACTCCCTGACCGCTATGCTTCCTGAGGTACATGCTGGAACTAGACCCAAGAAATGTTGTGTGTTTTTTCTTTCTTTGAGCAACTTAAGAATTTTTTTTTTTTAATATTTTCTTCTGGATGCCATGGTTCCCGCTGTGAAGTCAACACACATTCTCACATTCTCATGGTTCATCTCTTATATTGTGGATGTTCCCTGCGACAGAAGTGTGTGTTTTCCTTTTATTTTTTGTTGTAGTTTTTATTCTAGGAGTTTTTATTTCTTTAACATTTAAATTTGTTGTTAAATGTGATATGCCTTTTCTTCATCATAGCTTCAGTTCACTTTATTTATTTTAAGTAAGTCAAACATATGCATATTATGTATTATTATACATGGTAGTTCCAATGGCGATAGTCGTGTGTCTCTCTCTGTGAATTTCTTCTGATAAAAACCAAAATGATTGTGGACACTTTTGTTTCTTTTCTTAATTTTTTTTTATTTATTCATTTTTTTTAGAGAGGAGACACAGAATGAGAGAGAGAGAGAGAGAGAGAGAGAGAGAGAGAGAGAGAGAGAAAGGGGGGAAGAGCTGGAAGCATCAACTCCCATATGTGCCTTGACCAGACCAGTGCAGGGTTTTGAACTGGCGACCTCAGTGTTCCCAGGTCGACGCTTTATCCACTGCGCCACCACAGGTCAGGCTACTTTTGTTTCATCTCTGGAGATTTGGTTCAAAAGCACTTTGTGTCTTAGCCCTCTCAGTAAGAACCCTTTGAGACCCAGACGGACAGTGCATTTCTTCTAAGTGAGTCTCTTTCTCCCTTTCTCTCTCTTTCTTCCTCTCTCTCTCTCTCTCTATTGTGTGCACAAACACTCCATCCACACACTCTCTTTTACTTTCTGTCTCTTTTCTTTTTTTTTTTTGGCTTCTTCTAAAAGCAGGAGGCACCACCAACTGAAGATTGACGTAAACTCTATGTTTAGCTCTGATGTTAACTCTAGAGTTTTCCCGTTTTATCCACTGAATGCGACACCGATTAGAGGACCCTATATGTGAAGGACAGTCTCCCCAATCAGTTTCTCACCCTGCTCAGGGATTTCGATTCGCTCCCTGTCTGCTGTAATAGCTCCTTATTTGTGTTTTCAGACATCAGACCTTGGCGGATGTGTCTGGAGAGATCCTGGCTCCAGGGCTTTCTGCCCTGTGGATTTATGACTGAGTTTTGCTTCTGATCAGGAGATGATGCAAGAACCTTTAAATCTTTGCTGTATGTGCTGACTCATTGGCAAGGAATTTATTCTACCATCCATTGACATCGAATATGTTCTTGATATTTGTGAAATAGAAAACATGTTTGTTTTTCTATATGGATATGTTTACTATATCTAACAAAATATTTTATACCTTTTTCTATATAATTATACATAAAACTCTTGCAAGAGGAAGTTAAGATGAACATGACGAGTGACCATGTATTGCATTCGACTTTTAAGTCTCTTAAAAATTTTACATGTGAAATGTGTATTTGAAATTCTATCACTGAGCCTCTGGGCTTAGGATGTAAGTCATAAACTTATACAGATATGAATATTTATGTATACACAGAATCAGACACATTTAAATACGGTTATTTTAACTCTGAGCAAATTAAAATGCCTCCCCACAATAAGAAATGGCTTTTTATGGAGACCGTAGTGAGAATTCACTATATGACCCGTGAAACACTCCTGAGAAATCCTTTTTTGTCGGGAACTTGACGTCTGTTTGAGTTACCCATCCGCCACGTTCAACACAGACACGTTATTTCTTTGAAACAACATTCAAGAAGATGCCCCCCCCCCCCCCCCGCGAAGGAGAAAAAGTGGAAACGTTTTCAACATTGCTTAAGAAGTTGCGGCGGGAAAGGCTTTGTTCCGTAGCCTCACGCACTGGTAGGAGCTCACGCATTGCCTTTGGTAACGCAGGGAGGGTGTCGGTTCCGTTCTGAGCGAAATTTAGGGATAATTTCAACGTGGAATAAAGGGAGAGAATGCCATCACCACCATCGACACGTAGGGCTGGTTTTAAAATTGTCCGTCTGGAATTTGACAGCGTGTCCCAGTTGAAGAGCACGTCTATGCCGCTCCCCTGCCGGCTCCCCTGCAGCCAACAGCCCAGCCTTGCCCGCACACCGTGTGTCAGCTGTCCCCCACAACGCCACCCCACGGTGCCAGTCCGAGAGCAGGGAGATACACCGAGGGGGAGGGAAACACTTGCGTTCTCAGGAAGGTGGGCGATAGTCTCCTAACAAATAGATTTTGATAGGTGTTAAATCTGGTATATAATGAACTCAAAGAGAGTGCTTTTTTTTAAAATGTATTTCTTTTCTTTCTTCGGCATTCTGTGAATTTTACATCTCAGTGTGTGATATGACATAGAGGACTTGTTTCCCTTTGATTGTCTGCTAGTCAGCTGTAGAACTGCCTTCCCGTGGGTGGGGAGTTACCATGCAGGAAACGGCTACAGGCTACACCACCCCCAGCAGAAATGAAGATGCCAGTTTCATTTTCTCAGCTCCTCTGGCAAGCCAGACAGGGCACAGGGTTCTCAAACTGGACATGCTGACCCCATGATTTGAATCATCAGCTTGTGACCCGATGCCCCTTAAGACGGAGCAGAAATCCTGTGAGGTCTAACGATGCTGACGGTAAAAACAGACCTTTGGCATTTTCTACTGTTGGTGATTACCAGTGGGTGGCTCAAGATATGTCCCCAGCTGGAGAATTTCCACTGGCTGGGTTTTGAGTATTATTTCTCTCTCTGCTGCCTCCAAATCTTGTTTGCTGGATTTCCTAGAGGCTCTGAGAATCGCCTAATATCCTTTGAATGCATTCCTCTCCAGGTTAACTTGTTTATATCTTATTTGTTGCTTTCAATTTAGTTTCTAATATATAAAAAAAAATAGGGATAACTTATATAGCTTATTGTGTCCTTGAGTATTTCACTCGAGCAAATATATGTCAACCTTCATAAAAGAGAAGATGGTGATTTTTCAGGATGATTACGATTTCGGCTAAACTTTTTGGAAGCTAACTGGGTTAGACGCTGTGCTCGGTTTCATAGGCAGTGTCTTCTGTAATATCTGAAAGGAGCATCCAAAGTAGGTACAGAGGCGAGAATTAAGACAAATAACGTGACCAAAGCTGCACTGGTGGCAAATGTGACAGCCTGTGTCCTTTGTCACGACTCGCGAGGCTCTGCGCAGATCAAGCTAACGCTTGGGTGCGTGAACGATGGGACGGCCACAGAAAACTGCCTAGAGTCTGTTGGCTGTCTATTAAATATTTGCTATAATCAGGTACCGGGGATTAGAGCTAGACATGCAAAAATTAATCATGCAATCTTTCTCCCCTTCCTGCATCTTTCAGGTAAAAAGAATAACACAAATGTATAGCTATTGTATATCTTGAGATTTTTCTGTAATAGTGGAATGTAAACACTATGCGAAGCCTGACCAGGCGGTGGCGCAGTGGATAGAGCGTCGGACTGCGATGCGGAAGACCCAGGTTCGAGACCCCGAGCTCGCCAGCTTGAGCGCGGGGGCCCATCTGGTTTGTGCAAAAGCTCACCAGCTTGGACCCAAGGTCGCTGGCTCCAGCAAGGGGTTGCTCGGTCTGCTGAAGGCCCGCGGTCAAGGCACATGTGAGAAAGCAATCAATGAACAACTATGGTGTCGTAATGGCAACGAAAAACTAATGATTGATGCTTCTCATCTCTCTCCGTTCCTGTCTGTCTGTCCCTATCTATCCCTCTCTCTGACTCTCTCTCTGTCCCTGTAAAAAAAAAAAAAAACCCAAAAAACAAAATACTATGTGGAAACTCAAGTAGGGGGACAAATGGTTTCTCCACAGCAGTGTCCGGGAGACCGGCTGACCGACCAGAAAAGACGCAGGAACGAGCTGCGGGGGGCTGTCTCCTCCATGTTTCTTCTAAACTGCTAGGGTAAGGTATGCTGATTCACCAAAACTCTAGATTCCCAAGCCGATGACTCCAGTGAGCACAGAAAAACCTCCAGCCACAGAAAGTAGAAAGTAGGTTCTTGATTCTTTTTAATTCTTTGTGGACTTCAGGGAGTGAGCACTAAGGGGCATGAGGTTTCCTTTTGGGTTTAACATTTTTTAAAATTAGATTGTGGTGACGATTCCACAACATGGTGAATACACTGATATTCATGGCATTGTATTCTCTGAACGGTGGACTTCATGATGTGACTTCTAGCTATCTAACGATGTCAAAATAGTTTAATATATTGTTCATTTAACTTTTGCAACATTCTTGAAATGCAAAGTCACAGTGACTGAGATAATTTCATAGTTTCTAGGGCACAAGAGTGGGAGGAGCGGGTGACTATATATTACTGCTGTTCCAATGACAGATACCTTCTTTTTTTTTTTCACTATATAATTATTTTTAATGTCCAGAGTTTATATGAGGGACAGAGTTTTCTCCGAGACTCAAGTTTATAAATTCTCAATTGGCTTGTGAGGCCAGTAGGGATACTTCTTTTTGTCTAGTTTGGTTTCTGGGAAGACTTCATTCAAATCCTCAATGGTCATCTGCTCAAATGGAATTATGTTCTTCATCTTCAACTCTTTCTCGTACTGCTCAATTCTGGTCTTTGAGAGAGACAAAAACTCAGCACAACTTTTTACATCTTCCTTTTCTTCAGCATCCACCAGGGCACTATATTTATCCTCTGGCACAGGAAACTCCAGGGCTTTAAACTTCTTCTCAAAGTCATCTACCAAGCCGGCCTTTGCTATATTGGTCTTGTAGTGAGCCCAGTCGATAGCAGGGGGATTCTCAGGTAGAGTAGCCAACTTGGTGAGAGTCTCATTCTAGGATTTCAGGGAGTTAGCAATGGCCTTCTGGTTTCGGGGTATGATCTCCCCAAAAGCAACCCAGTCAATGGCTTTTAGAGCAAGTTTTCGCCCAGCCATCTTGAGACTCTTCACCGCCCCCAGCAGCCCACGGTCCACAGCAGCAAGTAGCGGAAGTGACAGATACCTGCTTTTGATAACGTACTACGGTCTGTAAATGTTACGACTGGGAGATGCTGGGTGAAAGGTGCTTAGGGGTGCTGCCGTTTTGCAAATCCTTCTGGATTTAAATTATTTTAAATGAAAACACTTACAAAAATCTAACTCTCAGGAGAGTGGATCTTATTTTTGGGAGAAGAAACATTCTGACATATTCTGAGCCCACACTTTTTTGGTCAGAATGCAGAACTGCTGTGTTTCGTAAGTTTCACCTGGTGTATTTTGCTCCTCTACAGCTGGAGTCCTGTGCTCCGTTCCACTAGGTCTACAGGGTGCTCTGTTTGAACTTCAGCTTTCTCGGCTTCAGAGACCATTACCTTCATTCAGCATTTAGAGAGATACTAAGTCAGAAATACTGCAGGTTTAAGGAACAAAGACCACAGTCCTACTAACAGTCTCGAGTTAAAAAGTATATATATATATATATATATATATATATATATATATATATATATATATATATATATATATATATATATATATATATATATATAATTCATACTACTACCACCATGAAAAGGCAGGGATTAGGTAGAGTCAGCACCAACACATTAGAAACGAGACAAATGCCTATGTTCCGAGAATGCATCTTCTCTGAGAACATTTTTTTATTATTCAGTGAGAGGAGGGGAGGCAGAGACAGACTTTCACATGCACCCTAACTGAGATCCACCCAGCAGGCTGACTAGGGGGTGATGCTCTTTCCATCTGGGGCATTGCTCCGTTGTTCAGCAACCAAGCTCTTCTTAGCACCTGAGGCAGAGGTCATGAAGCCACCCTCAGTACCCAGGGCCAACTTGTTCCAATTGAGCCATGGCTGCAGGAAGGGTGGAGGATGAGGCAGAGAAATAGATGGGTGCTTCTGTGTACCTGAACCGGGAACTGAACCCAGGACATCAACATGCCAGGCTGACGCTCTACCACTGAGCCACATGGTCAGGGCTCAGACCATTTTTTTTAAATAAATTGATTGTCAGGACATGGGTTAATAGGATCATATAAATTACAAATGTACAATTTTATGATACCTGATCTGTATATTGCATTGTGTGCCCACCACCCAAAGCTGGCATATTTTTTTAAATAACAAAATGCATTAGCTCCCTCACAGATTTTCCTCTTTAGGGCCTTATGCTGATTTATTGATTAGCCCTTCGTTTCATCTGTATATTTATATGACTTTGAAGGGGAAAAAAAATAAAAATAAAAAAAAACAACTCTCCAAACAAAACAAACCCTGCTGGGTCTGCCAATACCCAAGTCCCTCTGACAGTGACAAGACAAAACAGCCATGCTGTCAGAGTGTCACCGACAGAACGCAGCGTGAGTCATCGTGACAGGACGCCGTGGCAACATCTGTCGGGCCGTTTCGGACGACCGCCCTCGTTTCTTTGTCAGTGGGCTTTGTGGGGTGGCTGGCGTGGGCTGTCTTGCTTTCTCATGGCTCCTGGGAAGCAGAGGATGTCCCCTTCAGCAAAGTCAGGGCTGTGCTTTACATCAGCTGCCATTCGTATGAAACAGAGATGTCACCAGAGATGCGACAATAGGAAATTTCTAATGTTAGCCCAAACTGTTGGTCAAACGATATTGCCTTACTCTTCTTATACCAGTTTGAAAGAGTATTTACCAACATTTTTTTCCAAAAAAAAAAAAATTGGGGGGTGGGGGAATATAACCTATTTTGTCAGAAGGGAGGGACATGCTATGAAAAAGTTGTTATCTCTGCTCCAAAAGAGAAAACAGCTAAGTGTGTTACTCCACTGAGATGGGTAACCACTCACCCTCTGTCTTTGGACTTTCTGGTCCTTTAATCCATACGAAAGTAATAGTAACTAAACTACTAGACCCTGCTCATGGGATGGTAAAGGATCAGAACAATAGTATGATAATGACTGTTATTTTTCTTTGGAATGAATTATATACCATTCTATGACACTCCTCACTGATAAAATACTTATTTATAGCTATTAAATATAATTCAAAGTGCTTTTATAATAAAAGATATAGAAAATTGGGGCAACTCAATAGAAGAATCGTTATATAAACTATGGTTTATCCGTAACATTACATTGCCAAAAAAAAAATGAGGTAGATATGCATGTGTTCTATGGAGAATTTACACACCACGATTTCGGCGAAAAAAGAGCTGAATAACTTACATTCCTTTTCTATAAGTAATGTCCCAGTAGAGCCCGAGTTCTACGTCGATCAGGCGTCCCTGATTCGACTTCCCCATGCAGTGGGACCCTCCTGCTTATGAGCAGGGCTGGCAGCCTCTTCAAGGCTACTCTGGAGGCAGCTACGGTTATGAGGATGCTACTTGTCAGTGCCGAGACCAACTGCCACCGGAGGAAGGACACAACCACACAAGAATCCCACAGGCAGTTTATTACTCACGCATCTTTTTGGCGTGCCTGGGTACAGCTTAAGGGGGCCCTGTCGGGGCATGCTCCTCCCGGCTATCTTTAGTCAGAGCAGCATGGAGACAGTCCACGTTCAATGTTGGGTCCGGCCTGACCTGTGGTGGCGCAGTGGATAAAGCGTCGACCTGGGAACACTGAGGTCGCCAGTTCAAAACCCTGCACTGGTCTGGTCAAGGCACATATGGGAGTTGATGCTTCCAGCTCCTCCCCCCTTTCTCTCTTTCTCTCTCTCTCTCTCTCACTCTGTCTCCTCTCTAAAAAAAATGAATAAAATGTTGGATCCCGGGTGACTACCATAGCAGGGGTCCCCTTAGCTTTAGTACCCTTTCTGGCCAACACCTTCGAACAGGTGTCAATCTACAGGAATATCACCTCAAAGCACCTTTTTGGGAGTTCCTGGCAGGGAGCCCTTTTTATGTTAATCTACTGAAATGTTACATCAAGCCACTTTTAAGATGTTCCTAGGGAAGCTTCTTGTTTATGTTCTTACGGAGGTTATGACATCAAGCCACTTCTTATCTATGTATGACTTCACACACACACTAACTGGGCCCTGCTGGAAAGTCAGAGTCTGTTTATCACATGGGCACACACTATATTAATTTCTATCCAGATGGCACAACTTTTAAACACAATTAATTAACAACTTTTAAACACAATTAATTAACAACTTTTTACACAATTAATTAAATTAAAAAAAAATAAGTGGTGAAAACACCATTTTCTGTAGGAAAATTCATTCCTCTGTCTGGTCAAATCAGAGCTTTATCTCCTATCAATCTTTATTATTTTTAATTTTCTATTATTTTGTGCCTTTTTTTTTTTTTGACAATTCACGACCTTTCTGTTAAGAACTCACCTCTGACACCATATCCCTCCTTCACAGGAGACTGAAGGTGACAAAGGTGGACATTTGGTTGGTGTTTACAGTGGCTTCAGGAATGTCTTAATCTCCATTAAAAAAAAATTTTAAAAAAGACCAGTAGCCAGTCCAACACAGTGGCCTTAAAAACTCATTCTTCTCTCACGTATTTCTATTCTACTATCCAAATTCTTCTTACATGAAGCAACCTCTCACTCCTTGGCTTCCAAAGTCATCCTGTACTTTTCGCCCGATCGCCATGGAACAGCAAGCACGTCCTATCATTCACTCACTTGGAAGAGTAAAGAGGAAGTCCAAACCAGACTAGAGATAACAACACTCATAAATAAACCTTGGGTTGGGTGGGATAGTCCCGAAGACAGCTTTTATAGCTGTGTGTTAGAGAAAAGCCTTCCTCACTCACACCTGTGACAGATGAGTAACGCGGTTGTTACCAACGCCTGGCAATAAAAACTATATTGCACCCCGCAGAACACATGTAGTGTTTATTTTCTCTCTCCGAGTGCATTAATATACACTTCTTATTCATAGGAAAAAAAAATGTTCAGCTCAGTCACCTTTCCAAGGCTGATTCTTTATGTGCCCTGAACAATTATACAACCCAGGGCAGTGACGGTGACCAACAGCCACAAAGACCATAGGTCTCAGCCGAGGTCAGAATGCCATGGAGCATGCAGAGGAGAAAGCAGACAAAACAGATGTATTTTGCTCTTTCAAAGGGACCAAATAGGTCACAGTGGCATTCAGAAAAGCACACAGGGAGGCTGAGACACAGCGCCCACTGCCGGTTATGAGCCCCCGTTTCCTGATGTCCCCCGCATCGTGTGGTGGGCTGAGGCTGTACCATTTGTGTTACCATGTTGCACAAACAAAGCGAGAGGCACACAGATGGAACATGGCACCTGCCACCTCACTGTCTTCTTAAATCGATACTTTAAAATGTATCTTTACAACCAGAATGTGTTGCAAATGACCTGAGGGATAATGTGTCAGAACAAACAACTATTATTTCAACCTTTCAACCCTCTATACCAAAAAAGTATAGGTGGGAGAATATATATATATATACATTATATATACATATATTTAGTATATATATAAAATGGAAATATATTTGTGGGAAAGAAAACCAAGACTAAATAAAACTAAATTTCATTTTTATAGCAAAATGGATGTTTTTATGCATGGAGAAAAATATTGATGTCATCAAGATAGCGACAGGTTGTCACCCAACTTAACTCCCCTCAGCATAATGGAAGTCATATAAGACAAGCCCACACACTCAGTGATGAAAGGTTAAAACCGTTTTCTCTAAGATCAGGATCAAGACACATGTGTTCATTCTCACCGCAGCAATTCACCCTGACACTGAAGTCCTACCCAGAACAGTGAAGCGAAGGAAAGAAACAAATAAACAAATTCACTTAAGTTGTAGAATACAATGAGCATAAAAACATCAGCTGTATTTCTGTACACTAACAATGAATTATCTGAAATAAACATAAATAAAATCCCATTTACAATAATATTGAAAATAATATTGAAAAAGAAATACTTAGGAATAAATTTAACCAATGAGGGAAAAGATCTATACAATTAAAACAATATGTCATTGATTAAAAACATATTAAAGAAGACACAAATGAAAAGATATTCCCTGTTCATTGAATGAATGAATGAATGAATATTGTTAAAAATGTCCATACTATTCAAAATACCCTATAGATTCAGTGTAATCCCTATCAAAATTGTAGTGTCACTCTTATGAATATAGAAACAAAATATCTTAAAAACCATATAGAACCACAAAGACCCAGCCTGAATAGTCAAGGCATTCCTGAGAAACAAGAACAACTTGCAGGCATGACACTTTCTGATTTCAAACTACAATGTGTCCGTAAAGTCATGATGCACTTGCTTTCCTGTGACCGGTCAAAAGTGAAACCATGACTTTACGGACACACTGTATATAGGAAAGCTCTAGCAAACAAAACCAGGGTGGTACTGGCAATACAACAGACCCTTAGAACAATGGAACAGAATTGAGAGCTTAGAAGTAAACCCAGGCCTGTTTAGTCAACTAATATTTGAAAAAGGAGCCAGGAGTATTTAGTAGAGGAAAGATAGTCTTTTCAGCCAATGAAGTAAGCAGATTGTCAGCAAATGTGTTTTGACTGGGTGGATGGAGAATGATGTTGAGTGAAGACCCCAGTCTCTCCCTCAACAGTAAAGTCAGAAAGGACAGGCTGGTAAGGAGGGTATGTCAGAAGCACAGATCAGGTCATTGGAGCAAGTGAGCCCATGGAAAGACCGATCTCAGGGCACAGCAGGACTCAGCCACCCAGACGGAGAACACCGGATTGGCCATCCAAATGAGCCTAAATATCAAATGCCCCTGAAGAAGAAGGTCAAATAAAATGACTGTGGCCTGACCTGTGGTGGCGCAGTGGATAAAGCGTCGACCTGGGAACACTGAGGTCGCCAGTTCAAAACCCTGTACTGGTCTGGTCAAGGCACATATGGGAGTTGATGCTTCCAGCTCCTCCCCCTTTCTCTCTCTCTCTCTCTCTCTCTCTCTCTCTCTCTCACTCTGTGTCTCCTCTCTAAAATGAAATAAAAAATAAATAAATAAATAAAAATGTGCACTGAGATGCTCTTCTAAGTTGTCACTTAAAAAAAAAATTAATCAATATAAATAAATACCTTGAGGAGATGAGATGTTATGTTCTCATAAGAATATGAAATTTCTTTCATTTCTTAGAATATGTCAATGACAAAGCATAGCACTTGGAGTTGCGCGGCTCTCCTGACTCCCACAAAGTGTATCCAGAGTGTTCTGACTTGAGTTGTGGACACAGACAGAGAAGTTCCCGAGGGATACACACTTGGACGATAAAAGACCTTTCCCGTGGAAATTTTGTTCGTTAAAAAGCATATAAACGAGTCCATCTGAGAGGGAAATGGACATAAAGTGCCTCCTGTCATGGCTTGGATTTGCTTACGCTCTGTTGGTCTTACATAGGTCGACCCTTCATTTCCTAATAGAAAGACCCCAGAATGTAGGAGGCTGTCGCCGAGTTATTCCCTGGAATCCTCGGTCACACGACTAACTGGCTATACCTTCAAAACAACATATAACTAAAAAAGAAAGAATTACGCAAAAAAAATATTACCTGAGCCCAGTGGGACCCGCATAAGAGTGTATAGCAGCATTATCGTCGATTTCACTCTCTAGCCGTTGCTCTCTCATTTCACGTGTTATTTATGTTGAATTTGCCGTTTCTGCTTTAAATCAATATTCATCACAAGGAAACCTTGACCCTCTTTCTCTATTTTGCCGTGGTATCTTCTTTCTTGTGGTCCCTTTTCCATCCTTGCTTGTGTCGGATTAAGAAAAGGAAGGAAGATCAGATTAGAAGCCTATTGATAGGAGGAAGGGAGCGTCTGCGTTCAGCGAGAGTGTCGATTAGCACTCAGCGGAGTTGTGCTCACAGGGCCCACTTTGACCACTGGACAGCGGGGTCCTTGTGTGACTCTGACGACCCTTTGAGACAGGGTTCTCAGAGAAAACTGTGGAATCCGCACCGTAATTATGACCGTCTCCGACTCATCCGCGGAATGCGGCACGCCTTGCATTTTCTTTTAAATGAAAGTTAAATAATAGATATCACATAAAATGTGTTTTTATGATAGAAAAGAGAGCAAAAAAAATCTAAAAAAGAGCTTTTTCAATAGTCAGTGAATGCCTGACCAGGCGGTGGCGCAGTGGATAGAGCGTCGGACTGGGATGCGGAAGACCCAGGTTCGAGACCCCGAGGTCGCCAGCTTGAGCGCGGGGCCCATCTGGCTTGAGCAAAAGCTCGTCAGCTTGGACCCAAGGTCGCTGGCTCCAGCAAGGGGTAGCTCGGTCTGCTGAAGGCTTGCGGTCAAGGCACGTGTGAGAAAGCAATCAATGAACAACTATGGTGTCGTAATGGCAACGAGAAACTAATGATTGATGCTTCTCATCTCTCTCCGTTCCTGTCTGTCTGTCTCTGTCTATCCCTCTCTCTGACTCTCTCTCTGTCCCTGTAAAAAAAAAAGAAAAGAAAAAAGTCAGCGAACATCCATCAATCAACAGGATGTGAGCGACCTTTAGAGAGCTCTCCACTCAATAACAGCAGACAGGGCCTTCTTCACAAGACCCCGTGGGGCATTCACCGAGAGGGATCGTCTTCTGGCTTATAAAACAAAACTCCACACACTTAAAGGAGATCATGTCACACAGGATATGTTCTCCAACCCAAACTGGGGATCAGTAACAGGAGGATACCATGAAAATCTCCAAACACTGGGAAATTCAACAGACATTTCTAAGCCACGGGTCAGAAAGAAAACCTTAATGAAAATAAAACAATAAATTCAGCTGGAGGAAAATGAAACCATGCAGCCTGTGAATCATTTGTCTTTTTCTTTCGTTTTTGTTGGTTCTTTATTTACATTGTCTCCAAGGAGGTCATGATCAAACTAAAGGAAACCTAGTAATTAGATAGATAGTCATGGCATAGGGTTTTTGTTTTTGCTTCAGGATTTTTAAAGGCCTTTCTCTTGTAATTGCCTCATTTGTTTATTATTTCTATCTTGGTCCTATTTTGATTTTAAAGGCCCGCTGCTCTTATTCTGATCAGCACAGCAGAATGTAACCACACTAGCCACTTAAAAATATGGTATCTCATCTGCTCAAGTTAGAAAACTACATGCTTACGAAGTTGTAGTATCTGCCTTTTCAGCAATTATGTGTCTAAATGTACTTTTCATAAGTGTTCTGTTTTCCTTGTTTTAACTGGGCCAGATTAGTGTCACCCAAAATGTCGTGTTCCCACGTTTGGAGGGCTTTCCTGGCGGGAAGAGGACACCCTTGCATCTTGCAAAATGAGCAGATACCGTCTCTGTTTATCTTCACAGCTAAAAACGTAAGTTTAAAAACAGAGAAAGCCGAGAGCCACAGAGTAGGCATTAAAACAGAACTGGGGGAATTCTGGTGATCATGGCGCCCATGGTAGAGTCTGTCCTGACGTGAGCCCAGAAGATGATGACAACTCGTGTTCGACCATCTCCAGTCACGGAAATCACGTGACCTGCTGAGCCAGCATCGTACCCGCGCGGGACAGTTGTGACTGCTTGAAAGTTCTCCCTCTCGTTACCCCGAGACCTGTGCCAATTTCACTTCTACCGCTTGGGACCTCCTTAGTTAGAATTCTTAAGATTTGGGGAAAATTCTAGTAAGTCCCTACTTGTTCTTGCGTTAGGTTTTATAACTCAGTCTTAACATTCTCTTACGGCCAGTAGCCCCCCGGGGCCGGGCACTTACCCAAAGGGGCTTTTTCGTCAGGAGGAAATTGTTTCTCTCTGGTGAAGTCTTCAACTCATTCAAAAGAAGCGTTCTCCTGTCTCTTGTCCCTGTCCCTGTCCCTCCAGTCCGTGGGAGCTGCTCACTCCCTTGCATTGTGGGAGCAGCTCACTGTGTGAGCTGCTCCCATAATCTTTCTGTGCCGTTCTTGTTTTACTTCTGAGTTCCTAAACACACACGCATGCGCGTGCGCACACACACACACACACACACACACACACACAATACTGTCATCCATTATTATTAAAATTTTTATTTACCCTGTCATTATCTCTTCAAGAATAGTGTTAAAAACATCTTCTTGTTTTTTCTCAGCCCCACACCGGCCCCAGCTCCATGTTTTACATATCATGACTTTCTGATTAGTAATTGAATAACCTTGATTGGATGTTTCTTTGGAAATGACTTCAAATACAAAATCTCTATCTATTATAAAAAGAAAAAAAAATCAAAAGGTAACATAATAATACACAGTGGACCATGTTTCAAAATTGATCCCTGGAATCAGTCACCACTGAGACCCAAGGCACTCTCCAAAGTGTCCCCAGCCCTGTCGGGGACCAAAGTTGTTCCCAGTCAGACCTCAAAGCGATCAACCATTCCGTTTATTAATCCCGCACGCAGAATTTAGGGACGTCCCTAAAGTAAACAAAGCAATAGCTAGGAGGGAAACACCGAATGTGTAAGGCATGCTGAGCTGCTGACATAATTATAGAATTTATTAAAGTATACAGCCAGCAAATTTAAAGGGGTGAACTTTTCATCTGAATGCGACAAACTACTACTGGGATTTTACCAAACAATAAAAAAGACTGAGCACCACAGGACCAGGAAACTAAATATTTTATGCTTCATTGCTAGTCTCATTTAAATATATATCTCTGAATAATGTTAAATCTCTTCCAGTGGAAATATGGTATTTCATTGCTATTTGCAAGAATTTCTCTCTCTCTCTCTCTCTTTCTTTTTTTTTCAGTAAAACCTAGGAAGCATATTTCTTTCTGACCCATCATCGTAGGTTCAAGGACAAAAATAAAATAAAATAGCAGATATCTGTTTGGAGTGGAAATAAAGAGTACTTTTAAAATTAAGTGCATTTAGAATGGTAGACTGACTGCACTTTTATTAATGTGAGTGATAGGAGCGGGTTATTAACATTTCAGTGGGCTGCGCTCCCACATTAAAATCTTACTCACGATGTGGACTGGCTTCCTTGTTTTCATTAAATTGCTACCTCTCGGCAAGAACCCAGACAGACGGGGGTGCCTGCAATGCTCTGTGTGGCTTTCTGTAGGAGACTTCCATAATGGGCTGCTTAATTCTGAATAAGCTCTATTGGTAGAAACATAAAAGCTGCCATTGTGCGAAAACAAGGAGGGAGGCCAATGTTTGAAAGAGGGTTGTTAGAGCTTCGCCAAATTACAGAAGGCAAAAGGCATGGGGAATACATCCCAGCTGCATCTTCTTAAATAAGTGGATAGATAAGACAGATAAAGATAGATACGGTTCACATTTCAGCATTGACTAAAATTACATACAAACTCTGCTGAGGCAGAAAAGAGACTTCTTTGAAACTGTAAAAAACCCATGAACTCAACTTTTGCCAGAGGTTAAAATGAAACAAGCTTTTCCATAAGGAAAACTAGAACCCTGTTTTCTTGACAATTCCCTAAGTAAATCCATCCAACCTGTGTTTTCTTACCCGGTGTTGTAGCTATGACACAAAAAAAATCTAGACCTTCATCTCAATGGGTGGAGCCCCAGGCTGTCCGGGGACCATGTCACCTCAGGCATGAGCAAGAGCTCGGGCAGACCTTATTCTGCATCAGAATCTTCTCTCCAGCTTCTCTATCCTTCTGAGCTCGCACCCTCATCGGAACTGAGGTGCAAACTCATTCTACAGGGTGGTTGCTCCCAGCCAAGCCTTCTCAGTCCCACTGCGGGGCCTTTGCACGTGCCGGTATGGTCATCCACTGTCAGGGCCTCCCTGTCGCTCACATCTCGGGGGTGGAGGTCATCATTCACATGAACTCAGGTCACGACTCTGTCATTTGCTGGCGTGTCTGGCTCCAAAACTCGTTTTCTCAAGGCCCTTACAGTGGAGCTTCCGGAACTTCATTTAAACTGCCTTATGAGAGTTCTGTGAGTTTCCTCTGTGGCTGGCTGGCCTTCTTTGTCTACTATCAAATTCTATGCGCCGTGAGTTATGGTTATTAAAACTGCCTTCTGTGTGTATGGTTTGTCTCTTTGACTAATTAAAACTCACTGATGAGGAGAAACCATACTTGATACTCCATTGACTTAATAGCAATTTAATAGAAACACAACGCACTGCAGATTGTGGGTGCTTAGTAAATAGCGTCCAATCAAACACTGGTTCGTACATTACGGTCGTTCAGTCAACCAAACCTTCCTCCCCTGTGGCCAGGTGCTCGGCGGCATCGCAGGACAAGAGTTTCAGAGGGCACCCAGGCGGGGGATATTTAGACGCAGTGGGGAGAGTTAGTGGGGTGGGGGGACACAGCACACCCTCGGAGAGGCAGAGGGCAGGCAGGGGCTAGCCCTAACTGCCCCGAGAGTCCGCATAACCCTCCATGATTTTTTTTCTTCGTTTTCAGTAACGAGCAAAGCTGTCACTCGGGCCATTGAACCCAACTTCCTGATGTCTCCCCGGGCCTAACACCATCACGGACACACCACTGAAAGCACTCACCGATTCTATGGTGTAGACACCTGGGACATCACGAGGAACTTGCAGGAAACCCTGGCCCCTTCACGGCTCCAGCGATAGAGGCGCATCAACTACTTGACGAGACAATAAACTCCTGTTATTTAGACGATAGTAGAGTTACACAAGGAGCCCCGGGAGCTGTGCTATTCCACATCAACGTGAGCACACTGCTCGCTAACCCTGGGGAGTATGGCACCTTGCGGTGACAGCACACATAGCTCAGGCACAGGAATCAAAGGAGCCTCGTAAGTGAGGGTGAAGACCAGGTGTCCAAAGCTTCCAAGACGGAAGGGGTTACCCTAGCAAAATTGGGGCTCCCAGGTGCCGTATAGAGGTCTAGTGCAGGATGCAGTTGCAACTGCTTCTAAATATCTCTTAAAGTAAACAAACCGGCCTCATGAATAATACATGACGGTTTGGCCGAATGCCTAGAGATTGCAGAACTCCTCCGGGGACCGTAGCTGGAGAGCCTGCGTTTATTAAAATATACAATGACAATAATAACAGTAATGAATCTGAGCGCTTGTTTGCCCGTCTTCTCTTAGCTTCAGAGAGGCAGAAGGCTCAGATGATCTCATCACTTAAAACAAAGTCGTAAGGATCTCCTAAAAGGGCACCTCCCCTCCCCGTGGAGAGTTTGAAACACCCTCCCTGATACAGCGGAGAGGGGGGGCCTCTGACTCAACCCCCTCAGGAAGCATCCCAACTTCCCTCCCGCCTCCCCAAAGACAGGAATGTGTTTCCAAATCTCAGCCCTCACAGCTGTTTCAGGAGGGTCCCTATGGCCCTGGAAGCCAATTGCAAGTAGTTAGGTCTTCCCCTTTCCCCTTACAGCCGCTGACATTTCCCAGACCCATTTTCTCTTTTACTGATCATTATTATTATCCGTACCTTCCTATTTCTATAACACTTGGCAGCTTTTAAAGATACTTTGTAATCTACCATTTCTTAAGAGCCTAAGGTCTTCCTGCAGGATGGGCTAGATAAATAACAGGTGGGAAGATTGCCTTCCGGAAAGATTATGCAGCTTGCCAGGCACCTCACCAAGCCTTTTTTCATTAAGGGCACTTTCTGACTGTTCCAGGTTACCTTTGTCTCTGTGTTAGCACTCTCTTGAATCCTCACTTGACCTGCTCTGTGTTCCTTGTGTTGGCCGCTCTCAGCCGATGGCTAAGCTTCCTTTACTGAGAAGGTGGTCCCAGGTAGAGAACCATCTGCACCTTCACAGCACAGCCACGCCCACGCACAGTGCTAGAGAAATGAAAGTAAAAGGTTAGAAGCCCCGGAAGAGGAGCTGTTTTGTAAACAGCTGAAGCTTTTTGTTGAGAGCTCCTAGGTCTTTTCCCTGGTAGGAAGGGCCAGCTAAAAATAGATCAGCCTTCACAGAGTCTAAAACTAGATTCAAAATATCTCACTCCTGGATACATGAAAGAAAATTAAATCCAGTGTCAAAGAAAACAACCATAGTGTATATGATATAAGAAGGTGCTATTATGTGTCCACTAATCTACACCGAAATAACAAGATTCTATGGATAAATAACGATACTTCACATGCAGATTTAAAAACATCACTGGAGAGAAGTTCAATGTAAACATCAGTTCTGGTTCTATATATTTCTTTTTCTTGTAAAACAATCCAAAATATACCCTTTTTTTTGGTAGATCAGCAAAAATATATAATGTATTTCTTGGTGTCTGCAAAATTTTAGTAATCAGTTTATGTGTGCCCTGAGATGAAAGAGCTTGGAACGCACTATTGTAAAGACATTTTATACTTTCAGAATGCTAATATCTGTAAAGCATTCTTTTCCCCCCTTTTGCCATATTTTATGATGTCTGTTATTAATTACTGTGTTTCAGATTTATTTATTAATAAATATGGCATTTCTCTGGCAAGAAATACCCCGTTAATGCTTTGCTTTAAAAGCCCTGTAAGTGGAGTTCTAAGTCCTTTATTAGCTTCCTGTCCTCGTTTTGAATGACAGCCTGAATCATTAAAAAGAGTCAGCACTAAAATGATGTATTTTCATCTAAATAGAGATTACTTAACATAATTAATTATGCTGTATGCTTTGCAATTGCCACAAAGTGGTTCCTGCAAACTTTTAACTCATTATTTAATGCACCCACAACCTCAGCGGCATGCTAAGAGGATTCAAGTTTTAGACCTTTCAGCTTTAATTTGTAAACATCTTTAAAAATTCAAGAACTCTCCGGAAATTCTGTGTCGGCCCGTAAAAGTCACATAGCTCCTGATCATATTTTTTTTAACTAAAGTTATTATACTTCTTTTGTACTTCTGTAATTTTGATTTACTTTTTCTGAATATATTTACAAACTAAAGGCTAAGGATTACCTCTACACACATTAAGAATTGCAATAATTTTTTATGGCATTATTCATCTGATTTTTTTTAAATCTCTATACACAGGTAAACTTTTCAAGTTTGAGAGCTTCATTTGAAATTTTAAAATGGATCCGTTCTACAATTTAAAATAAAATTTTCTGGCCCTGCCTGGGTGGCTCAGCTGATTAAAGTGTTATCCCAACATGCCAAGGTTGCAGGTTCAATCCCAGGTCAGGACACAGACAAGAGTCAACCAATGACGGTACCAATGAGTGAAACAACAAAAACTATTTTCTCTCTTTCCCTCCCTCCTTCTCTCTCTCTCTCTCTCTCTCTCTCTCTCTCTCTCATTCTCCCTTTCTCTGTCTCTCTAAAAAAAAAAATCAGTAAATTACAAAATTGAAATAAAACTTGTTTTCAAATGATGATTATACCAGATCTTACTGAAGTTTCCATTACCTTGGCAGTGTTTTTTGTTTGTTTATTTTGAGGATACACATAAGTTTGTCTCATTTTTTATCACTGACTTTTAGATTGTAGCAATTTCAATCCAAGGGAAACAGACACATGATTGACAGAAACGAAGGGGCCCCTACCATCAAGCAGAACGAGGAGCAAGGGTTCTGGAGTTAGACGGACAGAGTTTGAGTTTGAAGAACAACTCATTACCACTGGGTCTGTCATTATAGGAAGGTCACATTTTTCTCTTTTAATGTCAATTCTGTTTTATTTTATTTATTTATTTATTTATTTATTTTGGTAAAATGACAATTATTATAGTAGCCATGTGAGAAGGGTATTGTGAAGAATAACTGTATTAATATACATAAATGATTTAGCGCCGTATCTACCATGTCATAAGCGCTGAATAAACAGTAACTTTATCACCTACATTTGGTGTAGCGCCACTGTTATTGTGGGCTTCTCTACCCTGTGTGCCTTGCATCTTATCGTTACATTATCTCGGCAGGGTGAATTCTGGGCGAGCCTTTTATAGACAGAGAATGTGACAGTTAGTGATCTTCCTGAGGCCACAGAAGAGATGGTTGCTGGAGCCACAGGTCAACTGAGCTCCAGACCAGACAGCATCAACATCCTTACTCTAATGTTCCCCTTCCAGAATAAGGACATCAGAGATACACATCAAGACACAAAAATAAATGTAATCTTGCTTTGGACACTACAAATAGATAGAAAACCTGAAATGGACATCTTTTGTAGATGAGAAGGGAAAATGGGTGGAAAGCCAAAGAGAAGTTGGAAATAATTCTCATTCTCCCGATTGGGGAGCGTGGAGAGAACTGCTGAGCATCCTCAGCTCAACCCACCCTCCCCACTACTTCTTAAACTTGCCTGAAGGTAGGATTCAGAGCCACACAGGCACCACAGGTTGGGTTAGATGACCTCCGAGGGCCAGGTTTCAATAGACTACAGTGAGGTTGGGGTCTCTAGTCATCCACTTCACACCCGGCACAACTACATACAGTCAGTCAACGGGGACAGCCGGCACCGTGATCGTCAGGAAACTCCTCCTCTGCCGCCAGGCCACAGTGTTAGACAAGACGTGTAGCTACCTTAGGGACAAGGACAGTTGGGTTGTGCTTGAAATCTCTAAGCCACACGGAGTTATAACAACACATAGAAAAATGTCCTTTTCAGCTGAGTGACCTTCCCCCGTCATGCAGAGTCTCAGCTGATGACCTGGGCTTCTATTTCTCTGAGCAACAGAAGCTGTTGGGAGAGGCTTTCCACGTAACTGTTCCCACCACGTCTACCCACCTAAACAGAGCGTCCTTCACGGGCCAGCTTCCCCGACTGGGTCCACAGATAAATAAGCCGCGCTCCCTCGTCTCAGGTCTGTCCCTTACACATCACTCGTCAGGGCGTGGAGTACATGCTGCAGGAGCTGACCTCATCGGCCACTGCTCCCTCATACCAGAGCGGCATAGATAACCAGAGAGAGAGGTTGGGAGAACCAGGGAGCACGCGGGTGACCCCGACTCCTACAGAATCCCCGCTCTTAGTTCCGGGGCTGATTGTCTGTTACACGAAAAGCTCTTGAGCCGATTGCTTCTTGGTGTAAACGAAAGACAAACTTCTCAGCTCCCAACCCCTCTATGACCAAATCCAAATTAACTTCTTGTTTCATTTCCTCATAAATGTCTCCGCTGTAAGGAAAAAACGTGTGTCTTTGGTATCTCGGAAAGCTCTGTAAGGCAGTCTTGTGAAGAAACATCCCTTTTTGGGGGGCTCATAGTTCTGTTAACATACACTTTATGTCTCCCACCAAGATTTCTCATCACATTAAAAAGAAAAAGAATCTTCCTTTTGCTTCTGCATTTCCTCAACTATGTCATAACCACATAGTTGAGGAAATAGAATAGAATAGCCTATTTACTCATATAAATAGAATAGCCTATTTACTCATAATTGGCTTATAAAATTTATTAACTTGCTTGACCTGTGGTGGCGCAGTGGATAAAGCGTCGACCTGGGAACACTGAGGTCGCCAGTTCAAAACCCTGCACTGGTCTGGTCAAGGCACATATGGGAGTTGATGCTTCCAGCTCCTCCCCTCTTTCTCTCTTTCTCTCTCTCTCTCTCTCTCTCTCTCTCTCTCTCTCTCTCTCTCTCTGTGTCTCCTCTCTAAAATGAATAAAATAAAAAGAAATTAAATTTATTAACTCACTTCTTCTGGAAACCTCTAGAGGAATGAGTGAAATAACACAAAAACTCAAGTCAGGAAATTTTCAGAAAACATGCAGGTTCCAAATGACCCCTGTGTCGCCATAGAAAGGGAGAACTCCAGACACTGGGGGAGAAATTTGAAAAAGATAAGTCAGAGAAAGACAAGGACCACGGGACTCCACTTTTATGTGGAATCTAATGAACAAAGTAGAAACAGACTCACAGAGACCGAGGACAGACTGACAGCTGTCAGAGGGGCAGAGGGTTGGGGGGCTGGGTGACAAAGGTGAAGGAATTTAAGCACAACAGAAAGCAACGAGATCTCACAGACCCAGACAACAGCAGGGTGATTCCAGGGGGAGAGGGGTGGGGAGGGCGAAGAGGGTAAAAGGGGCTCAAGGGGGACGGAAGGAAACTAGACTTTGGATGCTGCTCTTAAAACCTGGATAATTTTAGGGGAGGAAGCAAGATGGCGACAGAGTAGGCGGACGTACCAACTTCCAACTCCCAGAAGCAAAGTGGATTATAACTCAATTTAAAGAACCATCATTTGGATAAACCAACTATGAACTAAACTAAGTGGACTCTTCAACCAAGGAACACAGAAGAAGCCACATCGAGACTGGTAGGAATAGCAAAAACGTGAAGAAGGCTGCCCAGCTCCCCGGAGCAAACGGCAGCCCGGAGAGACCCACGGGGCAGGAGGAAAGTTTGGCAGAGAGGGAGGGACCTGGGTCCCAGGAAGCAAGCCCCAGCCTGCAGCCCCAGAGCTTAGAAGAGGCGTTTGGACAGTTTTGAGCTGTGAAACAAGTGAGGGAGCTCCCAGGCCTGCAGTGTGGAGTATTAGGTCCCTTCCTACTCTGCTGAGGGCTGCTTAAGGGTTTGGGGCGACAGGACGCTGAAACGCGGTTCTGTCGGCGTGGGCAGAAGCCAAGTCAGTGGGAGCTCAGTCTAGCCCAGAGGGTCAGAGGGGACGCGCGAAAGCGGTCTGGAAACTGCGGGCCCTCCTTTAATCCCACTTACGGGGACAAAGCGGGAAGCCAGGAACAGGCAGAAATCTGCTCTGCAACCCTGCGCAAGCCGGCCCTGACCGCGGGGACCGGAATAGGACCAGGGACGGGCAGGGGCTTGCGGCTGAGCTCACGCTACCAGCCCCCCCCCCACGCTGGAGAAACCGCGGTTGGCCAGTAAACGTGCGCGAGCGGGCTCCGAGTGCGGGAACGGGCTAGACCCCGAGACAAGTGGAAGCTCGCAGTTGAGCTCACGCTACTATCCGCCCCCGGCCGGAGAAACCGCGGGTTACATTCATACGTGCACGAGCGGGCTCCGAATGCGGGGGCGGGGTAGAGTCCGGGACGAGCGGAAGTACGCAGCTGAGCGGAAGCCAGCAAACACGCCCAGCCCAATAAACCTTGGTTTCCGACCCTGCGCAGAAGGGCCCTGGCCTCGAGGGCAGGGCTAAATCTCCAGATGGGCAAACGCTCACAGCTGAGAGCACGTCAAGAGCCCCGCCCAACCCTTGAAACTGTGGTGAGCAGGCTCTGACTGCGGGTTCTGGGTGGAAGTCCGGAAATAGGCTGGGTCCGCAGCTGAGCAAAGGTGCTCACCTCTACCATTGGTGCTAAGACTTGTGGCTTCAGTGACAGCCCCTCCCACGGAGGAGAGGCAGAAATCACAGCTAAAGCCACAGTGGGCCGGTGCTGGTAACGCTCATACCCAACCACCCTAGGCACCAGCAGAGGGGGTGAGGGGCCTGCAGACATACCACATCTAGAGAACACAAAGGCAACACCTACTGGACTCCAGTGGCCACAACTTGCTTATACACAGAAAAAATGGGCAGGCAGAGGAATGCAAACCAAATGAATCAAGAGAAATCCCCAGAGAAGGACCTGAATGAACCAGATATAACCAAATTACCAGAAGCAGAATTTAGAATAATGATAGTTAGGATGTTCAAAGAAATTAGAGCAACAACAGATAGTCATTATTATGAACACCTAAATAAAGAGAAAACAAGTATAAAAAACGAAATTGAAATAATAAAAAAGAATCAGACAGAAATGACAAATACAGTATCAGAACTGAAGACCACAATGGAAGGAATTAAAAGCAGGATGGATGACGCTGAGGATCGAATAAGCGAGTTAGAGGACACAATAAACAAAGGCACAGAAGCAGAGAAGAAAAAGGAAAAGAGACTTAAAAAATGTGAGGAAACTCTAAGGGAGCTTTGTGACAACATGAAGAGAAACAACATTCGCATCATAGGGGTGCCTGAAGAAGAGGAGAGAGGACAGGAAATGGAAACTTTGTTCAATCAAATCATAGCAGAAAACTTTCCTAAATTAAGGCTGGGAAACACTCCACACATTCAAGAAGCACACAGAACTCCATTAAGGAGAAACCCAAAAAGATCTACACCAAGACACATCATAGTTAAAATACCAAAGCTAATGGATAAAGAAAAAATTTTAAAAGCTGCTAGAGAAAAAAAGGCTATCACCTACAAAGGAGCCCCCATAAGGATGACATCTGACTTCTCAACAGAAACACTTGAGGCCAGAAGGGAATGGCAAGATATAATCAAAGTAATGCAGAACAAGAACCTACAACAAAGACTACTTTATCCTGCAAGGCTAATGTTTAAAATTGAAGGAGAAATAAAGAGCTTCCCAGAAAAAGAAAGCCTGAAGGAATTTATAAAAACCAAACCAATTCTGCAAGAGATACTAAGGGGCCTCTTGTGAACAGTTTAAAGGGAGGAATGAATAGAGCAAAAGAAGAATACAGCTTTAAAGAATAAAATGGCAATAAACACCTACATATCAATAATAACCTTAAATGTAAATGGATTAAATGATCCAATCAAAAGACATAGGGTAGCTGCATGGATAACGAAACAGGACCCATACATATGCTGTCTACAAGAGACACACCTTAAAACAAAAGATGCTCATAGACTGAAGGTAAAAGGATGGAAAAAAATATTTCATGCAAATGGAAATGAAAAAAAAGCAGGGGTAGCAATACTTATATCAGACAAAATGGACTTTAAAACAAAGGCTGTAGTAAGAGATAAAGAAGGACACTACATAATGATAAAGGGAACAATTCAACAGGAAGATATAACTATTATAAATATCTATGCACCAAATATAGGAGCCCCGACATACATAAAGCAGACTTTGATGGATATAAAGGGCGAGATTAACAGCAATACTATCATAGTAGGGGATTTCAATACCCCTCTAACAACACTGGATAGATCCTCAAGAAAGAAAATCAATAAAGAAACAGCAGACTTAAAGGAGACACTAGATCAACTTGATTTAATAGATATCTTCAGAACTTTTCACCCTAAAGCAGTAGAATATACATTCTTCTCAAGCGCTCATGGTACGTTTTCTAGGATAGACCACATGTTAGGACACAAAAATGGTCTCAATAAATTTAAGAAGATTGAAATCATATCAAGCATTTTCTCTGATCACAATGCCATGAAACTGGAAATTAACCACAAGAGAGACTGAAGAATACTCAAACACTTGGAAACTAAATAGCATGATATTAAATAATGAATGGATTAACAATGAGATCAAAGAAGAAATAAAAAAGTTTCTAGAAACAAATGATAATGAGCATACATCAACTCAAAATTTATGGGACACAGCAAAAGCAGTTCTGAGAGGGAAGTTTATTGCACTACAGGCATATCATAAGAAGCTAGAAAAAGCTCAAATAAGCAAAGAACTAGAAAAACAACAGCAAATAAAACCCAAGACAAGTAGAAGGAAGGAAATAATAAAGATCAGAGCAGAAATAAATGACATAGAGGCAAAGGAAACAATACAGAGGATCAATGAAACCAGAAGCTGGTTCTTTGAAAAGGTAAACAAGATTGATGAACCTTTAACTAGACTCACCAAGAAAAAAAGAGAGAGGACTCAAATAAATAAAATTAGAAAAGGCAGTGGAGAAATAACTGACACAACAGAAATACCAAGCATTGTAAGAAAATACTATGAAGAACTATATGCCAAAAAATTAGACAATCTTGGTGAAATGGACAAATTTCTTGAATCATATAACCTTCCAAAAATCAATCTGGAAGAATCAGAACACCTAAACAGACCAATGACAACAAATGAGATCGAAACAGTTATCAAAAAACTCCCAAAAAAGAAAAGTCCTGGGCCTGATGGCTTCACAAGTGAATTCTATCAAAAATTCAAAGAAGAACTAACTCCTATCCTCCTCAAGCTATTTCAAAAAATTCAAGAGGAAGGAAGACTTCCAAACTCTTTATATGAGGTGAGCATAATTCTGATCCCAAAACCGGGCAAAGACAACACAAAGAAAGAAAATTATAGGCCTATATCCCTGATGAATTTAGACGCTAAAATTCTCAACAAAATATTAGCCAACCGGATCCAGCAATATATGAAAAAAATCATACACCACGATCAAGTGGGATTTATTCTGGAGAGGCAAGGCTGGTTCAATATTCGCAAATCAATCAATGTGATTCATCACATAAACAAAAGGAAGGACAAAAATCACATGATAATTTCAATAGATGCAGAAAAGGCATTTGATAAAATCCAGCACCCATTCATGCTCAAAACTCTCAGTAAAGTGGGAATACAGGGATCATTCCTTAACATGATAAAGGCCATCTACGATAAACTGACAGCAAACATCATACTAAATGGACAAAGATTAAAAGCAATCCCCTTAAGATCAGGAACCAGGCAGGGATGCCCCCTTTCACCACTCTTATTCAACATAGTTCTGGAAGTCCTCGCTACAGCAATCAGACAAGAAGAAGAAATAAAAGGCATCCAAATTGGAAAAGAAGAAGTAAAACTGTCACTATTTGCAGATGATATGATATTGTATATTGAAAACCCTAAAGTCTCAGTCAAAAAACTACTGGACCTTATAAATGAATATATACCTTCAGCAAGGTGGCAGGATATAAAATTAATACTCAGAAATCAGAGGCATTTCTACATACCAACAATGAACTGTTCAGCAAAAGAAATTAAGGAAACAATCCCCTTCACTATTGCAGCCAAAAAAATAAAGTACCTAGGAGTAAATTTAACCAAGGAAGTTAAGGACTTGTACTCAGAAAATTATAGAACATTGATAAAAGAAATCAAGGAAGATACAAACAAGTGGAAGCATATACCGTGCTCATGGCTAGGAAGAATAAACATCATTAAAATGTCTATATTACCCAAAGCAATTTATAAATTCAATGCAATACCAATTAAGATACCAATGACATACTTCAAAGATATAGAACACATATTCCAAAAATTTATATGGAACCAAAAAAGAACACGAATAGCCTCAGCAATCTTAAAAAGAAAAAATAAAGCAGGAGGTATCACTCTTCCAGATATCAAGGTTTACTATAAGGCCATTATACTCAAGACAGCCTGGTACTGGCATAAGAACAGGCACATAGATCAATGGAACAGAACAGAGAACCCAGAAATAAACCCACAGCTTTATGGACAACTGACATTTGACAAAGGAGGAAAGAAAATACAATGGAGTAAAGACATTCTTTTAACAAATGGTGTTGAAAAAATTGGACATCTACCTGCAAAAAAATGAAACTAGACCATCAACTTACACCATTCACAAAAACAAACTCAAAATGGATAAAAGACTTAAATGTGAGCCGTGAAACCATAAGCATCTTAGAAGAAAACATAGGCAGCAAGCTCTCCGACATCTGTAGCAGCGGTATATTTGCCTATTTATCTCCACGGGCAAATGAAATAAAAGGCAAGATAAACAAATGGGACTATATCAAACTAAAACGTTTTTGCACAGCTAAAGATAATAGGAACAGAATAAAAAGACAAACCACACAATGGGAGAACATATTCGACAGCACATCTGATAAGGGGTTAATAACCAAAATTTATAAAGAACTTATAAAACTCAACACCAGGAAGACAAACAACCCAATCAAAAAATGGGCAAAAGAAATGAATAGAAATTTCTCCAAAGAGGACATACAGATGGCCAATAGGCATATGAAAAAATGCTCAACATCACTAATCATTAGAGAAATGCAAATTAAAACCACAATGAGGTATCACCTCACACCAGTCAGAATGGCACTCATCAGCAAAACAACACAGAATAAGTGCTGGCGAGGATGTGGAGAAAAGGGAACCCTTCAGCACTGCTGGTGGGAATGCAGACTGGTGCAGCCACTGTGGAAAACAGTTTGGAGATTCCTCAGAAAATTAAAAATAGAACTGTCTTTTGACCCAGCTATCCCACTTATAGGAATATACCCTATGAACACCATAGCACTGTTCGAAAAGAAGAAATGCGCCCCCATGTTTGTGGCAGCATTGTTCACAATAGCGAGGATCTGGAACCAGCCCAAGTGTCCGTCAGAGGACGAGTGGATTAAAAAGCTTTGGTACATATATACTATGGAATACTACTCAGCCATAAGAAACGATGACATCGGATCATTTATAACAAAATGGATGGACCTTGATAACATTATACGGAGTGAAATAAGTAAATCAGAAAAAAAGAAAAACTGAGAACAGCATGATTTCATACATAGGTGGGACATAAAAGTGAGAATATGAGACATGGACAAGAGAGTGGTGGCTATGGGGTGGGGGGAGGGAGGGAAGGGTGGGATAGGGAGGAGGGAAGGGACAAAGGGAAAACCAGATCGAAGGTGACAGAGGACAATTTGACTTTTGGTGACGGGTATGCAACACAATTGAATGATTAGATAACCTGGAGATGTTTTCATTGTACATATGTACCCTGATTTATTGGTGTCACCCCATTAGAATTAATAATAATAAAATATATATTAAAAAAACCCTGGATAATTTTATTGACCAATGGAACCCCAATAAATTCTATAAAAGATGTGCTGGTGTGGAGAAGGACAGGGGAAGGTCACTGTCAGGTATCACTAGCCAGCAGTAAATATGCACGCCCGGGCGGGAACCCTAGCCAAACAAGGAGTGATTTTTGAAGAAAGAAAAAAAAGAAAGGTGGCCTCAAAATGTTCCACAGGGAGCCAGAGGAGACGCAGGTCAGAGGACAACACCTCCCAAAGAGCACCAGAGGACGGAACTCCAGCCCGTCTCTGCCCTGCATTCTAGAGCGTGACATCTCCCTTCTGCTGATTACAGGGCGACTGGGGGAGAGAGAGAAAACCATCTCTAAAATAACCCTTCGTAAAAAAGAAACAACACACCAACATTTCAAACTTCCAGAAAAGAACAAAGATGAAAAAAAAAAAAAACCCACAAGAAAAACGCATCCCAAGTGATGGAATACAAATAAAAATGTATCTTTTCAAAGGATATAAATTTGAGAAAGAATGAAAATACAATATTGAAATACCCAACTCCTCCCATTGAGAAAAAGGGAAATGAATATAGGAAAAGACCAACAGTGGGACAGAACCATGTCCCAGGTATCTGAACAAGGATGACGGGAAAGAAGTGTTTTGATTGATATGAGCTACGACTCACCATGAGGCAGAAGCAAATTTAAAATTACAATGAGATGCCCTGCTGCTTCTCTCAGGCTAGCAAAAATCCCAGATGCTTGACAGTGGGAATTCCCACAGAAAACAATCGTAAAGAAGGCAGAGATGTTTCCTAGAAGTCACGGCTGTCCTGACTCCAGGCCCCCAGTGTCCTCTGACCCTTGGACTCTCCGTCCAGTGACCCAACCTTCCAGCTTCGTGGGCTGGAGGACCCATTTCCTGGGCATCCCCGGTGATCGCTTAGCCCCAGAGCACGCTTGGTTTATTTTAGGACAGGGGTTTCTGCGTGGGGAATTGTCATGCTCTGTGCAAAACCCTTCCTGCAGTTGGTGACACATGGCCTCCATTTCAGACTACTCGGGAGTGCCTTTTCTAAAGCCACACACATTTCTGCACGAAAACTAATGAGCCATCGAGTCAGGAGTTTTGCATGTGACAGTGGCTGGCGTCACCTGCTCCAGGAGAAAGCAGAAAGCCCCCACGACGAAGCTAACCTCAGAAATGAGAGCCCGGCGGGGAATCCTTCCTGACCCTGGGTGGATGTCAATCACGGGGCCGGAGGCAAACAGGTCATTACCCCTGGCACAGTCTCGTTACTGCCAAGTGCCATCTCACAGACTATTATTCCCCATACAAATTAAGCTAAACGCATTATGAACAGTTGGTAACTATTAACAGCTACTACACTTTTCAACAGTCTCTAACAATTTTCTTCAACTCTTGCTATGTTAATAGATGTGTTAATCACGGCACTAAACAAGGCAGATAATGAGATAACTTCATTTGCCGCTATCTGAGGAGAAAAGGGAACTTGCTGGAAGCGCTGCACGTTCGAGAGATGGTTTCTTTGATATCACAGTAATGATAATTCCAGATTGTTCAGGGGGGAATTTTAACAATAAATTCAGGATACCAAAGAAATATATGGGGCACGTACCCCTACAGTGTTACCTATAATGTTAGATGCAGAAAGGGAGGTGGACACGCTCAATGAAACAGCTTATGCTCATAGGGCTAACCCCCTTGCCGCGTTGAAAACGATTCTACAAACTATATCTATGAAATAGTAATTACAAACACGTGTGCCATGTGATTTAGTATGTTATCAGTTTAGTCATCGGTTTACATAAACGTGTACACACAGGATTTAGGGCAGGTATATATACATAGATCTATAGATAGATAGATATAATATCAATATTTAAAACTGGTTCTTCTTGATGGAAGGATTACCTATATATTACTTGTATCTTATTATTATTTTTTGTTTGCAAAACACACACATTACATGGTAGTGTGGGAAATATGAGTTATTTCACCAGAAGAACCCAATACTATAACTGCTTAAAACAAAAAAAAAAAATCTTTCCTAAATATAGGCAGGTGTTCCCTTTACCAGTTCCCTCTAGCCAAGCTGAGACAGGTGAGAATTTTCTCGAAGATCTTGAATATAAACTGCAAGGTGGAGAATAAATGCAGAGCAGCAAAGAGAAGAGATGTCAGAGCGAGCATGTGGGTCCCTTGTCTAGCCAGTTTATTTCTATTACGGGAGGAGGGGAGGCCTGACTCAGGATCGACCCGTGTTGGGCTCAGGGGTCTGGTGTCTGCTCGGGCTGGTGGAAGAGGTAGCGAGGACAACCAGCTATAAAAAAAAATGCCTTTCAGCTTCCTCCTAAGTTCAACACGGAAGTGAAAAAAGAAGTGATCATTTCCGGGGGGACAGTATTTGAGTTCCCAAGCTACGTCGGCAGAGAGGTTGACGTGAAAAAATATTTGTATTTATTTTGTGTATAGCAAGTTAACTGAAACCCTAGGATAGTGTGAAGTGACCCCGAGAAAGACTAGGAATAACTAACAACATCATCTCGTGAGATGAACATTCTTTATAACTGCTTTTAGGCTAAGTTTACTGCTTCCCTGTGCAATCATTTTAACTGAGAGTTGCAGAGAATGAGATGTTTAAAATCCTGACTTATGAGACTTGCATTCTATTAAGATATGGGGAAAAAAAATGTTTACCTTCCCAATAGATGTTTCTATGTTTGGGGAAATGTCTTTTGTTTAGTATATACATGTAAGGAATTACTTGCACAAGTACTATTAATTATGTAGGTGAAAAGTAGTGTCTTAATGTCTCAGAATATTTACTTCAGTGACCTCATGAGATTGATAAAATTATCATAAAATTAAGCAATTGTTAATAATTATTCCTTTCCGGGTGCAACGTTAAATAATCCAGGTGCAAGATGAAAAATGTTCCAGGTGGGACGTTACATAGTTGAACACCCTATAATGTTCTGCTTTGGGAAAACAAGTAGGAAGAGAAAGTAGAGTAGGAGCCATAAGTTTATTTTACTTTTCTGCTGTTATTCCTATTTTATATATGCATTCTGTATTTATGTTATTATTTATGTTGATATCAACATTACTCATTATTATTTTTACATATACACATATTTACACACACACACACAGAAAATGACTGTACGGACACACTGTATATGGATATGGTTATGACGTTCTGTTTTAGTAAATTATAATCAGTTTGTTACATAACTAAAAAATCTTTGAAAATGTAATTTAGGATATTCCTATTTCATAATTTGTTACTTTTGTTATGAAGTAAACAGCTGATCATTTGAGTGTTCCTGGGTGTTTTACTGTTTGTAAACTTTTAGTATTATATATAATGTTCAATGAATATCCTTATTCAAAACCTTTGCTTACAACAAGTTTTCCTTAGATTAATTCATAAGAGAATAAATATTTTAAGAAAGAGTAAATTATCACCTCTCAAAACATCTAATTTTTAAAAAATAATGAGAGTTCATTTTATTACAACCGTTTCATAATTAGATATTATCATGTAAAAGGAATTCGCTAATCTTTCAAGCAAAAAAGTTACATTTTTGTGTTGATCTGGCTTTTTAAAAAATTTTGAAGCAGAACAATTTTAATAGTTTTATTAATCATCTAATTCTTCTCTTATAATCATATTTTATAATTTCTTCCATTATATTTTAGTATTTTTATTATCTATATGGACTCTTTGTACAAGAATTTATTTTTTTGTTATATTTGTTGTAGTTATTTTTCATATTTACAGTTTAAAAATTAAGTTTATGATTATTTAACTTCAATTTCATATTAACTTTTAGTTTCTTTTGTATATTTTACTGATTTAGGTTTGGAAAGTGACTCTGATTTCAAAATCAGATATATTTTCTACAATTCTGTTTTTACTTTTTTAGTATAAATAATGTATTAGAGTTTTAGTGTTTCTTATGCTGCCAATTTCTACAGATCATTTTTAAAATTTCTACAATACCAAAATTAACAAAGAAATTATACAATCTTATGTGACTTGCTTTAAATATAGATCTACTCTCGATATTTTTTAAGTGGAGTGGTGTTTTAAATGGTAGCGTCATTTTGAAATGTAAGGAACGCATGAAAAATACAAAATTGCTTTGGAGAAACAAGATTTAATACTGGGTGTAACTATCCCCTATCTGTATCAGCTATGTGATGAGGTCAGAGAGTAAATCTGGGAAAACTGATTAAAAAAAAAAAATACACAGTATCTGGTGAGGATGCAATTGTTTTTTAAAGCCCTAAGAGATTAGAAGCATAAACTAGCATGAGTACTGCCCAGCTAGAAAGATTAACGCTCTGCTCTCTTCCGAGAGGCTGTCTCTACTATTAACAGCATTTATGAAAGACTGACCCGCTTTGATGAATAGTCTGCAATAATAACAGATGCACCACGTTCACCAAAATGGCCACGTTTATGAGAGCGGTCACCCCACGGTGTGCTTCACTGTTTGCACCCCTGTGCATTCTGAGGCTGACTTTCTTCTTCTGCCGTCTTCTCCGATGAGGACACCCCATGAGAGGAAGCCTGGAGACAGATGCAGAAAACAGGCTAAGAACCACATGGGTCCCCGAGACCCGGGAAACGGTCCCGGGTACCAACACCACCAACGGAACCTGATGATCAATCCCAGGTCCATGAAAGCTTTATTTTCTCTCGCTGGGTGTCCCGAGGCTGAGAATGCACCGTGTCTCCAACAGATCCCTTCTTGGGGGCTTTCTCCAGATGAAGAGAATTTGCGTTGAGTCAGGACTTCCCTGACATAAGTAAGAGCTGGTATCGACGTGCTGGGATCTTTCTGTATCTACGCTTACGTCAGGCCCAGGCCCCCCGGGAGGACGCAGACACGACTCCGTGGATATTTTCGCCGGGCCCCCAGAGCTCCTGAGGATTTACATTAGTGAGACAAATGGCTAATTCGCGACAGCCAAATGGTGCACATTTCCTGATGAAAGAGAAGCCTCTCTGGACGAGGCTCCATTTATTCCCGCTGCAGTCAATGATGAGTGGATTTATATTTTTTCATTATTACATAAATACCAGCAGTTTATCACATTCCGGGAGAATTATCCAAGTTAAGTCTCCCATTCCAAGGCGGTGAAAGGCATTGTCCTGTTGTTTTCTCCTTCACAAAAGCACAAGTCACCACGGAACGATTTAAAAGGGGGGGGGCAGGGGAGGAAGAAAACTATTTAATTACATTGTTTAAAAAATGACATACATAGAATCCAATACACCCACTCGTGAATGCGGCTGGAGGTAAATTCTCAGTGTCTGGAAGTAAAAAGGCTACTGTAGCAACGTGTACCGTTCATCTTGCCGAGCCCTTGATTAAGATGGCATCTGAATCGTGATGTCAAAGCTGTTGTTTTGGAAGGCATGATTCTAGCGTGGGTCTCAGGCTGTCAGACTCTCCGAACCTGTGTTTGTGGGGCCATCACATGCGCACATCCGTGTCTGGGTTACGCCGGCGCCGTTCAGGAACTGGGAGCTCAGAGGTAAACGGGACAAAGGATGAGCCCCATGGCGCTGACTGCGATTGGCAGCCACTGACGGTGACCTTGAGGCCACCGGCCTGCTGCACGCAGGTCCTTGTGCCCCGTCCTCCCTCTTTACTGTAGACTGGACCTAATGACCCTGGGCTCACAAGCGGAAATTGGTGGAAGCAATGGGATTCTGCTTCCAAAATTAGGTTACAGAGTCCTTTCTCTCTCTCTCTCTGTCACCTGCTCTGGGAGAAGACACCTGCTGTGTGGTAGGCGGCCCCGGATAAGCCCACGTGGGAGACACGGCTATCCCTGCAACGCTCACTGAGAACAGTCGCTGTGAGTAGAGGTGGGGACTGCACTCCTCCAGCGGAGCAGGAAGTGGCTGCAGCCTTGGCTAAGGACATCATTGTCACCTGGGAGAGACCCTGAGACAGAGACCCCAGCGAAGCTGCTCCCAGGTACCTGACCCCCCAGGCCCCGTGAGACAGCAAATGTTGCTGTTCAAGGCTGCCACACTGGGCAGTGTCCTGCTCAGGAACAGACCACTGCCCGGCTTCTGTGCTGGTGGCAGGGTCAGGAGAGAAGCAGATGCATATTGTACCTTCCCCGACGGCGGGTTGACCCGGCTCAATCTGAGCAGCTTGACCATGAGGCTCATTGGCGTATGTTTTGTGCGAACAAGTTGTTGGGGTGCCCAGGAGTGCCATGTTGGGATGGCACGGTCTGTGACCCACTTCTTCTCATCCGTACCGGCACTGGGTGGTGTCACTGTGTTTTATTCCAGTGGCTCAGAGATGACGCAATGCTGTCTCATGGCTTTTCATTCGCAGTTCCGGAATGGATGACGCTGTGGAACACGGGGTATGTGCATTCATCTCTGGACGTGCTCCAGGGCGAGTGACTCGTGGCCTTGCCCACTCTCTAATTAGATTGTTGCACTGAAGTTCACAACCTACTCTTGAGTTAATGTCTTGTGTGTTATTTAGGTGAGCTCCGTTTGCTGCTGCGTCTTGTTGCACTCACAAGTGTCTGCCGTTATTTATCGAAAGTCAACCCGTCCTCCCTCGAACTGGTTTTGCACCTTTCTAAGACAGGTTAGTGGCTCCTATTTATGTGGTTCTGTTTTAGAATCCTTTAATTGGAGATGGGGTCCCTAAGAAGGTCATTAAGGTTACAGGAATGCATAGAGTGGAGTCCAACTCCCCCAGGGTTAGTGTCCTTATAAGGAGTGATACTGACAGTTCTCTTTCTCTCTCAGTCTCTCTAATTCTCTCTCTCTCTTCCCCTCAAACCTCCTCTGTCCTCTGCTCCTCCCACCCCCCTCCACCCCCACCCCCACCCCCACCCCTCGCCCAGCTCACTGGAGGCAGCCAGCCGCCTGCATGCTAAGGGGGGCAGAGGAGCCTCCCCAGAAACGGAATCAGCTTAAATCTAGCGTTTTGGACTTCTGGTCTCCAGAACTGTGAGGAATAAATTAGTGTTACTTAAGCTGCCCAGTCTGGGGGATTTCCTTATGGCAGTGTGAGCAGACAAAAGCACCCCTCCGTTCTGCTGTGGAGACTTGTATAAAGTGGTTTGTTTTAGTCACTTGCAATGAACATGGTTATCGATGGAAAGTTAAGTGCTCACGGAGGTCGTGTGGCCCAGACAGACCGGCTCACAAGTGAGGCACACGCCCAGTGGACAGAGCAGCCCCCACGCAGACTCGATCTCACCAAGCCAGACCCCGGGCGCCTGAGATGTCTGAGTAGTGTGGTGCTGGGAAATTATTTCAGATTCGTCGGTTAGTGGCGTGGACCTGGATGAGCCCCACTTCTAGGGGGGTTATCATTGTTACTCATCATTCTCTCTTAATTGCCTACACTTTTAATAAGTTACTGAATTATCTGCATGCATCCAATCAATGTGTTTTTACTGAGAGTCCTACATGTCCCTTTATGCACTGCGGAAAGCGTGAAGTTTAGAGGAAAACACAGAACACACTTAATCCCTCTTTTGACTGGGTTGCCTTTTCAGCCTTATAGTAACAGTCTCTGCCTTTTGCCCAGGACAAGACAAGTCCTCTGTCTTTAGTGTGGACACTGTGGGCACTGGCTTCGCGCCTAATATTTTTGTCACGTTCCTTTCTCTCCACTTTCAGAAGGAGCCGAGTCTTGCTCTTGTTTCCAGTGGAGGAAAGAAGAGAGAACAGCAATGCGTGCAGAATAAAGTGCCTCTTTTTCTCCAGCTTTGCACAGACTTTATCCTGAAAAATGACGGGCTCAGAGGGCTTCCCAACCCCCACGGGCGGTCTGAAGATTAGTGTAGCATCTGGTAAGTCCAGCCCACTGCTGTGGGTCACCAGGGGAACCACTAGAAAAAGCCAGTTAACATGATTTATTTGTTTTGTTTTTTATTTTCCCCTGACATCCGCTGAAAAGCCATGTAATATCTAGCCTGATAAGCAGAAAAAGGAGAATGGCGGCCTTAAATTACTGGTTCTTAAAGTAAGGCAGCCGACAATTCCGTTTTGTTACTCAGCGTGGATGGGGGAGGTGTGTTTGCAGGTGGGGTTGCCGCGTGTACAGATACTGCAATGATAGGTTTGCTTGGAAGACCAATTCTCATTGTGTGTGTGTGTGTGTGTGTGTGTGAGAGAGAGAGAGAGAGAGAGAGAGAGAGAGAGAGAGACAAAGAGAAGTACAGATAGGGACAGAGAGACAGGAAGGCAGAGAGATAAGAAACATCAATTCTTTGTTGTGACACCTTAGTTGTTCATAGATTGCTTTCTCATATGTGCCTTGACCGGGGGGCTACAGCAGATCGAGTAACCCCTTGCTCAAGCCAGTGAGCCTGGGCTCAAGCTGGTGAGTTTTTGCTCAAGCCAGATTAGCCCGCACTCAAGCTGGCGACCTCGGGGCCTTGAACCTGGGTCCTCGGCATCCCAGTCCAATGCTTTATCCACTGTGCCACCGCCTGGTCAGGCTCATTATTTTTTATTAAATTTATTGGGGTGACATTGGTTAATAGAGTCACGCAGGTTTCAAGTGCACATTTCTCAAATCCATGATCTGTAGACTGCATTGTGTGCTCACCACTCAAAGTCAAATCTCCTCCCTAATTATGTTTATGGCTGTTCTCTACTCTCCTCGTAGCTAATCCACCAACCGAGTGAGACACCAACTCTACCCTTGTGTCAGTCACACAAGCTTGTATTTTTCTGCTATAGACAAATATACTGAAACAAAAGTTTAAAGGGGTTCATTGTGCTGTTATCTGAATTTGCAAGCTTGTAGCAATACTAGATAAGTTAGATGCATGGGTCGTTGAATATCCAAATAAAATCCATTATGTTTTGGGCAAGAAACATACCCAGGAAGTGGTAAATGTTCTATGAAATTCCTGAACCCCTAAAGCCTTCTTAATTTTGACAATAAATAATGTATTGTGTTAGAAATAGAGAGAAAAAATCGCTGTAAGGCTCAACATCCCGAGCCGTGGTGACACAGACAGACTTTGTCACTGAAGGCACCACCCATCCAGAGACTGAGTTGGCTCTATTTGGTCAGTTATTCACTTATTAACAGATATTTATTGCCATCTTGCTACGGGTCAGGGACTGTTTAGGAGCTAAGGGTCAGTGGGTCTTAGGGCAAACCCTGCAATAATCCATTACTGAGAGCATTGTCCCCGAGGAACCACTAAGATACAAGAATCCATGGGCTTGAGGACCAAGCCCACTGTCTCTGCTCATACCCTGCCCTCTTCCAGACTTCCTAGACCGTTCTTTAGTAGATCTATATTAATTAAGGATGGGATTGTTATGTCCTAAAGTCTTTGATTGTCACGACACCAACCTAAGACACTCTTTCTTCATCTGAGCGTTGCGAAGAAGAGGACTGGTCAGAGGCGATGGACGGGGTTGTCCGCAGTGCGCTTGGGATTGCGAAGCGTCGGCGGGTTCACAGAAAGCCAGACCAGAGAGGGAGAAGAAGCGCTGAGGGATCAACCAGGCAGCCACAGGGTGCCCGTTATCTGCAGCTCCATGAAAACCCACCCCACATCCTACTGGCTCAAAGCCACAGTGACTTCTCTGCTGGTCTTGCTGGAGTCACTTCTAGGGCTGCATCAGCGGGCTGTCCAGCGGTGGACAGGTTCTAAGAGGGGCTCGGGTGTGTGCTGTGGGAGCTATTCGTTGGCTGGATCTCTCTCTCTCTCCCTTCCCCTCTCTCTCTCCTTTCCTTTCTCTCTCTCCCTTTCTCTCTCTCTCTCTCTCCCTTCCTCTCTCTCTCTCCCTTTCTCTCTCTCTCTCTCCCTTCCTCTCTCTCTCCTTTCCTTTCTCTCTCTGCCTTTCTCTCTCTCTCTCTCCCTTCCTTTCTCTCTCTCTCCCTTTCTCTCTCTCTCTCTCCCTTCCTCTCTCTCTCTCTCCCTTCCTCTCTCTCTCTCTCCCTTCCTCTCTCTCTCTCCCTTTCTTTCTCTCTCCCTTTCTCTCTCTCTCTTTCTCCCTTCCTCTCTCTCTCTCTCTCCCTTTCTCTCTCTCTCTCTATCCAGTTATTGAGCCCACGATCTTTTACATGGTAGCAGGAACACACCAAGAGATTAAAGACAGAAGCTGCACAACTTCTGGAGGCCAGGACTCTGACACTTTCACAATTTAACTTCTGGAACATTCTGTTGCTCAAAGCAAATCACTGACCCCATTCTAACGGGCCCTGCCTCTTAAAGGGAGCTGTGCAAAAACGTGGTCTGATCTGATACACAGCATCTATCACGGATACGTGCTATTCAAAGTAAGCCCCGTTGTGTAAGAGGTGCCTGGAAATGCAGCGTTAGGACAGGTGACATAATCTAAGAAAATGCAGAGAGCACAGCCAGGCTTCTGTATTGTGGTGAAATGACGTAAAACCCATAGAAGAGCTGCAAGATTAATTCAAAGAGTTTCCATGGGTCACGTATTTAAAATACCCAATTACACATATTTCTTCTATATTTGCTTCGTCGCTAGCTAAAATGGTGACGATTGGACCAATATAAATTCAGAAAGTGACTTGGTTGGCGTCCTGCTTGTAGGAAGGAAGAAAGAGAATATAGAATGACTCTTGATGGCGAAGGGACTACTTTGGTAGGGTGTGGAAGTTTCCTAGAATTGGAATATTACCACCGTAGCACAGCTCTGTGAATATACTAAAACAAAACAAAATAAATTAAATTCTACACTTCCTAAATGAACTCATGATATGGAAATCCTATCTCAATAAAGGTGTTAAAAATGCTCTCTATAAGCACTAAGTTAGAATAATGGATTTCACGATCAGTAATGTTGAACGAAAGGTTGTGGGTCTTTGCTGGTGATCGGACATTGCTGAAAACAAATATTTCTAAAACTAGATGATCAAAGAATCTATGGAGTCAAAATAAATGGGAAGCCTGTTGGTTCCACAGTGTACATTGGGGGTTTATAACTTGGTCCTTTTAATTATATCCTTTAAGTCTGAAGTGTCAGGTCGATTTAGTTATTTCCTAGGCCCCCCAACATGTCATTCAGGACTCGGCCAAGTTAGAGAAATTGCCGGGCTCACCAATGTCCCCTGGTCCGCGTGCAGTGGTGCCGGGTTACCCCAGCGTCCTGTGCTCTCAGTCTAAGCGGGATGGCGGGATGGTGGTCTGATGGGATACACCGTGGAAATGTGGCGTCATTGTAAATTTATAAGTATACATAGAAAAATTGAAACAGTGACTAGTGCCCAAAGAAGAAGGAAATGAAACCATGTAGATAATTAGATTTAACTTAAGCAATTGTTCTCACTTCTGGTTGATTACAGGGCTCCATGTGCCAGTAACTTTCAGAACACCTGGTTTTCCTTTATCTAAAATTGGCTCCAAGGTGTGTGTGTGTGTGTGTGTGTGTGTGTGTGTGTGTTGGCTGGTATTAAATCTTATATTTTAATTTTACATGCCATTGTGTCCAAAGACTTATTAGTAACTGAATATTTTATCAACCAAACAAAACAATAACTGATACCCTTTGGGAAGCTTTAAATAATTTGTAACTTCTTGATTGCCACTATAGACAATGGATGTGTCTTGGGAAAAATACATATTCAATTCTATTCCATTCCATTCCGTTCCAGTTCCAATTCCAATTCCAGTTCCAGTTCCAGTTCCAGTTCCAATTCCTATTCTATTCTATTCTATTCTATTCTATTCTATTCTATTCTATTCTATTCTATTCTATTCTATTCATGGTTTGTCACTGAGATAAATTGCAGGTGATTTCCATTTCTTAGTACAACTTCTAAGGGTATAGAAGCAATGTACATTTCTTTAGAATGTGTTACCATGGTTATTCCAGGAAATACCAGGCTTCTAATGTTCTTGAGATAAAAATAACTTGTTTTGGTGGTGGCTGCATAAAACTGGTCAAGTTCATTAGAAGGAAGTGCCCCTTTTTGTTAACATGGAATATTTTCCTCAGTGCGCAGACAGGCTGGGAGGTTGGTGAAGAGTACAGGGTGATCACCATTCACTCTTTCTCTTGTCCCTCCCCAACTGAAATCAGAGAACAGGCACCTCACACGTCACAGATAAGCTGGCGTACATGACAGGCAGGCAGAAGCAGCACCTGATAAAAAATAAGCTCTAACTGTTTGCATTCCCTCAGCTTTTTGATGTCACGAGAGTGACGGGGAAATGAATGACTGTAAGCTCAGGAACAGAAAGGGTTGACCAGATGCCTGTTTGTGCCATTCTTGCTGCTGTTGTTGCTGTTGGTTTATTTTCCTGCTCTCTCCACTGGTGACCACGCAAGCTGGCATAATCACAAAGAGCAGATGAGTCTTTAGAGATAGATATGGGGAGTGATACTATAAGGCTTGACTCTGGGCAGAGAAATTGTTAATGCTCCATGGAGCACCCAAGGACAAAATCTTGCACAGGGCTTTGTCCACTTCTGAACCTGGCCTCTAGGTAGTGTTTATATTCAGTGCACCCAATTGATCAGGTATCTGATCTGCATTTTACTTGGTGATAGTCTCCACAAATCTGAAACCCAATGTCTGGCCCTCCACTCAAATGCCCTGAGAGCTGAATGCAGTTGTAGGAACAGCCACAGACACTGAATGACACAGTTTTCCTGTGACTCGATCTGAGGGTTTGCTGTTGCATCTACTCCCATCGATCCTTGGCCATGTTTCCTTGCTTTCTCTCAATCCACCTGGTCTATATTTTATCCCACTGTGTCTTATCATCGGCATTTACGCAAGCTGTAGTCAAGCGCTTATGAAGCAGGCTGTGGTCTAAACAACCTTAATTCATTTAGAAATCAGGAAATCTGATTGCAATGATAGCACAGAACTAAAATAAAAACTACACGCCCTCGTCACGTCTACAGCTGTGCACGGTGACACACGACTTCAGCTCTGCACTGGTAGCCATGCTTGTATTCATTTAGCTAGCATAATGTGTCCCTGAAGGTTTTATAAATTAAATTATTGTCAAAAATCTTAAAACCATCAATTTATAAATGTTACCCAACTTACATTAAGTACCAGCATCTTCCAGTAAGACTTTATAATGTAACACAATACCTTATTGGAGAACGCTGAAACTGATTCTCCCTTGATGGAGAATATATTTGGGCAGATACGGAAAATGCAGCCACTAAATTATAACAAACGTACCCTTTGGAATGTCCAGGCAAGCTTGTTGATGAGTAAGGACTTGTTTCCTTCATTTTTCCCTCCCTATGGAGACGGGGAGAAATCCTGATGAGATGGACAAAAGGAATACTCAGAGGAAAAAAAAAATTAAAAATTTGGTTTAACTTAATATGTGGATTAATTAGAGCAATTTAACTACATTTTTTGCTTGTTTTCCTTATGTGCAAATAGTTCTGGTCTGAAGTCCTTCCTAGGATCGCTGTGAAGTTCAAAGCAGGAAAGTAATTTGTCATAACCTGTAAGCACTACACTAACATAATTGGCTACATTAGTAAAAAAATGATAATTCAAAGCTCATCATTTTCCTTACTAAGTTAATTTAAAACACTCACAAAACCAATTCCTATTACAAGAAAAAGTTTGAACACAATATATTTAAATTATTTATTGGACTCCTGTTTCTACAACACATTCATACTCTTTCTCTCTCTCTTTATCTCTCTCTCTCAATCTCTCTCCATTTTAAAATTTATTTATTTATTTTTTTTACCATGGGGACTTGTCTGTGTTTTAGATCTGTCATTTTACCAGGATGCTTTTTGTATAAACTATGTCTTTGAAGATACTAATGAGTCAGCCTGTTTCAAATAATATTATGCAGAGCATATCAAAGCAATCACAATACCAGCTCAATTTTAATAATGTGTTTGCTTCGTTATAATTATAAAATATGTTTGATGGCAGTTTTAAAACTAAGACAAAGGTTGTGCATGACAGCAGCATTGGGAAGGACTGTTGGCTGAGTGGATGAGAATATGAAAGTGAAGGTTTGTCAAATATATGTATTTATTTCAGGGAACACAAGGAAGAGAATATGAGATTTTAAAAAAGAGAAATATTAAAAAATAATGTAGTATAGACCTTTAGTATAGCAGAGATTTAAAAAAAAAGAGCAAAAAGAAGAGCCTTTGATTTCAGATTTTTAGAGACTATTACCAAGTAACATAAAAATCTCATGCTTGATTAATTTCCTACTTGAACCTAAAAGGGATACTCTTGCATGCACTCAGGATATTAATGAGTAGAAAAACACTTCTCTTCAAATCAAGGCGAAAATGTGATATTAAGTTGCAATATTGTTGCTTCTATTGTTCAAGGTATTAACTGCATTTGTTTTATGACATTTTATGTGAAAGTACTTATTTTTTCAAAAATAACTGCAGCAATTGGAGGTTTGGTCTTAGTATTTGATATTGCACATACAATACCTATGGCATCTTTTACAAATATGTATCTTCTAATTCTTTTGTTTTTAGTATAGAAAAGACAACTGATTATTTTTAGTTATTATGTGTTTAACAGCCTTGTTAGACTTGGGTGTTAGTTTTAAATAGTTTGCAGATTCTTGTGGATGTTTTAGATGGATAATCGTGTTGCTTACAAATAACAACAGGCTTTTCTCCACCTTCAAAATCCATATAAATTAAAAAAGATGTATTACCTTGTAACGGAGGCTCGATACTTCAGCATGCGTATTGTTGGATAGGGAGAGTAACAAGCATCCCCTTCATCTTTCCTAATTAGGGAAGTGAGAAAGTGAGAAAGATCAATATTTCACCATTGAGAGTAATGTTTTTCCAGTACTTATAATTTTGCAAGTAATAAAGGACTGTACTGCTCCAGGTATAATAATACTTTTTAATCAACAAAGGGAATTGAATATTTTAATGCTTTACCAGAATTTATTTAGATAATAATATGACTTTTCAATTTTTATGCTACCATGGTAAAATAAACTTTGATGATAATCAATAAAATACAATTTTAAAGGCTTGGAATTATTTCTGCTGAGTTGTGATGCATTATCTTTTCTATCTTAGGAGATTTGAATTCCCAATCTTTGTTAATTTTTTTGAAAGAAATTGTTCTGGATTCTACTTTTTTACGTGGTGCTTGTCTTGTTTTAGAAGGAGCATTCTGGGTTGGTGAGCTCACCGAGGTGCTAGGAGGTGGCTCAGCCCAAGCACGGCAGCTAGGCACCCTCCCCATGGGCACTTTCTGCTTGGTGGTTCCTGAGGTGTACTCTTTTTATTGTTTTAATTTTTTTTTTCTGAAGTGAGAAGCGGGGAGGCAGAGAGACAGACACTCACATGTGCCTGACCGGGATCCACACGGCATGCCCACCAGGGGGTGATACTCTGCCCATCTAGGGTGTTGCTCCATGGCAACCTGAGCCATTCTAGTGCCTGAGGCAGAGGCCATGGAGCCATCCTCAGCGCCTGGGCCAACTTTGCTCCAGTGGAGCCTTGGCTGCGGGAGGGGAAGAGAGAGATAGAGAGAGGAAGGAGAGAGGGAAGGGTGGAGAAGCAGATGGGTGCTTCTCCTGTGTGCCCTGACTGGGAATCAAACCTGGGACTTCCACACGCCAGGCCGACACTCTACCACTGAGCCAACCAGCCAGGGCCCTGAGGCGTCTTCTTTATAGTAAACAGATGATAGTAAATGAAATGCCTTTCAGACATCTGTGCTTTTTGTGTGTGTGGCAAATTATCTGACTGAGGAGGGACTTGTGGGAACCTTCAATTTTGTAGCTAAATTGACCAGAGTGTAGACCACGAGGGAACCGACCTGGTAACCAGAATCTGAAAGGGGGGGGCAACCTCGACAAACGGCGGAGTCTGAACGCTCCCCTTGGGTAGCTAGGTCAGAACGGGATTGACATGTAGGACACCCAGATGGTGTCCACGGAGAACTAGAATTGGTTGGCATCAGGAGAAAAATACACCTCTCATAACACATCTCTACAATCTGCAAAACACACGAGAGGAAGAAGAAGCAGCAAACACCTATGCAAGTTCATCAGAAAGCAGCCTGTCAGTAGACTCACGCCTTCCACGTTATTTATTTTTAATTGAAAGAGCATATGAAATGTTTAAGTCAGCTGATAGAGGGATGTGGAAGCACACAGACCCAATATATAAAAATGACAAGGGGCAAATGACTCCCAGGTGGAGGAGATTGTAAATGATCACAAGAGACTTATCTACAGAGCGATGTGCAATTAAAATATTGGAAAAACTAAATGACGTGATTGTTTCGTGTGGAAACGCAATGTATCCACCTAGGTCTGATGTTTAAAAAGAAGCCAAACTGTATCATTACAAAAGAGACAGAAAAAGAAGGTATTAAGGATTGTCACTGAGATTTACAGCAACAAATATATATTGTATCTGTTCTATAGCGTTTTGCTGTTTTTGCCTCAAGTCCTTCCAAGTTCAACAGTTAGAGCAGTTAGGTAACGTTGTTTTCTATGTTGCTGGTTGACATTATCATTGGTTAATGTCCTCCTTTATCCCTGGTACTATTCTTTATTATAAAATTATAAATCTACTCTGTCTAATGTTAATATAGCCCACTGAGGTGTCTTTTTTAAAAAAAATACTTTTATTTTATTCATTTTAGAGAGGAGACACAGAGTGAGAGAGAGAGAGAGAGAGAGAGAGAGAGAGAAAGGGGGAGGAGCTGGAAGCATCAACTCCCATATGTGCCTTGACCAGACCAGTGCAGGGTTTTGAACTGGTGACCTCAGTGTTCCCAGGTCGACGCTTTATCCACTGCGCCACCACAGGTCAGGCCCCATTCAGGTGTCTTTGATAGGTGTTTATATGAACTATCTTTCTCCATTCTTTTATTTCTAACGTCTATTTAATTGGGTATTTATTTATTTCAAGTACATTTCTCATAAAAACATGGAGTTGTGCCTTGCTTTCTATGAAGTCAGATTTCTTTTCTTCCTTCTTGTTCTGTTTAAAGCTGGAAGCTGTCAGAGGGGAAGGCATTGGGTGGGTTCGCATGGGCTGCATGGGCACTGGGGAGATGCATCAGCAGCTTCCGTGAGGATTCAGAGACTCAGGTGAGTCAAGTTAATTTACGTCGTTTTGCTGTGACTTGCCATTTACTTTTTCTTTGGCATTTCTTTGTGCATTTCTTTGTGAAGCAGCCACTAACATTGAAGCTTCTGTTTTATTGTGTGTTTCGCTGGTTTCCCTTTCTGACTGTGTCACTGTTGGAAACAGGGTCCACGGGGGCCCCGCCTCATTCAGGGTGTGGGACGTTTTTCCCGGATTCCAAGTCCAGGTTGTGGGCCCAGCTGGGCTCACAATGTTCTGATTCCTCATTTTGTTTTGTGTCTTTTATTATTTTAAAATTTATTTTAGAGAGGAGAGAGAGAGAGAGAGAGAGAGAGAGAGAGAGAGAGAAGGGGGAGGAGTAGGAAGCATCAACTCCCATATGTGCCTCAACCAGGCAAGCCCAGGGTTTAGAACCAGCAACCTCAGTGTTCCAGGTTGATGCTTTATTCACTGCGCCACCACAGGTCAGGCTGTTTTGTATCTTCATCTACACCTTTTAATGAGAACAGGGGAGGCAGGCTGTCAGGAATTGCTGCTTTCCAAATATCTTTTAAAACACAATTATTTTTTGTTCTTCCCTAACCTAGAGTTTTAGTTACTATTTAAAGTGTAATCACACACACAAAAAAATCACAGCTCCAAGTCCCTTTGCAAACACTGTTTATTAATGTTTTAGCCACAGAGCACAAATATTAAAGCAATTTCAAACAGAGATTTTGATCCTTGCTTTCTCAAAGCAACTGAAAAAAAAATCTCATCATGGTCTGTCAGTTGCATTTTGCAGATACGCCCTTCATAAATCTTCCAGGTTTGCAATACTGCCTTACATCCGCCACTTGACCTTTCTGCTGTAAATAGCATGGCAACAAAAATGATTCTCCAAAGAGAAGACTACCCTCTTCAAATTCTGTAGTCTATTCTACTATTTGATTTTCTTTTAAAATCAGTGAGATCTTATTTCAACAAGTGGTTCGGGCCTGAAAACAGCAGAAATGATCTTTCTCGCCCTCAGTCATCTCCACGCCAAAGACAAAAAGCGCGTTCTCGTAAACCAACCCCAGAATAGAACCGCCCTCCACAAAATACTAACAATTAGACTATCACTCAGAGGTTTTGATGTGAAGGGCCCCGTGTGGAACCGATTAAGGGAGTATTGTCTACGGATTACAGGAGAAAACCAATTAAGACAGCCGTATAATGAGCAATGATGCTCTCTCCCATCTGCCGGCAAAAGCTAATCAACTTAGCTCTGGAGCGGTGCGCGCCGCTCAGTATGATTCTACACCGACAGGTCGCGGGCGCGTCACAGACACTGGGTGATACGTTCGCGGAGCAAGACTTCTCAGAACCCGAGTTCTTTCTCAGTCGCAACGTTCATTGCCAACCATTTAGATCCTGGGGGAAGAACATTTGGAATATTCTTCACAGGGTAATTTTTGCAGACTTAGCCCCATCTTACATTGCCAGTGTGAGGTTTCAGCCCATTTCAGAAAATGTCTTTAACTTTTCAAAAAGCAAATTCGGTTTTGTCAATAACTGAACTCTTTGTTTTTCCAATATTAGGGTATTTTCTGAAAATTAAGAACAAAAGCATTAGGGATTTGTCAACTGCTTTTCAAGTACTTGGACTACTTATCTAAACAAACGTGAGGTTACTTCTCTTTAAATATTTGACATAACTTCTGGAATAAATTGCTACCTCTGCATAACCTTTTTTTTTTTTTTGGAACTTTTGAGGGAGGAATGTGAACTGTATTAATAACTCAAATTAGGATTCATAAGGAACAGTAATTCTATCTTTGGAAACAAAAATATATAAATCAGGGATAGTTATAATTAATGTTTTAGTCCCCTATGGTCAGATAGAGAAATGAGAAATGAAATATACAGCATTCAGGCTTAAAGGGTTTTACCCATAATATTTGTGTTCCTCAAGTTTCTCAAATATCTGAAGTAGATATTACCGTCTTTTTTGCTCCATAAGATGCACCTGACCATAAGGCACACCTAGAATTTTAAGGAGAAAAATAAGAAAATATATATTCTAGCCCTGGCCGGTTGGCCCAGTGGTAGAGCGCCGGCCTGGCGTGTGGAAGTCCCAGGTTCGATTTCTGGCCAGGGCACACAGGAGAAGCGCCCATCTGCTTCTTCACCCTTCCCCCTCATCTTTCTTTCTGTCTCTCTCTTCTCCTCCCGCAGCCAAGGCTCCATTAGAGCAAAGTTGGCCCGGGCTCCATGGCCGGGGCCAACTGAGGATGGCTCCATGGCCTCTGCCTCAGGTGCTAGAATGGCTCAGTTCACAACACCCCAGATGGGCAGAGCATCGCCCCCTGTGGGCATGCCGGGTGGATCCTGGTCAGGCACATGCGGGAGTCTAACTGCTTCCCCATTTCTCACTTCAAAAAATACAAAAACCCCACAAATTATATATATATATATATATAGAGAGAGAGAGAGAGAGAGAGAGAGAGATTTTGAACCAAATGTTTTGTTAAAATATTTAATAAAATACTGTATTTTTCGCTCCATAAGATGCACAGACATTTTCCCTTCCACTTTGGGGGGGGGGGAGTATGTCTTACAGAGCTAAAAATATGGTAAATAGATCCCCAACAACCCCGAACACCCCAAGAGGCAGGTGAGGGCCAACTAAAGTTAGCAATCATTAATTTATACCATCAACAGATATTGAGTGTTTTTTCTGTGTTCTCAGTCCATTTCCAGAATAACAGATAAATTTGCAATGCAAATTAATAAGTTTCTGTGGCAACTCTCCCACTTATTATGAGGTTTTGGTTTAGTCCATTAATCTAAGCTTCAGCTTACTGGACCAAGTAACACAAACCTAATAGAGTTTTCACCAGAATTGTGCATTTGTGTGTGTGTGTGTGTGTGTGTGCAAAACATATAACCCAAAACATAACAGGTGTACAAATATACAGTCAATCACGTAAGAATACATCTGTGCATTTTGGTTAGAATCCTATTACAAACCTTTTATTAGCATTTTAAAATCACATCGTGTATAAAGTCAAATTGGATTTAACAGTTTTGTGCCTTACCTATTTTACATCCTTACATGAGCAAAATATTATTTAAAAGTTATTAATTCTTTATTATATTCACATGCCTATTAAATGTATTTCTATTGAATTTGTACAATTATTTTCTTTTGTACATTCTTTCTGTCTGATATATATATACATATATATATATTTCACCTGTCTGATTTAATGCATTTGATCAATAATTAGCATTTGCATTTGCTGAATATTAATTTTTACATTTCAGTCTTGTTGACTACATCCACTCATTTTGTTAATATTTAAATAAACAAAATATATAACGTGTTTGCTCCAGATTGATACTGCTCTGTCTTCTCTGGTAATTCTATGCATGTAAAAAAAAAAACAAAAAACAACACATTAAAGTCCAAGCGAAGGAACTGATCATTGTTGTGCCATTTTTTTTCTTCAGAGAATCGGGGAGTTTACCAAAAGCGACTAAGTAAATTAAAGCTGAAAACATTATTTGAGAGAATTATTCAACACTAAATAGTGTTGGATTGTATACAAGTCTCTTCGTTGAAGATAATCTCATTCTTTTCCCAAACACTTGCCCAAATTTAATTTATGAATAAATGGTAAATCTTTACCTTAAATAATACTATTACTATGGTTAGCAGCTATTTTTCATTATATGAGTTATTCTTGGGAGGCAGTTTACAGGCAACACCAAACTAGTAAACACGGCATTGAGGACACATTCAATTTCACTGAAGTTCCGAGATCAATGGAATATTTACTAACTTTATAATTTTACAAAAAAATAAAAGCTCATTGCAGAGAGCTTGGAAATCCTCCCCCCACCCCACATAGATGTGTATTATTATTATTTTTTAATTGTTTTTATTTTATTCATTTTAGAGAGGAGACACAGAGAGAGAGAGAGAGAGAGAGAGAGAGAGAGAGAGAGGAGGAGCTGGAAGCATCAACTCCCATATGTGCCTTGACCAGACCAGTGCAGGGTTTTGAACTGGCGACCTCAGTGTTCCCAGGTCAACGCTTTATCCACTGTGCCACCACAGGCCAGGCAGATGTGTATTATTAATGTTTCGTATATCATATTTTCCTATAACCTTTTCAGTAGCTTTCTAGCATTTCCAAAAATATTACGATGGAATATGTCCATTGTTTTTAATCTGTTCGCCATTTTAGATAATGCTGCGGTAAGCATCCCGGGTCTAGGCAACTTGGTGCACATCACTTGTATTTTTCTTAAAGAAATAACTTTTAAAGGGTTTTAAATATCTGTTGGTACCTCCCTACCCTCTCCAAGGTGCTTTCCACATCACTGTTTTACAGCCTCTTCCAATGCTCACGTACTAATAATCTCACTATTTTCAGCTGGCACGTCCTTGATTATTCTGGTGAGGGAGAATCTTCCTATTTTCATGAGGAGGGGGTGGGTGATGGCAGAAAAAGACAGAGAGGAAAAACAGCAGGTGGAGAAAACTGCCCAGAGTCGAGATAGAAGATCTCGGGGGGCGGGGAGGCAGCGTACAAGAGTAGTGTAAGCGGAGTGACCCACAGAGCCACGTGCTGCAGAGAGAGAAAAATGGGGTGAAGGCTGGAGAAAACGCCCGGGATTGGCGAGAAGAAATTCACGAAGCCAAGGGGGGTGATTCCACGGGGGAGGACGGGATGTGTGCCAGGGAAGCCGGGCTTCCTGGAGTGGCTTCCCACAGGACGGGAGGTGACACAGGGTCACCACGGAGACATGGGGAGAGGATGGGCGATTCTTGATCCCACAGCACACAGAGAGGAGTGATCGTGGGCAGTGCGGCGTGAGTCTTATCTCTTGGACTCTGAGAAGTTGAAAGCGTTCACGTGGCGTGGCCGTGGCATTCTCAAGAAGGTAGTTTAGTGGCACAGAGGAGGCTGGAGAAGGATGCTACCACTAGCCTGCTGCTGATGGCATGGACAAGGCCCTTCAGCAGGTGCAACACAAGGGGAGGTGTGGATACAGGGAGCCAGGAGCGGGCACTGGCTCCTGTTTGGCGGTGGGAGTTGATTTAGCATCATGGCCTCCCTGGATACAGGGACAGAGACTACTGAGGGCCACGTGGATGCTGTAGGCTGGACGTTTTACGGTCGTCACTGCATAAACATAAGGAAGCGGTGTTCCGAGTGACATGGCCACTCAGATGGCTCACCGCTCGTCAGTGTCTGGGAATGATGGGTTGTGACAGGACCCAGAAAACAGAAGGTGTGGGAGAAGTGAAGGCCGCCCAACGAGCAGTGCTCTCGTGATACCGTGGGGACCGAGCACCTGAGACAACTGTGGATTCAGTGTTGTGATTGGGACGCTGGGCTCTGGGGCTCTGAGGACAAGGTTCAGAGCCCTCGGCAGGGGCAGCAGGGACAAGAGAAGTAAAGTCGCATCAGGAAATCACAAGCCGGCACTGTACAGACCAATGGAAACCACATTGCTGGTTAAGGTGGACGACTCCAGGCTGAGGTTGCACTAACCCCCCACCAGCCCTCCCATGCCTCCTGTCCATCGGTTATGGCCTGGCTTCATCTCTTGTGTCCTCCTCAAGGTTTTCTTAACGTCTCACCTGTGATTTCCAAGTTCTCAAATGTCTGTTGGCCAAAAGTATCAAAGAATCTTAATACAAAGAGAACAAGAGAAGAGTTCACAAAAGTACAAAATGAAGCATCGGTCTCTTTGGACAGCTGTAACAAAACACAGTAAACCGAGGGGTCGGCAAACTACAGCATTTTATTTCTGACAGTTCCGGAGGCTGGAAGTCCAAGGTCAAGGTGAGGAAAGATTCTGTGTCTGGGGAGACCTCACCTTCTGGTTCTTAGACCAGCCACCTTCTCTGTGTCCCCATGTGGAACACAGGGAGAGGGAGCTCTCTGGAATCTCTATTCTAAGAGCACTACTTCTATCCATGAGGTCTCCACCCCAGGAGCTAATTACTTTCCCAAAATGCCACTTCCTCATGTCATCACATTGGCGACGAGGATTTCAAAATATGAACTTAGGGGGGAACACAAACATTCAGTCTAGAATATTCAAGGACGCTGAAAGAGAAACCATTGAGAAGAAGCTAGAGATGACACACATACACTAGTGGACAATATGTGAAACCTTAACCAACTTCACCTTAGACAGCCATTCAAATTCTTCTCTCTGCAATGGCCAGTCTTCTTAAGCCAATCATGGTCAAGTCATCAACATCTTGGGTGGACTATGTCTGAACCCAGAAACCAGGACCCGGGTTTTTAGAATCTCACAACATAACGTGTGTGACAAACACATTCACCCACCAGGACTGTTTTGGCTGAGCTACCCATTCCTGATCATCCTAACAGAATATGTCAGGGCCGGTGTCAGCATCCCTAGGAAACGCGGGGAAGTGACAACTCGCCACATTCGGAAGCCATCAGCTTATCTTTGCCAAGTCCCCAAGGCCACTTCTTTTTTTGCCAGCTAGCTGCTCGGTCTTCTTTGACGGAATCACAGTGTCATGTCCCTTCGACGTGAGCTCTGAGCCTGGGACACGTTATGTCATGAAGGTCAGCACGTGGGCGAGCGCTCAAGCCACGTCTGATTGAACAGGGAACGCCCGCCTGTTCTCGCCATGAGAAGCAACGGCCTCAGCCTCAGCAGCCCACGGCCCCGGCTTCACGGTCCATGGTCAAGTCACCTGGGAGGCTTAATCCCGGAGTCCACCTATCCCCAGAAACTAAACTTTCAACCTGCAACCCCCGAGCTCGCAGAGGCTGGCTGTAAACCATCCTTGTTAGGAAAGGCAGTGACAGGAAGCCCTCGGGGCACCTCAGGTGGGATGCTCCCAGACGTTCCGGAATGTTCTTTCTTCCCTCTCTCTTACCGTCTCTTTCCTTTTACTGGAACGCTCCCTCTAAACTATTGACTGTCAGAGCTATGTGACTTTCCCTTCGCTGCACTCAGTGTGGACTGATAGGTAGGGGTCTTTTCTGTCTGCAGCGGTGAGTCCTTCTTCCTCTTCGCCCACAGGAGAATTGGACGGAGGGTTGGACGCTGGCTTCAAGTGGTTAGGACAGAGCGGAGCACTGGGCCGGGCAGCGCATTTCTTTGTTATCGGTGCTGAACATATTATTGGCAGCCAGTGCTAGCTGCTAGGCAGCCTTGTTCCCTGTTCTCCTGGCTCTCTTCCCTCATTTTGAAGCACTCAGGTAAATTTATGTAAAGAGCTTTTAAACAGTCCATTTTTTAGACCCACGGAGGTGAAATTCACTGGCTGACCCTGTCCCATCAAGCAGCCAGGAGATGCGGTCATTATCGTCATCGAGAGTTACTGACTGCCAGTATATTTTTGGATCTCGGGATTTGCAATTTCTGCAACACTCAAGTGAACACCTTCAGACAGTTCGTTTGTGAGCGTGCAGAATCTCACCGTGCGGTCATTTGCGAGAGAGTCCCATGAAGCAAATAGGCGCTTCCCAAAATGCAAAAGGCATTGAAATGTAGACGGTCTCAGCCACACGCAATATTGCCAGTGAATGCCATTATTAGTTTTATTCAGTCTTCGCTCATGGACGGGGTGTTGGAAGAGGCTACTCCCTGGGTCAGGTGGCCGGCTGCTTCACTGGGAAGTCTGTGCGCTGATGTCACACTCTGATGTCACACTCAGGTTGGCACAGTTCAAGCTCTGACATCCTGCACTGAGTGAGATTACTGTAACTGATACGAGTATATTGCACGAAAAGCAATTTCACCCTGGGCACTGGTACCTGCTCACTAGCCTGTCTTGGCCACCGCTCAGCCAATGAACAGAAATTTAGAGACCAAATAAAACCTTGGGTAAAAAGCCATTAAAATGGAAGTCAATCACCAGCATGTTCTACTGGAGCCCTCCCCCCCCCCGTGACACTGTCATGCTCAGTCTACATGACAGCACCCCCAACCTCGACTGAGACCTTCCTGCAGTCGTCAAACACCGAAACCTTCAAGTTCATGGATGATGGACTGTCAAAAGAATCTATATTAGCATCTAAAAATAGATGTTAGAGGCCCTGGCCAGTTGGCTCCGTGGTAGAGCGTCAGCCTGGCATGTGGAAGTCCTGGGTTCAATTTCTTATCAGGAACACAGGAGAAGCGCCCATCTGCTTCTCCACCCTTCCCCCCTCCTTTCTCTCTGTCTCTCTCTTCCCCTCCCGCAGCCAAGGCTCCATGGGAGCAAAGTTGGCCCGGGCACTGAGGATGGCTCCATGGCCTCTGCCTCAGGCGCTAGAATGGCTCCAGCCCCAATGGAGCAACAGCCCAGATGGGCAGAGCATCGCCCCCTGGTGGGCATGCCGGGTGGATCCCAGTTGAGCACATGCAAGAGTCTGTCTCTCTGCCTCCCCGCTTCTCACTTCAGAAAAATATAAAAACAAATAAATAAATAAAAATAGACATTGGAAAGCTTTGGAGGAAATGTAATATACTGTTAAGACTTTTATCTCTGTAGTGTAGGATTTTTGAAATGAAAAATGGAGGCAGCAGAGCTGTTCAGCAGAGGGAGGCTGTCTCATTCCAGGGACACCTTGCCCCAGGGACCCCCTATGGAATTGAGCTATAACCCTATCAAGCTGTAACCCCACAGAGCTGTGTCGCAGTTGCGCCGTTCTCACGGCCAGTGCCTTGACGCAATGGTGCTGTTGACACTGAAGAAAGTTTTCTATTTCACTGGACTCCAAACTGGGCATTCCTGTCAGCATTGATTTTGCACCAGTGACCTTTGATTGCCAGTGTTCTACTTTAGATAATTCCAAAACAGGAAAATAATTCTATTTTCTATGTGCTAATAATATAAATCAGACAGGTAATAAAATTGCTTGGATATTAAGAGAGCACAAACTGTCAGGCGGCCGGATCATACTCACAGGAACTGGAGACCATAAGCAGTCTCAGACGCCCCCGTAAGCCAAAGATAATGGTAGCTTTGAGAAACATCGAAGGAGGAAGTCCCCTCGCCACTCCCAGATAGTTCCTCCCACACCAGGGGGTCCTCTGACACAGACAGAACACGTGAGATCTCTAAATGATGTTAAATAAGATACCGCTGATACAAAAGGACAGTTTGGGGCAAAAATATCTCCATTTTATACCCTCATAAATACATACCGTCATCGATATTTTAAGTGAGCCATTCCCCATAAATCCACAAATTTCATAATTCATAAAACTCGTTCATAATAAAAGAAGTATAAGTAGGCCAGATATAACCTGCTACATATATTGTGTAGAGCAGACCTCTTTATTGTCACCCATGAGGAAGTCCCACCAGGAATTCAGATTAGCACGTTCGGGAGACGTCCTCGTCATTTTTCTTTCTTTTTCCCACTCTCTCATGCTGGTTCTTCGCCAGTAGAAAGGATGGCTTGCAGACCAGCTTCTACACCTTCCTTCCCCAGTTCTCAGTTCCAAACTCATTTCAGTAGTCCTTTCTTATGCTAGGTTTGGAATAAAAGCATTCAGCCAGGAACTGGCCATTGGCAGCCAATCACAACGGGAGACGGCAGCCTGGGAAATAGAATTTGACATCGGATGCGACTTGAGTGCTTGGCCGCATGCACAGGACGGGAGACGAGTGTCCCGTACATCTACCACGGACAGGACCGCACGCTGGCCTGGCAGCTCTCCCTGAGGACGAAGTAAGATGACACATCTACAGCGTTCGTTTTCAGCACAGAGTCCGACTCTCTATGAAACCGGAATGCAAGCTCGCTGGGCTTTGTCCCCGTGTTGAAGACAGTGCGGCGTGGTGATTGGTGAGCCTGAGATATGGAAGAAGCCAGAGAACAGCGTGAGCACTGCTGATCAATGGTCTCTTGTCCGCACCTGGGTACGTGGGACACTCGGGTGCCTGGGACTTGCCCTGGAAGAGGAGAGGTGTCCCGAGTTGCTCTCAGCTGGATGTCCCTCCTAGCAGGGGCTCCCTTTTCCCCTGGGGCGGTGACCACAGGAGCACTTCCTGTTTCAGAGATGCTGGCCAGTGAATCCCGATGGGACGCGGCCCCGGAACATGAAGCTAACACCTGGAGCCAGCTGTCCTGGAGAGAGGTGCACAGACCCAGAGCACGCCCTCCCGGTGAGAGAACCCCCTCTGGTTGCTGTGAACAGGCTGAGATGGTTTGTTATTTACAGAACAACATAGGCTATCTGGACCCACAGAACACTCATTAAGGTAGAGAGTTCAGCCCACCGTTAGAATTAATGTTAAGACTGTTTGAATTCACGGGCTTGTGTGCTGCCCTATGTCTCCCTTGTTTCCCAAGTACCAGCCAACGTTTAATGGGATTCAAAGAAACAGAAATATAGGCATTCAGTAGAAAAGCAAAATTTCCTCTTGCTGTGTGCACTTTCTATTAAAAAAAAAAAAGGTGGGGGGGTAAGTGCTGCACTGTGACCAGGGTATCACGTCACTGATTCCGCAGACGAATTTTCAACCACAGCGTGTGCCTCCTGCACTGAACGGGCGGCTCAGGATTCATACCGACAAATGCCTGACTCTTTCTTGTCCCGATGAATGGAGAACAGGTTGTCAAATTGCTATCTTCCAGAACAGATTGTGAGAGGGGAGGAAAAGAGCCAATAAAGAGAACATCGACGATTCTGGGCTTTTCAGCTGACGATAAGCAGAGATCAATACCAGTTATTTACAGGCCCGTGTAGTGCACAGGCTCTAATTCTTCTCACATTCACAGCACCTTGTCATTTCCATAGAAAATTTTCTTCAAAGAAGCAGCAGCAACAATGTAGGCTTTTTTTTTTTTTTTTTTGGTTTGTTTTTGCTTGCTACCCTTTGAATCTATACGAATGGTTTTTCTATAGAAAAGCCTCAATAGGCCGTGTTAAAAATTAAGGTTTGAATAAAAGAGAAAGTCCTTGTTAACGAGTTACATTTTTGTTACATTCTGGATGAGGCCCTTGATTAGAATATTTCTTCTACTGGGTGAATAGTCTCAGGTCGTTTCAACACCTAACACGGAATGTAATATGCGTGCCTTCTGTTTCAGTGAAATAGTATCATTAACTGGAAAAGGTTGTGGAGTAATTTGTAAGAAAGGCGAGATAATTTTTTTTATTATTATTATTTAAAGTTATTTCACCAATCCGAGAACCAAAAATATGTACGACGTTTTCTTTCGATATCCCGATTCATGGTTCTTATTAAACTCACCACTTTTGCAGGCCTGGCTGGTCCCCGCCCCTCCCCCCATCTTCTCAGAAACAATCCAACCATATTCCCAACTTCGTAAATCTCATGGAATTCCCACCAGGACTTCCTTGTGGTGCACGTTTTACCATCTCGCGAAATTATGCTTCATTGACTTTCCAAACGTTCTGCCCCGAGTCTTTCATTCATTCTTCTGGTTTCTGGTCAAGACAAAGCAAAGATGTCGCTTTTCCATGTCTTGTCACCGAGTGACAGGTCCCCAGCAGTCCACGTGTTGAAGGTCATCCCTCATCGCCTGGGAATTTCCACAAAGCTATTTCCACCTCAGCTTCAAGACTACATGGCGCCCGTAAAGGGCCAGGCCGATGGAGATTTCTTTTTTTTTTTTTAATTTTTTTTTCTCTTTATTTATTCATTTTAGAGAGGAGGCACAGAGAGAGAAAGAGAGAAAGGGGGGAGGAGCTGGAAGCTCGACTCCCATATGTGCCTTGACCAGACCAGCGCAGGGTTTTGAACTGGCGACTCAGTGTTCCCAGGTCGACACTTTATCCACTGCGCCACCACAGGTCAGGCAGGCCAATGGAGATTTCAACAGTGGTGGTGGGGCACGTCGCTCAGAGGGAAAGGTCTTCTGGGGACGCGATGACAGAGAGCTGCGTGAGGCCAGATGGCAATGCGCAGGGCTGGCTCAGGGGGTCCCTGCAGAGAACAGGCTTGCTCCGGGGCTGCTCTCCACTTAGACAGACACTGGATAACGGTCCGGTTCTGGGAAAAGGTGCAGAAACCACCTGAGGACACGGCCTTTGAGCAAAGCCACCTTTCCATCTGGTGGCGATCACATGTTGAGTCAAGTTCCAAAAGCCCAAAGGCAGCTGGCGAGTGGGATGGAGTCTTCTGTGCCCCAGAGATTGTGCCCAGACAGCAAAAACGTCCTCTGAATCCTCAGCGGGTCCCTCACCCTCTCTCAGGTCCTCTGTGCCACAGTAACAGCCAGACCTTCCAGGTCTCTGCAACACCGCTCATCTCGGGGAGGCCGGGAAGCCGAACAGCTGCAGGAGGGACCAGGCAGAAAAACAGGACACTGGCCATCCAGAGGAGCCCCCCAACAGATAGATAGATAGATGATAGATAGATAGATAGATAGATAGATAGATAGATAGATGGAAGAATTGAGTGCTTTGAACTCTGACACTCATACACACAATTTTTTCTGGGAGTAAAAAGGGAAACACAGCTTTTCTTAGTGAAGCATGTAATTGGCGGCGTACTGAAGACAAATATGATGACTGCTGAGGAGGGCAGACGGAGGGGAGATGGTGATGGAGGGAGACTTGACTTGGGGTGCTGAACACAATATACAGAGGTTGTAGTGTGGAATCAACACCACGCCTGAAAATTATATAATCTCATTTACCAATGTCACCCCAATAAATTCAATACATTAAAAAATGTATGTATACCTCCAAATATGCTTGTAGATTTGGCTATTTCTTCCTTAAATTCTGCCAGGTTTGCAATTATATATATATATATATATATATATATATATATATATATATATATATATATATATATATATATATATATATATATATATATATGCCTGTTTATTATTACTTACTGCAAGCTATCTCTCACTTTGTGTTAATACTCATGTCTTGAAGTTTATTTTGCCTTATATCAATATAGAATTTCCTCCTTTTTGATGTTGTTTTCAGAGCTTTGCTTTTGTTTTTCCTTCACATAGTTTGAAGACGTTGTTCCAATAGTTTCTGGTTCCCATTTATACTTTTTCTAAGGAGAACTTGGGAGGGTCTACATTTACGCTCTGCTTGACGTCAGGTTTTCCTTTTCTTCGCCATGTCTCCTCTCTTTAAGTTTCAACACTTCAGGGACAACGTGCTCAGGTAAGATTTATATTTATCTTCCCTGCATGGAGTTTGCTGAGCTTCATGGATCTAGAGGTTGACATTTTTACCAGATGTGGGAACATTTTAACCGCTGTTGCCACAAATGGTTTTTTTCTATCCCTTTCATTCTCTGCTTTGCTTTTGAAACTCCAATTATATTCCTATAAAAAAATGATATAATGTCTGAGGTCTCTGAGATTCTGTTCCTTTCTCTTTTGTTCTAGAATGAGTAATATCTGTTGATCTATCTTCAAGTTGACTGAGTATTTCTCTTGATAGCCCCAATCTGCTGTTGGGTCCAAGTTAATTGTTCATTTCAATTACCGTACTTTACTCTGTAGAATGTTTATTCTTCATCCTTTCTATTTCTCTATTTAAGTTCTCTATCTACTCTTCACTAATACCATGGTCTTTCTTCGAGCCTATTTATAATTACTACTTGATGGCTTTTTCTGCTAAATCTACATCTGGACCCACTCAGAGTCTGTTTCTAATGACAACTTTCTTTCCTGAGACAGGAACTTCTATTTTTCTTCGAAAACTGGATATCTGAATCCCCACAAATAAGTATTCAAGAAAAAATTAGTAGCTAACAATCAAAAATTCTCAACCACACAAAAAAATTAAGATACCATGACCAAGAATAAGAAAAAAAAAAATACATAGAAACAATAGACTTAAAATTATTTACATGTAGGAATTATCCAACATGTACAATACAGCAACTACTACTCTAAAGAAATACAATTAAGTTTGAATGAAAATATAAATACCTGGACTTACTAAAAATGACTTAGCTGCCATGCAAGAGAAACAAGGGAAACTTCTAAAATGCTTTTAAAAAAAAACCGTCAAAAATCATGCTTTGAAAAGAGCCACAGCAGAAGAATGAACAGATATAAGACAATATCAAAATAAATGTTGCCTAGAGCAGCATAGAAGGCAAAGGAGTGGAGATACTGAACAGAATACAAGGAGGATCATTGAAGAAGGTCCAACAGAGTCGACTTGAATTTCCAGAAGAAGAACAAAGTGAGAAAAATGTGGTGAGTTCAAGGAAAGAGATGAAGACAAAGGGCATGTTGTTGTTGTTTGAAGTCCATCGTGTCAATGAGACTGATAAAATTAGGATAGTATTTGCGTGTAAGGGTACACACGACAGCTGCTCAACTTTCTCTATCCCTTCCGGCATTTTCTAACCAGGCTTGAAGTGATAGGACACTGTAAACATAATATGGACTGTGCCGTTTTCGGGAAGAACCACAAGTGAGTGCTTCGTCCCATCTACAACGTTGCCGTAAGTTAGAGAAGAAAGGAATGTGTGTGACCAGAGTCTACATCAGGTAGCTGCATTGGACGTGCTGAGAGAACAAAAAGTAGACAACATAGACGTCTGGGGACTGTTTTAACTCAGCATAAGCTAAACGAGCATTAATGAAACATGAAATTAAAAAGTAAATCACTGGAACAAAAGTGGGTATCGGGACACAGGCATAAATGTGAGCATAAGCCAATGAAAAGCCAATGGGTTGTTTAATGAACGGAGTTGTCACATCTGACTTTGTGTCTGGAGCTCAGATTCTAGAAGACCACCGAAGTGGGCTTTCCACTCACACATGAATTGGGTCACATGCTAAAATAAATTTTAGGTAGCTGGATGTTAAAAACAATAAAAAGAGTTCATGCAAACAGAAAACCTAGCAGACTACATAGAAGGGTCAAAGAGGTTCTCCTCTGAAGCGAGGCTTGAAACCCAGATATTTTCTAAAGAAAAATCAGCATACAGCATTATAGAAAAATTTAAATCTTCACATATCAAAGGATACCATAAAGCGTTAGCAGGCAGACATGTGAGGAGGGAGAATTTTGGTATGCAGACAGTAAGGTGTTGCTAATTGTAATATAAAACGAGCTGCTACAAATTTGCAAGAAGGGAGCAGATAATACAAAGAAAATTAAATATAATAATTAATAGAAGAACAAATTTGGAGTCCTTGAAACCTATAAAAAGTTCAAATTCACTAGTATTTATTTATTTATTTATTTATTGTGACAGAGACAGGGAGAGGCAGAGAGAGGAACAGATAGGGAAAGACAGACAGGAACGGAGAGAGATGAGAAGCATCAATTCTTTGTTGCAGCACCTTAGTTGTTCATTGATTGCTTTCTCATATGTGCCTTGACCGGGAGGCTACCGCAGAGCGAGTGACCCCTTGCTCAAGCCAGTGACCTTGGGCTCAAGCTGGTGAGCCTTGCTTAAACCAGATGAGCCCACGCTCAAGCTGGCAACCTCAGGGTTTTGAACCTGGATCCTCCACATCCCAGTCCGACGCTCTATCCACTGTGCCACCACCTGGCCAGGCTCACTAGTCTTTAAATGTATATAATAATTACAATAACATACCATTTTACAGAATGAAAACACGTGTACACTGATTCATAAATAGTTTGTACTGTATTCCATTTACCTGCTTTATTTTAGCATTTATCATCTGAAATTACCTTGAACTCGCTAGAGGGTAAATTCTGGAAGATTAGTGACTTTCTCTGCCTTGTTCATTGATTTTGCCAATAGGTCTAGAAGAGTCCCTTATACAAAGCAGATGTTCAATAAATACAAATTATTATTTTTTTAATTAGCTTGATTTTTATTTAACTTGCTGTCTGTGGCTTAGCGGATGAAGAGTGCCCTGTTATGTGGGAAGTATGAAGTTCCTTTACTGATGTGCGTGGTGTTTTACGTTTAACTTTGTTTCCCCAGTTTTCACAACGAGAAGCAATGCTCTCCATTCCTGGGGCTGATCTTGGCACACAGCCTCTGTTAACATCCTTGATTTCAATTTCTACATAAGTTTGGTGGGTCAAAGGGCATGCATAGTTAAATAATTTCATAGACTTTGTCAAAGTGAGATTGATAACCTTTTCCTCTTGGATCGGCTTTACACGAGTTGATTTTGAACTTTGCCAACACTGTGTGTTAACGCTGACCACTGCCAGTGTGAAAGATGGAAAATGGCTTCTCCTTTTGTTTACATTTGCATTTCTTGGATAATTAACAAGTTTGACCTTCATCGTAGTTATTTACGAATTACTTTTTTTCCATATCTTTTGCCCTTTTAATGGAGTTATTGTCTTTTCCTTACTGAATTTTTTTTGGGGTATTTCAAATAATATAATCATCAATCATTTGCTTGTCACATTATATGTTTCCCCATTTGTAATTTGCTTTTTATTCACACTGATAATTTTCTAATAATATTTACTTAGTTTTTCATTTTCTAGTACCTCAGTCATCAGCCCATGCCAAGAAATCTCAAGTAAGTTTTTTTTATTTTTTTAATTTCTTTAACTGCCTAATTTTTGGTGCGTTTCTTGCAATTTTTTTTTTGAATTTACTTCTTTTCCTACATGCATTTATGATCTATGGATTTCTACGAAGTTTTTGAAAAAATCACTCAGGATACATAATTGTGAACATAACACAGAGAGATGTTAACTGTATACGATAGTTAGGTAACATTGAGGTTTAAATTACACATGAGAAGCATTGGTTCATAAGTCCCTGCCAACTAGGAAGCAGGTATCTATCGAGCTAACCATGTGAGTTTTTATTTCTGGCCGTGACCTTTTCTTCCAACTGTTAATTAAGGCGTTAATGCCATCAGACATCTGCACAGAAAGTCTAAGGGTGAACCAAACAGAAAGGGATACAGCTCCCAGTACTCACCACCAAATTCAAAATCCATTTGAACAACTGTCCACGCAGGTGCGGGAAGTACCTTCACACAAGCGGAGTCTTCCCAGATGAGAATATAGCACCTGGGTGGAGAGAAGAAATAAGCAAAGCCGCGTAGAAGTGGGTAGTGAGGACAGTTCACATTACCCTCTGCCAGCTCTCCACAGCGCCAATGCAGCCCAGCATGGAAAGAGACACGCTCCCTGTGGGGTAAGGAGCGTCAAATGAGCACCCAACTCCCCGCAGACCCCAGCACCTGGCCTGCTACCGTGAACACCGGGCCAGCCCAGTCCTTCTGGTCCCAACTCCATACTTACTACCAGCACCAGGTCAGCTCCCACGACACCAAGCTGCCAGGCTAGCCCAGAGCTAAGACAGTCCATATGACCTCAGTTGTATTCATGGACCTGGACTTCAGACTGACCCCTGAGACCCAGGCTTCTCTACCTGCCCCTGGGGTCCTCAGCTTCTCTGATACTTGGAAATTAAACTGCAAAGTATGTCTATGTGCAATTGGAGAAGTATCAGTTCTAAGAAGAATCTTGTAACTATAATATTATTTATATATGTCTTATAGTAGCCAGGAATAAAAAACCTATAGTAGATACACACAAGATAAAAATACAGAAATCAAAGCACACCACTACACAGAAGGAAAAAAGAGATCAAATCACAAATGAAGTAATAAGAGAGGAAGAAGGCAAAACGGAGTATAAAACAGAAAGTAATGAGCAAAATGGCAGGAGTAAATCTTTGATTATTAATAATTACTTCCAGTATAAATAGATTACATTCTCAATGAGAAAGACATAGAGTTTCTAAACAATTTTTTTTTAAAGTCCAACAATATATGCTGGCTATAAGAGACTCACTTTAGCACTAAGGGCATGTGCAGACTAAAGTGAAGAGATGACAAAGTGTATTCAAAGAGTGGCCAAAAGAGAGCAGAGGTGACTATGCATATATCAAAAAACAATAGATTTTAAGTTAAAAACTGTCAAAAAAGAAAAAAAAAGGTCACTATATGATAATAAAGAAGTCAATTTATGATGCAGGTAAAACCACTGGAAATATATATGCAACCGACGTTGAAACACCTAAATATATAAAGCCAATATTGACAGAACTAAAGAGAAATATAGACAGCTAAACAATGATAGTTGACGACCTCAATACCTCACCTTCAACAAGGGCGAGATCCTCCTGACAGAAAATCAATAAGGAAACCACCAACTAGAACAACACGGTAGACCACATAACTCTCGATGACACATACCAAATACTCCATCCAATAGCCACATAATATCATTTTTTTCAAGTGCACATGAACATTATCGGAGATAGATCATCTATTTCCCCCAGAACAAGTCTTAACAAATTTCAGAAGTTTGAAATTATATCAGGTATCTTTTTTTTCTGACCAGAATGGCATGAAATGAGAAATCTGTAATAGCAGGAATATTAAACAATGTACGATTATGTGGAAATTAAAAAGCACACTTCTGAACAATTGATGAGTCAAGACATCAAAAGAAAGAATTTTTTAAATCTTGAGACAAACAAAAATAGAAACAGAATGTACTAAACCTAATGGAATGCAGCAAAAGCAGTTCCATGAGGGATGTTTATAGCAATAATTGCCTATATAAAGAAAAAAATTCTCAAATAAACTTAACTTTACAACTCAAAAAAAAGTATCACTCCATACATAAAAACCATCTCAAAATAGATTAAAGACTTAAATGTAAGATCTAAAATCATAAAAATATTAGCCCTGGCTGGTTGGCTCAGTGGTAGAGTATTGGCCCAGCATGTGGAAGTCCTGGCCAGGGCACACAGGAGAAGCACCCATCTGCTTCTCCACCCTTCCCCCCTCCTTCCTCTCTGTCTCTCTCTTCCCCTCCCGCAGCCAAGGCTCCATTGGAGCAAAGTTGGCCCGGGCACTGAGGACGGCTCCATGGCCTCCACCTCAGGTGCTAGAATGACTCTAGTTATAACGGAGCAACAGCCCAGATGGGCAGAGCATCGCCCCCTGGTGGACATGCCAGGTGGATCCTGGTCAGGTGCATGCAGGAGTCTGTCTCTCTGCCTCCCCACTTCTCACTTCAGAAAAATACAAAAATAAAAATCATAAAAATATTAGAAAAGAAACATAGGGAAAAATCTTCTTGACCTTGTTTTAGGCAGTGATTCTTTTTAAATATGACCTGGAAAGCACAGGCAGCTACAGCAAAAATAGACAAATGTAACTGTATTAAATGACATCTTTAATAACAACAAAGTAAACAATCAACAGAGTGAAAAGATAGCCTAAAATAATGGGAGAAAATATTTGTAAACCATATAACTCCATACAAAAAAAAATCTGATTTAAAAATCCACAAAGGGCCTGAACAGACATTTCTCAACAGAAGACACAAATGGCTAACAGATATATGAAAAGATGTTCAACAGCACCAGTCATCAGGGAAATGCAATTCAAACCGCAATGAGATAGCACCTCAAGTTTGTTAGAATAGCCGTTATCCAAAAGACAAGGTAACAAATGTTGGTGATAATGTGGAGAAAAGGAAACATTTGTACATTCTTAGTGGGAACGTAAACAAAAAATATTATGAAGGTCCTTCAAAGTAATAAAAGTAGAGCTACTATAGGATCCAGCAATCTCTCTGCTGGGTATATATGTAAAGGAAATGAAAATTAAATCACTATTTCAAAGAGATATCAGTACAACTATGCTCATTGCAATAATTTTCAAATAGCCAAGATATAGAAACAAGCTAAGTGTCCACTGATGAGTAACTGAATAAAGAAGTTGTTAGATGATAGATAGATAGATAGATAGATAAATCTACATAAAGTGATAGTTAAATATATAATGGGATATTATATAACCATGAGAAAGAAGGAAATTCTACCATTTGTAATGACATAAATGAACCTGGAGGACATTATTCTAAGTATTATTTTTATAACTCTAGAAGTAACAATTCTGCACATCTGTAAACCAGTGACTAATATTATAAATAAGAAGGTCCAAGAGAAATTTGTACTACATTGTTTGGATATATGCAAAATCTAATAAACACCCATTTTAAGTCCCTAAAACAATTCTTAAACGACAAGAAAAATTTCTCTTCCCCAGTAAAACATATGCAACACTCGTATCTGAGAAGGCACAAGCAAATGCTAGTTATTACTTTAAAATCTCAAAAAGTACCTTGTGAAACCATCTGAAACACCTCTTCTAATTAGCTCCCATCACAAAAAAAAAACACATTGATGCCCAGAGGATGTTACTAACAGAAATGCAATTTAAATATCTTTGCTGCATGCCTATTTAAAAATAAAAACTTCTTCAAAGCTCCGTTATCGGTGAGACAACTGTGAACACGTCCGATCATATGATATTTCCCTCAAGAACCAACGGTCTCCAACGTTTTCTTCTCTGCTGAACCCCCCCAATCCTACGCCCACCCCCCGTCCTAGACCCGTTGAGCCCTCCTCTCTCATTTTATCTTGATGGAAAAATAAAATAAAAGTGAGAAGACTGGACCTTGAAAAGATCGGAGAACGAGCCACTGAACAACAACAGCAGCAAAGAAACCAGACGTACAGTACGCTGCCGATGTGAATTCTGGATGTCGTAATAACAGCGTCTGATCAGTCTGACCCTAATGGTCGTAGAGCCTCTTGACCTTTCCAAAGCAGGCAAATATTTAACCTGAATTATTTGATTCTGGATCTCGGAGTGAGTTTGTTTTCTGCCGGAGCTCATGTGAACAGAGGAAAGGACCAAGGGAGGAGTGGTCATGGCTGCAGGGGACAGCAAGGTGTCCTTTTCCAGAACCCGTTCTCTGGAGCCTGGGCATCCAGGTCCGCGTTTTGAGGTCGCTTGAAGGAGCTGCTGTGACTACGTCTTGGGAGAGAGAGGACAGAGTGCTTCCACATTCACCTCCGTAGACACCGGCGCTAGTAATATGGTTCTGGGTTTGAGGGCGCCTGGCTGGAGGTGGCGTTTAGTTGGAAGAACGGTGCGGTGTTCAAGCACGTCTCTGGGATTTGAATCCGAACAAGGCTCTATTGTTAGCTTTACCTGGACTGTGGCTACCCCAGCCCACCCATTACTGACTTGTCCTAGGAGACCCATCCGGTCCGGTCATCGGACTCACACGTTCCCCCTGCTCATTCATTCCGCCCTTCTTCATTCCATCTCTCAGGCGTTCATCAACCCTCCCAGCAACGGACTGACGTTATGGAACATCACCAGCATGGCCAATCCTTGAAGCAGTCGTTAGAAATTAAAATAAGAAAAAATATATACAATGCTTTTCCTTACGGACGTGACCACCGCCGAGGAAGACAGACAGGTAGGTGTCTGGAATATGTTAATACCTCATTATCGGATGCAGGAACAGTGTTCATGAACCCCTGAGGGCACTCAGGCGAGATGAGCCTCTGTGAGTCTCCCGCCTCCCCCAGGCTTCCCTGTACCCCACTCAGACCCCTGGAGGGGGAAGAAGCGCCCAGCAGGCTGTACATTTATCATACGTAGAATTGTCTCCGTCACTGGTCAATGAACTCCCTGAGAAGACAAACTGAGTCTGCTGCCCTTTGTATCACCTCCACACTGTGGGCCCTGCTCCGAGAGCAGGTTTGGTAGATGGATGAGTGAAGCAGAGGACACCAGCTGGTCCCATCTGTCTCCGGTTAACCTCCCACGCCTCTGGGAAGCCTGGTTCTTCAATCCCTCTCCCCTCCGAACTGCTGTGCCTTTCACAGACATCAAGTACACGGCGTGATACAAAATCCTTCCTTCTATCGCCAGAATCCATTTACCTGAGCACAGTCCGTAAGGTCCTCTCACATGGGCGCTGGAATTACTCCCAGAGGGGAACTGGCCTCTCAGTTGGCAGAGCTCAGATTGTGACCTTGTTTCCCACATACAGAGGGAACAAGGGCAGCCAGGGAACTCTGTCCCCAGGAGGTCACCGCTGCTGAATCTACCAGCCTGCCCCTCTGAGCCTGTCATGCAAAGCTGTGAAGTCACTGGCAGCTATGCGACCCTGGATTCATTTCTTTCTGTGCTGTCAGAAACGATTGCAAACATACTGACGTGTGAAAACTCAGTGTTGTTTACACTGCCTTTGCTCTAGAGGTCAGGAGTCGGGGCTGGAGGGACAGTCCCAGCAGGGGTGTGGCCGCCGGCGAGTCTCAGCGTTGGTGAATTTGTTGTCCTGCCTGTCCAGCTTAAGAGGCTGTGGGTACCCGGAGGCTGGCAGCCTGCTTCCATCTTCCAAGCCACCAGGGCTGCCTGGCACGGGCATGGTGGTCTCACGCTGCATCACCTGCCTGCCTCCTTCACTTAGTGGGACCTATGGGCTGACCCCGGCCCATCCTCATAATCCAGGGTGGTCTCCCCATCTCAAAATTAGCTGATTGGCCAGGTTAATTCCATCTGCACGCTTAACTCCCTGCTGTCTCACAGAACATAGCATTTTCACAGGATCTAGGCCTTGGGAGGTGGACATTGAGGAGGGGCGGTATTTGGCTGGCCACACGTCCATACTGTGCCTGGGTCAGTGGTCACCGCCCTGAAAGCCTGTCCTGTGCCCCTGATATGTCAGTTCTTACTTCTGCCCCACCTGGCTGTTGCAAAGCAGAGAACAAATTAGTTCCCACGCCCAAGAGAAAGGAGTTCTCTAATCACGGAGCTTAAGGAGGGACTTTGTATCAGAGCCGTCTGCTACACAAGGCAGGGTGAGTGTGCAAATGCCTGAACGCACTTCTCCAGCACGACTCACCTTCCCTTCACTCCGGGGGTGGGAGCCGTGGAAAAGTCGCTCACCCTGTTCCCTTGCTGCTACCTTGGTGTCACCTCAGTTCCCAGAGAGACCCCCACCTCCATGGTGTCTTCATGGGGCTTCCAGGCTGTCCGTGGTGGCCTGTCCTCACCCCCCCCCCCACTGCAGCTCCCCTCACCTGTGTCCCCAGCGCCGCTCACTCTCAGAACAAATGTGTCAGCGCTGTGTAACGGATGGCCGCCTTCCACAGAGAGCACAGTCTGTTCATACATCTCCCAGGCTGCCAGAGACACTGGGCGCACGCCCCAGCGGCAGGCCAGCTGCGCCGCCGTGAGACTCGGGCAGGAGAACACAATGCCACCCGCGGGACGTGCGGTGGGAAGCCGTGGAAAATGGCAGCGGGGAAGCCGGGCCGGCTGCTTGGCGTCCTCTTGCTGAATTCAGCCGAGAAAATGGCATCTGTCCACATGTGGACAAGATCCACGCCATAAGGGAAAGGCTGAGACGGTTTCGTTTACAGCTGAGTAGTAGCAAGCCAGTCTTCCCCATCAGCGCCGGCTGCTGCGGGGCGTGGGGCGAATCACTGAACCTGTTTAAGGTCAATTCATCTATCTGAAAAGTGCAGATGACTACCTTTTACAGTGTTTGAGCAGAGTTCTATAGCAAGTGCTTTGAAGCGGTAGACCAGCGCTCAAACGTGACAGAGGCCACTGGGACTTAGCTGTTCCCTGCGGGAAGAGAGTGCCACAGGCTTTATTCAATTCATCTCGGGGTTGGCACCCACGGCCAGTGGTGCTCAACAGGGTCCTCCCCAAAATACCTGGACATGTGTCGGGGACTGTGTATTGTCGCAAAGAGGGGCAATGCACTGAGTTTTCGTGGAGTGGGTCCCTGTGAGTGAGATGGATTGGAATTTATAGAACAGTCCTGTATGATCCATAGTTGTCCTAAGTCCTCCCTCCTTGACCATCCATGGTTCTGCTCATATTCCTGTGGGCAGATGACTCTCTGAGGCAAGAACTGGGCACTTTTGAAACATAAATATATACATATATATATATATATATATATATATATATATATATATATATATTATTATTATTATTATTATTATTATTTTTACTGGATTTTCATATCCATGGAATTACCGGGAAATGCGATTACTTGCTGAGTTGAGTGAGTGAAGAGTTGATTTTGTTTTGCTCAGACATTTTGCTCAGAAAAGCGTTCACAATTTCAGAACAAGCAAAATACCAATCGCCACATCACGCGTGGTATCTGTCACCAACCCAACGTGTCTCAGCCTGTAATTGCAACTGGACTATGCACAATAATATTTATATAAAAGAATACCCCTAATTGTGCCTATGGCAAAATGTCAAGCCTACAGAGAAAGTATGAATTCTAACTGTCTCCTCTTGAATACATACTTAAGTGGATGCAGGCGTTCGAAAATGTTATCATCTGGAATATTTATCCCTCAATCATTTACGTCTTAAAATGCATATAATTTTATTATAAATTCCTTTTCTTTTATATTTTTAATCGTTTTAAAGTTTTTTGATTTTTTAGTTTGCTTATGTGTGACTGTAGCTTATTTTTTATGTATTTTTCCAAATTGCAGGTTGATTACATTATTATTTAGCATATCTTTTTTAGAAAAAGAACAGTTTATAACACAAAAAGCAATACATTTGAATTTGGCAGACCTGAAATTAATTTGATTTCTAAACCTTAGCAACTGTGTGATACCAGTGGGTACTGACCTGTTGACATTCCATTTCTAAAAATTACTGTGGTGACGGTAGCAATAAAATAATGTACTAAAATGAAATGAAATAACGATAATGTACAGAAATGTTTGTTTTTAAATGTACTTGGTTTTATTAATATATTTATTTGCGGTTTAAATTTATTGTCTTATTTAAGAAAGTCCTTCTCACCGCAAAGAGTTAAAATATTCTGATATATGCCTGACCAGGCGGTGGTGCAATGGATAGAGTGTCGGACTGGGATGCGGAAGACCCAGGTTTGAGACCCTGAGCTCGCCAGCTTGAGCGTGGGCCCATCTGGCTTGAGCAAAAGCTCGCCAGCTTGGACCCAAGGTCACTGGCTCCAGCAAGGGGGTGCTTGGTCTGCTGAAGGCCCGCGGTCAAGGCACATGTGAGAAAGCAAGCAATGAACAACTAAGGTGTCGCAACGAAAAACGAATGATTGATGCTTCTCACCTTTCTCCCTTTCTGTCTGTCTGTCCCTATTTATCCCTTTCTCTGACTCTCTCTCTGTCCCTGTTTAAAAAAAAAAAAAATCTGATATACTGCTTTAAAAAATATTAAACTGTAATCTTCACATTTAAATTCATGGCTTATATGAAACCCAGTTTTTGGCCCCATATTAGTTGCACTGCCTTTTTTAGAAACTTATTTAACAGGAATTGTAGACTTCTAGAAGAGTTACTAATATAATACAGAAGATTCACTTCTTTCTTTCAACATCCTCTAATGTTAATGCCTTACATCTCTATAGTATATGAAGCAGGACATTAAGTTACACAAGCCCAATAACTGCAATAATGCATTCAGATCTCCCTAGTCATAAGGGATACATTTTAGTTACTAATTGAGATACATATGTTTTATTATCATTTGAATAGCCAATGGTTTCTCCTGCGCTAGGTGTTCATTATTTTACCCACTGATATGAAAAAATAGCTTTGATGTATTTCAGGTTTTAAAAATAGCTTTGAAATATTTTAAGTTTTTATATATGCATGGCTCTGTTTATTGAATCCTAAATTTGTAACCACAATTAAGTTCAATATAGCTTTACAACAAATATATATATCTAATTATATATATATATAATACACACACATATTTACAATTTAAAAATTGGACAATGTTAATTCTCAAAATGCAGTATTTGACCCTATGTTTAGCTAGAAACTATTGTTAATATTATATTCCTTTGCACTACATAATTTTAAGTAGAGTTTTCATTTCATTTTATTTATTTATTTTTTTTATTTATTTACTTATTTATTTTTATTTTCTGAAGTGAGAAGCAGGGAGGCAGACAGACACCCACATGCACCCGACTGGGATCCACCTGGCATGCCCACCAGGGGGCGATGCTCTGCCCATCTGGGCTGTTGCTCCATTGCAACCAGAGCCATTCTAGCACCTGAGGTGGAGGCCATGGAGCCGTCCTCAGTGCCTGGGACAACTTTGCTCCAGTGGAGCCTTGGCTGCGGGAGGGGAAGAGAGAGATAGAGAGAAAGGAGAGGGGGAAGGGTGGAGAAGCAGATGGGTGCTTCTCCTGTGTGCCCTGGTCAGAATCGAACTCAGGACTTTCACACGCCAGGCTAACGCTCTATCACTGAGCCAATCAGCCAGGGCCTAAGTGGAATTTATAATTGCAGCTTAACACAATAAAGTTTGAATACCGTAAGTAGAAAGCTAGATGACGTATCTGACAGAGCCAGGGACGAGGGTGTGGTGAGCTCTGTCTCTGTGGGAGCCGGTGCGTGAGGAGGGCTGAGAAGCCGAGGACGGAGTGTCAGCACAGGCGGTGACACAGCAAGAGCCTGTCTGCAGTAGGTGACCCTCCACATTTCTGTGGGGACCACTGCAGTCACACGGGGTCTCCAGAATTGTCACTCTGAAGGATGGCTCCAGCACCCACACTGACTGAACATATAGAAGGGCGTCCAAGCTGTGGACAGAAAACATCCCTTCCGGGTATCACGCTCCGCTCACTGCCTGTGTTTTGCTCATCCGTAAATATTTTGTCCGAGTGTTTTTTTCCACTGGACAGCGTGCATCTCTTAGTTACTTCTCGTGCCCGAGCCTCACGGGCAGACGTGGAACGCCACACCTCTCACGGAGAGGCAGCAGTCTGCAGGAGTTACGATGCTGAGTGTACCTTCAGCGCCCTTGAATTCCTAGACACAGTTTAACTATTCAATTCTTCAAGCCCTCTGCACCTGCAGCTGTATCCCCTGGAACGTATAGTTAGGAGACACAGACTAGTTGTCAAGCAGCTCCCACGACTATCAAATGTCACTCCCATGTATGTGTACAATGTTTTCAGTGGTGTCACTGTCTAGACGGGGGTCCAGCACTTTTATTTTTAAAATCAGATTAAATAGAGAATATAAACAGAGCAAGCACTTTGTGAATGAGCACGGGCGGCTGAGACGCGGGGATCTGAATGCTCGGTTATAACAGAAAGGCATTGGCAAATCGCCGGCAGATTAGAAGCGACTTGGGTACGTGCCCCGTAAACATAAAGTAACAAGACGCATCAAAGCTCAGGTGTTATCGGATCTGTCAGAAGCTGTAAATCGAGGAGTCAGTGCGAGAGCTTCTATATGTATTGCAATATACTGCTGCTATTGCTAAACGGCCTTAACATTTTCCTTCAGAGAGCATTTTGGCAGACACCAAAGAGGAGGTCATTCCTCTTTGCATGTGAGTACGCCACACGGTTTGAACACTAAATTGTGCTGCAACTCTTTTTTTATTTTTCATTCCATTATCAAGACTTAAATTCGAATCAGTTACAAATGGCTTGAAAAAAATCACAGATATCATGTATTATGGGTTTCAAGTGGGACTTCCCAAAACAGATGTTCAAGTCCTAACTCCTGACACCTATGAAGGGGACACAGCACGACTTGGAAATGAGGCCATTGCAGACGTAATCAACGTAAGATGAGGTCATCAGGTCGGGCGCTAATCTAATAGGACTGGTATCATCATAAGAAAAACATAAAGAGTCACCCAGTGAAAAGGCTGTCACAGGACAGCAGAAGCCAAGTTTAGGACAATGTATCCACACGTCAGGAGAGGTCCGGGCCCACTGGAAATTGGAAGAGGCGAGAGGGAACCCTCCTTGCTGGGCACACGGCTTGTCGGCACATTGAGTGTTGATTTCTAGGGCCAAGAACGATGAAAGAACAAGCCGCCCAGTCTGTGGTACTTTATGAGGGTGGCTCCATGAAACTGAGTCACCGTCAAGAAAGCCATAGTCGAATAGAGTGCAGGAATTTCTGCAAAAGTTGGAGAATGAACTGGATTAAATGAATTGGGTAGAAAATAACAGAAGGTGTAGAAATGAAGATGTATGCTCATTCATGAGGTTAAACGGGGAGTACTGAATGCAGCCCCCTGCCCCCCTGTGCAGCCCAGGGTGATGGTCAGGGGGTAGTTAGGTCGTGAGGGTGGAGCCCTCATGAAGGAGGTCAGTGCCCTCAGGAGGGAGACCCCTGAGAGCCCTGTTGACCCTCCACCCTGGAGAGGACTCACTGAGAAGTTGGCAGACTGGAGGAGGGTCTGACCCTGATCTGGAATTTCCAGACTCCGGAGAGGCGAGAGATAAACATCTTGTTTTCAATAAGCCATCCAGGCTGTGGTCTTTCGTGATAGCTGACCAAATGGACTGAACTACGGCGCAAAGAAATCGGCCAGGTAGAGCCTAATCCGAGGCCTGGGAGCTACCTCCAGATGTCCTCCATCAAAAGTGAGTGCTTCTTATAGGCCATCGATCAAAATCCATTAAAACTACTAATTCATTTATTTTATAATCACAAATCAATCAAGTGAAAACAGGAAGGTAACAACAAAAGAAATAAAATATTTGCTAATAACCAAAAAGTTTCTAAGTCTCACTAGCACCACGGAATAGGCAAACTAAAGCAGAAGTACGTTCCTTGTGACCTTGGTGCAATGGATGGCACCAGGTGTGAGGGAGAGCGTCCTTGTGAATGGTTGACTGTTATTACAGGTAGTCATTCCAAGAAAGAAAGAAAGAAAGAAAGAAAGGAGGGAGGGAGTGAGGGAGAAAGAGAAAGAAAAGAAAGAAAGAAAGAAAGAAAGAAAGAAAGAAAGAAAGAAAGAAAGAAAGAAAGAAAGAGAGAGAAAGAGAGAGAGAGAGAAAGAAAGGAGGGAGGGTAGGAGGGAGGGAGGGAGGGAGAGAGAGAGAGAGAGAGAGAGAAAGAAAGAAAGAAAGAAAGAAAGAAAGAAAGAAAGAAAGAAAGAAAGAAAGAAAGAAAGAAAGAAAGAAACACCCGTCAGTGTGGATTCTACACTCCAAGGAGGTTTCGTGAAGGTGGCGAGTCATACTCAGATGTGCCCCCCCCAAAATAAAACAGATAAGAACTGAATAATATTCAAGTGTTAGCACTGATTGTATCTGGTGCAATTTGTTTGAATTATCTAAATACAAGCTGAAAATATCCAATTCAGGTTGAAGTTAATTCTCCTTTGGTCTTACAGGTGCTGTGGTTGCCATAGAGACTATGTTTGTTTGTTTGTTTGTTTGTTTGTTTTAAAGGAGGTCTTTCAGAGCCCACCTGTGTCAAGAAGCATCTGTCTGAAACGCCGAAGCTCTTACAAGGCCAGGCACTTGGCTTTCTGCGGCGTTAATCCCCGTGTTTCACCTCAAGAATAGAGATTAATAATTTATCTCATGACTGTCTCACTTCAGGCCAGACTGTGTCCACATTTATGCACAGCTACAGTTTTCTGTCAATGCCTGGGGAAGCAAAAGCAGACGCCAGTCCACGTGCTTTCTGAAAGGCTCATCTGTTTTCCCCTTGAATAGAAGGGAAGGAGACAGCAGGAGACTGCAGACCTTGAGCACGGGAAAGGCTGGAGTGGAACCGGGAACAGGGCACGTATTTTGTGGAAATCTACAAAGCACCCAGAGCTCGGGTGGAAAAGTCAGGATGCTTCCACCCGGCTGCTGGGCAGGGAGCATGACGGCTTTTCCTGGTGGCTGGGCCAGTCAGTCCTTCCCCCGCGCAAGGCTTCATTAGGGTTGACACAGATGTCACAGGAGATGCGAGGCCCCCCGTGTCAGTGCGGCCCTGACGCGTCTCAGCGGCCTGCCATGGTGACATACACTCCAGTGTGTCTAATAATAGGGACTCTAGGAAGAATCTATACAAAAGTGACATTGGAAGTCTCGCTCATGTTCCCGGCTGCATGTTGACCGACCTTCGCCGGCATTAACGGGACACAAAGGATGCCGAGTAACCAGGCACGGAGAAACGTAAGTGACCAAGTCAGGGACTTTTAAGCGAGTGTGTAAGAACGGGGTACAGTCAGGGACTGTCTCTCCTGTACAACTTTCTGGTAGCGGTAGCTGTGTGAGTGTGGTCAGTGAAAGCCTGGGGGAGGTCTGGACGCACCCTTCATAGGAGAGCGGGAGTCGTGGCTACAGCACAGACATCCACTGCTCTTGTGTGTGTGTGTGTGTGTGTGTGTGTGTGTGTGTGTGTGTGTGTGTTCTAAAGAGAGTTGTTTTCTCCTGTGGAAGTCGTCAGGTTTATCCTGAGGGCTGGAAGAGGGCGAGGCTCCCCCGGAATACTCCTAGCTCTGTACTGCGGTGATAGCGCTCAGTTCCCTGCGGTGCGCACGCGTGTGCGTGCGTGGGATCGTGTGTGCACGCACACACGCGTGGGCATCAGGAGGGGGAAAGGACAGATAGATGAAGATTGGAAAACTAGGATACGGTCACTCGACAGCTTCCAGATGGCTCATGCGTGTTGAACACTTGCCTCCATAGTGGACCCGGGCAGAGCGCGTCTGGTCAGTAGAGCTTCTCTTCAGCACCAAGGGCTTTTCCAGCCGGTCCTCAGGCAGATTATAAAGTCCAAACACATAGCTAAGTTGTCCCATTTCTGATAAAAAAATAAATATATAGCCTGACCAGGCGGTGGCGCAGTGGATAGAGCGTCAGACTGGGATGCGGAGGACCCAGGTCAGAGACCCCAAGGTTGACAGCTTGAGCGCGGGCCCATCTGACTTGAGCAAAAGCTCGTCAGCTTGGACCCAAGGTCGCCGGCTCCAGCAAGGGGTTGCTCGGTCTGCTGAAGGCCCGCGGTCAAGGCGCATGTGAGAAAGCAATCAATGAACAACTATGGTGTTGTAAGGGCAATGAGAAACTAATGATTGATGCTTCTCACCTGTCTTCGTTCCTGTCTGTCTGTCCCAATCTATCCCTCTCTCTGACTCTCTCTCTGTCCCTGTAAAAAAAAAATAAAGAAAATTAATACATAAATAAATAAATAAATAAATAAAGGAATAAGGACATGCATTAGGACTCACCGAGAGCCAACAAGGCACTTCTAAAAATAATTTTCACAACATGTAAATTATGAAAATACAGCCAAATGAGAAGAATGAAATTTGTTGTCTGTTACAACAAATTAAAAACCATGGAGTTAACAGAAACATAGTTTATTGCTACATCACGAGAGACGGCACCCTTTATAGACCAGGATGGGAGTGTTTGTGGCGTAGAGTTAGTTAAGTCAGGGTACAGTCACCCGCTGGTGTTCTCAGATACAGTGGGGGAAAGAGATGTTGTGACCTGACTGTGTGGGGCTCCTTTTACAACAACATCAACAATGGAACACCCCCCCAGGCCCCCCCACCACTTATCCGAAGGAAGAAATATCCCCGGCCTGACCTGTGGGGGCGCAGTGGATAAAGCGTCGACTTGGAATGCTGAGGTCGCCAGTTCAAAACCCTGCACTTGTCTGGTCAAGGCACATATGGGAGTTGATGCTTCCTGCTCCTCCCCCCTTCTCTCTCTCTCTCCTCTCTAAAAATGAATGTATTCATTTTTAAAAAATAAATAAATAAGTTTTTTTTAAAAAAAAGAAATATTCTCAAAATCGCTTTGAGAAATTAAGAAGAAACTTCCCAATATATTGTTCCTATCTCCCTATTGTCTCCTCTACTGGGATTCATCTCTGTCATCTCTCATAATTGTAGGCACTTAAATTGGGTTGATCAAAGCCAAAAAAACACAAAAACTTAAGTGATATAATCAAATCGATTCCCTTTTCTAGTACGTCCAATGGTTTCCCTTGACAGTCGTCTAACAACCTGCGGCCCCTGTGAAAATATAGGCAGATGAGGGAGGGTAATGAAGCCCACAGTAACATGATTGTACCCTTCTGATGCTTAATGAGGCTTATGCTGTATCCCTCCAGGTTTTACAGAGGCTAAAGCTAGCCGATTCATTTAACCAGGACACTGATACATAACTCTGCTATTTTCTCCGGGTAACTGCCAGCCACCAACGTCTCTTGATGAACGTCAGCGCCTCTAAACAATGACTAACAGGTACAAGAAACCGTTAAATGACGCCCGGCGTGTTCCTTGTAAGCGGGTCCACAGTCACTGCCCGGGCGCATCAATAACGAGAGCAGCGGTTTGCCGTCCTCAGGCCCTTTGTCTTTTCGGACTGCACCCCTCCACGATCAGGGCTGCCCTCCACGAGAAGCCTGCTCTTAATTTAGGGCTCGCGATCGGTTTTTATTCATTTCATTACGGAGTAACTCAAAACAGGGGGGTGTGCTTTGCTAGTTTTTATTTTCTCCCCTGAGATGATCCGAACGAGGATCGAATATGAACTCGTTGCTCGGAACATGGTTTGGTAACATCTTCACCAATGGTGCCGTTCCACAGATAACCAGGAGCCTGAGGGTGGGTGGGTAGGTGCTCATTTGGGACATTTTATCAATTTGAATACAAAGTGGGTTTTCTTTCTTTCTTTTTTATTTTCCAATTCTTACCAAATCTACCTCCGTAAGTGCCAGTACCTCTAATGCCACTGCTTTTGAGAAGAATAAAGAATGAGGGAAATTATACAAAGTAGAAATTAGCCTTGTATAAAATAAAACATTGTATTAGATTATATTAATAGCTTTAGTGCTTCAAACGCGTTGCGTTTCTCCCTGAAGTTTATGAGATGACAGAATAACTCAAAAACTGCTTTCATGCTGGCTTCGTTCTGCCAGGGGTGAGAGACTCTTTCAGAATTCACATTGTGAACAAATTAAAGCGACTGCTTTTCCAAAAATTCAAATATTTGAAATGAAAGGCCTATTTGACGTTTAACTGAACAATGTGTTTGCTCGTCGCACGGGCTGGACTGTGACACAAGGGGCGGGCTCTGAGGGAGGCAAGTGTCTGCTGCAGAGCTGATGGAGAGAAACACAAAAATAAAAAGCCGTGCACGGTCCTTGTCTGTACGATGCCGAGAACAGGAATGTGAGGCTCTTATGGGGATTCACCAACTCGGTCCCTGCCAACCAAGAAACGAACACTGACGTGGGCACTGTTTTTGATCACACTATCATGCCGATGAAGGAAGCACCCCGAAGACGGGGAGTAGCCTGTCCGAGGTCACTTGCCTGGTCAGCCCTGCCACCAGGATCTGGAACCCCCGCAGCTGGGTTTCACCGCCCCCAATGTCACATCCTTGTACGGGAAGGCAAAGTGGGACTGGATAAAACACTGACAAGTGATTAAAATGCAAATCAGACCGGGAAGACAAATGATTCATTTGAAGCCCGTAAGCATGTTCACTTTCTATGACCATTCTTCTCCTTCCCTGGGCTCTCTCTCTCTCTCTCTCCTGCTTTATTTTTATTAAACATTGCACTTTATTTTTATTAAAGTTTGGAGATAACTTCAGGATCACAGGCAGTGTCCAGAATTAATAGAGACTGTATCTGCACTGTAGACAGTTTTCTCGCATGGTGGCACCCTGCAGACCGATAACACAGCATCTCAGCCAGGATGTGGATGGTCATGCAGGTAGGAGAGTTGGCCAAGGCCAGCTGGTCACTCTGGCCCGTCCCTATCATGGTTCATTGTCTGGAAAGAGCTGACTTTCGCTGGTTTTGTGTGTGTTGGTGTACCTGTTGTTTCTGCGTGGCTAGCTCCGTGTTTCAGGGATGAAAGGGAAAAAGAAAAATAAGAACTCGCCTCCCTATCATTTCTTGGGTCCTGAATTCCAGGCCCATTTTCTTTCTTCCGTTACGTACAAGACCCATAGTATTTATTCGAAATTAGCGAAGAAATATGGAAAAGCGTGTCTACTTTATAGCTTCTAACACATTTCTCTGATGATGAGTGATGTGAGCACCTTTCCATAAGGCTATTGGCCATCTGTATGTCCTCTTTGGAGAAGTGTCTATTCAAGTCCTTAGCTCATTTTTGAAATTAGATTGTTTGTTTCTTCGGTGTTGAATTATATACCAGTAAGTTCTTCATAAATTTTGGATATGAGCCCATATCAGAAGCTTATTTAATTACTCAATTATTTATGTGAAGTTTATTGTCTTGGAGTCTACATTGTGTCAGACAAATAATATCATTAAGAAAGAGCCACATAGAGTTAAAAAGCTATCTGATGTATGGTCCCTGTTTGCCATAGACAAATGGGATGATTATCTAATTTGTGCCTTTTTTTCTCTCTCTCTCTTATTTTATTCCAGAGAACAGACAAGGTCTTGAGAACTTCTCTTCTTTTGCTCCTGTGAAAAACCAGGACGCAAACAAACACAAACTACCGCGCTAAGATAAATCATGTAAGCACGACCTTGGCTGGGTTTAAAGTGGAGGCATGTTTTCTTATTTTAGAACTGAACTTTATAGCAAAAAAAAATCTCAATAAGTTCAATGTAACATTTAAAATCGCCAGTATATTTGTCATTGCTCCAGCAGCTAATTAAAGATAGAACTGGCCTGACCAGGCGGTGGCGCAGTGGATAGAGCATTGGGCTGGGACGCGGAAGGACCCAGGTTCAAGACCCCCGAGCTCGCCATCTCATCTGGATTGAGCAAAAGTTCACCTGCTTGGACCCAAGATCACTGGCTTGATAAAGGGGTTACTTGGTCTGCTGAAGGCCCGCGGTCAAGGCACATGTGAGAAAGCAATCAATGAACAACTAAGGTGTCGCAATGAAAAACTGATGGTTGATGCTTCTCATCTCTTTCCATTCCTGTCTTGTCTGTCCCTTTCTATCCCTCTCTCTGACTCTCTCTCTCTCTCTGTCCCTGTACAAAATAAATAAATAAATGATAGGTAGATAGATAAAACTGTTTGCAAGCATTCACAGAGGTTGCTGCTAACTTTCCCTTCCCAGAGATTCATATGCCAGTGGCTTCACCTCAGTAAATGTGCCTTCACCCCTGTGCGTGCCTCACGTGTTCACTTAGCATGTAATGAAGTCGCCATTCTCACCAGCGAGCAGGGAAAGGGAACAGGTGGGCCACGGACCTCCCATGAAGAATTCACTTTAGAATAGTATGCCTTGCTCTGCTCACTCAGCCAACACCAGGGCCCATTAAACATCTTAGACTTAGCCTCCGAGTCTTCAACAGCTCAGCAACTACCCCATGGGTTTCATTTCCCTCCATTGGACAGTAGAAAAGATGAGACCAAGCTGATGCAAACAGACAGACAGAAATGAATGCTTATCAGTAATGCCTTCTTACAATATCATTTATTGTCTCTTTTGGGAGTCAGACTAGACCGGAAATGAGATGCTAAGCACATAATTCTTCATCAGAATCTTTTTCTTAGTGAACTTGGGGAAGAGAGAGTAAAAGGAGAGAAAAATGAACGATTATTATGCATTTATTCTGTGCCGTGATTTACTCCCCACGGCTCCTTGCACCAAAGACACTACAAACAGGAGGAGCCCACTGTGTGTGCGGATTCTAAAAGCGAGGCTCTGAGAGTGTCTGCTCCTTCTAGTAAATAACCTTATCAAAAGACCCTCCCTGCACCAAATTTCTTATTCTGTGATTCCCTAGAAACAAGAAATTGAGGATGGAACACACTCAGAATTTTTATACTGTGACTCTTGTTTAATGAAGCAATTTGAGAATTTATCACATTGTCTACTACCAGCAGACAGATTAACATTTAATATTACCTCGAGATTTTGCATTAAGTGCTGAAATCTGCAGGAGTCTTTCTCCACTTAGCCCCCAAAGCAAGTGTTTTTACCCTTGAAAGTTGATGCTCCCCTGCTCATAGCCAGAAGCAGGACTTTCAAGGGAAAACACTCACAAATTTACCATTATATGTTGACTTTAGAAAAGATACAAAATGACAGATGCAGTTACACTGAAATAATTATCTTCTTTGTTCCACTGGCTCTATCCTACTAAATGACCAGACATTTAAAGTAAGACTTCTACATCATTTCTATGTTTAAATAGAATGATGTGTATTACTCATTATTTATACTACTTAAAGTAAAATAAAATGAATGCCCATTAATAATAGTAGGTTGACTATATTGTAGTCAAGTTACAGACGGAAAAATCACACATTGGTTCAGAACCTCGTGTATGCATGTATTTGGAGATGATTAAATTTCCCAGAAGTATTCAAAAATAATACTTTAAATCATTCAGCATTTTCTGTAGAGAATGAACATTATTTCTTTATGCATATATGAAAGGGTATACCCACACAATGGTGTCCAAGTGTTTAAAGAAATACTGCATTTTTTTTTTAATGCTCAGGACAGCGGGAAGTCTGCAGATGTTTTCATGGAAGAATAAGGAAGGTCAGCATTGACCTGACATCATAGCTAGGGGTTTGTTGCAGAAAACACGGCAGAAGAAGGCAGGCTAATGAGGAAGGGATGTGGAAGACCAGCGTTAGGGGAAGAGATAAGGAGTGAAGGAGGGTGCTGGGGAAGGGAGCAGTGCAAAAATAAAGGGGTGAAGAGAGAGAGGGGCGCCCTCCTTACCACTGCAGAGGGCAACATGCCCGGGATGCTTGTATTCTGTGGACCAGCACGTGTGAGTTACCTTGAGAGATACGACTCTAGAAGCTCATTTGTAATAATGCAGAAATAACTCCCAGACTTGGGGGAAAAAGCGACTAAGGGCCCCTTGAAACAAGCACTTGGTCCTGCTGCTCTGTCCCTCCACCGTCTCGTGCACTGCCTCGCCCACAGCTGATAAGCAGTCGGTGTTGAATAATAGTTGATTGGGAGAACGCAGGCAGAGGGCTCTGCTCCTGGGCCAGACAGGCTGTTCTCTTTGACTTTTCCACAGGGGCAACTTTCTAGAGTCTCTTGTATACAGATTCATATGCATGTCATCTCTGTGTTTGAGTAAAGAAGTTTCAATATTACCTTAGGATCCACTGGAATGGGCTAGAGGTGGTGTACATATATACAACGCGATACGACTCAAGCACAAGAAAAATGAAATGCGGTTACTTGAGTCACCATGGATGGACCTTGACGATACCGTGCTAAGTGAAACAAGTGAGTCAGAAAGAGGAAGAACCACATGAATCCGTGTCAGTGACACAGGGAAAGAGTCTAGTGGTTACCAGAGGAAAGGGGGTTGAGGTTAGTCACGGGTAAAGGAAACAAACAAACAAAAAAAAATGGTGACGGAACATGATTTGACTTTGAGTGGAGGGCACACAATGCACTATAGGAATCACGTATCACTTACATCGGAAACTTATATAATCTTATTAAACAATGTCACCCCCACTAAATCTAATAAAAAAAGATTTTACAAGTGGGAAAACACTATTATTTATTGGCAGTACAACTTTGCCTTTTAAAAATAAAATCTTGTTTCTTCAAAACTAAAATAAAAAACATTCGTGGAACCGAGCGCTAGGACACCTCCTAGCTGACAGGGTTTAAAAGTCGGGCAAATACACCATGGGAACGGGAGAAGCAAAGCACCTCCCCAAAGAGCTTATTAGTTGCCAACAATCCAATATGGGTCAGAACCCTTAGCTAAATCTCCACCAGTTCCTTCCTGTGCGCTCTTCAGGAAGAACAGCTGCCTCCCAAGTAAGGAGATGATAATCAATATCGGACTCTTTCCCTGACTCGTATCGGATCCATGAAAGTTCACAATGGTCAAGTTTGACAGAACATTTCACCTTATCTGACTTAAAGGTTATTGAATTTGGTTTGTACCCTGAGACACACTATTAAAAATACTTTGGTTGCTACGGCACTGGCTAAAAATAAAGAAGATATCAGACGCTGGAATCAAGAAGTTGGAAGTGCAAGCCCAGACCGGGTGAGTGGACTTCACCTTCGATTGACGGCGCAGCACAGAGGTCCAGGAGAACGAGGAGGAGGAGGAGGAGGAGGACGTGGTGGGAAAAGTGGGCTTCAGTGGAATCAGGACGGAGCTTAAGCTTCATGAAATCCAAGGACCTTGGGGCCATCCCTGAATGCATGGCCATACTTCTACCCTAAGAAAAGACTGGTGTCATGTTGCTCTCATTAAATTTAAGCACCAGATAGGAAGGAAGCCACAGTTATTTTTTAGTGTAATCATGGTCGTATTTTCATAGTGACACATCATCATGGTAGAACATTTGAAAATATAGAAAAGTAAAAGAAGACAAAGGCGAAAGTGTCATAATTGTCACCGTCCGAGAAGCATTGTTTACATTTTGGAGTACGTGTTGGGCTACTGTTGCGTATGTATCAAAAGTTATATGAGTTGGTGCACAACACAAACATACACGCGTGTCCCCAACTCCCTCAAAGCATCCTACTGCTCAGGGATGACACTGAGGTACGGACGAGAAGGGTGTCTCAGTGGGATGGACATGACTGCACTTTGCTCCGTGCCCACATGATCCTGACAACGAAGCATTTGGGACTCTGTTGTGGCGACATTCCAAAGCCATTGTTCACATGGAAAGTGTGTATAATACTAATAGTGGGTGAGCAATGGTCATTCATCTACAGCAGGAGTACCTCGACTATATTCCAGGAAGACTTCGAATTCCGTAGACCCAAATACTTCTTACAGGGACAAGAAAGGGGTTGTTAAGAGGATAGTGGTGTCCCTCTCAGTACCATTCAGAAGTTCCCCCCAGAATCCTGTTGATTATAAAGTCACTTCCTTAGCAAAGTTCAGCATATTTGTCTGACGTTTTAATGGTGTGTATACTCATTTAAGTAAGACTTGTTGAACACCCTGCTCCAAACTTCTAAATGACATCTGCCTTAATTTTAAGTATCAGGACATGGGGGTGTCAGAGCACCAGACCAGGGTTGGGGGGGCACAGGTTTCAGTTTCTTTTGTCCTTCAGTAGTTATATGAAGCCTTTCGGGGAAGAGAGGTTCTTCTGTGTCCCGTTGTGTTAAATACTAGATAAATTAAGAATATATGGGTTTGAATACAAAGTGGCTGCAGGGCCAAACCCCCAATAACAAATCTCTGAGACTTGGGAAGTCCTCTGGCAAGAAGACGTTTTCCATAAGGCATTTTATTATTCCTGGGCCTCTCGGGTGAACAGATAGATCTCAGGGCCTCTTTGAAGCAAGATGTCTGGTCCCAAGGAGCAGAAAAGCAAAAGGAGTCCCTAAATCACCATCTCAGAGAACCCGACCACATATGAGCTCTGTTTCTGACTCTCACCTGTCCAGGTAGCCTCAGGATGGGGTTGCAGCGCCCAGTCTGACACAGGAGGTGTGGGGTGGGGGGCTTGGGGGACTGGATTTCCACTTCTTTAACCACTTCTCGGGGCGTAGGGGGGTGCTGAGACCCTAACCTGAGGCTGTGGAGGGCGAGAAGCTGTCTCAGGACTGAGGCGGTTCTGGTTAGCAGCTCTCTGGGATAAATTGATTTTTAAAAAGGAATCCGTGAGACCGTTCATTAAGTCTAAAGGCAAACGGCTCTTTTCAATCATCCATTTAATGACAATCCAATCGCAACACTGGAGCTCCTCCCCCTTCATGCTCCCAAAGTCCCTGGTTCCATGGCCACCCCCATTTGCATCTTTGAATACAAAGGCAGATATAGAAAATATTCCAGGGTTTTAATGGCCAATTTTTTTTCTTTTCTTTTTTATTGATTTTAATTTATTGTGTTTATATAGATTCTAGTGTCCCCCCCAAATGCACCCCCTCCCCCATGTTTCCCTCAGCATCCTCCTTGACCCCTCCCCCCCAATGCCTTCCCCCCTTCCCTCCAGGATTTTCTGTCCTGCTCTCTATAATGCTGTGTTGTGTATATATAACTTCACTAACCTCTTTCCCTTCTCTGATCTCATCTTCTCTTCTATCTTTCCTCTGACTGCTTTCCCTCTGGTCCCTTTGATCCCTCCTCTACCTCTGTTCCATTCCTCAATTCACATTGTTCATTGGATTCCTCAAATGAGTGAGGTCATATGACATTTTTCTTTCTCTGCCTGGCTTATTTCACTTAACATAATAGTTTCCTGGTCCATTCATGTTGTCGCAAAAGGTAAGATTTCCTTCTTTTTCATAGCCCCATAGTATTCCATTGTGTAAATGTACCACTGCTTTTTAATCCACTCGTCCTCTGATGGGCACTTCGGCTGTTTCCAGATCTTGGCTATTGTAAACAATGCTGCCATAAACATGGGGGTTCATATCTTCTTTTGAATCAGCGATGTGGTGTTCTTGGAATATATTCCTAAAAGTGGGATGGCTGGGTCAAAAGGCAGTTCGATTTTTAATTTTTTGAGGAATCTCCATACTGTTTTCCACAGTGGCTGCACCAGTCTGCATTCCCACCAGCAGTGCAGGAGGGTTCCCTTTTCTCCACATCCTTGCCAGCACTTATTATGTGTTGTTTTGTTAATGAACTCAAAATGGATAAAAGACTTAAATGTAAGTCATGAAACCTTAAACATTTTAGAAGAAAGCATAGGCAGCAAGATCTCTGACATCTGTAGCAGCAATATATTTGCTGATTTAACTCCACCGGCAAGTGAAATAAAGGACAGGATGAACAAATGGGACTACATCAAACTGAAAAAGCTTTTGCACAGCTAAAGACAATATGAACAAAATAAAAAGACAAACCACACAATGGAAGAATGCATTCGACAGTATGTCTAATAAAGGGTTAATAACCAAAATTTATAAAGAATTTGTAAAACTCAACACCAGGTAGATAAACAATCCAATAAAAACATGGGCAAAAGAAATGAATAGACACTTCTCCAAAGAGGACATACAGATGGCCAATAGGCATATGAAAAAATGCTCAACATCACTAATCGTTAGAGAAATGCAGATTGAAACCACAATGAGATATCACCTCACACCAGTCAGAATGGCACTCATCAACAAAACAACACAGGATAAATGCTGGTTTTAATGTCCAATTTGTATTAAATTCAACTTCAACTGTAAAGACCATCACGTGGTGAGAGAGTCATTCCTTCAGGAAAGACTTCAGAGAATCTGCTAGAAATGACAGACCTCAGCACGCTGGGGGGGGGGGGGTCCGTCTGTACGCACTCATTTAGGGAAACAACCCCGTTGTTGGGGGTATTCCTAAAAGTAACGGAGAGATCTCCCCAGTCTGAACATAGACGTGGAAACATACTCATGTATAATAAATTACAGTTGTGAAATGACACCCATAAAAAGGATGGAGGGCCACGTTTCTTTTCTGTAAAGGTGTCATGCTTGAGTTGATGTGAATGGTAGACCCTTCCGAAGTTTATAATCAAAGACCCAAGAGGGTAGAGCTACTGCCTGTTTTGTTTTGTTTTGTCCAGAGAAATAAAGAGGTTAAATGCTCCCCAGAGAGCACATCGTTGACACAGCTCAGGGGAATTTACAAGAAATAAAAGCAAGATGGAATAGCTGTATTGGAGAGATCTGTCAGTACGATTGTATTTCTCTCCCCTCGTGCTCAGAGCATCACTGCCCCCTTTCAGCTTCCTCACCAAGTCTGACTAGGAAAACCGGACTACCAGGAAGGCAAAGACTCTGTATCCACTGAGACCAGGAGTGCTTCTGGAATCAGGGCTGTGGTCCTGATGCTGCACAGCTGGATCTCATCGCCTTCCATTGCTTTAAAGATGGGCTTGGGTAAGCGCATCAGGCATGCCGCACAGGTAACGGACTATAACTCACAGGATAGCACATTCTGCAGTGTGCGCCTGCAGCTCTGTTCCCGACTGTGATGTGTATGTGGTGTGTGTGGGGGTGGAGCAGCCCTGGGTCCTGAGCATCACGTGAAACGAAACCGGTTAGGAGAGTGGGCTGTGACAGGAGGAGCCTCCGAACGGTAATGATTTAACCCCCGTTCTTGAGATCCTAGTACAGAGGAAAAAAGTTATGTCGAACCTCCAGACAGTTTGAACGACATTTAATAGAAACAAATTTACAGTACAAGGGAAAGCACGTTGTAGTTAGCTTAATACTTGGCTTTAACCCTATCTACTCTTCATCGAGTCAGTTTTTACAGAGAGAAACATACAGTGGTCGTGTTTGTGTTTTAAACGGTTTTTGCTCCCCCTGGAAACTGACCGCTATACCAAGCAGACAGAGTATTCGCTAAAAATTTAAAAGAATAATCTTTTAAGAAAATAAATTGAATGGATCTCAGTCACATAAGGACATTTCTCTTCTCTCTCCAAGTCCAGCCAGTATAGCTGGTATTACCCAATTATCGCTCCTTGATTTCTGTCCCAACTCCCCTAAAAGAATTCTAGTTTAAATAAAGACAGCTTCATTCTATATGTTTCTATGGACTTCTTTCATATATTAAAAGATGTTAGGCTAGCCTGACCAGGCGGTGGCACAGTGGATAGAGCGTCGGACTGGGATGTGGAAGACCCAGGTTCGAGACCCTGAGCTCACCAGCTTGAGCGCGTGCCCATCTGGCTTGAGCAAAAGCTCATCAGCTTGGACCCAAGGTCTCTGGTTCCAGCAAGGGGTGGCCCGCGGTCAAGGCACATGTGAAAAAACAATCAATGAACAACTATGGTGTTGCAACTGCAATGGAAAACTAATGATTGATGCTTCTCACCTCTCTCCGCTCCTGTCTGTCTGTCCCTATCTCTCTCTCTCTCTGACTCTCTCTCTGTACCTGTAAAAAAATAAATAAATAAAGATGTTAGGCTAATATGAGGCATCATATGTTATATGGAAAGTGTCTAATAATGACCTGTACATACCAAACAAATGTAACAAGGAATAAATACCATTAGTATGAAAAACTGGACCTACCTGCTCTTTAAACCCATGTAACCTGGTGTAACTTGACTTTTCATCTCCCATTCAAGAAAATTAAATTAGACTATGATGAGCTAGGATATCATGGGGACAGCTTTTGTTTATTAACCTAATCATGTATCTGGCCACATTAATGATGACATTACTTGCTTGGACTGTATCATAGTCACCGCTTTGTGTTGTCTCAGAGTCTTCCACCCTTTGACATGCTGTGACTCCCCATTTAACTCTGAGGGGCTCGCTCCTGCTCTGTAACTGCTGACGTGAATGCCTGTCACCTCTTGGAGTTTGGCCCCATTGCTTGTTCTGGATTTAATTGGAACTTGTTTGTCTGCCATTCTTTGACTCATTGCTCTTCTTGACGCTGACATCCATCGCTTACAGAGTTCAAGCCCTCCTAAATCTCCAAGCCCTGATTTGGACATTCTGTCTCCAATACCAGCCTTTTCCTGGGTCAAGCACCTTGTCTTTGTAACCCACATTTACCCATGGCACTGACAAAGGGTGAACCTTGGAATCCACATGACAAAGACTTCGTAACTGAAAGTCATCGAATGGCGATGGGCAGATGGTGCTTGCGGCCTGAAGGATGGAGGCAGGAAGCTCACTGCTTACTTCATTTCTGCTCTTAAGTCCAGTTCACCTGCTTCTGAAATCCACCTTCTCTCCTAACTCAGGATGGTGTATAACATTTTCCTTCCCACGTGAAAACAATACTAGAGAGCTGTGTCTCAAATGAGTTCAGAAACTGATCACATCAAGCCCAAAACAGTAGCTTTCTGATGATTAAATGAGCATCAAGCACTCATTAAGGTAATTTGCTGGACCTTTAGATAAAGCCTTGTAGTTCTATTTGATTGCCACCAACATTGAGGATGTAAGGATTTAATTCCCTCTACCAAGAGAGTATGTTACTGCCATGTCAAATTACTCACCTTCTGCAGAGAGTAAACCCTCTGTCACAAGCTTGAAAAGCATCCTTAGTCCTAGATGGCACTAAATTTTTATCAGAACAAAGATAAGGAGAAATCTTCTTTTTATCTTCTTTCAGGAAAGCCTATTACAATATTTAGTGCTATGTATGATTAGAGAGATGGTGACTTTAATCTTCTGAATATAAAGAGAGAAGAAGACAGCCTTTTGCCATAATCACTGCTTAGCTGCTTTGGTTACACTGGAAACCCAGAAAGATATTTCTCATTTCAGCTCTTGGCTTCAGAAAGAAAAAAAATATCTTTGATCTTTTATACCTGCATCAGACTTCTGGCTCTATGATGGGCGTTTTTCCCTCAATATATAAAACAGAGAAGAGGTTTGCAGAGCTTTGGGAAGATTCCAGGGAATGTTAGAGGAACATTGTATTCTGTTCCCAGAAAAGAGTCTGTTAATTTAATTCCTGTGTGTCCATCAAGGTCTCCAGTACTCTCTCTTTTCCGTGTGTCACCCAGACAAGATACTGTATCCCCTGAGAGCTGTTTATAAATAACACGACTCCTTCTACTTAAAAAGATCCTCAACATTGTGCCTTCAATATCAATTATAGATTTATTCTCTAATATTTGAAAATCTATTCTGGTTCCACCATCTATGAATAAGCCTAGACCATGTGGGGACCGATTCCAAGCAGTATAAAAGGGAAAAGAATTAAGGGTAATATGTTTCCTGCGAAGATTCCTCTTCATTAGTGAGGAAGATCTATAATTGTTTAATTACGCATATCAGGGATACCATTTATCAACAACCTTTTAGAAGATTTACCTGAAAATGATTCTATCCATGGAAAGAAACAGGACATTGAATATAACCATGCAGCTAATTATTAGGTCTATTTTGAGGTTAACCTGCTAGCTTCATCTTACTTTGAAATATAGTTTTAATAAGCAGCCGAGATGCATGACAATGGTCTGCGATGATATACAAACACTGAGCGTCCAGAGGAAGGACCCCCAGGTACATGTGTCATTCATGCCTCCAACGTCTAACCCAACAGCAAAAACTCAATGGATGTTGGTTGTATGTTGACTGGATGAGTTGATTAATTAGTAATTATTTATGTTCCAGATGAAATAGGCAAACTATTTAACCCGTAGTTGGGGAGAAATCCCTTTGTTATCTAACTTAAACTTCAATTAAGTTATTCAAGTTCAACCAAAGAGAGTTTGGAACAAACCTTTTTAAGTTTTTTGAGCATGTGTTCTCAAAATCGCGGTTCCATATGGCTTCCCTGCTATATCAATGGGTGAGAAAACCACTGTCAGAGAAATATTCTAGCCTCCAGCTCTACCCGGTTCCAGTCTTTGTTTACGTGTCTCTACTTCTGATTGTCTTACGGATGCAAAATTAATTCAGTTATGCTGTAGGAATGAGAACGCCCAGAAAAGCAATAGTAAGAAAATAAAAATTACACACAGCCTCATCAACGAGACTCTCGTCTGCAATTTATTCTAACATGCCAACTCCTTTCTCTATTACCATTTGATTTTATTTTCAGAAAGAGATCGTATCATGCACAGTGTTTTTAAATGTGCCTTTTATAAAGAAAATAACCACTATATGTAATATTGTTATTATGTAATATCCCATGAGTAAGTGGGTTGTAATTTCTAAAAATTCCTTTTTGTAGACACTAAGATTATATAGATTTTCTGATACATTCAATGAAATAAAAAAAAAAAATCTGAAACTATAGCGCTATTTTTTTAGGCTGTCTTTGTATAAATAAAGTTGTTTGAGAATCCTAATAGATATTGCAGATAGCAGACAGAGAGAGAGAAATGGGGGAAGAGACGAGAGTTAATCAGTGTGTGTGTGTGTGTGTGTGTGTGAGCGAGAGAGAGAGAGAGAAGCAGTCTGATATTGAAGAAATCATCCAATGTGACTACAATGAAGAGAGAAAATAGTGAAGGAGATACACTATGACAAAGAGAAATAAAAATAAAAAATAATGGAAAGCAGCATTCAGGAGAGGACAGGAAATTTAAAGGAAAAATGAGGGTGCCGGAGGGAATCAATGAGGCAGGATGAAGACTTGACCTGGGTGGGGGTGAGGAGGGGAACTCACAATGCAGCGCACAGAGAGATATGTTGTACAATTGGGCACCTGGAACCTCTATAATTATGCTAAACAGTGTCATCTTAATAAATTTAATTTAAAAAGAAATAAAGTGTGTTAATTACTGAGAAAGGCAAAAGCAAAAAACAGGCAAAGGAGGCAGGAAGCCTGTCAGCGAACCCAAGGATGGCTCTTAAATGTTGCTTTATGCGTCAAGTCTTCCGCTCTCTGTTCCCTCAGTGAAGATGCCAATAAACTGGGAACACGGGGCTGGGTGTTGGCAAGCAGATCCGGCATGGGCTGGCAATGGTTTCTGTCATGGGTCGAGCTAACTTGACCTGGCGTCATCCACGTGTCAGTCACATGTTACATGTGAAAACAAACCTGAAAGGGAGGCAGACACAGCTCACACAGAAGGCAGGGCCAGGAAGAGTGCGTGAAGGACAGGGGGCGACTGTCCTCCCTCACGTGACTGCTTTCCAAATCGCTCTCTGTGATGAGAATTCCATGCGTGGCACGGACTCTCTCTCTCTCTCTCTCTCTCTCTCTCTCTCTCCGCTCACATCACACCACTTCCCTTAGTCCCACATTTTAGTATTTATTTTAGTCTAGAGTCGCTCAGATCACGTAGGTTCTCTCAAGAAATGTTTTTCAACCACTTGGTTCAATTTCCCGAATGAAGAACAAGGTTTGCCGAACTGACGAGACTCTTCCGCTGAAGTTCATTTAAAACATTTTGCGGTGAATTTGATCAATGCAGTCCCATTACTTTTTTCATCGTTTTTTAAAAAGGCGACGGCGAAAAGGGTTTGTTGTAAGCATCCTACAAGAAAAGGCAGGCGCATCCCTGAGGGAGAGGGGTCAGCAAAAGCCTTTCAAATGATTCAAACGGCCCAGCTGTTGGTATGAGAACCAAGAGAATAAGAACCCTAGAGATGTAAAAATAAAAGTGACAGTGGCAGGCACTCTGTGGAGCGCTGTGCTCCCTATGTCTAGAGAAGATACGGGGTGCTCCCAGGGCTAGAACTGTCGGGGAACCTGTGTCCCCTCCTGGTCACACAGCTGCGTTCTGCAGCCTGGTGCCTGCTCCCTGCGGTGAGGCAGCTGCCCAGCGTGGTCCTATGTCACCTCAGCCACACAGCACAGGACAAAACCCACACGCAAACATCAAGTTTGGACTGTCTTGACCGTGGACTGTCTGCAGGGAAGAAACCGTGTCCAAGAAGTGCTTTCAGGGCACAGAAACGGCCATCTTTCTCCTCTCCTCCCCGCATAAAGGGCGTTTTCTTTGTCCCAGCTTTGATCATTAAGTTAATCTACTGGAAATTTAATATGTGTCCTGTATTTCAAATATAGAAAAATGACCCTTTTTAAAAAATTTTTCACAGCTGCAATTCTGAGGAACTGAAATTAATATTGCTACTAAACGTGGCCGTGAGCTGGAAAAATGCCCGAGCTTCTATTTAAGGGTGCGCCTGTCCAGTCCAGGAGAAGACAGGGCAGCTGTTCAACCAACTCCCCAGAAAGACAAGTGCATCAGGAAGATGCCACCACAACATCTGAGCACCTCGCTTCTTCCTGTGTATTCCAATTATTGTCGGTATTGGTGCACCTTGAGGTAGGGAATCTGTCCTGTTCTCACTCAGCTTCTTGACAGTTGAATTGTCACCCAAGACTCTACCTGAGTGAGAACCTGCATACCAGGCAACCTGCACCCCATAGCACACCTGGGACCCTGACACCATAGCACACCTGGGACCCTGACACCATAACACACCTGGGACCCTGACACCATAGCACACCTGGGACCCTGACACCATAACACATCTGGGACCCTGCATTCCTTAACACACCTGGGACCCCGACACCATAACACACCTGGGACCCCGACACCATAGCACACCTGGGACCCTGACACCATAGCACACCTGGGACCCTGACCCCATGGCACACCTGGGACCCTGCATTCCATAGCACACCTGGGACCCTGCACCCCATAGCACACATGGGACCCTGACACCATAGCACACATGGGACCCTGCATTCCATAGCACACCTGGGACCCTGCACCCCATAGCACACCTGGGACGCTGCATTCCTTAACACACCTGGGACCCCGACACCATAACACACCTGGGACCCCGACACCATAACACACCTGGGACCCCGACACCATAGCACACCTGGGACCCTGCATTCCTTAACACACCTGGGACCCCGACACCATACACACCTGGGACCCCGACACCATACACACCTGGGACCCCGACACCATAGCACACCTGGGACCCTGACACCATAGCACACCTGGGACCCTGCATTCCATACACACCTGGGACCCTGACACCATAGCACACCTGGGACCCTGACACCATAACACACCTGGGACCCTGCATTCCATACACACCTGGGACCCTGACACCATAGCACACCTGGGACTCTGCATTCCATACACACCTGGGAAGCTGACATCATAGCACACTTGGGCACCTGAGACCATAGCACACCTGGGACCCTGACACCATAACACACCTGGGATCCTGCATTCCATAACACACCTGGGACCCTGCATTCCATACACACCTGGGACCCTGACACCATAGCACACCTGGGACCCTGACACCATAACACACCTGGGACCCTGACACCATAACACACCTGGGATCCTGCATTCCATAACACACCTGGGACCCTGCATTCCATACACACCTGGGAAGCTGACATCGTAGCACACTTGGGCACCTGAGACCATAGCACACCTGGGTACCTCTATGTCAGAGCTCACCTGGGCACCTAAGACCATAGCAGGGATGCTTTCTCAAGTCCTTCCATCTCCTTATACTATTGCATCTACTTTGGCCAAAGGCAAGCTTCGGCATAATCGATGCCTTTCTTTTCATATTCTCCTCATTCTAAACTAAGACGTGGCAAATGCCATGGATCCCAGAGATATCTTTTGGGGAAGGTATACGACTTCTTGGTTTACCTGCCTGTCCCTTCCACTACACGGCAATTCTTTCATTGTAGGGTCAAGATGACCCATTTTACCCATGGCTCGGACTCTGAGTGCCTGGACCACGCCTGTGTGCATGAGTCCTTGGGGAGGGTGGGTCCGAGGAGCCAAGGGGCACACCAGTTTTTACCTGAGTTTAAGACTTTTAATAAGGACGGGCTTACGTGTGCATGCATGTGTGTCTGTGTAGAGGGGCCTAAGGAGGGTAATTCAATGTCTGATCCAATGCAGCTCCCTCACTTTCCCGTGCCTTTCCTGTGTTTGCTCCCGGAATCCTCGCACGCATGTCGCCTCAACCCTGCGCTGAGCGTTTCTGATGGCTCTGGCAGGTTTTCTGGTGAGGTACCCGGTGTGCAGGTACCAGAATAAAGAGTGGCATTTCGTCCTCGGGGGAGAATTCTCAGTGCACATGCATACTTACAAAGGAGACAGCGAAGAGCTGCTTAAATGTAGGACAAGTAACGTGTGGCTATCGTGTCCCAAGAGACAATATCTCTGACTTGAGCGTGAATCTGGCTACAGGCTTCATTTATAACTGTGCCTCCGTCACCCACACCGCCTTCTCTCAGCATGGATGTATTCTTTTTTTTATAACCTCTCCATCACCTACACAGACACGACTCTCCACCAAACGGTCAAGGCAACATTCTTAGAACCGTATGTTGGTGCCAGGTTCGGGCACAGGGCACATGAAGCACCTGTCCCCTGTACCTCTGACCTCTTCCTGCACCCACCTAACCAGGTCTGGACCCAGGGTGCTCCTGGACGAAGCTCCCACGAATTCTAATTATAGGAGGGGGGTGCCAGCCAGCAGGAAGGACATAGTTTACTTTTGTGCCTGCTGCCAGTAGACTGCTACTCACATTGCTCTAGGAAAAAAAAAAAGTGTGTTTACAAATGTATCATTATACAGCAGATCTTAAATTGCAGAACTATTAGCTGTGACTATTGACTATTGTCAGAGCCCCACCACTGCTGGGAAAAGGTCAGACCTTTTCATTTGTGTGTTGTTTTTTTTTTTTTCATGTGAGGAATAACAAATAACGAACCACAGAGTTTACTGGGCTGTTGAGATTTATTTCTCCTGTCTGCAGACGAGTTACCAGCTTTGTGCGTCCTTTGCCTGCACCTGACAAAAGGCAGGTCGTCCCCCCTCCTTCCTTCCCTCCTTCCCTCCTTCCCTTCCTTCCTTCCTTCCTTCCTTCCTTCCTTCCTTCCTTCCTCCCTCCCTCCCTTCCTCCCTCCCTCCCTCCCTTCCTCCCTCCCTCCCTTCCTTCCTTTCTTTTTTTAACCCCAGAAAGGAGATCTGACCGGGAAAATTACTGCTCAGAAGAGCAAATCCCAAACAAATTATATTCCTTGTGGACATCGCGTCACATGCGACTTCACGCCTTCAGCCAGGAGCTGGGAGCCAGGCTGGCTCGGCTCCCGAGAGCGCAGGCGGTCAGGGAACCCCAGACACGTGTCCCTCCCGCGGCAGCTCTGCCATTGCCACGTGCCTCAGAGGCGCTCCTGGGTGCCGCCCTCTGAAAAGAGAGGTGCTGGGTTCCTCCGCTGAGCGGGTCCCCGACCTGAAGCGGGAGAATTGTCACCGCCGCCTTCCCGCACGGCCACAGCCCGCACGTCCCGGGAAGCGTGCTGGCCGCGCGGCGGGCGCGAGGACCACCTCCCGGCAGGTACCCCCTGCGCGTTGGGCACGTGCCGGGGAGTCATGCGGGCCGCTGGCAGGAGCCCCGTTCTGGCTCAGGGACAGGCTGTGACCTGAGACAGGGTAAGCAGGATACGAACCAGCGCCCCCTCTGCGTCAGGGCACGGGCTTCTCCACGAATCCTAGGTCTTAGCGGAAGAGGCGTCTGGAACCGGGAATAGAAGCGAATAGAGAAAGGTCTGGCAGGGTGGCTGCGAGGACGAAACGCACCGGTCCCGCGGGCTCAATGCTCCGCGCTCTTCCTTGCTATGATTACCGTCGGGAGGAGCACGATCTATGAGGGGACACTCTGTCACACCACGTGTGTAACTGTCTGCCACCCGCCACAGCCAGCCTGGACACGGCCGCGTGACCCGGGTTGTGCGAGACAATTGGCAAGCGTGTCTTGGTCAGGACGCAGAACCAGCCCGTGATCTGCCACAGTGAGCCGCAGAGACACCGCACTCCACGCTGAAGATCACGCGGGGCTCCCCAGATAGGACCCGGGTCCCGACAGCGCGGCTGCCCTCTGAGCCCCGCCCGGCCCGCCTGCACCTGCTTCCCAAACTCTGCCCGCACCCGACCGGGATCGCAGAGGAGTCAGGGGGGTGCCTAAGAAACACAAGATAAAACAGCGAATCCATCTAAATAAATCAGTGGCTAATCACAACAAGAAGAGGGGCGCAGCGGTCCAGTTAGAGACGGCAAGTATGTGGTTTAAATGGTACCATTCCAAAGCCCTCCACTATTTATAAGCTTAAGGTTAAGGTTACAGACATCTAAAAGCACAGAAAAACTATGACTGTAGACGATGGAACAGTACGCGGCAGACAAGAATTTTACATACACTTAATAAAACCTTGAAGGAGTAACGTGTGACTCTGTAAGAAAGGATAATTACAATAATGATAAAAATACGTCAGTAGGAAAAGCGAAAACTTCTCAACACGGACGCACTCTCGTTAACGTACCTTAACATATACAATGAGAAAGGACGCCGAACCACAGAAGAAACTAGAGAAATGAGCATCTATCTCTGAAATAAAGTTGAGAAAAGACAACTGAAATGCTAACCACGCTTGAACCAAAAGCTGCAGCAACTACATATTTAAGAAGCCACACACACGCACTGAGAACTTTATAAAATGAACTATATAAAGATCTGAAATAAGTGACATCTGATTTCAAAGGATGACATGTTAAAAATAAGGTCTCTGACCTGAGTACAATTAAATTATATCCAGATTTAGAAAGAAGTATCTGATAATCAATAAACAATGTACGTAACTCGGAGATTAAAGCTGTACATTAGGTTGAAATAAATAAATATGTACACACCTACATATTAGAGGCTATACATTTGCCCCAAATCATTTCATAGGTGCAATCATGGCTGAAAATTAATCCGCTTGAGAAGCCTAGATGGGACATGACCAATAAAATCAATGAATTGGAAGCAGAGGAAGAAAATGCTAATCAACACAGACATCAATCAGAGGAAAATAAACTGGGGGTAGAAATAATTAACAAAGATTTAAAAAATGTAATTTTGACCAATATATCCCTAAAATATGCAGACTGTTGTTATACTGGTTAGAATTTTTTTTCTTTTTTTCTTTTACAGAGACAGAGAGAGAGTCAGAGAGAGGGATAGATAGGGACAGACAGACAGGAACGGAGAGAGGTGAGAAGCATCAATCATTAGTTTTTCGTTGCCGTCGCAACACCTTAGTTGTTCATTGATTGCTTTCTCACATGTGCCTTGACCGCGGGCCTTCAGCAGACCCAGCCACCCCTTGCTGGAGCCAGCGACCTTGGGTCCAAGCTGACGAGCTTTTGCTCAAGCCAGATGGGCCTGCACTCAAGCTGGCGAGCTTGGGGTCTCGAACCTGGGTCTTCAGTGTCCCAGTCTGACGCTCTATCCACTGCGTCACTGCCTGATCAGGCTATACCAGTTAGAATTTTTAAAATGAGAGCGTGCAAGAGAGAGAGAGAACAACAGACATTAGAATGATAAAGAATGTTAATCATAATTTTACATCAATGAATTTGGAAGCTTAGGGGGAAGAAGAAAATTTCTATGGGAATGCCACTTTCCACACTTGTTTAAGAAGTGACAGAAATACAGTTTTATATTCTTTAATCAAATTAAACTAATTATTTAAATTCTTCTTATATATGAAACAACAATCCCATAATATTTAACATAATTTACCAAACATCCCAGGTGAAACCAATTCCAAGGTAGACAAGCTCTTTCAGAGAATATAAAATAGAAGATATTTTCCAGCCCGTGAGGTTAGTAACACTATAATGTCAAGTGTTGTACGCACAATGAGAAATAGAAAGTTCAATCATAATCTAATTCATGATTGTAAAGGCAAAACTCCAAATGACAATGTTGTCTAACTTAAGTCTACATAAGAGAAGAAAAAATTATGCTCAAAATAGAAGACAAAGAAATGCAATGTTTCACATTAGAAAAAGCAATGAAGGTCACCGACAGAACCCTAGCTTTGGATAAAATTCAACCTTCACTCCTAATTTTTCTTCACAATAGATGAGCAAAGCCATCTCCCTTAACCTTGGAAAAGATAGCTACAAAAACTGAGACACACACACAGAGAACAAAAACAACCCCCAGCAAAGAAGACGCATGACTGTGACAAGTCTGAAATAATTCCTCTACCGGGGACAGGAGCGTATGTTGGTATCAATTTTATCTGACACCACACCACACCGATGCCCTACTTAGCACACAGCAGCAAGGAAAGAAGTCAGAAGGACTTCCTTAGCCCCATAGTTTATCATTTCTACATAGAAAGCGGTAGCACCTAAAACATACATCATGACCTTATCAAGCTGAATCTGAAATTTACATACAGCTTACAAAGAGTGAAGAGTCGCCAAAGGATATTCTGAAGGAGAAAAAAAATGTGAGAGGTTTCGTCCCACCGGATCTCAAGACTTTATAAAGCGACGGTAGCTAAGATGAACAGAGGAACGCACTGAATTACAAAGCACAATGAAAAAGAAAATGTTCCCCACTGGGGGAGACTCACCCATGCGAAGGTAGAGCCCTAGATCAGTGTGTGAGCCCTGTGTCCGTCCTGGCGATGGGACGGCTGGCCGTCACAGGGTGGGGGAATTAAACTAGCCCCTTACACAAACATCGTTTCCAGGTAAAATAAGGACTTAAGATAAAAAATAAAAAATAAAGATACTTTAAAACATTGGTAGACACGCTAGAAACTATCTCTAGCATGTGGGAAGACCTTTCACTGAAGTGTTCTGATAGATACATGCATGTACATTTACCATGCATGTTGTGACTGTATATTCTGACTCCTGACATTCTGATGGGTGACATCCCAAATGCCAAGCACCATGGTTCACAGTGTCAGAGCCGGGGCAGTGGCGCACACACAGAGGTGGGTGGGGACCTGGATTTCAGGGAAGCCACACTCTCAGGCGCCCTGGACAGAACAGAACGGTCTAGCAATAGGCACTCTGGGACTGATTCGCTGTCCCTGCTTCCGACCCTGGCACCAACGCCCAGTCAGCCCCTGCGGCTGGCTTCCCAGAAAAAGAAAGTGAGGCACATACGTTATTGCATTCTCTGCTGCACCCCCAAAGCACAGGGCTGAAAGTGGGGGGACTGAGCTGGGTTGGCGGGTTGTCTGCTCTTTGACCCTGACAACCAGACTCTCCTGTTATCTATTTTATTTAATTAAATATGTTTCCGTTCAGTTAAGTCAACGTTATTGACTGTTTTCCAGGTAAGGTAGAGTTTCAGTGACCTGTCCCAGAGGGACGTGGGCACCGTCAGGCTCCTGAGACGGACAGTGGAGGAGAGCGGGCACGCACATCACAGTCTGGGTAGGCTATATCGTGGTCCTTGGACAATCATAGACCACCACGTGTCACCCCTTTGGGACTGCCAGCTTTGGGACTGCCACAGATGTGCTCCAGCCAGAGAGCGGGACACAAGAGGACACGACACATGCCTCGTCTGCACGGAAGCTTCCAGGGGCACTCAGGTCTACCTGGTTCCGGCCAGGCGGTTGGGCAAGGAGTGGGTGGGACAGTGTGGGCAGGGCGCGTGGTGGTGATTACCAACCCACTGCCACCAGCACGGCGCTAACGTGACCAAGACGGAGTTCCTGTCGCTGTCGGAAACTGAGGCGTGGGTGTTAGTGCTACCAGAGCAAACCCTGGCTATACATGCGTGCGCGTCTGTGTGCACACACACACACACGCACACACGCACGCACACACATACACGCACACACGCACGCACACGCGCACACACACACACGCACACGCGCGCACACACACACGCACGCACGTGCACACACACACGCACACACGCACACGCACACACGCACGCACGTGCACACACACATGCACGTGCACACACACGCACACACACATACACGCACACACGCACACGCACACATGCACGCACACACGCACACGCACACACGCACACGCACGTGCACACACACACGCACACACGCACGCACACACATACACACACACGCACGCACACACATACACGCACACACGCACACGCACACATGCACGCACATGCACACGCACGCACGCGCACGCACGCACACGCACGCACGCGCACACACGCATGCACACACACACACACGCACACACACACAATAGCACACGGGAGACTTCCCGTGACAGGAAAGGGAGAGACTGAGGTAAAGACGGTGCTGGGAACAATGGAGGTGAAAGTGGCTCCTGGTGGACAGCGACGTGCGGGAGGCGGTCGTGCAGGGATGAAGCCGGGGATGCGGGGGAGTCCAGGCGCCCCTCTGAGTCCTGCCCAGGACACCCGAAGGCTGGTGGCACTGGCGTCCCAGCCACAGACACCGGCGGAAGGAGAGAAAGCCGGTCCCAAAGGCCAACTGGCGTGTAACTTAGGGGACGTACCTTGTTCTGCCCGAATGTCTGTCTCTACATGGTGCCACGACATTTTCTGTAAATAGTCATGCCTCGCTGTCCTTCAAGTTCTGTGCGGGCTTCCTTTTCGCTCGCCTCGCTCTGCCGCGACAGAAGGCAAGATGCTTTGGAGCATTTTTTATCCTGTCTGGAAAGGCAACAGCATGCCTTTAACATAATGCACGAGGCCGGGCGTGTCTGAGGACACCTGGCCCAGGTGTGCGTAGGCTCGTAGGCGTGTGCCTGTGTCGGAACCACGGGCGACGCTCACGCAAAGGGTGGTTCCTGACTGAGAAGAGGTGGATATGTCCCTGTAGACGGGAGCCTACACGCACTGGACACGCAGGACGCTCACTCAGGGGAAAGAGGTGTGGCCCTGCAGGGGACCGCAGCTCTGCCACCCTGCAGCTGCCATATGGGGTATTGATCATAGGCTGGTTACTAAGAAACAACAGACTCAGAAAGCACCCGGGCCGTCCCCTCTTTCCTGCCCGAGAGACTCAGGGAGAAACGCCCGCTTCAGGAAGGGAACCTCAGGATGCAGCCCCAGCCTGACTTGAATGAAGTGTGGAAGGCAGGGGGGCTTCCCGCAGGGGCCCGTTAGCTAGACCCCCGTGTCCACGGTGTCTGAGGTGCCCAGCAAGGACGTCCCTGCCCTGTGTGCCCGGCTCTCCCTCTACCACTCGTGAATCGCCCACTCTCACTTCTGCATCTAACACCCTGCCCTCCCCCCTTCCCTCCTCCGTGCAAACCATCTCGTACACCCCGTGCGGCCGCGCTGCCGTGGGAATTTTCCTGCTTGTGTGAGCTCCCCCTGTATTAAAATTTGACATTCTCCTGTTAATCTGTCACTGTTAATTTGATCATTAGCCCAGCTAGAAGAACTTAGAAGGCAGGAGAGAAGAGTACTGAATTTTTTTAACCCCCAACAGCACCTACTTGTCGAAAAATGAAGCCTCCTTTTATTTGCTAGCGAGTTTCACTAAAAAATCTCATTTTAATTTAGCATAACTCATTAAGGCTGCAACATAATACCATGAAGTACTTCCAGAACATTCTGGCTGTTATACTCAGTGGAAAAGCATTTAAAATATGGGGACTAAAATCAAACCCACATAGACACCTTCAGCTGGTGATCCTCCGGCACAGAGGATGTCTCATCGGTTCCACTGACAACGTTGCCTTTTTATTTTATATCTGCTCTTTTCGATGTATTTTCTCATGCAAACACCCCAGACACCCTAAAATCTGGGGGGCGGGGGGGATAGTGATCAACGGCAGCAGAGAAAACACACGGTGACTCTTCAGTACCATCTAGAGACTTGACATATGATTACAATCCTCCTAATAAGCCAACATTGTTTTCCTCTCCTGGAAATGCAGAGAGCTTTGAGGAGGGAAACGTGTGGGTTTTTTTTGTTTGTTTGTTTTTTCAGTGAGAGAAAGAAAGAGGGAGGGGCAGACAGACAGGAAGAGAGAGAGATGAGAAGCATCGATTTTTGTGGCACTTTAGTTGTTCATTGATTGCTTTCTCATACGTGCCTTGACCAGGGGGGCTCCATCTGACTCAGTGACCCCTGGCTCTCAAGCCAGTGACCTTTGGGCTCAAGCCAGTGACCATGGCGTCATGTCTGTGATCCCATGCTCAAGCCAGTGACCCGGCGCTCAAGCCCGTGCAAGGTTTCGAGCCTGGGTCCTCGGTATCCCGGGTCGATGCTCTATCCACTGCGCCACCGCCTGGCCAGGCGGGAAGTCTCTTTATCTCTCCTTACCTCTCACCCGTTTAACCCTAAGTGACTGAAAGCAGTGTGTGGCGTGTCCCCTGCCTTCTCCTTGATCACAGCTCATGTTAGCAGAAAGGCCGCTGCCTCCCAACCGTGAGACCACCAAGATCTCGCTGGGAGAAAGGAAGTTTCTACGTGCCCTGCTTTCTTACCCTGTGACATTCAGCCCTAGACATCAATTTCTGACTGATTATACAACCTGGCAAGGGGGGGGGGGGTATTGAAAACCATTACATCAGATAAGATCATAGAAAACATGGGGAAATATTCACCCTGACAGCTAAGAAAATGCATTTTATTTATTCATTTTAAAGAGAGTACACAGAGAGAGAGGGCGGGAGGAGCAGGAAGCATCAACTCCCATAAGTGCCCTGACCAGACAAGCCCGGGGGGGTTGAACCGGCGACCTTAGCATTCTAGGTCTACGCTTTACCCATTGCGCCACCGCAGGTCAAGCAGAAAACGCATTTTAAATAAAAATAAAAATAAATAAAATACAGGCTCTCCACATCAAGAAAAATGTGCTGAGGCTGAGAGAAGGGAGACATACAAAGCGTCCCTTGCATTTTCTCCCTGCTTCCCCTTTTTCCCTTAAAACCTGCCTTTCTGTACCAAGGAGGCTGGCCTTCCCTGGGGTGCCTCTCTGCCTTTTAGGAACATTTATTTACTGTGGTTTTTAATTTAATTTTATTTTATTTTATTTTTTGGGCAGAGGGCTGCCCAAAGCTCTCAGTGGCCCCTGTCTGCTCTGAATGAATGCCATGGACAAGCAGTAAAAAGGAGAGGGATGTGGACAGCATCCGGTTAGGGGTGAAACGGTGCCGCTCCGGGGTCAGGTGGACAGACAGCGCTCGGGCGGGCGGAGTCTGCCCGGTGCAGATGGACGGGGAAGCGAGCGAGGACACCCGGACCCCAGTCGGTCCGCCCGCCCGGCCGAAGCCGAGGCTCTGCTGCCCCCTGCTGGCGGCGCGCGGCCCAGCCGCAGCACCTCTCCTGAAGAGAAGCGAACCTCCCCTCGTTCGGGTCCCACCTGATCCGGAGCCCCCGGACACATCTGCCCGTTCGCCCGCTCTGGGTGGTCTCGTCCCCTTGCAGCAGCAGAGATGCCACACGGCAGGCGGAAACGCCGGGGAACAGATATCCTGGACGCATGTGCGAGGTTGCAGGTGGCATGCACGCACGTTGGGGGCTTTATTTATTTAAACGAATGGGTGAATTCAAACCATAGACGCTGGACAGGAAGGCAGAGCGAGGAGACACCACGGGTGTGAATTGGAGGCGATCAGTTACATTGTTCCTTTACCGTTTTATTCTCCGCCCCTCCCCGCCCCCATGCAATAAATAAATGCACACTTTGCGTTTTGACACCAGCCTGAGGTTAAAAAAAAAATCCAAGCAGGTTCAAGGGCACAGGTCAGAGGTGATGGCTGTTTCTTCTCCCCCTCCCCCCCCCCCCCAGTTCCCTTTCCAGTCTCAAAGTTGCGGCAAATACATTTATTTGATGCAGGATTTTTAATGTTTTCCCCAACCTGAGCTGGGATTTGATTTCTCCCTAGAAGCTGGCTGCTGCCTGTAGAGTCAGACGAAATTTCTGCCAGGCGTTTAGCTAGTGTGAGTGGTGGGCTGCACAGGGCCCGGACGCAGAATCACCCGGGCATAAGTGCGGGGCAAGTAGGGGAACCCACCTGCAGCCAGCGCCCCGGCTCAGGGGGAAGGTCAGGGTGCTGTGCCCTAGGCACTGTGGTCTCAGCCCCCCATGGGGTGTCCCAGCCCCTCTGTGTGTGGAGGGGTGTAGCTTGCGCTCGTTGCATCAGAAATGAGAACGCCTCTGCAGAAAACACGGACCCGGGGGATGAGTGTGGGTGGCCAAGGACCAGGCGGCTGCATCCCAGATGGGGCGCAGGGGAAGGGGTGTACCCGACGTCCTTGCAGGGAACACGGAGAGGTTCATGCTGATCCCACCTGATGGGTGAGCCTAGAGGACTGGCCGAAGGGCTCGCAGATACGATGCTGTTCTCTCTGTGGAGCAGAGAAGCTGCAGGAAGGGGCTCCCCTGGGAAAATGATGCCGTAAACATTTATAAATGTCCAGAGGTTAGGTCCTCCTCACGTCCAGGACTGCTCTTCTGAGCTCCGCTGATGCCCTCAGAGAGCTCTCTTCTTTGTCTTGGTGTCTAATTCCCTGGATCACTGGCCAATGACCGTGTGTATCGGAAAGAATTGACCTGTTCTTTCCTTGTCCTCCGAATAAAATGACTCGAATGAAAGGTAGCCTCCCCTCCAGTCCTATATATCTAAAATCAATGTCCTAAGAAATGACGTGCATCACTGATACGTCTTCCACGTGAGAGAAGGGATAAATGTCGCCATGGGTCTGAGTGGACAAGACTCAGGGGCGCCGGGGCACCAGCCAGGACGGAAGAACGTGGACGAGGTCCCGTTGTGCAAAGCAGCTGTGGCGGGCCATGCGGATGGAGTGGATTGTGGGCGGAGCTTTCTTCCTGCGGAAGGGTCAAGGGGAAGAAGGCCAAGCGGGCAGGACTTGGTCACCACGCTGCCCTCTCCTGATAGAACAGGGAAGCCCCGCCCTATCTGGGCTGCGGAAGAGCTCCAGGATGCTGTCTGCACCATGCAGGGATTAACAGGCTCAGTCAGCTTTCTCCTTGTCCCCAAGGTCGCCGCCTAACTGTGCACCAGGGATAAAACCAACCCCCATCCCTCAGTCCTCTTGGGGCTGTTAGAGGAAAGGTAGCTTGGGGCCAGTCCCCAGGGAGTGGGCACTGAGTGCCCTCCTTGTCCAGGGTGACTCTCTCTATCCCTCCGTGCCCAGTTTCTTCACCTCTGTCACCTCGCTGAGATGGGTCGCTCATAAAGGAGTAATGAAGAGGAGCAAGGTCACAGAGTTCATTTAAACTAAATCTGCCGAGCGTCCGTCATGTCTGGGACAAGACCACGCCCATCAGATTCGTTCCTAACAAGAATCCGGTGATTTAGCCTCGATGTCCCTTATTTTGGGGGTAAGGAGTCTGAGGCTGATAGCTGTCACAGAGTCACCCAGATGCAGACAGGCCCACATGCAGACAGGACCCAGATGCACACTGTGCTCTGTCGTGCTGTCCCCAACACGCCATGTGAGAGGAAGTGACTGAGCTGCTGAAAGCATTTACATTCAATATTTTGAGAGTATAAAAAGTAGGGGGAGCCTGACCTGTGGTGGTGCAATGGATAAAGCGTCGACCTGGGAACACTGAGGTGGCCGGTTCAAAACCCTGCACTGGTCTGGTCAAGGCACATATGGGAGTTGATGCTTCCAGCTCCTCCCCCCTTTCTCTCTTTCTCTCTCTCTCTCCCTCACTCTGTGTCTCCTCTCTAAAATGAATAAAATAAAAAAAAGTGGGGGGAATGTCCCCCGGCTAGGAACAGAGATGATGCTAATTCCTGAAAGGCGGGGAGGGCCCCCGGGCAGAAGGACCTGCCTCGGTCAGTCCCTGGAGGGTCTGGGGACATTAAGGCCAGGTGCCGGTCCCCGGACTGTTTTGAGGGTTCACCCAGGAGGATAAGTGAGGAGAAGAGTTTACATGGATCTGAAACATCTCTGGGGAGACGGGGATGCCAGGCTGGGTCAGGAGTAGGTCTCTGAGCCATGGTTTTTGTGTGAGCTAAAGGCACGCTCAGTGAGCGGAAGGGAGCCGACCAGTTCGCAGAACATCACATTTGCAAGAGTTCATGATTTGTGCTCACGGAGGAAGAGAACTCAGAGCTCAGGCCTGGAGATTCCTCCCCTTCCTGGACCACCTGAACCCCCGTGACCCCCTGGGGTCTCCTGGTCCCAGTTGGAGACAATCCCTTACTTCATTCCCCGCCAAGCAGCAGGGACAAGGACCAGAGCAGGGGTCCCAGTGACACACCCCAGCCTTGCCATCTACCAGCCGTGTACCGTGGGGAGCGAGGCTCGGCTTCCGGAGCCCCCCTTCCCCCCACTGGTAAGAGGAGAAAGCAGTGTCTGCCACGTGCCAGGGGTGCCGTGACCCAGTGAGAACCGTGCACACAAAGCGCCGTCCCTGCCCTCCGCTGTTCCTCCTCGTGGGCTCCCGGCAACGCCAGGCACGACCCATCCTGTGCACACACACCGGGGTACCCCGCTCTGCCCATCCGGACGGTACAGGGGGAGCTGCGGGGAGTGCAGGGGCGCCCTCTCCAGGCAGGCTCTGAGACCCAGTGTGCAGGCTCCAGAGAAGGGGCTCCCAGGAATGCTGGGCCGGGTCGTCTCACTTACGAGGGGGTGGGTCTCACAGTGCACTAACTTGCGGCCCCTTTCACAAGTCTCAGCTGGGTTTTTACTTCTCTCCTGGACGTGCGAGCCAGGACTGCACACCAGACACGCATGGCAGGGCTCAGGGCTCACGCTGCCGGCCACCTGAGTGTGAACAAGACTGTCAGAGAACAGGCAGCTGTTATAGAAAGCAAAGTGCTTGCAGACGGCCAGGGGGAAGCTTTTTCCATAGCATTTTAACAATACTGAATCTATCAGAATGATAAAATGTGGGGCTAGAGACATGCATACAGAAGAAAAGGACCGGGGACACTACCCTCACTTCCAGGAATAAAGTAGTTAATAACTTAGGGTTTTCTCTTGCCAGCCTTTCTTTCTCTCATGAGGATGTTGTGCGTGCGTAATACATATTTATTCCGAGACATTAATATAGGGAGATTGTGTTCACTATTTTAACTTAACATGATGTATTAAAATATACAAGTAATTTATATAGATATATTATTTATATGTATTATAAGTATTATTAGTAGTATTATATTATTAGTATTATAAGTATTAGTAGTAGTTTTAGTAGTTTAAATTATAAATATTTATTTTTACAGGGACAGAGAGAGAGTCAGAGAGAGGGATAGATAGGGACAGACAGATAGGAATGGAGAGAGGTGAGAAGCATCAATCATTAGTTTCCTGTTGCCGTTGCGACACCTTAGTTGTTCATTGATTGCTTTCTCACATGTGCCTTGACCGTGGGCCTTCAGCGACCTTGGGCCCAAGCTGGCGAGCTTTTGCTCAAGCCAGATGGGCCCGCGCTCAAGCTGGCGAGCTCGAGGTCTCGAACCTGGGTCTTCCACATCCCAGTCTGACGCTCTATCCACTGCGCCACCACCTGGTCAGGCTTATTATAAATATTATATATTATACGTATTTTTATATATATAAAACCAATAATTGGACCTGTGGATTCTTCCCATTGTTTTCTTGTTATAATAGACATATAATAAATAAAAACTTACATTAATGTTTGTTCACATTTCTGGTTATTTTCCTAGGCTACATTCTCAGCAATGGAACTACTGGTATAAATGGTAAGAACATGTAAATGATTATTTTTATATCCTAAGTACTCCAATAAATAATTTTGGACTCTCAGAAACAGTATATCAAAGTACTAACATTGTACTTGAACCACTGTCATTTGTAATCTCTGATGGTTTAATTAGGTTAAAATGACCAGTGGGTGAGCTGAGCTATTGGGTTCCATTCCCAAGTGTCCCCGACAGAAAAGAGCAACAGGAGCTTGGGGGTGTCACTCCAGGGCCTGGAACCAAGCTCCGGATGGCCTGCAGGGTTGACAGGGATCAGAGCGGGGAACCCTGCCACCAGGCAGCTCACCCCGACTGCTGCCCAGTGGTGTTCCTTGATTCCTTTGAAGCCGGGCAGGAGGTGACAGGAAATATTAAGAAACTCTAAAATAATACAAACAGTCACGGCTGTGATGCTGAGAACCCAACGTCCACGTTCGCATTGGACATCGTTACTCAATATAATCTTTTTTTTTTTACCAAGTGACCAAAATTAGTGATTCATAACCTGGAACTATCATTTGTGTAGAACTAGAATCTCTCTTCAGTATTTGTAAAGACCAAAGCTGACATAAATATCGCCGACCAGAAATGTGATGGTCCCTGCGTTCTATTGTTGAGAGGTCCTCGTGAGAGCTCAGGGCGTCGGGAAGACACAGATCAAGATCCTGGACATCAGTCAGGGTGACCTGCATTTTCCTGGAGCTTAGCGAGGTGGAGAGGGCTCAGATAACCCGTGCAGAAGGCCACACGTATGGAAAGCTCTCTCTGTGTGACCCACGCCGGAAGGAACGGAGATCACAAACGCACCTTCCCTGTGAGTGGGAAAAACAGGAAACTGTTTATTGACTAAACTTTATTTTTGACTAGACAGGCTTTTCCTAAAATTCTTTAGGAAACCATATTTAATTTTTTTTTTAAATTAAAGTTATATTATCTATTGAAAGGAAGAGAATCCCAGAAGGTGTCATATGATTATCTGTTATTCAGGCCTCTCTAATAGTCACTGTACAAATCTTGCCTGAGAGATTGTCTCTGTGCAGTAATAAAAAAAAAAAAGAAAGGGTGAAGGAGCCACTCCCCCATTTCCTGGAAGACTGGATGGCAAATTCACGCTCTCCTCCTTCCCTGCCAGGATTCTAGCTCTCCTCGTGCAGATAAACGAAAGATAAAGTTGTCAAACTCTGCATCATGCGGTCAAAGCGGGGGAGACAGCTCCACACGTGTGTGTGCTCTGCCGAGCGCGTGGTAATCCGATGACAAATGCCTAGATTATGTCCCTTTGAACGTACCCTGAAAAGACAGACAACGATGACAGCGGATACCCTTAGGGGATGAAAACAAGACGTTCCCCTGGATCTAAAAGATCATGTCTCATCCATTCTCTGTCCTCGTGATGAACTGATGTTCAGTTACCGAATGACGACAGGAGAGAGGGACTCAGGGAGGCCGAGGGGACACATGGCAGGGTCGGCTGCTCTCTGCAGACAGCGGGCCGTGCGTCTGGGCCGCGTGCCGGTGGCCGTGTGTCCGGGAGACGTTTCTCCCCAACGTGCAATCTGAGAAGAAAATCTTTGCCCCTGCTGCCGGCTGCAAAGGATGTCCCTGCTACATTCCAGACTGGGCGAATAAGAACCCGCTGATCAGCCTCACGGAGCAGAGCCTTCCGTTCAAAATGTCACTTCCGACAGAAATCTTTGGCTTAGTCGCTCAAAACTGTAAGTTGTGAATTAGCGGTCAAACGATCAATGGGCGATAAGGTCTTCAACAAAAGAGCACTTGGTTGATAAGGAAAGGACGATTGGCACAATCACCACAGATGCCAACCACACAAAGGAAGTGTTGGCGTAAAAAAACCAGGGGCCCCAGCCGCCCGTGACGGCTCGCATGCCTGTCCTCTCCTTAGGCATCGATGCCAGCCTCCGCCGTGCACCTCCTGGCTGGGCCGCCCTCGCAGCCCATGAGGATGGGGGCGGCAGATGGCCCCACAACACGAGAGAGAGAGGACTTGTCACGGATGTCCCCATGCGTCCTCACTGACACTCTAGGTGCGGAATAAAAATTCAGAGCCAGAGTATCCAAGAGAGAGTGTTCTCAACGATTCTGTCTTTTGCCAAGTAACTCTGGGAGAAAAAAAAACAGCCGTCTGGTGTCTCAGTGTTCCACGCCGCCTGGCCACTTCCTTCTGGACCTTCCCTAACGTCGGCTCCGGGACTTCCGTCGTGATAGGATGAGCCCTGCCATCCTCTGTGATGATTCACCCGTGGACAGAGTAACTATGGACGTAGCATGTGTGAAACATCTTAGTGCCTTTCCTGTCTTCGGTGACTCTGTATAGATACTGACAAGCACTGATAACTGGAGATACTGTATCATCGTAAATACAATGGAAGTGACTCTCATAGGTACAGACAGGAATTGATAACTTGAGATAATGTATCATTATAAATTTAGTGTCTCTTAGAGAGGCAGACAAGAACTGATAACCGGAGATAGTATATCATTCCAAATTTAGTAGAATTGTCTCTTATGGACACAGAGACTTTTATCAATGAGATGCACCGGAAAACTTTTGGGCATGTTTCTGGTCCCTTTAAGAGGCTGCTCACACGACCTTTCCCCTCGGAGCTTGAACGTGAGTAGAACAAAGGAATATGATAGTAGAAAAGTGTTGGTAGAGGACAAAGGAGCTCAATTCACTTAACATTCATGCCCTGGAATAAGTTATTTCACTTGTACATTTTCATATGCCTCGGGGACTCTATCTATAAAATGGAGAATATTATTTTTCTGAGAACGTGGTAGTTATGACACATATACACAGTGTACCGAAGACAGTACCTGACACTTTATAGGATGTGGTAAATAGTGGTTCCCCGACTTCTCACCATGATTTCTGCTCCCGTTCGCAAATTCCTTAAACTGATTAGGTGACTGTGGACTCGTTCCCGAAACATGGAAGACTGACAGACCAGGTTCAGCTTAGAACAGGGAGTCTTCAAGCGGAAGGGGCTCTCGCCAGCCCACACTGGCCAGGGCTAGACATCCATGGGTATCAACCACAGTAGACTAATTACAACAAATTTTGCAGTTGGGTCTCCTCATTTGTGAAAATGCTAAAACAAATGAATACATAAGCTTTTTGTCCACCTAGTCAGGATACTAGGAAACTTGCTTATTAGTTTGAAAACTAGTAAAAAAAAAAAAAAAAAAAAAAGTAAAAAGCTAAAAATTTAAACTTTGATCTTGCCTTTCTTTCATGAACTTGATCACAGCATAACCTCACGTGATAAGCTGTCTTTCTAGAAGTCTACCAACTAATTAATGAGGAATGAGTAAATGCATATTCATTAGATTGCCACCATTTCACGATGCCTAATGAAACTGTGGGCCAAGGTTATAAACACCCTCATGAACACCTGTCAACACAAAAGAAAGACAGCCACTCATGTCCCCACGTGGAAGGGAGCAGACAACACTCTCTATCAAGTGTTCTTACCAAAATTTGATTTCAAAGTAAGCTGTTAGATCTCACCACCAATTCACAGGGAATTTCGGGAGTGATGATATTTTAAAGGACACCGCAGGGATGCAATTAACACTTTCCCTACAAGAGTCCTCATAAATGGACAGAGGACCCAGATTTATTGACAAACAAAATTTTAAGGAAAAAAATGGGTTAGGAAGGCAAGTAGATCAAAAGAGATTTAAGGGTCACAGCCACTAATCGCAATGTCTGAATGTTACTTTGATAAGGTCTATTTTTCTTGCTTTAGGTGAGATAATGGTATTGCTATATTGTTTCAGAATCCTGACCTTCTAGAAGGTACATGCTGAAACATTTATGGATGAAATAAATTGACATCTTGCTTCAAAGTAAACTTGGGTGGCTAATCTTGGGTGGAGAACGTGCATGTGCGTGTGTGCGCGTGTGCATGTGTGTGCATGTGTGTGCACATGTGTTGTTCTCTGTAGATCAAACAAGATTAATCACGAGTTGATAATTTTTAAAGCTCTGTGATAACTAGTTAGTATCCTCCTGTATGCTTTGATGTGTTTGAAATTTTCCATCATTGAAAACACCACGGATGGATGTTAATTGCTTTGAAAAATAAGTAAGAGAACCGTCGGCGGATGATGCCGCCCTCTGTCACTTGGCTGTTAGTTGCAAAAGTCACGTTTTGCTTTGGTAGCTCACACGCTTACTGTCTCCCTCACACACACCTTACACCTGTGTCTTCGCCCTGGCTCTCCTCTGATGAGAACGTCCTTCCCATCCCTGCTCACCTTGGGTGGAGCTCACGTCCAATAGCAATTCCCCCCTTAATAGCTCTCCCCGAACCCAGTAAGTACTAATTACTTATGCCTCTGATTTTCTTAGCAGTTCAAGTTCTACTTGGTTACGGAATTGACCTCATTGCTTCTTCCGTGTACAGTCTCCTCTGTGCCGTTTGCCTCCGAGCCCCAGGAAAGCGGGCACCTACCAGGTACCCTCTGATTTTATAGTTCAAGTCCCAAAGTGGACACCAACACCCTGTTTCCAGAACCACGGCTTTCCCCACGCTCCTGCGCACCCCTGCGCACTCCTGAAAACGCTAGAATATCCTGAGGCCTCCTGACAAGGGTCTTCCGGTCCTGAAATGACCGTGCTCCTCATATGACCGGTTCTGTGTGTCTGAAAACAGTTTGACTGCATTCTAAGAGACTTTGACTTCGCCAAGCTGCCCTTCCTGGTGGCGAACCTCATGGCGCTACTTGCGAGCAGCCGCATGAAGCATGCTGCCCTCAGAGCCGGTGCTGTGTGTCCGTGCTTGGTCTGAAGATACTGCAGACAAGGGTTCTGAGCTCTGACGTGTTTGTGACAAGACTTCTCTGCCTGCAACTTACAACCAGCATAAATCCTAGACACCTACTCTTAATTCCCAGGAAGGGGTTGACACGCACTCTTACCTTTGTTCTTTACTATTTATTGATTTAGTTTAGAGACAGAAGAAGAGAGGGAGAAAGGGAAGCATCGATGGATTGTTTCACATATTCATACGTTCATTGGTTGAGTCTTTGATCCCCGACGGGGGATCAAACCTGCAAGCTTTGTATATCAGGACGATGCTCCAACCAACTGAGCTACCCAGCCAGGGTGACGTGAACTCTTGAGCCTAATACTGGATGTGGTTCATTCAGGGAGCTAGGTGAGAATGCGTAGGGGTGACATGCAGTCACCTAACCACACCTGAAATAGGATTCTAGAAACAGATGCCACAGCCTGTGGAGAAAGCAGTCCTGTCCTCTTCAGTCAGCATGTGACTTTTCTGGGATTGACATCTCCAAGCAGGTTGAGGGAAATGACAGTGCTCTACAGAGTAATAAATGCAAGAATAACTAACGCTGGCTCATATTTTTAATACAGGGGCTCATAAATGCGGTATTCAATTCCATGGAAGCCAACATGCATGTGCTAAATGGGGACGGGAAACAGATACCCACACAGGATGCAATCAACTGACCAAGCAGATAAAGTCAAATGATAAAAACATCTGCATTTCAATGATGTCGCTCTAGCTTTATATTTTAAAAATTACAACTATATGGGCCCTGGTCGGTTGGCTCAGTGGTAGAGCATTGGCCTGGCATGTGGAAATCCCGGGTTCGATTCCTGGCCAGGGCACACAGGAGAAGTGCCCATCTGCTTCTCCACCCTTCCCCCTCTCCTTCCTCTCTGTCTCTCTCTTCCCCTCCGGCAGCCAAGGCTCCATTGGAGCAAAGTTGGCCCGGATGCTGAGGACAGCTCCATGGCCTCTGCCTCAGGTGCTAGAATGGCTCTGGTTGCAATGGAGCAATACTCCAGATGGGCAGAGCATCACCCCCTGGTGGGCATGCCGGGTGGACCCCGGTCAGGTGCATGTGGGAGTCTGTCTCTCTGCTTCCCCTCACCACCACCACCACCACCCCCGCTTTTCAGTTTGGGAAAATAAAAAAAAAAAAATACAACTATATTGAAATATAATTCACATGCCATAAACATTCACTTTTTAAACTTTCAATGCCGGGGGTTGGGTAAAGAAGCTAGTATGTCAACACAGCCATGCAACCATCAGCACTGTCTAGTGTCACCCCCAAATATGTCTTATCCCCTTAGCAATCACCCCCCCCCAATTTCCCTCCACCCATCACTGGCAAACACTAACGGTGTTCTGTTTCTATGGATATGGTTGTCCTGGACATCCCATGTAAATGGACTCAGGCAGGATTGGTCCTTTAGTTTCTGATTTCTCTCACTTAGCGCAACGTATACAGCATTCATCCATGTTGTAGCATGTGTTGGTATGTCATCCATGTGTAAAGCTGGATAATATTCCCTTTCACAGATTGGCCACATTTCATTCATCCACTCATCAGTCAAAGAGCATTTGAGTTGGTTCCTCTCTTTGTCCATTATGTATGAATACTACTGTCTATTCCTGTACAGATATTTTGTGTGACGTATGTTGTAACTCTCTAGAGTAAATACCTAGAGTTAGGATGGCAGGACTGTGTGGTAAATGTACATTTAACATGTTGAGGAACTCCCCAGCTATTTTTCAACATGGCTGCACCAGTGGACAATCCTACCAACACCATGTGAGCGTCTAATTTCTCCACAGTGCTTATTATCAACCACGCAACGTAGCATTGCCCTCCGAGTACAGGTGACATGACATCTCGTGGTCACTCTGATGTACATTTCTTATTACTATGTTGAGCATCTCTTATGTGCTTATTGGTTATTTCTGCATCTTTTTTCTTTTTTGGAGTCATATCTACACAAATTTTTGGCTAATTTTAAAACAGGTTCTTTTTGTGTGTGGTTGAGTTATAACAATTCTGTATACGTATTCCGGATAAATCTCGACTAGCAAGCGTCGGCAGTAACAGTGGAGCTGCAACGGCTACCTGGAGGAACAGTCGCATGTCTGGGAGTCTCTGGGGACAACTGAGCGGTGTGGGTGGGGTGTCAGAGGAGTAAGCAGCAGTCACTTTGCTTGTCATAAAGTGGTTGTCTCCTTATGTGTTTATTTTTTCTAAGGCTTACTTACAAGGAATACATAAGACTTTTCAAATGGAAGGTAAGGCAGATATTTTAAATAAAAATTGGGTGTGTGACTCTGGATTAATTTTACCTGCTAAGGTGCTCAAATCTCAAAACACTAGGAGTTTAACAAAATCAAAGGGTACTTTTCACTTATGTAAAGTCCAAATCAGGTAATCCAGCCACCCGCCATCACATGTCTGTGTCATAGGACACACATGATGAGTGAGGAAGAGGGTTACCAAGTAAGAGAGTCATGGAGGGCCCCGGGCCCTGAGCACCTTGGACTTCTCATGGTCCATTGGCCAGAGCTCCTCACATGTCCACACCAGAACCTGGGAAAGGTGTGGGAGCACGTGGGTCACTAGTCAGCAGGATCTCTCTCTCCCGCAGTCAAGGATTGGTTATTTTATAAAGCACCATAATGTAAGTGATACATTACTATAAACTTTTTCTTTAAACTTTACTCAAGAAAAATCTCTCCAAAGCTTTTCATTATAGACACAGAAAATTTTCCCATTTGCTACATTAGCAGTTAGCTAATGGATGTGTTCTTCCCATTTAACTGTGAAGGCAGTGAAAACAAATTGTACGCAACAGTAATAGCTTTTCTTCTTCTCGATTTTTACCCATCCCCACAACATTTAAACAGCATCTAAAATAAAGTATACAAATAACATGAAAGACCCAAAACGATGAACTCAATGACAAGCCAACACAACAAAGGGCACCTTTGGTTTTCTAATCAGCCACGTGCACTCATTCAAAATCTACTGGAGGAAAAGTGAAACAATTTCATTGGTATAAAGAACATAATGTGTATTAGGTTGAAAAGTCTTCCATACATTATTATTACACATATGGAGAAAAGTGATATACTGTATTTTTCGCTCCTTAAGATGCACTTTTTCTCCCCAAAAAAAGTGGAGGGGAAAATGCCTGTGCATCTTATGGAGCAAAAAATATGGTATTTTATTAAATATTTTAACACACCATTTGGTTCAGAATGTTTTTTTCTTATTTTTCCTCCTTAAAACCCTAGGTGTAAAAAAAAAAAAAACCTAGGTGTGTCTTATGGTCAGTTGTGTCTTATGGAACAAAAAATATGGTGTATCTGAGGCACTTGATGTAATTTAACTCACTCTATAATACAAGTATCAATACTGTAAAGACTGACCAGTCCATCCCCAGGAAACTTACTCATTAATAAGCAAGGACAAGCTTTCCTGTTTTATCTCTACTGTCCCTTCCTCTCTACACCCTCTCAGCACACCTTCATGAGCTACTGGGTTCCATAGGTTAATAAAATAAGAGGTTAGGAAATGAGGGGCATTATGTGACTTTACAGTGGAAAAAGAGAAACAATCTCCTACAACAGAAGGTGCTTTGGGAATCAGTCTGAAAGGGCAGTGTGGGCAAAAATAATGGACACTAAATTGTTGTCTCTTGTATAACGATGACTTCCCCAGGTATTAATCTATCTTTTATTATGAGAAAAAAAATGTAAAAGCACTGATTATTGTAGAAATGAAGGCTCAGATCAGAGAAAACACTAAGAGAAATGCATGAAAATACATGGGTATCCTACGAATTTTAACTAAATTAACAATAATAAAAAGAATTAGACTATTTGATATGTAGCTCCTATTGAGAAGATCTCTAGACACTGAAAGGAGCCTAACTGTGTAGGTATAGTTTTCCTTTAAAAAAAGTCATGATAATAATAATAACAATATAGAGGCTGGCTCCTTGTTTGTAGAGTTTCTATGGGGCCTGATAATGGAGTGGAAAAAAATAAAACTTGATGTGAATATGAGATTGAATCCACATATTTCTTCAACGCTTCTAATAAAACTAGTTTTAAAAAACAACTTTTTCTTGTAGACTTTCAGACGTAAATTCCCAGGTGCTTGAGTACTCTTTAATAACGGGAAAGCATTTTTTAGCAATAGAACCCAAAGAATGTGGCTGCAAATGCATTGGTCTGTCAGCAATTCGGCTGTTCTTCCCAAGCCAATATGAACTTCCTGTTATGAAGTTGCCAGTGACGTCGCTTGGGAGGAACAAGGAAGTGTCCTCCTGCTCCTCAGCTGAGGCATCGGGATCAGGTAGAGGCTCCAACACCAGAAGGGGATGAAGGGTGGGGGGCCGGGCTGGCCAATGACATATTGAACTCACCTCGCCCAGGTGAGTGAGTGATCGGATCTATGCTCTACCTACTCAGGATCTGTCAGATAGTGCGCTTCCATTTCTCAGATCCAGTTCCATTCTGTTAAGAGTGAATCTCAGAATTTTTCTGAAGCAACCAGGTAGAGGCAAACCCTTGCAGTCAGACTGGGACTTTTGGCTACGGGCCTTATAGAGAGTCAGAGAGCAAATTCAATGCAGTTGAAGGTAGGTCAGGAGAGGTAGAGGGAAGAGCAGATGAGATGTTAATCCCTAGGTCCAGCCATGTTGGAAGCCAGCCCTTTTCTTACTTGACAAAATAGATCATGATTTTACAGAAGCCAACCTGAACTGGTGTTCTCTCGTTTACAACTGCACTTAAACTCTTTCTTATAAGGGGTTATGCAACTTGGTGCAGTGAAGCTGCCGTTGTTTAGTCGGGAACTGATTTCAGGAATAATTTATAAGACAAAGACCAGGCTCTGGCCAGTTGGCTCAGTGGTAGAGCATCATCCTGGAGTGTGGAAGTCCTGGGATCGAGTTCCAGTCAGGGCACACAGAGGAAGTGTTCATCTGCTTCTCTACCCTTCTCCCTCTCGTTTTTTTCTCTCTCTCTCTCTCTCTCTCTCTCTCTGTCTTCCCCATCTGCAGCTATGGCTTGACTGGAGCAAGATGACCCCAGGCCCTGAGGATGGCCTCATGGACTTGCTTCAGGCTCTAAGAAGAGCTTGCCTACTGAGCAGCGGAGCAATGGCCCAGATGGGCAGAGCATCGCCCCCTAGTGGGCATGTCAGGTGGATCCTGGTTGGGGCGTATGCGGGAGTCTGTCTCTCTGCCTCCGGTCCTCTCACTGAATAATAATAATAACAATAATAATAATAATAAAGACATAGACAAAATAAATATTACTTTATTAGTACATCTCATTTCTGATTTCAAATATTATTATACAGGTAGAACACCAGATACCTTTGCTTTGGTTAATAATAGATAGTTAACACACATGCACGCATACACACACACATACACAACCTGCAGGCATGTACACACATGTGCATATATGTGCACACACACACACACACACACAAACACACACAAGATGAAAGTTTACGACCACTTAAAATATCCAGACCAACGTGATCTAGATAATTCTGGAATGTGCTGAGTGTGCCCTGAGTGATGGCGGGAGGTTAGCAGATGCACATAGAATTCTTAAGTGGCAGTTTTGTGTGTGGAGGCTAAGAATTATTTTAATAAATAATTTCTCATGTTTACTTAAAAAATCTGTGTGTTTATTCAGCTGAGGAAACAGGATATCAGTTCACCTGGGGAATGCATTGCTTCTCTCTGGAGTCGAGAATTTGGCCTTTTAAAGAAACCTTCAGGTTTTCCTAACTTATCATGAAAAGTAGACGGCAAAGTAAGGTCGGGACTCAGATTTTTACAAGAAAGAAAAGTAGATAAGAACCAAATAAAAATGTTGAGGTAGCCTAGTTCTCCGGTTGACAAATAAGGTTATTCATTTGTTGAGTATTTATGAAGGATCACTGGAAAGCAAACAGCTACTCGTTGCTAAAAAATTAAGTCATGGAAAGGTGTCACTCTGTAATTGGCATTGTATACTTGTTGTTGTTATAATTTAATTAGAAATTGTCCTAAGAATTTTTTAATTTTTTAATTTTTATTTTATTTTATTTTTTTCAGAGACAGAGAGAGAGTCAGAGAGAGGGATAGATAGGGATGGACAGACAGACAGGAACGGAGAGAGGTGAGAAGCATCAATCATTAGTTTTTCATTGCCATTGCGACACCTTAGTTGTTCATTGATTGCTTTCTCACATGTGCCTTGACCGCGGGCCTTCAGCAGACCAAGCCACCCCTTGCTGGAGCCAGTGACCTTGGGTCCAAGCTGACGAGCTTTTGCTCAAGCCAGATGGGCCCGCTCTCAAGCTGGCGACCTCGGGGTCTCGAACCTGGGTCTTCCGCATCCCAGTCCGACGTTCTATCCACTGCGCCACCGCCTGGTCAAGCTGTCCTAAGAATTTTAACAAAGGAATAATGAGAAAAAAATAAAAGGAACCTCAGGATTAATACACATGCAAGGCTTACAAATATTCACAGAGATGGACTTTTCCACTGGACATGGTTAATATCAGTGACATTTTTAGAAAACCGCATTCCAAATGTGAAACACTGTTGACTTCAAACATTCATATACATTAATAAAATAGAAACCCATGTCTGCATAAACAGTCCGGTTGCATTAACAATCATGGTCAGCTTGCGAATTCTTACTGGAGATAACCTTCTGTAAACTGGTCGGCATCGTTTATTAGACTCCTGTTTCCTCTGGTGTTCCCCTTTATTTGAATTTTGAAAGAGGTTTCAAAATATGTTTAATGTCATATTTGAGTGTTCCTTGTATTCTACGATTTTATAATTTTCTATTTGGTAATTGTCTTGTATAAAAAAAAATGGGATGAGTCTCTATATAAACGAAGAACATGGACGAGGAATTCTGGAAGCTGATGAGACATCTGAGGTGCCGCTGACTCCCAGACTGGGAAACGGATACAGAGAAAAGGAAGAAACCGCATGACCTGTGTCAGGGCGCCGGTGGGAACAGCCCATACCCACTGTCGTTTACATAACAAAATGTGACATTAAAGCTGAATCTTGTGACTACTTGCAATGCACAAATACAAGCGTTCAGTTCTGCACGTCGAACCCAGGACTGAGATCATTAACGTTGACAGCAAATCCCAACACTCTAAGAATAAAAGTAAAAACTAGAATTGAACACGGCAGTAAATGGGAAGCCTTGCCTTCTGCCTACATTTACCTGTTTGCAAATGAAAACAGCCTCACACGACACTAATACGAATAACTCTGCTCATTGACCTATAAAAATCATAAGTTTTATCATCATAAAAATATACCTTTCAACCATGATAAAGAAGTGATATTACCAAACATGGGGGAAATAGACTGCCTTCCATAGTTGCCTCCACATAATACTCTAAAAATTCTGCAATACACCCAAGAACAAGAGAGTCATTAAAATGATAAATAAAACAACTTGTGCGATGCCCCTGGGAGGTCTGCTCCCTCCAAGTTGTCTATGAAATTACATCAAGAACGGAAGTCGAACAAGTTTTGAACATTCTTTCATGAAACAAAACTCGCAATGGCAAATACCCATAAACATAAACTGTTCGGATACTTTCGCTGCTTAAAATCCAAGCCCACGTTACTCAATAGAACTGCTATACGTGAAAACCGACTTTCGAATTTTGAATCAAATTTCAAGTGGAAAACTGCAGCCACAACAAAATACCACTTCACTACTTGATTACAAGTAAATTGACCTTGGGTACATTTTGACAGGAACAGGGAGTTAGAGAGGATGATGAAGACGGACGATGGCCTTGTACATGTAGCAAATTGCCAAGACTAAAAAGTAACACTCTTGGAAAAAATAAAGCCTTTCTGAATGAGATAAATAATTTAAAAAAAATTTTAAAGGCCCCTACAAATAGCTTCAAAATGAGGGCAAAGAAGCGTTGTTCTGGTAAGAGTCTGTGTGGTGATCAGGTAGGAGGAGAGAACCAGGGAGGGGAGGGGAGAGGCAGCCCAAGTTGCAAGTAGATTTTGGAGAGAACGGGGCTGCCATTTTCTCAGCAGAGAAGTGACAAAATGACCATCAATTTGTGGGAGATGTTGTTTTTCCTTTGAGGGACGTGCAGGAAGGTAGAGGTGGGGAACAGGATGAGGTGCCCCCCACCCCCTCGCGCGCAGGGACAGAGCCTGGATCGTACGTAAAGCTTCCTCTAGGGCTGGTTTCCAGTTCAGGACGCAGTAATCTACGATCAGCAGCGGGTACTAGCCTCGGTCAGGCTCAGCATCCTGATCCTATCTCACAGGTGCCCCTCTCAGTAAGATTAGACGCCCCTTTCCACCCACGTGGAGGATCCTTTTCCCTTCTCCCCAAGGCCGTTGCCAAATTCCGGTAAGAGCACGCGCGAGACAAATCAAGGAGGAAGATTGAGGGGACCCCACACTGGCCATCGTCCTGGGCTGACACCCCCCTGACACACGGGGTGGGAAGGGAGGTGTCGTGCAGCTCTTTAGACAGGGACCTTCTCCCAACTTCCTCCCAGGCCCAGAACTTGGTGCGCGCGAGCTCCGTCTCGCCACGGCACCGAGTTTCAGGGCGGTTCCATCCGGCGGTCACTGCGCTCAGGACACAGCCACTTGAACAGGAGCCCCAGCTCCAGGCAGGAGTGGGGTGCTGGTGGCCCCCCAACATCGCCTGTGGTTTTCCCAACCAGAGTCCCCCACTGAGTTCATTGAAACACAAGCTATTTAGGCAACTTTAATTACTTAACCAAAGTAATAAAATATTTATGAGGAAAAGAAAGAACACCTAGCAAGTCCATAAAGTAAATTAGCTGATGGATTAATTAGTGCTTAATAACAGGAAATCCCTATCAATTATCAAAAGCACCACAGATTACTTACAGAATAAACAGATCTTTTTTATATTATTATTATTATTATCATTATTATTATTAAATTTCTGCTGTGACTCTCAGTTACTAATTTTTGGCCATGACTAATCATTTTTTTTCTTTGGAGTACACAACATGATTAGTAGCAAGTCATATTAATGATCTTGAAAATGGATGGCAGAATGTGAATTTCCACTTTCAATGCAGGCCTAATGAGGTATTCTACTGTAGAAAGGATGGTTCGACAATTCTGCTGTCCTCTTTTTCTTCCCAAGTGTTAAATTTAACGGATAAGAATCTGATACTAAAACCCAACAAACCCAGGCAGTGTTTGCTTCATAAGGCCAAATATGACACGGGCTTTCGGGAGTTATTACGTCTTGTATTTCCAATTCTGCTAGGTACATCACGTTGGTATCGCTCTATGTAAGTGTAGACTCTGATGGTCAGATGCTCACATCGATGCTTCTGTGGCTGCAGGTCCTCATGACCACTACAAAAGGAATTATAAAATAGTTGTGAACGTTTTATAAAAAACGAGTTCAAAATTTTTATGCAACAGATGATTTATGGGAACTATTCTATTAAAATTGCTTCAAGAGACACTAGAAATTCAGAACAAAACAGAAATAATGGGAGGCACTGGGAAGTGTCTAGTTTAGAAAAAAGAACAATAATTGCCCATGATACATCTCTCTTTAAAGACTAAGGTGCAAGTAGTTTCCTACAGAAATAACTTCAAACTTCCAACAGTAAAATCACTTCAATACTGATCTGACTATTTCATAACAGAGGAAAAAGAAAAATAGAATTGATAGTTCTTTAAAAGACACCAGCTACCATTGATCCTGGAAAGTAACAGATCAATCAACTGCTGCAATCTCACTCATCTAGAATTGCTTAGGGGAAAAAAGTATAATTAAATTTTGATAAAATTTAGCATTAATTTACCATGAACAAATGAACTAGACTGTTGACATTGGAGGATGCTTTTATTTTTAGAAAACTGATTAACATGATAAATTTATTATTAGTTCAAAAAGATATGCAATACGATAAGGATCAATTTTGTAAAGCTTTTTGGGTAAATTCTTACATGTCAATGACAATAAGAGAAAACCAACAACCAAGATTAAAATAGGTTGATGGTTTCATAATATCTCCCTGTGTCTCTCTTGAACACATTTGCACATACACACAACTCAAATGGATTTATATTTACCAATATGTAAAAATCAATAATGTATTTTAATAAACATGTTAGTAATGCACATAAACTGCGCGAGAGAGATGCATCAGGTGGCCCCAGGCATATAAACAGTCAGGTTAGAGACAGGAGTAGTTAGTGTCTGACAATCATTATGAATTTATAGCGATATGTCTCTACTGAAATTGTGTTAGTTTTGTATACGGCGAGGCACTTTTCCTGAAATAATGTTGCCATTTCATGTGACTTTTGGCTATTTGTGCTAATGTTTTACATTAATCAATCAGCTACTCTAGTAGAAAAACAACTGCTTCTTCTTCTTCTTTTTTTTTTTTTCTGGAGTAATGGAGGCTCAGAAATCCACAGATTTATATAATAAATAATTTACTTCCCAAGAAACATATTTTATGTTTCGGATGTCTTTGATTCATTTATAGGAGAAAAAGGAATAGCAGAATGTTGAACTGTGTTAAAGAGTTTAAGTTGGAAATTATTAACCTAAGGAAAAGATCATATTTCTGTTCATTTAAGAATCACCTAATTAAAAGCAATATCCAATTATTAACACTAAGTCCAAGTCCAAAGGCAGAAGTTAACAGTCAATAGAAGTGGGAACAGGTATCAACACAAATCAGGGATAAATGGATGATATTTTAAAATAACTTTTGAGCCAATTATTCAGCTAAAAATGTATAAAACTATAGAGGATCCTGTTAATTTATCAAGATAATGTTACATGTTTAAAGAATTTATTGCATACAAAAAAGAAATACTTGACAGAAAATATAAATGACTATTTATATAATCTTGTGGTTTTAGAAATGTTCTTGAGGCTTTTAATTTTATTATCATCCAGATAAAGTCTCATTTGTGTCCATTCAGCTGTTTGGAAATGTCAGAGTTAGCATAATCTGTAATGGTAGGGCTCCGTGTCAGAAACGCAGTATTTTACACCGATATTTGGGGCTGTTTTCCTCAGTCCTTGACCACTAAAGCTACACCGACCCTTGATTGCTCACATCATTGTGGAGCAGAGTTCAGCTGGATAACATTTGTGGAATCTTCTCACAAAAGCCTATGTTCCTTAGCAATTCTAAAGAAATAAAGCACAATAAACCAGCACGTCTGAGTGCTTTCTGATTTCCACCAGAGGTTGCAGAAACACTTTGCGATGACTCCCAAAGTGGAACCCTTAAAGGAAAACAAACAAACCCACCCAACCCGACCAGTACATTGGTTAACACAGAGCTGGCTGGCATTTAAGCACACACGAGCAAGGATGAGAAGAAGTAAGTGAAAATCGGAAAGAAAGGAAAAAATTCACAACTTGTGTCTCAAACAGGGTTCCCTCTCTCCCCACTTATAGACGGTGTCCCCAGGAGGACAACGAACGAGCCGCTGAAGAAGAAATGCAGGTGCTGAGTGAACACGCGGATGCTCGAAAAAGTGCAATCTCACTAGCAACCAGACAAGTGGAAATTTATCCTCAATGTTACTGCGTCCTTTTCATAAGTGCAAACACTTCAGACCTGTGAGAGGCGTGAGGGAAGCTGAGCGCCCGAGCTCACTGTTTAGGATGCAGGTTGGCTCAGATGCTGGAGGTCCACTCGGTAGTGCGCACGGAATGGCTTTCGAAAGTTCGAGCCCTGTGAGGAAAGCTGCAGTCCACTTCCAAGGAATTTTCCCAAAGAAAAAGTTAGACAAAACCATTATTCATTGAACTATGCATCATGGCTGCCATATACAAGGCATCTACTGCCTTCCAAGAGCAGCAACCCACGCTTCACCATCAGCCTTCCGGGCCACCTCACGAAACCCTCCGAGCACTATCCCCACTTTCACGTAAAGGAACTCACAGCCCAGAGCCGTTCCGACCCAGGTCCAAGTTTGCCCTGCTGTTCACAGAAGGCAGCTGGAATCTGACTGCCGCCCACACAGACCCTGTGCCTGAACTCAGCACCAGGATGCCTTCTCTATGGATGTTTACTGCCCTCATTCCGAAATAGCAAAAGAAGAGAAAAACAGAGGAGGAGGAGGAGGAGCACTGAAGGCAAGAGGACACTTGCTACGGGCTCCATCGCGAGTTCGTCAGTTTCACAATAGGTGCCCGTGGGGAATGATGAGATTATGCTGAAGAACCGGGAACACCATCCCTTGTACGCTCGGGAGGATGGGCAGAAACGCTTCGGTACGGGTAGGCATGTGAATAGAAATGTTTGAAGTTCTCCACAGTGCAAATGAGAGAACCGGAGGGCTTCTTATTACCCTGTGCGTTCTGTGTTGCCTAGAAGATGTATTTTTTTTAATATAATAAATAATGAGGAGAGTTCACAAGGGAATAAAATGTGGAACTCTAAAACAGAAGTTAAGGAATCCGAGCCCCTGGGAGCCTCCATCTGAAACCCAGCCGAGCGTTCTGTGAATTCACCGAGTTGGGCAGTGTGAAGAAGCTCCCACATCACGAGTGAATTTTAAATCAACTTCCCCTAAAACTGAATCGGCAAACTAAGAAGAAAAATAGTGTATCAGTTTTTTAACGTATCTTTCTAGTAATCCTTCCAGGTAAATGACAGTTTATATTTAATATCATTTTGTATTATTTTCAGGTGCACAGCGTAGTAGTTAGATGAGCATGTACTTTAGAAAGTATCCCCCTGGCACCATACACAGTCATTACAATATTATTGACTCTGTTCTCTACGCTGTACTTTACCTCAGCACGACTATTTTGTAACCACCAATTATTACTTCTTAATCCCTTTACCTTGTAGACCCAGACTCCCAGACCCCTCCCCGACACCGATCAGTAGGTTCTCTGCATATATGAGTCTGTTTCTGTTCTGTTTGTTTATGTTGTTCTATCCCCGGTCACCATTTACTTAAGAAGATCTAGTTTAAGGTAAAAGAACCATGTGCCCTTCAGCTGGAAAAATTTTTACACTAAATCCATGAGCAGAGATTCCCCGACCAGTTTCTGTCTCCTGCCCATGTCATGGAGGAGGGAATCGTACCTGGGAAAAGTCAAAACTGGCTGAACCCCTGCTCCTATCTCTAAACACTTCTTGCCTTGGTCACCGGGGACTTTTCATATCCCCACGGGGGAAGGGAAAGGCAGGTGGCTAACACCCTTTGTGCGTGTTTGCTCCTTGGGGAAGGTGTCCACGGCAGACAAGTGAAGGCGGTGATTCACTGTCCATTAACAGGTGCCCGTAAGCGGAAAGAAAGGTGCGGTGCAGCGCGAGGCCTGGCCCCTCAGCCCTGGTTCTCCGCGGCTGGCAGCTAATGAACCGTTTTATATTGCTGGCCATAAAAAGGACCAACGGCTCTCCATTCAGTAATGGACTCTCCCGTGAAACCAGCCCAACGGGCTTCAGCAGGAACTATGAGAAAAATCAATGGCCTCATTGAGGTTAGTCTCACATAGCTTGGTCACAAAATAATCTAGCAGAGGTCAATCTACCGCTAGTTCATGAAAATTAAAAAAAAAAAAAAGAAAAAAGAAAGGCTTTGGAATTGTACATTCCCCCCTCAATTTGAAAGAGAAAAATAATACATTCCCTGTTCAGTCAGCCCACAGGTGTCTCTATCACAAGTCAAAAACAGCCAGGAAAAAGAAAAAGAAAAATACACCAGAAATGAATGAGGAACTGAATGACTGCTTTGCTCCCAATCATACGAAACAGTAATAAGTTATATTTGCATGGCGCTTTCCAGGTGATGGATCATTTTTTAACAGCCTTGTGAGGTCGACATCACCACAGCTGGTTTAGCCACGAAGTCCCAAATCAGTCAGTCGAGGCGCAGCCTAGATTTCAACTCAGGTCCGTTACTGCCAGCTGCACAGAGCTGCTTGTGTCTTCTCTCAGGTTGGAAGCAGGTGATCGGACAACAGGCTCCACTGTCAAGAGAAAACCGGTCACCTAGAAAGGAAGACTTACTAGGTGTCTCAAGAAAAACAATCGCGGAAGGAAGACAATTAAATGACACCTCTAAAGAAACGAAGGGCACGTGCGGGCGGGGAACCAAAATTTTATATCCAGTTAGATTATCACTAAAATGTCAACATGCGATAGAAATGCCCTTTCTAAAAGCACTTCTAGAAGAGATACCCCAGGAAGAGATGGAAGGTGTTTGTGAGAGAGACAAGAATTAAGCATAAATAAATAACTACATAATATTTGTGGCTTCCTAATGAAGAAAGGTGAAAATATTTGTTATAACCGTCGGGTGAAGATAACGCAGGATAGCGGCGATGGTGAAGGGGTCGCCGCAGGACAAAGCCAAGAGAGAGCTGGGACATCGAGTCGTCCACTCCACACGTGTGTCGTGGGTGAGCACAACGTACAGATGCTTGCTCAAGCTCACACTGGAAGGACTTCTTCTGTAATTGCCACACTTTATTGGAGAGTTGACTCCTTTATCATTATGTCTGTCTTTACCCCTGAAAATATTCCTCATATTCTGTAGACAATTTTATTTGAAATTAGTAGTTAGTCTAGCTTTTTTGTTGTTGTTGTTTATTGTTTTCTTTTATTTTTTCTTTTTGTTTTGTTTGTTTGGTTGTGAAGGTTTTCTCCTGCTGGTGTTCTTGGCTCTGAGGTTTGTTGTCTGTAAATAATTTCAGGGAGTTCTTGTCTGTTATTCCTTCCAATATTTATTGAGATCCCTTCTCTCTTCTGGGATTCTAATTACACATTTGTAAAACCACAAGCAATATATTTTATTTTATTTTTTGCATGGCTCCTTGATCTTTGTGCAGCAGATTTAATCTTATTTTAGAAAGTGGCTGATAATGTTAGGATCAACAGGGAAACAAATTGGTGTTATCACAAGTAACGGAACTAATTAGAAAGGGTATATACCACTCTATATGATTTAGCAGGGCTTATTACTTTGGGTTAGGTTGTAATGAAAAGTTCAATTAATTAGAACTTCAGGATAAATCACTCTGGGTCTGTCACTGGCTCGCTGTGACAGGAAGTCGTATGCAGCCTTCTTTAAAACGCGTTTTGTTTGGACACGATTCTAAGTCAAATGAACTAATACAAGCACGTAGAGTCGTCACGGCTCATGGTAAATACTGTGCTGAAAATATGTCAACGGGTGAGACCGATGAGAACACCATCCCTGCCAAGAGCTGGTGGGAAGCCGTGAGTGTCTCCAAGTAAATAGAAGACCATGTGGAAAATAGCAAATGAGGTTAAAATGCCTAAGAATACAAGTCTCCATTTAATCAACGATGTCATTGAAAGGGTCAAACAAAGCAGCCTCAACTGAAAGAGAATGAAAGGGTGACTCCCTTCAGGACTGCATTCCGACGGGATTTTTAAATAGAATTTACATTTTGGAATAGTTTTAGATGTATTTGAAAAAGTTGTGAAAGTACACAGAGATCTCTCACTATTTTGAACACCTTATTACACATAGGTGGTGACTTTGCTCCCATCGACGAACCTACGTTTACACACTGTTATTAATCAAGTTCATACTGTGTTCAGATTTTCTTAGTAGCTCCTAAAGTTCTCTTCCCATTCCCGGACCCCGCCCAGGGAAGCACACTATGTCAGACATCACGTCTCCTTAGGCTAAGTCTTGGCCATGCCAGTTTCTCAGATTTTCCTTGTTTTCATTATTATTATTATTGATGTGCTTGATAATTTTGAGGAATCCTGGTCAAATATTTTGTAGCTGGTTTCTCACGTGGGATGTGTGGGATGTTTTTCTCGTCATTAGACTGGGGTTATGGATTTGGAGGAGCAAGACCAGAGACATAGAGGTCATTCTCCTCACACGTTATCAAGCGTGCGTACTGTCAACATGACTTATCACTGTTGATGTTGACCTTGACGTCCGGGCTGAGACAGTGTTGGTCAGGTCTTCCCGCTGAAGAGCTGTGCTTGCTCCCCCTGTAATACACCACTCTCCGGAAGGAGATCACCGTGCACAGCGTACATTTGAGGAGTTAGGCGCACCTTCTGAGGGTGCCTTCCCAAACGTTTAGCTCTAGAGACAACGGCAATATTTTCAGTGCGATGAATCCCACACTCTCTGTCCTATATAACCAGTCTTAGTTTCCACTGCTGATGCTAAACTGTGTCGTCTCCCTGGTGCAGTAGACCTGGTTCTTATGCCGTATTGCCTTTTCAAGATGCAACACATAACCCGTTGATGTTTCAAAGGAGAGATGAGAAATATGTGCAGAGAGAGTTTTATTACCCGTTAAGAGGCTGTGTGAGAGAAGGAACCTGGTATTATATATCAGCCTCCGGGACCTGAACATTTGGTCTGTTAATAATGATAAAGACAGCATCATTTTCAGTCTCCGAAAGCAAAAATCACAAAACGTATTCCTTTTTCTATGTGTTCCCAGAGTTGTTTTAATGGGCATTCGGACGAGAGCGATCATTTATGTTTTGACATGAAAGTATAGTATATAGTCAGGACAACTCAGTATTAACCTGACCCGGGACGGGTCAGGTCCCAGCAAATGAAATTCTTGCCTGTATTTTTAGAATGTATTTTTAGGATGTCGGATAAAGGCTAAAGCAATTAAACTCAGCTGAGAGGTCTTGAAGGCTTATAGAAATGGGACGAATGACATGAATGCACATAAACAAATGAGACAACAGAGATGTGTCGCAGAGGGAATCAGTCATAAAAAATTCAAACGCAGTGCACACCGCAGGGAGTTGTAGAGTTGGTCTGTCAATGATCACTCCCAATTTCCTCGGTGGACCTCTAAGATGTACTTTCAATAATCAGGAGACTCTGGCTGAAGGTCTCACGCTACTTCTATTTGAGCTTCAGGGGATCCGTTCACACAAAGGTGGTGTGTGGTAAATTACAGTACATTCGTTAGACTTGGACCACTAAGAATTATGTTTATGAGTCAATGACCCTGGAAGATTTAAAGCAAAATCACAGTAGCGTTTAGTAATCTCCATGGATATCGGTGTGGTTGCTATCACCGTCGCTATTGTTCATATGTTTAGGGAAACCTTGGATACAAATAAAACCAAATATTACCCTTGATGCTCAACAGATCCCCTAACTGACCTTCGTCCTCTGACCTTCCACCTCTACTGCCAGCATCTCACTAACCAAGGGGTCATACTCTCTCTGTGGTCCAGAGAGTGGCCACGGTCAAGCCTAGATTTTTGCGGTCTTTCTACTGTTCCTCCTTGTTGGGTAGATAAGAGATATTATGCTCACTTTGTTAAAGATGGCGCTGCCCACATGGAAGTTCGTTGATATTAATGTGTGTTCTGGAACAGGCTGTGGGCAGGCCGGGTCGTTGTAGCCTAAGGCTTAGTTTTAAGAGTAAGCTCTTCCCCACACCCTTGACTGATTGGATGGTGTAGGGTGGTGCACTCTCCTGAGGAATCTCATTATACAGAGACTTCCTTGTTTGTATAATTGGATTAAAGGTTTTGATTCTATGGTATAAAGTGGGAGAGACCAGTAGCTTGATCTCTCTCTCTCTCTCTTGGTTCTTGGTTCCTGAGTTCCTGAGGTTAGTATTAAAAGAGAGGAGAGCATATTAAGGCCACGTGAAGGCCAGGAGAAGCAGCCAAGATGGCGGAGTGCTGAGAGAGAAGCCAGTTTGTTAAGAGTTTGTGCAGAGAGAAGGAGATGGGGAACAGAGGTGAATAAGTCTGGTGAGCTGGAAACCTTTGATTCTAGGAAACTCGGATAAGTCAGTAGCTTTGTAAGCACTGAATGAGTGGGTTTTGGAGCCCAGTGTGTGTTTTTGCTTGCCCGCCGGGTGCAAGCTAGAATTAAAGCTGATGGCTCACCAGTTTTTGGCTCCGTTGTTTCATTACCGACTGTTCGAATCTAATGTGAACCTGCACGGGTCAGGCGGCTGTGACCCTGACCGCAACTACTGGCTTTACAATCCTCATCCCCCGATTCCTTCCCATCGAGTACAATCCAAATTCAGACCAACTTACGGGAGATTGTTATTGAAATAGGAAACATATAAAGTCACGAGAACCTTTTCATAATATTTGCAATGACAGAACTGAGTTGATATTATCAGCTACAGGTGTCTGTGCACAGACAATTCATCCCCCATACACCACCCACACAATGTATAATACCCATATAATACCCACAGTGAGGCAGGTGAGACACCAACAGTCTTGTTTCGCCACAGGATCTGATACCATTTAGACATACACAGAGGAAACTCAATATGTCTGTGAGAGATTTCTTTTTAATTAATTTTGATTAAATATTCAGTGATACCAATTTATATTTCCCAGAGTACAACCTTTAATGACTCTGTTTAATGCTCATATGATTTCCTCTGTTAAAGTATTTCCCTGTAGCATTTTCTTTGCTCAGTATGTTGGAGGGGGGGGGGGGGAGAATGTGATGGAGAAGAGCTTATTGTATCTTAAATTTATGTTCACTGCAGAGTAGATGCCCGGAGGGCATTGGGTAAGTGCCTTCTCATCAATCAAAGAATAAGTAGGTGGGCAAAGCTTCCCCAGGGGGCCTAGCAGATTTACGGGGCCATTGTCACTGTCCGCCCATAATCCGCACAACTCATCCCTCTGACATTGCAAGCCAGAGCTTAAGGATCCAGATCCGTCTTATTATAGAGAGCCCGGGTCGGTTATTACTCAGCCACGCCAAGGACCTTTACCAGGCACATTTGAAGAGGAGGCCCACGGAGGCGCATTGATGTCTGCCAGGGCGGATTTGCAACCACTCGGATACCCTGCACCAGTTGGTGCGACCCGAGGTCTTTCTGTTTTCTCCGTGTTTACCAACGACGCAGCAGTCTGCAAATATGCATGCTATGCACGCAACTGAAAACAATAGCTATGACGACAAACAACAGGTTCTGTATTTGTCATGGCGCTAACACACAATGGCTCTGAAATCAGAAAGAACTGTGTCCTATTCCCAACTGGGAGACCCATCCCTATGAGATGCTACTTACCCTCTCCCTCCCACGGAAGATTCCGGGAGAGAACGGAAACACTCGTTTTCCCAGCACAGGTCTCCCCGGGAGGAGAACACGTGCACAGGCCTCCCGGGGAGGAGAACACGTGCACAGGCCTCCCGGGGAGGAGAACACGTGCACAGGCCTCCCGGGGAGGAGAACACGTGCACAGGCCTCCCGGGGAGGAGAACACGTGCACAGGCCTCCCGGGGAGGAGAACACGTGCACAGGCCTCCCGGGGAGGAGAACACGTGCACAGGCCTCCCGGGGAGGAGAACACGTGCACAGGCCTCCCGGGGAGGAGAACACGTGCACAGGCCTCCCGGGGAGGAGAACACGTGCACAGGCCTCCCGGGGAGGAGAACACGTGCACAGGCCTCCCGGGGAGGAGAACACGTGCACAGGCCTCCCGGGGAGGACACGTGCGCGGTGTTTATAGGCGGAGGAGCGCCCGCTCTGGCCGAACCCGCGGCACTTTTATTTCTAACTCACAAGCACCTCACCGTGGGAAATCGGAATCGTGCAGTTGCTGTGATTGCATAAAAAGGAGTAAAATGGTCTGCATTCACAGAGAATGTGTCTGTGTGGGTAAGAAAAGCCAGAGAAATGAGCAAACAACAACAAAAATTAGACTTAATAAGTGAATTTTTCAAGGGAGCAGGATACAAAGCCAATATACAGAAGTCAGTTGAAATTTTATGCGTAAGCCACAAACAATTCGGGAATAAAATTTGCAAGCAATATTATTTTCAACAATATCGAACATTTAAAAATAACTTTGAATAAATCCACCCAAAGGCATTAAAGATCTCTTCCCAGAAAATTATAAAACTTGTGTTGTGTAAAATTAAAAGAAATCTCAAAAGCAGTGAGGTATGCAGTATGATTAAAGGTTGAAAGAGTCAATATAATGAATGATTTCCCCCAACTCACTGCCACACTCTTACAAAGGCATCAATCAGGACAGTGTGGGGTTGGATTGGGGCTAGATATGTGACTTTAACGGAATACAGCGTACAGAGTTATTTTAACATTTCAATGGAAGACTGGTTTTCAACAGAACATTAAACAATTAAATAAGAAAACGAAAGTTTCTTCCACATATGGTGTTGAAGCACTTGCTGTCCAAATTGAAAGAGATGGTGCTTCGAGTGATCATTTATACAATTATTTGCTCCGTTTAAATAATTGGAATAAGTGCCTTTTTAAAAAGAGAAAAAAGGTTTGTGACCACAGCAAGTTTCTCATTTGATTCTAGAGTAAACGTTACCAGCATTCCCGTTTTATTTTGCTCTGCATAAAGTGGTTTATTTCTGTGGTTTCCCAGACATGTTCTCATTCTATCTACCAATTCCATTGCCTCTGTTTTTACCCCAAGGGCTAATTTGGTAAATACAATGTCCGAGTGGTGCTGTTTCTTTCATCACACAATTATATTGTATTCCTTACAATCCTAGATCAATCTAAATTTCCTAATAGAAGTATGTAGAAATATAGAGTGGTCCCCCATTCTCCGTGGTTTTATGTTCCACATTTACCCGCTTCTGCTCAGTAAAAGATATTAGTAAGACAATTAACAGGGCACCATACACTGGAAAAAAAATATTCCCATTCCATGTAGCTGACAAACAACTTGTTTCCAGACTATATTAAAAAACTTATATGATTCAACAATAAAAAGACAAAGAACGCATTAAAAACTGGCAAATAACTTGAACGCATACTTAACCAAAGAAGAACGGTGCATCTCCAGGAAGCCCGGGAAAAGGTACACCACACCATGCGTCACCAGAGAAATGCAGTCTGTGCCCCCACTGGAGGCCACATCATACCCGCCAGAGTGGTGACAACAGAAAGACTGACGGGCAGTATCATGTGTCTGGAAGGTTGTGTGTTGAAGCAGAAACTCCCCCACAGTGCTGACAAGAACGTAAAATGTCACCGCAAATATGAAAAAGTATTTTGCTTTTTCTTATAAAGTTAAAGTTAAACCTACACTACGACTGCTCATTTTATCCTTAGGTAGCTAACATACAAACACACACACACAAATTTTTTTTTAATTGCCCACAAAAGAAGTGTCCAAGATCATGCATCATAATTTTATTTATAATAACTAAACTCTGGTAGCAACCTAAGTGCTCATCAACAGAAAATTGGTAAATACTATGTGCCACATGAATACATAAATATTGTGTGCTACATAAATACAAATTGTGTGCTACATTTATCTGGTAAATACTGTGTGCCGCATGAATACATAAATATTGTGTGCTACATTTATCTGGTAAATGTTGTGTGCCACACTACCACGTAAATATTATGTGCTACATGAATGAAATGCAACAATGAAATAAATGAATCACCACTACCTGTCAAAACGGAATCAAGTTTATTAAACAATATCCTGTAATGAAAGAAGCCAGGCACAGAATGAATCCATTTCTATGAAGTTCTAAAACAGATAAAACTAACCTACATCACAGGACTCAGTGCAGAGCTTACCTAGAGTAACATTTGGACAAGGCACCAGGGGAACAGTGGTACTGGCTACATGATTGCATTCAGCATGTGCCAATGTATTCAGCGGTATATTTGTGATATGTGCACCTTTCTTTGTGTATATTAACCTGCAATTACATATGTGTGTGTAATTTTTATATTTGAGTAAAATGTATGAGAAGACAAAGCCAAAGGTCAAGAAAAGATGTTTACAAAAACACCTAAAAAAGAATGGCTATCCAAAATCTACAAAGGATTATTAAAACTTAACAGTAAGAAAATGAACAACTGGATCAAACAATGAGCCAACTGCCCAAATAGACACCTCATCAAAGGAGATATGTAGATGGAAAATACACATATGAAAAAAAGGAACTTCTTAAAGTTGCCACTCAGTTTTAGTGGGAACCTAAAATCACCTTAAAAATTAAGGTTAAATAAGTGCGAGGAAATGATTAAAGAGATAACATGAAAAAGGCTGTTAATGGTCAAAAGTGTCACAATTTGAATATTTTTAACATGACTTGGGATAAACTGAAACTCAAAGAATAGACAAAAATCAAAAGTGGAATATTATTAGTCAAAGGAGAATAATAGAGAAAAAGCCGGAAAAATAAAAGAAGAAACCAGTGGTGAGAACACATAGGCCAGAGTGGGAAGTCTTCATTCAGGAACTGCTCATTAGAGACCACAGTTGGGTCACACCTTAGAAATAAGGATGAAACTATACCAATAGCAAAGGTTACTTCAGGCCCATTCCAACAAAATTGACTGCAGTTATTAAAAAGGATGAAATTCATACACCAGCAACTTAACTTCCTACCCAGAAAAAAAGCTAAAACTTCAAAAAGAGAAAACAAAATTCACACAGTTGCCAACCAGAAGTTATAAATGTCTGATAGCTAATCAAAAATCACTAGATAAAAGTAGGAGCAGAAAAATAGGATTCATAATCATCAGGGTAGAAAAAAATCAATAGAAACAGAAGCAGAAATGTCAGATACATTAGGATTTACAAAGATTTATAAATAAAACGCTTACTGTATCAAAGACTGTAAATGGAAACATGAACTTAATAAAAAAGAGAAATATAAGACATGGAAAAAAAAAACAAATAAAACCTCTAGAAAGAAAAACACAAAATTTGAAGTGAAAAAATTCCCTGGATGAAGAGCAGATTAGACGCCGAGAAAAAGAAAGGCAGTAGATTTGGATACATAGCAATAGAAACTATTCAAAAGGAACAAAAGAAAACAATGGCTAACCTCTAACAGTTGTGTGCAGTGATAACAAGTAAATGGCCTGGACTCCTGGGCCCCTATAAAGAGAGGAGAGAGAAAAATAGGACAGAAGACATCTTTCACAAAATAATAACCCAAATATTGCCTGTTTTAAGAAAACTATAGATATAGCAAAACTAAAAACTCAGCAAATAATTAAGCAGAGTAAATAAAATTTATAAAAAAGACACTGAGTGATGTCATAATCAAATTGCTGAAAACAAGTGAAGGAAGAATTGGAAAGAAGGCAGAGAAAAAAAACACATTACTAGAGAGGAACAGAAGTAAGGACGAATGCAGAATTCTTTCCAGAAACATAGCAGAAGTAGTGTAGTGAAATAACCACAAACTTTGAATTCCATACACAGAAAAATATATGTTTCTAAATTGAAAACCAGATGCGGGCTTTTTTCATACAAAGAAAAGCTGGGAGAATTCGCCTCTTCCATGCCAGCACTACATGAAATTTTCAGGCAATTCTTCAGGCAAAGAGAAAATTATACCAGGTGCAAATGTGAATCTATACACAGGAACGAAGAATACTGGAAAGGGTAACGATGTGGGTAAATACAAAATATACATTTCTCAATTTTATTTCATTACAACATAGTTATGATAATAATAAACATAGCGTTACATTATAAAATCCATAATAAATATATCCAGGAGACCCAGGATTCTTCCAAGTGTTTGAGAATTGGAAAACACATTGCATTTAAACGCACCTGGACCCTCAGAAGCCCTCACGCTCCCTTCCGAGGACTCTGCCCTGTTGTGAGAAAGGGCTCCCTGATTTTAAAGGGAAAGATGAGCTTCCAGAAAAAAAAGCAGCCAAGTGGCAGCCTTTCTCCTTCAAAATTGAGCTGGGATCATTTCCTGTAAGAGGCAGCCAGGACTGGCAAGACAAATCGCAAGGCTTGGATCAGAGACCTTGACCAGAGGGAACTATAGCATGACATCCCCTCACCATGAAATTGAGGCTCACCTTGCTAAAATATGACTTGATTTATGTCATCAGAAAAACCCTAGAACTAAGAAGCCAAACCCTGGCTTGAGTACAACACAAAGAATCAGAGCCTCCGGCACACAAACCCAGAAGCCCTCAAAGGAAAAGCATGCCGGCTTCCCTTCAGGAGAAATCTTGGGACATCACCACAAATACATCTCATACATCTCCCTCTGTGCTTTCTCATTCCCTGAAGTGAAATAACCTTGAGAGGAGAGGAGGGAGAGAGAAATAACAAAAAAAAAAAAAAATCGGGAGATTATTAGACATCGCCATGAAGGGGATGCTGGGAGCCCAGCCAAGTTTCTAGGAATCCCAAATGCCAGTGCGGTTCCACGCGGGAGGTTAAAGAAACCAGAAGAGAATTGGGTTTTGCTCCAGTTCTTCTCACAGGGAGTCCAGTGAGTAGACGGACCCACTAGGATTGCGTGACCAATTCTCGAGGCAAATCTGAAACAGACACACTCAGCAGCTTGAAGAATTCCGCCGTGGGCTCCCTGACCTGTGAAATAAAGACCATTGTGATGGGAAAAGCCAATTAGAAACTTCTGGAAATTAACTCCACCAACCAGCTTGTACAAGCGATACCACACACATCCCTAGATGGTTTCCAGATAGCTGTGTCACAGAGACGTACTTGCGAGGTGCAGGGTCATGATTTCCACAACGTCACCCTCGACTTACCCATTAGAACTTCACAGAAAGCAACAAAATTCTGGAGCATCCCTGTGGATGTTTGGCGGGCAGCAAATTGCAATAGCAATACACCGTGCACCCCCCGTGAGCCACCCGTGTGTCCAAGAGCAGACCCGAGGGCTTGAGTAAGTGGCACAAGCCGGTCACTCATCCTGTAACTGTACCCCCTCTTGCTCCTTTCCACCGTTCACTCCACCCCCACTCACCGCAGACTCGCAGGTGCTGCTGTGCCCAGTCAGAGAAGGAAGAAAACACGGGAGCTGCCTTTCCCCGGCCAGTCCTCAGGGTCCGCTAAGCTGCTGCAGCCTCATAGCCCCGCGTGTGGAAGGCACTGAGAGAGAGAGCTCCTCCGGGTGGGGAAACTCCCAGGAGCGCGCGGAGTGGTGCATTTGGTTTGAATCGAAAGAGAGCCAGAGAGACGGGTCTAGAGTCATTCACAGTGGATAACCAACTCCTTTGGGCAAGTGGACACGAACTTGATGGAAAAGATGGAAAAACAGGTGACCAGAACATCTGGACCCTCGGAATAGGTGTAGTGGGCGAAGAGAGACAGAAATGCGGACTCCCCGAAATCAGGTAGACAGGGAGATGTCCTCCCTGCGGGGGCTGCTACTTCCCCGTCCGCCAGGTGTTCGCTGAGCTCGTGTAGAGAACGGTCGTGATGGCAGGGGGTGGAGGTACGGGACCCCTGCAAGGCGGACTTCCCTTCATCGAGGTCTCTCTGGTTGGAGACTCTACTCGTTGTTCTACCTGCAACATTGAAGCCGTCTGAGCCCATGAGGGCGGCGCTATTCCTGGGAGGAGCAGCCGGCCCCCTGGAGGAAGGTGGCTACATTGGATACCTCCATTCCATTCCAATGTTTTCTCCTGATCAGAGCACAGACTTCATCTGGAGGCGAAGGGCCTTCCTCACCCACCCTGCTTCCGCCAGCACCACCGTTCGTGGGTTGCAGAATGTCTTCTTCACCGCGGTGATACTCCACAGTACGCTGTGTATACCAAGAGCACCTTTATTTCTCTGCAAAAGAGTTGCAACGGGCTCCCACCCAGAGAATTCACTGCTTCTTCCACGTTGCTTGCCTTCGAGAACTTTGAAACGGCTTCTTAAGCAGCCAGTGGGAGACATTGTGTATAAGTTTGGAATGTACTCAAAGATGTGACCTAGTCTTCGAACCAGCAACCCAGGTATGGTGCCATATTGGTTTTCTACCATGGTATAGCAAATCGGGGTGGCCCGGGTCGAGGACTCTCACCTGCCCAGGGTCCTTGCTCTTCCAAGATCATATGTTTTGTGAGCAGTTTCTGTAGAACTCACGCTGACGTGCTTCTCCGAGGCTAGCAGGAGAGAGCCGGGCTGCCTTCTAGACCCTCTTCAGAAGACGCACCTGCTAAGGTCAAGCCTCCCCATGGGCCTTCGGTGAACTCAGAGTCTTTTGTGCAGAGACTCTCAATCTGTAAGTCGAAGATGCCTCTCCTGTGTCATGTAATATAACTTAATTTTGAGTCTGTTCGCAAGGCTCCATCCACCCTCGCTTGGGGGCCTTGTGCAGGGTGGGAACTGCATGAGAACACTGGCGATGACAAGAGCCATTCCTACACTATTCAGGACAGAGCCCGGCCAGTTCTGAAAGGTGTATAACACCAGAGGGAGGGCGCCTAGCGGGTGTCTGCGCAGTGGCAGGGCTGTGGTTCCTGAAGCAGCCATGGGGGAAGCAGCCCTCCAGGTCACGTGCAGTTGTCTTCATACATGGGATCCGCTGTCCCTGGCTCTTTGCCCCGCCAGATCGTCTAACCCAGGGGTGCTCAATACGTGGATCGCGATCTACTGGTCGATCGCGAAGGAAGTGTGGGTAGATCCATGACATTAAAAAAGACATTTGTCTTTTGATTGGCATACAGGGTAGCCAATCTGACGTCTGAATTTTTGACACCCTACGCATGCGCGTTAAACCGCGCTAACTTGTTCAGTTACATTGCTGCGTAGTTAGCCTTCAATTTATTTAAACTAAATACAACAAAGGGTATAAAAATGAGTGCCGTAGCTGGTCCGAGTAAGAAGCCTAAAACCTACCACTTTCATACAGAATGGGAGGGGATTTTTTTCACTATGTCATATTCTAAGTGCGTTTGCCTCATCTGTCTGTGTGCCATTGCTATTCCAAAGAAGGGAAATGTGGAGCGGTTTTTTCGGACTGTTCATAAAAACTATGACATTGACTCTCCTCCGAAAAGAGAGCTGAGAAGGAGAAAGGTGAAAGAAGAATACACAATATTAAATAGCAATAATAGTAACTTAAATAATGATAATATAGAAGAAGTAAATTTATGTTTTGCATTTTTATTGTAGGTAGATCATTTTGACTTGGTCATCTTATAAGTAGCTCGCAAGCTGAAAAAGTGTGGGCACCCCTGGTCTAACTCTTTCGTAATGGGTTTTCTGCATTAAATCTTCTTCTGTATCATGTATTTGGTGTCTATTTTCTGCCTGAACACTGAAAAATCGTGACTGGTCTATAATATGGGCTTAATAAATATTAGCCTCCTCCTGCTCAAGAAATTGAGATTGATTATCTATTTGTGGCAGAAATTTTTATTTTTGGATATAATACACACAGATTCCCGGGTAGCATGTCACAACCATTAGCGTAGGAAACTACTGAAATTCTACTGAAAGTTAACATAGGTTCTTCAAGTCCATGTCAGACAGGCACCGAAACACCTTCCCGGCCTACCTCTCGTGTAGGACTGGAATTTTTTAACTGTCAGATAGTCAGAATTGGAACCAAAGAGCCTAAGTAAACCAGAACGCCACAAGACGAGTTTGGAACACCTGGAAACAATACTAGCTGGCAAGTCCCTTATTGGGCACATCAAGCGACAGAGCTGGTGCCAGATATCGATGCATCCATGTCTCTGCATCTGTTTGTATTTGCACACTCTTGTGAGTTAAGTGATGTGGGGCACCCTTGAACAAGTGACACACAGGCCTTTTGTGTGTGTGTGTGTGTGTGTGTGTGGTATGTTGCTATACTGCAAGTGGCGGTGGGCGGGGCGGGTGGCACTGGGCGAGCAGGTGGTGCTGGGCAGGCAGATGGCGGTGGTCAAACCCTAAGAGGCCACGGGAGCAGCCTGCACAGCCATGCGCACTGTCAGGATGCTTTTATTTTTTTATTTTTTAAACAAACCACTACTGTGGGACAATCGCGGACACCACAACAGAGATTTTTTTTTTAAGACTTATTTATTCATTAGAGAGAGAGGGAAAGAGAGAGAGAAGAAGAGAAGGGAGAGACAAGGGGGGAGGAGCAGGAAGCGTCAACTTCCATGTGTGCCTTGACCAGACCAGTGCAGGGTTTTGAACCGGCGACCTCAGCGTTCCAGGTCGTGGCTTTATCCACTGCACCACCACAGGTCAGGCTCTCAGGATGCTTTTATAACCACAGACCCTGCATCCTGTCCAGATCATTTATTTATACCCACACGGAAAAAAATCTTGACACATAAGCTTCTGCTCCATCTGGAGTCACTTGTTCAGAAATTCAAAATTGGTGGGTTTTCCGCCTCTGGTTATGGGAGGTCACATTATTTATTTGAATAGATCACATTTTTTTCCCCAAGGAGGCATTCGCTGCATTGGGGTGCTATCTCACGTTGTGAGTAAACAGAGGAAGGGCTGGCGTGGTAACAAACAAAATGAACAGACTAAGGTGGTGTCGGTCACCACCCAGTCTGTGCAACGCTGTCAGCTCAGGCAGAGAGGGCCCCTCCCCTGCCATCTCCCACTAGCGGGTGAGCCCTTCCACCATGTCCTCACAAGGAAAGGCAACAGCTCAAGGCCAGCGAAGGGTTTCCCTGGGCTCGGGACAGTAGCACGGCTCCAGGTCACCTCCAGAGCAACCAGCTCAGCCCTGAGGAAGTAGTTGGGGAAGGAAACCGGGCAGATGGAGGTGTTGGTCATCCAGCTCAAGGAACAAGGAAAGAAGTTATTCTCCTATGAGAGCGGGAGCCGTCTAAGCCTCCATTTGGGTCTTCTGTGCCCCCCTCTGCCCGAAAACTCCCATTGGCATTTTCTCCCTCCTGGGTTTCCTGATACAGACACGTCTGGGAAATAACATTTCCTCCCGTGTATATGTGGCGTGCTGCCTCCTGATGTGGGGGGGCTGGCTCCAGGTTGGAGCCTGAGCCAACAGCTGATGTGGGGGGCTTGCTCCACATTGGAGCCCCACATCAGGTATAGAAGCCATGCCCTCATCTCGACATGACGATTGCTTTCCTAGGATGAATCAAAGTTTTGTGAGGCGAATCCATTTCTGAGGCATCTTCTCCAGGGACACCTATTTCAGATCCAACGCTTGTACTTTCCCCAGAGAGGTGTGGATCTCCGATAACCCAGCCCTGAGTCTTCCCGGTGTGTTGAAGACTTCCCTCATTACTGAAAATGGCCAATATCGGCAGAGAACCCCTCTCTGACTCCTCCAGCTCTCTGTCGGGGTCTACAGGATGGATGTGCACTCTCATTCCTAATCATTCCTTGGGGCCATCCCTGTAGTCATGGTGGACCGACCGGCAGGCTTCTGCGCTAACCAACCTACGTGCTGGAGTTGGCCAGCATCAACCCGCGGGCATGTGGACAGTGTCAGAAGGCTAACGGTTCCTCCTGGCTCAGAGGGCTTTGGAACACCAGAGCTCCATAAATTAAAGACTGAGCGCACTCGTCGGCTTGGGCTGTCTCCAACCCAGCCAGCGCTCTGTGCTGCCCCAGCTCTAGTTGGTTTGACTTGGTATGTTTCCTAAAAACAACAGCCAGGTGCCCAGTGCTGCCAAGCCGAAAGTCATTTCCATTTTGGATGGAAATGAGCAATTCCAGCTTAATCCTAGGTCCCTCCGAATCATTTATAAATACCAACTGATTTACAGCAAAGCTAGATGGTTCTGACACTAGTTCTCTGCTTCTCGTAAAAATTCAATCAATGCTGATTGATTTTTTTTTAAAAAAAGAGATCATCAATTCTTCTACTAACGATGGTTGGATGATCAATTTTAAATCTAACTGGAGAATACACCCATTTTATGAGGCCAAGTAAAAGATTGCCAAGATGATTCAAGCAAAAGACTCAATGACCATAAAGCACAATTTCTCAAGACCCAAATTATTCCAAGGTAGGCGTACTCATTTCATAGAACTGATGTCGATAAGCCTCGATCGGTGTGTTTAGTAATCACATGCACAGATTGATCTTCTAACATTATCTTCTGTATTCCAAGAATGGACAGCTAAGGCCTTCTGAAATTGCTTAGACTTTGTCATCTTTAATTCAAAAGCAGAATCTCCATCTCCACTATCTCTAGGAATTTTTTAATCTAAATGAGCTAAAGTACCAGACCAGTGTATTGACCCTCTTTTTTTCCTTCTAAGACTTCGAATCAATAAGACTCTCTAAATCTAATAGTTTCAGTAATAGAACTGTTCAATCATTCACTCACAGAAATAAGGATGCATGTAATTATAGTCTAGGGCAGCTTAGAAGATAATTAAATCAACATCATTCATCTTCCTGGGGATTGCCTGAAAAAGATGAGAGAAATAAATAAAAAGGCTGAAGAGAAACTACAAACTCAGGGAAGCGTCCTGTGCAGGGTCATCTTGTAGGTTTCCAGGGCACACATAAAGAGCACAATCCACAGTGACGTCCCAGCTCTCTCTCTCGTCCTTTTCACCCTCACCGTACGTACTGACCGTGGAGAAGGGGAAGACAGAAATCATTGAGTGGCTTCTCGATGCACACACACTCTGTATTTCTTAAACAAGACCATCATCACACTGAATAGATCCAGGAGGATCCACAAGTCTAGAAGTCTTTTTGTATGCCACCCCTAAATGTGTAGAACACACAACCAACCTATTATTTTAATACTGGAGGTCAAAATTAAGGAAATCACCCTAAAACCAAACTTCTCTTATTTTTAATGTTTGGCATATCAAGATTTGCCTCGATTCTCCAATATGCTATTTAGAAAACAAGTGGGTATCCTAAGAATTTTCAGTAAATGAAGCCATTTCTGTTAAATTCAAGGGAAAATATCAATATATCTTTGTGTACATTTATCAGTAGCTTGTTGTTAAGAATATCTAATAGAACAATTTTCAAAATTATTGCCCACTAATTACTCTCAGTCTAAGGGAAAAAGAATTTTAAAAAATTACATAAATATTTTAAAAATTGCATTAAAAATCCATAGCTTTTATTTTCTTTTTGCCTAAATGTAAAATATTTAGTAATAAAATATGAGGTTTATAGATATTTTTAATTCTCCTACTTATTTTTTCTTCCTTTCTAGTAAATGTAAAATAAATAGCCTTAAAACAATTAGATAAAAGTGACTGCAATTATACAAGAAATGAGAAGGATTAATTAGAGTTATTTTATTATTGTAAGGTACTTACACTACCTGAGAAATAGTATGATATTATTTGAAAACAGATTCCATATTAGTTGTAATGGCGTATGAAAACTGTAGCGCAACCACAAAAAAAAAGTTATAAAAGAAAACTCTTATACTAAGAAAGGAGTAAAACCAGAAATCATAAAATACTCTATTAAAACTAAAAATGCAAAAAAAAATGTGGGAGACAAAAATAGGAACAAAGAAAGATGCCAAATAATAATAAACAGTAACAAAAATGGTAGATATTAATCCAAATATATCAGTAATCACTTTAAACATCAAGGTCCTAAGGACCAATTAAAATACAGAGGTTGTCAGGTAGAATAAGAAAACAAGACCAAATGATGTGTTATCTATAAGAAACCCACATTAAATACACACACACACACACACACACACACACACACAGATTGAAGAAAAAAAGATCAAGATATACCCTCTTCACACTAATAAAAAGAAACAAAACTACACATATTAATTCTACACAGATCAGACTTCAGAGTTAGGGAAGTTGTCATGGATAAAGGGGACATTGCATAATGATAATGGGTTCAATTATACAAGAATACATAACAATCTTTAACCTGTATTCATCTACCAATAGAGAAAAAAAAATGAGGTAAGACTGGGAAACCACAGTGAGAAGAAGATGAATCCACAATTACACTTGAGACTTGCACACCACCCTCTATCAGAAATGGGCAGATTCAGAAGGCAGAAAATCAGCGAGGATGTAGCTGAACTCCATAACTTCATCAAACAACTAGAATCAATTGACATCTGGAAGCTATTTCACCCAACAAGAGCAGAAGACACATTCTACTCAAGCTCATCTGGAGCATGTACTAAGATAAAACACTTTCTGGGCTGTAACATGCACCTTAAAACATCTAAAAGAGTAAAATTCAAACAAGGTTTTCTCTCAGAACACATTAAATTCAACTAGAAGTCAATAAAAGAATGGTAGCTGGCATATCCCAAAATACTTGGAGATTAAATAACAGACTCTTACATGAGTCAAAGGAGAAATCTCACGGGAGATTAAAACATTTTTAACTATATCATAATGAAAATACAATTGCTTAAAATTTGTGGAACACAGCTAAAGCAGAGCATAGAAGGAAATTTAAACTATTGAATGCATATGTTAGAAAAGAAGAAAAATGTAAAACAAAAACATCTACCTTAAGCAACTATAATCCAAGGTATAGAAAAAATTGGAAAAGAAAATTCAATCCAAGGGGAGCATTAAAAAAGAAATAATAAAATTAGAATAGAAATTAATGAAATTAAAAGCAGAAAATCAACAAAACCCAAATTCATTCTTTTGAAAGTTCAATAAAATTAATAAACCTCTAGCCAAGAGAACAAAAACAAAAAAGAAATAAAAGGACACAACTTAATTACTAATATCAGATATAAAGAAAAGGCTTTAATACAAATCATATAGACATAAAAAGTATAGTAATTGTGTATTATGAAAAATATGCCCGCAAGTGTAATAACCCAAATAAAATGAACCAATGTTTTAAAGACAAAAATCACTCAAGAAGAAATAGACTATTTGAATAAACCTGTATCTACTTAAAAAAAATTGGAGCTCCACACCCATGTGGGTTTATTGGTGAATTCTACCAAACATTTAAGAAGCAATTATATCAATTCTCTACGTTTTCTCTTAAAAGATAGAAGCAGAAGGAATGTTTCCTAACTAATTTTTTGAGGCCAGCATTACAGTAATATGAAGAGTGGATGAACATTACTGAAAACAAAACTATAGGCTAATATTATTCATTAACATAGATGCAAAATCCTCAACAAAAATATTAGCAGATGGAATTGAACAATGTGTAAAAGGAATTATACAGCACAACCAAATGGGATTTATCTTGGATGCAAGTCTGGTTCAACCAGTGAAAATCAATTAACGTAACCCGTATTATCAACGAGAAATAGAAGAAAAATCACGTGACCATATCTATAGAGGCAGAAGAAAACATCTGACAAAATCCAACACCCATTGACAATAAAAACTTTTAGCAAACTTGGAGTAGAGGGAAGCTTCCTCAATAGATAAGAAACATCTATAAAGAAAGCAACTGCTAACATACTTAATATTGAGATTTGATTCCTTCCCACTAAGATCAGGTACAACATTGGGATGTCCCCTTTTCTCATTCCTCTTAAAAATCATAGTGAACATCCTACCTAAAGCAAAAAACACAAGACAAGGAAAGCAAACGTATATAGTTAGAGAAGAAATAAGTTAAAATCTTTTTGTTCACAGATTATATGTAAAAAACAATACAAAACAATTAATAACAAAACTCTTTTAGAATGAATAAGTAATTATAACAAGATTATAAGAGACTGGGTTAATATACAGAAGCATATGAAAAGATGTACAAGTCATATATCATTCAGACATTGGAAATTTAAAGCAGCAATAAGATACCACCACCCACTGATTAAAATGACCAAAATCCTAAAGTTTTGACAACACTAAATGATGGCAAAGATGTAGAGCAGAAATTCTCACTCATTGTTAGTGAGATACAAAATGGTTCAGACACCTGAGAAAAGTGTGCCAATTTCTTACAAAAATAAGCATATCCTTATTATAAGACCCAGTTATCATGCTCTGATATTTACCCAAATTACTTAAAAACATATATCCACCCAAAAACCTGCACATGGATGTTGACAGGAAATTTGTTCAGGATTGCTGAAACTCGGAAGCAACCACTATGCCCTTCAGTAGGTGGTGAATAAACTGTGGTCCATCCAGTTAATAAAATATTATTCAGCACTAACCCTGCATGAGCTATCAAGCCATGAAAAGACATGGAAAAACCTTAAATGTACATAACTAAGTGAGAGAAGCCAATCAAAAAAAGCTACCCATTGTCTGATTCCAACCATGGGGCGCTGCCGTGGGAAATGCGGAACTACGGAGACCACGAGCTCTCCGGCTGCTGGCGCTTGGGTGAGAGGGAGGGGGGATGAACGGAGCGCAGAGGACTGATGGGCAGGGAATGTTCTGCATGATACTATAGTGGGAGATACATGTCCTTGTACATGTATCCCAGCCTGTAGAGTGTACAATACCAAGAGAGCCTTCTCGTGTAAGCTGTGGACTTGCGGGAGGGTCATACACCATGTGTCATATACGTACACCGATTACACAGTTTCTTGGGCTATTTCCTACTGATGATCCCCCATTCTTTATAAAATGTGTTCTTAGTCTCTCCCAGAAAAGGGAAAGTTAGGATAAAGACCAACAACAGCTCCCAAATACACCCCTCCTACACACACACACACACACACACACACACACACCACAAAATTACATTTTTCTAGAAAGGACACTCAAATGGAGAGTTAGCAAAACAATGCTTTTCCTCTGTCTTCACAGGTGTGCCTTGTGCAGAATTCCTTGATTATCAATACTGATGATTTCTTTTTTAAAATGGCAGTGCCTGGTAGCCTATTAAATCGTAATACGGAATGATCAGTGCTAAACAGAGATTTCTGCAAAGTGTTTTCTGCGAAGAGCAGAAAGAAAATCTGAAAACTTGAGAGTCACTGACAAGAAGTCCAGAGGAAGAGAAGCAGGAATTAGATGGCAAAGGTCCCCAAGAGCCTGAGCAAAGGGTTTGGATTCGACGGGAAGTCCCTGTGTGCTTACATGGGTAACACTGTCTCTACTTAAATGTCACCTGCTCTGAGCCCCATTCCCTGGCCGCCAGCTGACAAGGACCTCTGTCCTCCAACCATGCCTATTGTTCAGATGCATCCGCTTCCTTTCCTGCCTGTTTTCTTCACAACAGTTGTTTATTTTTCTATGACCAAGCGGATTATATGACCCAGGGTGGGCATTCGGTGAGTAACAGCATAAGGAATACAATGTGGGGTATTTGTGGCAAGGCTAGGCCACCCCGTACATGTGACTAGAAGTGCTGTCCCCAAAAGGTACACAACCTCATTAACCTCAAAGCAGAGGATTTATACCCAAGCATTTTGTAACCTGGTCCTGTCTATGCTTAGCATGCCTCTCCTCCATGTTTACCTATTAGCGTTTCCATACAGGGAAATGATTGGCATACGGTGAACCTCAGGGTGTCTTATTAAAATAAGCGGACAGGAGCCAGCCTCCCTTCAAACCTGAAGGGTGTGGCAGACGTCAGTGGCTTAGGACACATCTTCAAACCATCCCAGGGGAAAGCTTCTTAGTAAACACACCAATTAATAAGATTTCAAAAAAAAATTCTGCATGCCCCCACTCACTAGATTCACGTGTGTGTAACCTCCAAAGCGCTTCGTTCTTGCCAACACCTTGGCACTAGAAATTCTTACTGCTGGCTCGACCAGAAATGCATCGTCCTCCACGTCCCTGAGCCAGGCTGTGTGTTTAGCAAACGGCGAATTGCTTAAAGAGTGTGAGGAGAGGCACTCCCAGACGACGGGGAGAGAAACAGGAAGGCAACAACACAACGGGTCTCTTTCTCCAGAGGGTGTGGATGAGTGTGTTACACCTGAAACCTCTCGTCGCGGGTACAAATTTACCTCTCGTTCTTACGGGTATAGGGCATAGATAAAACCCTTCCAAGGACAACCTGAAAAGTGTCAGGCACGGGTATGTCTCCACTGAAAGAAACTCTCGTGGACCTTGCTGCTGAAAGCCTTGCGCGTCTACGGAGGGTAACGACTCCACCGTGACCTGGGCATCAACACGTCCCACAGAGGGTCAGAGTGGCTGCGATTTCAATGGAGAATTCACTGCCTCGGAGCCCCTCCTTATTGGCGTCCGTCTGGCTGTCCAGCAGGGCTGCACCTCTGATTCTCATCTGCTTATTCAGAGAGGTTCAAGTGCAGGCAAAATGATTCATTCTGACCAGCTCCCGAGAGGCGGATGTAAAAACGGGGATGCCCATCGTGTCTGTGGACAATAACACGGGCTCTTGCTGAAGGACAGTAGCCATGAATGGAATTAATTGTTTCCTAAGAACTCAAGTTTCCTCGCAAAATCAATTGTAGACCATACGTCTTTGCTTTGGTTAGTTGTTCATCTACTGTAATAGTCCCTCAGGTAATTTTGCCAGGGAGTTAAAGGCACTGGAATTACCGGGCATATGTCTGTGATAGGAGGCTGTTAGGAGTGAGATCAAAGACAGCGTTAATTAAGCATACTAGGGTTTATGATTCCCCACAAAGTCACTAGACCACTAGCTGAAATTGAAGCCTATTCCTGCCCGTCGAGTAAAAACAGAAATAAAAATCAGTTTGTCGCTGATAGAAGTTCTCAACCCATGCTGCGGCCATCGGTCATGTTTATCCTTTCCCATGAAAGATCACCCGTTTGCCTGATTCAGGATTGTATTTTTTACACTAAAGATTTCTTCTTAAATAGATTATGCTCCTGCGGAATCCAGATCACGCCTGTCTTCCTCGCTGGTGCACGCAGTTCTGCTAAGTCTGCCCCACGTATCCAGAAATCACTCAAGAAAATGGTAGACATTTATTGGAGAAGCTGAGAGTCATTAGCTTTGGATGCCATTGTCAGTGAAGAGATGAATATTGATAGTCCTGATCTCAGCTCTAAATGGATCCACTGCCTGGCGAGCCACCTGGTTCTGCTTAACTCGGAGCATGTAAGCATTGATTTTTCTCTGTGAGTTCGGGCTCACGGCGCAGTCTGAGGCTGAATCTTCCAATGCAGAACAAATTAAGATGTTACCAGCACCAAGTAGATTTGATAAGGCAGAAAGCATAAAAAAGGATTATCTTAGAGACGGTTCAGTGAGCAGCTGTAAATGATACATCTGAGTATTTTCCGGGAGACTATTTCTTGCACGTCTGGGGGATTTTTCAAAAGACAAAATATTTGAGTTGCGACAAAATAAAAATACTGAAAATAATTAATATTCATTGAAATTCTTAATGTTCAATATCCTAATATATCACTGATAATACGCTGTGTCTTATGTACAGGGAGGGGCAAAAGTATGTTCCCAGTTTCTTCATATGGAAAACAATAGAACAGTTAATAAACAATACAAGAATAAGCTCTGTGTGTACTCACAACCATAAACCTACTTTCGTTTCACCCTGTATATAATCAATCAGGGAGGAATAGTATTATTAGACAGTCATAGATATTAAATAAGTATATTCTCACTGTCTGTACTTTATACGCACGGAGGCTCGGGGGTGACTTAAGGCGTTTGTTTACACATCGGTTAGAGACAGAGGCTGAATCCTCTCTGTTTCCTTGTGCATTAACTGAAGATATTCAAGAATTAGAAGGTAAGTGAGAGAACAAAATGGCAGGCTTTATGCCAATAAATTTAACAACATAGTCAATTCTTTGACTTAAGGCGGGGGTGACTTAAGGCGTTTGTTTACACATCGGTTAGAGACAGAGGCTGAATCCTCTCTGTTTCCTTGTGCATTAACTGAAGATATTCAAGAATTAGAAGGTAAGTGAGAGAACAAAATGGCAGGCTTTATGCCAATAAATTTAACAACATAGTCAATTCTTTGAGAAATGTAACTTAACAAAATTGACTGAAACGAATATAAAATCTGAATAGCCCTTTATCTATCAAAGGAATTGAATTAATAGTTGAGAAAATTTACTCCATAAAAATTCAAGGCCTAGTTTGTTTCATCGGTCTATTAATTCAAAGACTAAAAAGTAAATACTCCCACCTTTCAGAAAGCAGAGGGGGAACACACACTAATTCATTGTCTAACATTAACTGAAACGAGCCAGATAAAGACATTGTAAGAAAGGAAAATTAACCCTTTATAAACATTTACAAAGATGAAAAGATGAAACACCAAAATATATAAAAGGAACAGTACATGGTGAACTGCGTTATATCCCTAAAGTGTAAGATTAATTGTGTAATTAAATATCAGAGTAATTTATTATGTTCACTATATGTTTTATAAATTAAAATATAAAAAATTGGATAATTTTCAACCCTAATTCTAATTAAAGTTCTCAGCACACAAAAAATAAAACTTATTCAAATCAGCCTGACCAGGCGGTGGCGCAGTGGACATAGCATCGGACTGGGATGCAGAGGACCCAGGTTCAAGACCCCGAGCTTGCCAGCTTGAGCGTGGGCTCATCTGGTTTGAGCAAGGCTCATCAGCTTGGACCCAAGGTCGCTGGCTTCAGTAAGGGGTTGCTCGGTCTGCCGTAGCCCCACGGTCAAAGCACATATAAGAAATGAATCAATGAGAAATTATAGTGCCACAATGAAAAATTGATGATTTTCATCTCTCCCTTTCTATCTGTCTGACCCTATCTATCCTTCTCTGTCTGAATCTTTCTCTGTCTCTGTCAAAAAACAAAAACTTATTCAAATCAATAAAACATTCAAAAAATATATAGCTAACTTTACACTTAATGGGAAAAATAATGCTTTGTCCCTGAGATTGGAAAAAAGGCATGGATATCTTTCTTCTATCATCATTTTTGGTCACCATTGTTTGGGAGGTCCTAAACAATGAAAGGAAGTAATAACAATAAAAATATATGTCCAGAAAATAAAAATAAAGAAGAATGTTCATAGCAATTCTATTCACAATAGCCAATAATTGGGCAAAGTTTAAATGTCCATCGACAGCAGAATGGATTAAACCATGGTGACTTATAATTCAGCAAACTACTGGCTCCCATGAGAGAATGTCCAAGTGTTGAAAAAAGCAGTAGAAGCCAGACATTAAGCAGTACATAGTATAATGTTCTAGAATATTAAGTTTCTTCAACAGGAAGACTTAAGCCATGGTGGTAACAATCAGAACACATATCATGTCTTGAGCAGGAATTGAAGGAAAAGTGTTACAGACAAACCTTCTAGAAAAATGGAAGGATTCAGGCCTGACCTGTGGTGGTGCAGTGGATAAAGCGTCGACCTGGGAACACTGAGGTCGCCAGTTCAAAACCCTGCACTGGTCTGGTCAAGGCACATATGGGAGTTGATGCTTCCAGTTCCTCCCCCCTTTCTCTCTTTCTCTCTCTCTCTCTCTCTCTCTCTCTCTCTCTCTCTCTCTCACTCTGTGTCTCCTCTCTAAAATAAATAAAATAAAATAATTTTTTTAAAAAATGAAAAGATTCAGTACACAGGTGCATACAGTTGACAAAAGTCATCCATCTGTACCCTGAAGATCTACAGGCAGTTCACATTGTGGAAATTTGCCTCAAAAAAATTAAAAAGAACCGTAAACAAAAAAACCCTGAAATTTCATTAGTGGTATAGGTCCTAAGTATGGGTTCTGAACCAACCTGTTAAATAAATAAGGCTTAAAAAACATGAGTATTAAAATAAAACACACAAAAGCACAGAAGGAAAGCAGCAGAGTACAAGTCATGAGACCCACGTACTCTATACTTAACAGGAACATGTTAGCAGCCCAGCACATGATTTGGGTCCGGGTGTCTGTGGGTTGTCGCCCTGGACAGGGAACTGTGCTGGTCCTCCATCAGGAATGTTCCGCCCTGGAAAACACTCTCTGATCTCTGCTGTTCTAGTTCTCAGGTCTCACAGAACGTCTAAGCCTCTGGGCTCCTGAACATCTGCTGTCTGGTCCACCATCATGAGAACACAGAACTGACACAAGGATAAAGACCTATTTGGGAAGGAGGGGGTTCAGCCATCACTCAAAGGTAAGTAAGTACGACAATATTTATAGTGAGAGTGTCCTTAAAGCCATCAGGGCCACCCGTAGGTAGAATTTGATGCGACGGGGCCGGGGGAACGTGGAGATGAGAGCAGTCAGGTTTATCTGTTAAACTGAAGAGAAGTCATAAGGAATCTGAAGCGGAGGAGAAACCGTGAAATTATCGGAGTCCTGGTAGAAACAGGCTGATCGACAACCCGAAGATTAAATTGTACTGATCCGTAATGCAGATATGGCAAGGCACTGCTGAGCTAGTTCATGTCCCCTGTAGCTCATAAACTCATACAGCGGGGGGAATGGAAAAGCACTAGTCCCATTCCACTTGGGTATGATGCAGACAGAAGCAAAATTTTAGGGCTTAGGATGGCAAGAAATTGGGATCCACGTGACCTGAGACTTTGGTTTGGTTCTCATCAATGTACTCTTCAGTTTCTTCCACCTGACTTTAAAAATATGTTAAGTGCTCAAATGCTCTTTCAATCTTTTTTTAATAATATGGATCAATCGTGTGGGTAGATTTAATCGATGCAAATTTACCCGAGTTTAACACTTGATTTAAAAAAATAATAAAAGGAACTAAGTCACTCATATAAATAATCCTAAATTTGCTTTTTATTACATGAGAGATAAGAAAAAAATTAAAATATGGAGATTTATTATCAGGGGAAAAATCAAGTGTCAGAGAGAAATTTGTTTATGATACACACCTCAAGAAAAAGGAAAGGAAAGAACAAAAACAGAAAAAGCCTCTCGTTTTAGGTACTGACTTAAAGGTATTTAGCTATCACACACACAACACACAAACAACACACCCCACATGCACATGCAGCCACACACACACTCACGCCCACACATGAGTGAGCACAGGGCACGACCACTCACAAGTCCACAGGCTCTGAGGCCGGGGGTTTTGCCGGCACACAGCGCACACCTGACACTCTCAGAAGCATATCCTCTGGCTCAGCCCAAACAGGTCTGCGATGACGTCACTGCCTTCACTCCGAGGGGCTTAGAATTTCCCCATCGCCTTTCTGGGCTCAGGGCTGGGCATCCCTTTGAATTTCAGGATCCCAAGGATTAACTTTCTGTCCTAACAGGACTTCAAGATTTTCTAGAAAAAAAAAAGTAAAGAAACAAACAAATATTGATTAAAAAAAAAAAAGCATTGAAGTATCTTTGCTCCTTGCTATGAAATTCCGGGCCTGGCCGTGCTCCCGTGGACATTGGCAAGGACGCGGTGGACGGAGTTTCTCAGCGTCACCCCCCGGTCGCTCTCAGAACTGGCGTTGGCGCTCAGAGCCCCGGGCTTGTGCAGGACAGGAGAGCCCCGGGCTAGTGCAGGACAGGGTGCAGCCACCGCTCCCATGTCCTTATGGAGAGTGACGGCTCCCTCTGCATTTGTAACGAGCACCGTGAAACCGCCACAGAGCAGACAGCAGGCTACAGGCTCCGTGGTCAAACCGCACCCTTGCTGCTGAACGCCTCAAGTCTCAGGAAATAGGGTCAAGGAAACGAGGCCAAAGTTGCAGGTCTTCCACAGCTCCCCAGACTCCGCAGAGGCTGTCCCGCACCGTGATGCTGAGAGGTCACAGGACCCTTCCTGCTAGCTCAGAACAGGGCTGGTTTGAAGAGCCGGTCATTCTCACCTCCCGTTAGTGCCCTTCTTTCTGCTGGACGATGTATCCTAACCCTACAGGTGACTGGCCGATGTAATGTTGACGCCCTTTCTCGGGACGGTTATCTTCTGTAATAGCTGTCATTTATTTGAGTGCTAGAAAATTAAGATGGCACACCACTTATCCTTTGAAAGAAGAAAATGGTCACATCGCTACCAAAAAAAAAAAAATGGTTTTCATAAGAAGGCATCACAGAATTGTCCACTTGAAATCCACATCAGCCTTTCAAACCCATGCCATCCCAATACGTTAAGTAAAAAAAAAAAAAAAAAAAGGACATCAGTTTGCACTTGGTTGTGTCATCATGAGGCATCGAAGTTGCAGGTTTGATCCCTGGTCAGGGCACCTACAAGAAGCAATCAATGAGTACACAGCTAAAAAGAACAACTACATAGAACAAGGTGCTTATGCTCCTCTCTCTCTCTCTCTCTCTCTCTCTCTCTTTCTCTCTCTCTCCCCCTTGCCCACCCCCTCTCTTCCTCTCCCTTTTTCTCTCTCAAATCAATGGAAAATTCAAATAAATAAATAAATGGTCTGATGCCTTGTAATTATAAGAAATATCAGTGATAAAATAATCCACGTGACGGGGGCATACCCGTCCCACACTCTCACCCACCTTGGTCCTTCCCTGGTTGTACGGTCAGTTCTCAGGTTTGTACACACAGGCAGTGAACATTAGGCCGTTCTAATGATCGGGGGTGATTTGTCGAGTCCAAGGTCTGAGCAGGATACATCACCGGCGCTTCCTACGACTTCCTAAGCAGGATACATCACCGTACGGTGCCATAGACACGGTGTCTCCATCACCGGTCCCGTCCGGTGGGGTTGGAACTGGGTAAGGCCGGAGCTGGTCAGCGCTCACAGTGCTGAGGCAACTGTCCTGCAGACAGAGCTGTTGTCGAGAAGTTAGGAGAGCCAAACCACAGAGAGAAAGATTCCTGGTGACGTGCTTGAGACTGGAGATGGGTCCATTTCTGATTTGAGTCAAAATTTCTCCCTTTTAAGCCTGATTTGTGGTGGCGCAGTGGATCAAGCATCGACCTGGAATGCTGAGGTCGCCGGTTCAAAACCCTGAGTTTGCCTGGTCAAGGCACATGTGGGAGTTGATGCTTCCTGCTCCTCCACCCCTTCTCTGTCTCTCTCTTCTCTAAAATAAATAAATAAATAAATAAATAAATAAATAAATAAATAAATAAATAAATAAAAAGTTTATAAAAAATTTCTCCTTTTAGAGGTCACTGTGTACTTCCAAATTCTGACATTTGTGATGGGAAGTATCCCAACTAAGAAACCATCAACGACACATATTCTAGTTCTGATTTTCTTGTTAAATGCTAAGCTCCTTTGAGTTTAACTGCTTCTAGCCTTTGAGTTCAGTTCCATGTTACGTGCTCTCTGAGGCCTCCCGCACGTGTTCTGACAGGCTTACTGGTTGTTTTCTGAGCTCCCTTCGAACCGTCTGTGTGTGCCTTGCTCACATCATCACGATGTGGGGTCGGTCATCGTCTCCTGCTGATCTGCTCTGGAAGGGAGTAGGTGGGAAGGGTCAAACTATGTGTAACATACATTTACAATTAAACAGAGAGTCATCGGTCTTACAACCGCTTAGTCGTAAATGCCGCGGTACTTTCACTTAGTTCTTACACGTAATTCTCCTTGAAATTCTCTCCTCCTGTGGCCTCTGTGATACGTCTTGTCCTTCTCACACTAACGTAGGATCGATGCTTCCTCTTTGGACAATGAGTGCTTCCCCTGCGCCTCCAGACGCCTCCTTCTCGGTGCGCTTGTTTATGGTCTGTGGCTTCCGTGGGCTTTCTCCTCCACCACTGCCCTGCCCTGTGCGCGTACCAGATCGTCAAGACTGTTGTCTGCCCCGTTTTCTGCCGTGTCCCGGCCACTGTGCAGGCTTCCCCCAAACATTAGGGGTTCAGTCATTTGTGTAAGAAAACTGGGCGTCACCCTGCTTTCCGGGCACGCTTTCCCGCTTCCCTGCTGCTCTGGAAGTTCCCACTCCCATGTCAGCGCTCTGTGCTCCCGCCACGCCCACCCCCTGGACCTCTCCTCCAACATGCTCACCTGCTGGACCCCTCTCCCGACACACCCACCGTCTGGACCTCTCTCCTCCACCGCGCCCACCCCCTGGACCCCCTCTCCCGCCACGCCCAACCCCTGGACCTCTCTCCCGCCACGCCCACCCCCTGGACCTCTCTCCCGCCACGCCCACCCCCTGGACCTCTCTCCCGCCACGCCCACCCCCTGGACCTCTCCTCCAACATGCTCACCTGCTGGATCCCTCTCCCGACACACCCACCGTCTGGACCTCTCTCCTCCACCGCGCCCACCCCCTGGACCCCCTCTCCCACCACGCCCACCCACTGGACCCCCTCTCCCGCCACGCCCACCCCCTGGACCTCTCCTCCACCATGCTCACCTGCTGGACCCCTCTCCCGACACACCCACCGTCTGGACCTCTCTCCTCCACCGCGCCCACCCCCTGGACCCCTCTCCCGCCACGCCCACCCCCTAGACCTCTCTCTCGCCACGGCCACCCCCTGGACCTCTCCTCCACCACGCCCACCCCCTGGACCTCTCCTCCACCACGCCCACCCCCTGGACCTCTCCTCCACCATGCTCACCCACTGGACCCCTCTCCCGCCACGCCCACCCCCTGGACCCCTCTCCCGCCACGCCCACAGCCTGGACCTCTCTCCTGCCAAGCCCACAGCCTGGACGCCTCTATCCCCCTTACCCACCCCCTGGACCTCTCCTCCACGTGCCCACCCCCTGGACCTCTCTCCCGCCACGCCCACCGCCTGGACCTCTCTCCTACCACGCTTACTGCCTGGACCTCACTGTACTGACTCCTTTCCTTTGAATCTGTGTTTCCCTCTAACTGGAAGGCCCCTAACCATTACTTTTTACATGATATCTTCTTTCTTTTGAGATTTGCCTTTCCTGAACTCTCCCTTCCTCCGCCATCTGGATTGGGTGCTCCTCATCCGTTCTCTGATACACCTTCCAGAACCCTTTGCCTGGTGGTTATCATGACTGTAACGTGTCTGCCTCTCCCGTTGGACCGTGAGAACTCTGAGGACAGGCACGCTGCCATTTGCCTCTGTATCCGCAGCACAGTGTCATCTTTTCATTCCAGGATCTGGGTTTAGCATGAAGTCCTTTAGTGACATGAAGAGAGTTGGATTCCACGTGTAAACAAGGACAGTACAAACCGGTTCTGTTGCCTGCTAAACATTCAATATTCTGGCATTAACATCATTTTATAAAGAGTGTTTCAATAATAGTGATGGTACTATACCTTTGTTATTGAATTGACTTTATGTATATTGTCATTGCTGATTCCGCAGATTAAAAAGGAAACATTGCTACAAAGTAATTAATGTAGCCGTAACATGGATGGGAGCAACATTACTGTAATCATCCTGTTTAAGAGGGGGTATAAATGGTGATGGATGAAGACTTGATCTAGGGTGGTGATCACAGTACAGTGTTCAGATGAGGAACTGCACATCTGAAACTTATATAATTTTGTTAACCACTGTCACTCCCATGAATCCAGATAAAACAGGGAAAAGTATGAAATAGCTCACTATTTCAAATACGTTATTATGGTGGATGGTTTGCAAGATGTCTGCTGCCATTACCTCCCTGTGGCTGTGCACTTGTGTAATCCCACCCACAAGGACTCTGGGCTTGGCCAGGTGAATGGTGACTTGTTTCGAACCATGAAGCAATAGCAGATGTGACAAAAGCAGAGACTTGGAAAGTGACTGTGCATTGTGCCTTGCCCTCTCATGCTGCTGGGGACCTTTCTGTCACCATAGCAAGAACCCTGGGATGGCTTGATGGAGTAGGTAAAAGCCTTCACAGTGAAGAAAGGAGCCAGCCAGGTGAGCATCCTCCACACACCCCAAATGAGCCAACCCTCTGATGACCAGAGAGCAGTGAGGTCTTCCCAGACCCCCAGTCCCGAACGCACCTGTGTAGAACAGAACCACCTCCCAGCCTACCCCCGCATCATGAGAAATAATAAACGATTCTTGCTTCTAATCACTATGTCTGGGGGTGGTTTGCTACTTGGTGAAAACTAACTGGTAAGTGTCACAGAACTTGAATGATTGAGTTATTCCCATAACACAGATAAACAAACCAGAGAATTATTTTAGTAGAAGTAATAAAACTGAATAATTTTTTTTTTTATTTAGGACAGAAATAGTCTTTAGACATCAAATCTATGTCTAATGTGAAAATCCACTGTGGACTCAGTGAAGATTTTTGAATATCTACCCTGGGAGCCCATATTTGTATACTCTGTCATAGAAGCTATTTTATTAGGTGTTTGAGCCTCATCTTCCAAGTCAGCTCTGAATTAGAATTAAATTCACAAGTATGAAGAAGAGGACCGTGGAAGAAGAAAAGGCAGTCAATGAAACTGCAGTACAGTTTCTATACGAGCCCAAGAAGAAAAGCACGGGGGGAGAGAAAAGCCGGGTTTTATTTTCCTCGGAGCCAAAGGGGAAAGCAAGAAATAAGTATGTGTTTCCACTTGGTAGCAGTTTCAGAAAAAATAAAAGAATGAGGTAGCTAGTAGAGAAAAATACAACGTGAAGTGACAGCCCGCTCTCTAGCTGTCCTCGGGAATGGCACGGGGGGTTAGGAAGTCCCAAATAAAAGGAAAGGCGTTGTTTTTGGAATTCTTCGCCTGGATATGAAACATCAGGGCACATATGTGGTGAAAACAATTTTTAGAATTATTGTCAATCATCCTTTCATTCTCCTAAGTTAACCCGAAAAGAAAAGTGGACTCTACCTACCCTTCTGCCCTTGCTTTAACGCTGAGCTAGGATTGTGCTCAAATTAATCATGAGAGAAAAATCCAGGCTTGAGGCTCATAAAAACAAGAAACGACTTTACCCTTTAGGGCAGGGGTGCTCAATATGTCGATCGCGATCTACTGGTCGATCCCGAAGGAAGTGTGGGTAGATCGCATGACATTAAAAAGACATTTGTCTTTTGATTGACATACAGGGTAGCCAATCTGACGTCTGAACTTTTGACACCCTACGCATGCGCGTTAAACCGCGCTAACTTGTTCAGTTACATTGTTGCGTAGTTAGCCTTCAATTTATTTAAACTAAATACAACGAAGGGTATAAAAATGAGTGCCGTAGCTGGTCTGAGTAAGAAGCCTAAAATCTAACACTTTCAGACAGAATGGGAGGGGATTTTTGTCACTATGTCATATTCTAAGTGCATTTGCCTCATCTGTCTGTGTGCCATTGCTATTCCAAAGAAGGGAAATGTGGAGTGGCTTTTTCAGACTGTTCATAAAAACTATGACATTGACTCTCCGAAAAGAGAGCTGAGAAGGAGAAAGGTGAAAGAAGAATACACAATATTCAGTAGTAATAATAGTAACTTAAATAATGATAATATAGAAAAAATAAATTTATGGTTTGCCTTTTTATTGTAGGTAGATCATTTTGACTTGGTCATCTCATCAGTAGCTCGCAAGCTGAAAAAGTGTGGGCACCCCTGCTCTAGGGGGAAAGGACAGAGTCATCAACGAGAGGAAGAAAGGGAATTAGAAGTCATTGAAAGAAAGCAGCAATGTCCAAGTTTGTATTGAAGAGAATCCCTCCCGGGGGAGGCGTGGTCCGAGGGGAGGATGAGCTACTGCCACACAGGCTGTGGCTATCTAAATGGAAAGACCTAGTAGACCCTCAGATCAACGGGACAGTCCCTCAAGCAGGAGTTGCCACTGTTTGACTTTACACAGAACCAGAGCTCACCAGGGGCTAGCCGGGCTGGCCAGAAGAACAGTCAGAAACACATGCGTGTTCTTGTCCCCGGCACCTGCTCACAAAGCTGTGCCCATAAACATACAACATATTTTCCATGCCTCGTGTGTGGTATAGATATAAATGGGTTGTGATTCTGTAACTTAAACTACTTTCGGGCCACGCTTCCGTGCCTGGGATATGGCTCAGAGTGGGCTCCTGTAAGAGGAACATCAGAAAGTCTTACGAAAAGCCAGTTGTTTAGTTAACGCAGTAAACAGACTACTGTTTTAAGTCCTCCTGAGGGGCCAGCACTGTGCCGGACCCCAACACACACACTGATGGATAAAAAACAGATAAGCTTTCTACTCCTATGTCGTTTACTGTCTAGTCAAGAAGCGGATAAATACCAACCAGCCACAAAACACTGATGCGTAATCACCATGGTTATAATTGCTTAAATCCAGAAGGTGCCATCAACCTGCCCGGAAGTGTTTGATTGAATTGTGAGAATTGTGACCAAGACCTCCTCTGTGCTCCAACTGACCCTCTAGCCCACTGAGCATCTGGCCAGGGCAAAGACCTCCTCAAAGAAATGATGTTTTCGAGATAGAATGAAAAGAACTTAAGTAAAACTGGATAAAGGGGAAGTTAGAATGGACTCAGGGTGCAGGAAGCCTGTGGTGAAGAATAAGGTGGGGTTTTCAAGGTCGTGAAAGAAAGAAGGTCATTGAAGCTTAATACAGAGCAGAAGGCAAAGGATCGTGGGGGTGAGACTTCAGAAGTGGGGGGAGGCCAGGCTGGCCGAGGCTTAGTAAGATGTGTGAACGATTCTGGGCGGTAGCACGGAGCTCTCTCAGCCAAAGCTAACTGGCACAGATGTTCTTTTCTGAAAAAACTCCGCTGTGATGCTGGGAGCAGATCCAACACCAGGAGCCCCACGGGCCGAGGCTGCAGGAGTCCAGGTGAGAGAGAGGCAGACCCTGGACTCGGGCGGAGGAGAAGGGGGCGGAAAGAAGGACACAGATTTGAATTAACTTAGAACCCTTGGGATAAAATCAGTTTCTTCTTCACTTATTTTTTTCTTCAGGCACTGGACCAATTGCAATAAAAATAATACCCAAATGTTGAGGCCCCAGAATATGTTTTGGATTTTTATCCTTATTGGTGAGACTGATGCTGCCATTTCTGTGGGTGAGAATTCAGACTCGCTGACTGTTAGGGAATGTCTGTGTCCCCCTCTTCCAAATTCCTATGTTGACAACCTACTTCATCTGTGATGGTATGATAAGGTTGAGCTTTTGGAAGGTAATTAGGGTTAGATAGAGTCATGAGGATGGGCCCCTCATGATGGGATTAGTCTCCTAAAATCTACAGGAGAGCTTGCTCACTCTCTGAGTTCCACCATGTTTTCACAAGAAAACATTGGGAGTCTGCCACCCAGAAAGGAGCTCTCATCGGAAGTCAGCCATGTGGGCACCCTGATTTCAGACTTCCGGCCTCCAGAACTTTGAGGAATACATTTCTGTTCTTTATAAACCTCACAGTCTATTCTAGTTTGTTCTAGAAGCCCGAACCCGCTAAGACACCAACCTAATAGCAAACTGTGTATCATATCACCATTTTCCAAACTATCTTCCATTGAACCACGTTGTATCTCAAGACATGTGTTCTACAAAAACATCTCAGGTTATAAACATAATTGGGAAATCTGCATTCTTAATCATCCCTCGCATATGAATGTCTATGAAGAATCTTTCCTTCATTTGACCCAATAACTACAGAACCTGTTAGATCCAAATACATTTATTATTTGTTTCTGTTTATTTTGGAAAACTGTTAGAATCCTTTCTGGATCACAGAAAATAATTTTGAAAACAGGACCGCAATAATTTATTCCAGGTTCTGTGAAATTGCGACTCAAAGATTGGATTGACATACACACTTCTTCTCTGAACGTCTCCGGGAACACAAAAGTTTTCCAAGTGACTCTCAAAAATACGAGAATACAGGATCAATATCTTGCCTTTAGAGTGAATTGATACAGTTTCACATTTTCTCTCCAGATGCAACAGTGAATTCCCTTTTTCTGAACCAAAACCACACCTAACTTTATGTGTCAGGACCTCTGACCTGTAACATTTGCTCTCCTGCTGACTCAGACTTGTTAAGAGAATGGTTGTGAGCAGGTCTACTTTAGGGTGTATTTTCCACTAACAATATCATTAGGAAACCAAATTCGTGAATTTCAATCTGCCTGACATCTCCAACTTTTTAAACTATATATATATATTTAAAAATATAAGAAGAAAAAGAAACATTTTAAGAAAACAATAAAACAATCAATACAGGTAGAATTTTTTTCACCTTCTTAAAAAGGAGGGAAAAAAATTTCTAACACCCATTTTTAATCAGTTTCCTCTGAGCAGCACAAATAGATCCACAGACATTATCTCTTTCATATTCACAAGCCTTTCGGTGGCAGAAAAATTTTCCCAGTGGAAATACTTGAATGTAGACTTATTTTTTAATATAGTTTACAAAATATACTTAGCCCCCCAAAAGCTCTTTTTCTCCCAGCAGTATGAGAATACAGGATCTACTGGCATTTCCACCTTGCAGGCAGAATGTCTCCCTCCGTTCCACTTGGGAAAGAACCAACGTGCGTGAGTCAGCAAGCACGGGTGCTGGTTCCTTACGCGGCCTCCGTCCCCATGTCTAACTGTTTGCTCCCAGCTCCCAGTGACAAGTGGACTTTTAAGAAAGCCTTAGCAGCCTGGCCTGAGGTAGCGCAGTGGATAAAGCGTCGACCTGGGAACACTGAGGTCGCCAGTTCAAAACCCTGCACTGGTCTGGTCAAGGCACATACGGGAGTTGATGCTTCCAGCTTCTCCCCCCTTTCTCTCTCTCTCTCTCTCTCTCTCTCTCTCTCTCTGTGTGTGTGTGTGTGTGTGTGTGTGTGTGTCTTCTCTCTAAAATGAATAAAATAAAATTAAAAAATTAAAAAAAAAAAAGAAACCCTTAGCCGTGACACACGGCAATAGAGGAAGGACACCCCCACCGTGGACCACCTTCCAGGGTGGAGGTGTGGCACAGACTGTCTTCACGTTTTCTACGTTCAGGTGAGTAATTTTCATCTGAGTTTCCGAGACAAACATATCAGAGAGTGGACGGTTTATAACAAATAGAAATGCATTTCTCACAGTCCTCCCGGCCAGGCATGCCCACACCAAGGGGCTGGCAGCCTGGCTGTCCTCTGAGAATGCATTTCCAGCTCACAGGTAGGGGTCTTCTCACTGGGTCCTCACCTAGGAAAGCAGGGAGGGAGCTCTCCAAGGTCTCATTTAAATGGGCACTGACCCCGTTCTGGAGGGGGCTGTCCTCTCATGACATCATCACCTCCCAAGTGGTCTACCTCCTAGCGTCATCAGACTGGGGATGGGGTTTCAGCATACGAATTCTGGGGAGGGCACGAACATTCGGTCTATGGTAGTTCATTTATCAGAAGCGGACGCTTAGGCTATGACCTCCCCAGCGTCATGTCCAGGTCCCAGGGCTGAGGGCACCATCAAGATGGCGACCTAGATCCTCCTGGCCGAGGGTTCCGCTCGACCCACCACATCACCAAGCTTCTCAGAAACTTCCTTTACACCAGTGGTTCTTAACCTGGGTTCTGTTGAACACCTAGGAGTTCAATGAGTCGGTCTCAGGGGTTCGGAGAAGCCTCTGCCGCAGAGGCCAGAATAAAGTAATACTGTCATTTGCTGTGAGTTCATGCACTTTGTTGGTTTTGTTCTTTGAGCAAGGTGATGTTCATGCACGGCTCATTTTGTGCATCAGTAAAAAAATATATACCTATGTCTTGAATTTGGAAAAAAAATCATATTTTATTTATCACTAAAGAAGGGTTCAGTGAATATGCATATGAACCTGGTGGGTTCGGTACCTCAAAAAAGGTTAAGAACCACTGCTTTACACCTTAAACCATTTCTGCACAGTTTGTGTGTGCCTTCCTGCCGCTCTGAGCCCCTACTTGTGGATCCAGACAATATTTTTCCATGTAATGATACATTTTAACCACATCCCCAGTGACTTCTCCTTGTCAAAGAGGCTATTTAATGAAGTACATTTAAAAATAAAGGCGTGCAGGAAAGCAAGCAATCCCTAATACGTATAATGGCAGGAAAGTATTAATTAACTCAATTAATTTTTGCTAGCTATCCATTCTGTGTGGGTCCCTTCCTGGGCTGCCCATCACCAGTGAACAAGGCGTACTTTTCTGACCGTGAGGAATCTGCTATGGAGTGTGGGTGATGCAGCAACGATAATGCAGAAAGCACCATCGTACGGAGAGCAACAGGTGGTCTGGGATTATTGTGGGATAATTTCCTGAAAGAATAATGGATCGGCTAAGAAAATGAGCGGAACTAAACTGAATTACAAAAAGACACATTTGTACACACGTGCACACACACACTTTACACACATAGACCCCCTATGCACAAGAGAGAAGTGTGGCCCATCACAGAGAGTGAAGACGGAAACTCAACAAAGAGTTCACGGAGTCAAACAGAGGGTCTTCCCTCAGATGATAGGGAATCACATATTGATACAGCCAGGTTTGTATAGAACAAGCATGCTGTTTTCAGGGTGAAGAAAGCAGCTGGAGGTATGAGCCTCTGGGCTGCAGTCTGAGTTAGAGGTGAAGCGGGGCGGTGGCAACTTGGGTGCAGTGGTCCCGTAAGCCCCCGTGTGTGCGTCACCCAGGTTGGGGGGGAGCATGTAGACCAGCAGCTACACAGGTCTGGACAGCTGACCTGAGCATGCAGCAGAGACGTGAGAGAAATGGTCCTTGGGGATGCTGACGTGAAGGAGGTCGACAGGGAACACACCCACGAAGGGAAAGGGGAAGGAAAGAGCCCAAGACAGAGGCAGCAGCCCGGCTCCGCTGACAGGACAGGCAGAGAACGCGGGTGCCGTCGGGAAGGTTTGGAAGGAGGGGCAGGACAGGAAGGCAAACTGAGACAGTCCATCACGGCCGCCCAGGAGAGCGCTGCAGGAAGAGAGCGGGCATCACTGCCACCTTCTGACGAGGAGATAAAAGTACAGATTGAAACTCAGACCTGGACTATGCGGAGTGAGAGCTGGGATGGGAGTGCACCGAGGACAGAGTCGGGGTTTGGGGAGCGCATATGCCCACAGACCACTCCATGAAGGACGTCCACTAACACGAACGCAGGTGGAGCAGCCAGACTGACCCAGAGGTGAGAGCTTCAGGCGACGGGGACATGTCCGTAAATCTGAACGACATGTTTATGTCCCTCCGCCTCCGATAAAAGTTATTCTGTCTCCAGGGGAAAGCTAGATGGCGGGAAGAGAAGAGCAGGCACAGCTGGATAGACGGAGTGGGTGACGTCCGTGAGGGCGCGTCTAGGATGGGCACTGGATATGGAGACAAATAAGAAGAAGAGAGATACGGAGGCGCGGGGGGGGGGCATGTTTAAATGTGACGGTAAAAAAAATAAAATAAAAAGGAAGGACTTCTCATATTAATACTAGGTTGTTACATTTTCTCTGTGCGATGTGAGGCGAGGGGAAGATGAGTTTGAAGGGAGTGAAACAGGTTGAAACAGGTATAAGGTGATTAGGAGCCGAGCCCTACGCCTGGCACAGGGCACTGCCCTGCTGGAAGTGCGGTCAGGGGGCAGACGCAGCCACCACATTGCTGGGGGCGGAGGGGGGGTAGCAGTAACGATGCTGGTGGTCTTAAGGTTCATGTAAAACCGCAAAGGAAGTGAGATTCATGGAATCGAAGAATGAATCAAAGGATGAGGTTGGGCGGTGGCGCCCTGCAGAAGAGATGAGGAGGCAGCGGGGATGGGAACGGGGATGGGGGTGATGGTAGAGACCCGCGGTACATGCAGACAGGGGACTGGAGGTTCTGAAACTTCCGATGACCCACTTTGCTGGCAAAGGCTGGGAGATCTGAAACTGTAAGTGAAAGAGGAGTGAATGACACAGCTCGTGTGAAGGAGTCTTAGAAACAGCGCAGGGAGAACTGGATGATACCGGGCCAGCCCGATGAACACGGAGCTACCCATCCCGGTGAGAGAGAATCAAGGCGAGATTCAAGTGTTCAGGTTGCTTCCAACCCCTTTCACCGCCGGCGGGGTGTGCGCCCCTCGGATCTCCACGCGGAGGAAGAGCAGAACGCGGATGGCGCCCGCCTTGGAAAAGCTGAGTTTCTTTATGCGTGTCCTTCGGTGGTTGGTGGTGGTTTCTTTTGTTTTTATACTTTTTTTCATTTGTTTGATCATCGAATTCAAGGCAGAGGAGCCCTTGTCTGCAAGCAGAAATTGAGCTGAGGGAGAATGGCAACCTCCCCTTCTGAACCTGACGGAGGTGTCAGTGACCTGTGGTGACCGGTTCACACGACAGCTGAGGCCGCCGGCCGCAGGAAACATTAAGTCAAAACCTAGCTTTGTCCACATGGCAGCTGGGTGTGCTTGGGCACAGAGGGCTCCTGTGGATGAGGCTGGGCGGTGGCGCCCTGCAGAAGAGATGAGGAGGCAGCGGGGATGGGAACGGGGATGGGGGTGACGGTAGAGACCCGCGGTGCATGCAGAGAGCGGAAGCATCGGTATCAGCAAGGTGCGGCTCTGATAGTGTCCGAATCATTGTCTGCGAGTGAGGGAAGGGGTGTCCTGTACCCTAAGAGAAGGCTGCACTGATGGCCTTCCTCAGACGTCCTGCTCCAAGGAAGCAAGGCTGAACTGAACTCTGCACTGCTCCGGAGTCTCACCCGGGTGGCTCGGGAGACACGACGCCGCCCACGGCGTCTCTTCCAGCGGACGCATCGGCTGATGCGTCTTCCGACTTCTTGCTTACCACAATTATTCCTGCCTCCCTTCTTCTGAGGATAGGCTGTTACTTGGCAACACCCAGGACCAACGCAGATTAGCACGAGGCAGGTTGCGCAACACTGTGACTGTACTGGGCACGACTGTATGGACGGCACACTCTAAAATAACTAAAGTGATAGGTTCTGATATGGGTATCTCTACCGCAACTATACATTTGACAAAAAATTTTTAAAAGTATGTGAGAAGAGAGCAATAATGAGAAGAAAACTACAACAGCCCAACGTGAACAGATCTACCCCGGGGGTGGAGGGGGGGGAGCTAGCTGTATGAGGGACCAGACAGACATAAAGAAGCCTCTTTTATGAAGAGTTGGTTGGATTGGAGCTTTCGATAGAAAATTAGTTCACTGGAAATAAGGACGAAGGAATGGGGGAGGGGGAGAGTGGGTGATGAAGACATAAGATTCATGAAGCCCTTGAGAACCGACTGAAGATGGAGAATGAAGAAGTGACCACAGTGTTCCACTTTCTTGTTTTCATTTTCCAATTCCTGCTCCACCGCCTGCCTTCAACCGCCTTCTTTCGATCTGTCATTTACCTGTCCTCCGTTTCTTCTTTTCAGAAATGAGCTCTACGCTTCGCAGACTGAATAAAAGAAAAGTGGAAAAATTTCAGAGATCATCTAAGAAAACTTCACACGTTAGAGATGAGACAGCTGAGCTTTGGTGAGAGTACCCAGCTCTCCCGTGTCGCACCGTGAGACTAAATCAAAATTAAAACCTGTGTACGCGAACGTCCGACACAGTGTAAATGTTGCTCCTTCCAAATGCCGTGTGCAAGCCCTACTAATTCAAACGTGTTGAAAGTGTTTAGCTGCTAATTCAGAAGTGGCACTTACCTGTAACTTTTAAAGCAGAGTACTAAGTCCATTTAATGCAGAGATAAGCTGTCAATTAAGTTTTCAGAGTCCTTGGTCAGTAACCGAGGCTTAAGAGATCACTTCTTTATGCACAAGGTGTGTGTGTGTGTGTGTGCGTGTGTGTGGCATGTGTGTGGTGTGTATGCATGTGTGTGTGCTGTGTGTGTGTGGTGTATGTGTGTGGTGTGTGTGTGTGTGCGTGTGGTGTGTGTGGTGTGTGTGGTGTGTGGTGTAGTGTGTGTGTGTGCATGTGTGTGTGCTGTGTGTGCATATGTGTGTGCTGTGTGTGCTATGTGTGTGTGAGTGTGTATGTGGTATGAGTGTGTGTGAGTGTATGTGTGAGTGTGTGTGGTGTGTGTGAGTGTGTGTGTGTGTGAGTGTGTGTGTGAGTGTGTGTGAGAGTGAGTGTGTGTGTGAGTGTGTGTGTGAGTATGTGTATTTGTGTGTGTGTTCAGGAGAAGGAGAAGAAGAAAATATGTTGAAAGAAGGGAAACATACATTATAAATACAAAAAAAAAAAAAAGAATAGAGAATAAAGTATCTCAAAGAACCTAAAATATTTTCCGGGAGACACCATGTGAGATGGCAGAACAATTATAAAACACTTTGTCAAAATGACAGAGAGCACAGTGAATATATAAGCTTGACGGTGACGAAAGGTCAAGGAGTGACTCTAAATAACGTCGTTGCAGAAAGCAATATAAAAAATCATAGCTGAGAAACCATGCGTCCGTTGGCGGCAGCCGCATATAAATGACTCATAGAAAAGTCTTCAGCAAAATTCGTTCAATCCTACCCATTCTGGCGTTACCCATCCTTCTCTTATGCTCGGGTCGAATTTGGATGGGAGAACAATCCAGAGCGTCTATCGTTTTCAAAGCCGCCCTCTCTTGTCCTTAGATTTCATGGCCCTACCATTCGTAATATCATTCGGCCCCCATCATTCTCTGGGCTCTGGCTATTATCTATCATTCTCCCAAGTACAGAGTTTGTTTAGTGTGAGTCCCTGTCTAGACTTATTTCCTATTTATTTATACAGGTCATGCCTCCGGGGTTCTTCTCCTGTTTCATTCATTTATTTTCTGACACATATTCCCTGACTTTTCACTGAGCCCCAGGGCTTCAGAAAGACATTGGATCTCTGCCCTACATTCTCCAATCGGCCCTCACCTCTCTTATATTTATTAGTTCCTACAACTTATATTTACTAACCCCACTTCCTCCAGGATCCTGTGTTTGCATTCTTTAGCCCCACCCATGGACACTTTCATGATATCACGCCATCTCTCCCTGTCCCTGTCCCACCGTCAGACCTCGACGTCCAAGGAATGGCAGTTTATCTCTGAGGATGAAAAGCAGAAGACACCTCACTTGTTTCTTTACTCTGGAAAACTGACACACATTTCTCCATCATATTAACTAGAGAAAAGATATCACCGGTTTTAAGGAAGAAGTTTTTATGCCTAAAGCACTTCATTACAGTAACTTAACTACACATACATCCGTGTGTGTGTTTGGTGTGTGTGTGTGTGTGTGTGTGTGTGTGTGTGTGTGTGTGCTAGCTACATCTCTACCCCTTCAGCCACTCACAGCTGCTTACATTGTTTCTACATCTTAGTTATTCAAATCACGGTCTCTAATGAACACGGGAGTACAGGTATACCTCTGATGTCCTGTTTTCATTTTCTTTGCATGGATGCCCAGGGGTCAGGTTGCTGGATCATGTGGTCATTCTATTTTTAAATTTTTGAGGAACCTCCCTGTGTCCCATACTGGCTGCACCAGTTTAAATTCCCACCAACAGAGCACTGTCCTCTTTCTCCACATCCTTGGCAACACTCGTTGACGACAGCCATTCTAACAGGCGGGAGGGACCATCACCTGTCCTTTCGGTCTGCACTTTCCTGATGACGTGGGATGTGAAGGACCACACTCTCTCCACCCTCCGCTTTCTCTCTTGTGGCTGGTCACAATCCCTTTTCCTTGTTGGGGATTGTCACCCCAACATACTCCACCATTTATCTTTTCTTCTCAGTTGCTTCTTGCAGGTGTTGCAGACCTCTATTTTTCCCTCTCTGAAAGAGAAGGAAGTAGAAGTCCCGGCGTGTAGAAGTCCCGGGTTTGATTTCCGGCCTTTACACAATGACCTTGGCATTATCACAAGGTTCCCATTCTTACGAGAAGTGATTGATTACTTCTCAGGTGAGATACATCTAAACTTTTAAAAGGAACAATCACCAGGCTTCCAAAAAAAAAACATTCTCCCTGTCCCCATGACGCACCTACCACTTAACTCTGTAGGGCTCAGTGTCCAAGTCTGTGAACCCAACAACCACTTTCTGTGGATTTTGAACCTGGGCAGTGTGTACCGTCCGGAGTCCATAATAAAAAATGTTTTTACTTAGAAAGGAGCCGTGACTCTTTTCCAAAGAGAAACTCAAATCTAATTAATATTAGCAGGACAAAGCATTGCAGCAAGAAAACTGTGAAAACTTGTTAGCAAGTGGAATTTATTTTGGAAATGAATTTCAATTTATAAAGTCCTTAAATATGAAATATACACATTAAAAAAAGCTGATTGCAGAGATGAGGTTCCAGGTGGGACATGTAAATATTTCAGTTCCTGCCTGACCAGGCGGTGGTGCAGTGGATAAAGAATCAGACTGGGGCCTTACCAGGTGATGGTGCAATGGATAGAGCATCGGACTGGGATGAGGAAGACCCAGGTTCGAGACCCCGAGGTCGCCAGCTTGAGCACGGGCCCATCTGGCTTGAGCAATAGCTCGCCAGCTATGACCCAAGGTCACTGGCTCCAGCAAGGGGTGGCTCAGTCTGCTGAAGGCCCATGGTCAAGGCACATGTGAGAAAGCAATCAATGAACAACTAAGGTGTTGCAACGGCAACGAAAAACTATGATTGATGCTTCTCATCTCTCTCCGTTCCTGTCGTCTGTCCCTATTTATCCCTCTCTCTGACTCTCTCTCTGTCCCTGTAAAAAATAAAATAAATTCATTTCCTGGGAGTTTCCCTTCAACGCTGCCATATTTAAATATTTAGTTTTTAATATAAAGCAACACACATCCATCACAAACTACAAAAAAAAAAAAAAAAAAGGCATAAATAAGAAAATGAAAGCAACCCTCACCTGGCCCGAGCAACACCTAGTTCCGTTCCTCGAGGCAATTCTTCTTAACACAAATACACACGGGTTTTGCCTGCCCTTTCCCAGGGTGCATCTGGGGAAACTTCCACAGCACTGGGCACAAGTGCACCTGTTTTCCCACACTGCCTGGCGTTCTCTTCTGTGCGTGCTCTGCCGTGAGTCTAGCGAAGGCCCTGTTAAAGGGACATTCATGTCTACGTCCCTGTGTAATGACCATGCGGGAAGAGCAAGCAACCTTGAACTTGCCCCTGTGCACACGCGCACTCGCTGAACGCCTCACGGTGGGGTGTACATTCACTTTTAAACTGCTGTCAAAGTTTGGCTTCCTGTGCAGCTGAGTGTGTAGACGTCAAGGGAGAAAGACTATATTCACGGTGCAGGTGAAGTTTAAAAGGAGACGGCCAAGTCTGACGCTTCGCGCCATGAGCAGCACCCTGACTTGATGACACAGTCTTCTACTGCTCAGAAATTATTCTCCCCTCAGAAGAGAAGTCATTGGCATCACTGACTAATGACTGAAGGTTGAACATCTCTTGCAGTTTCACCCTGTTTTTCTTCTTACTAGAAACAGAAATATTAACCACCGTGCATGTAAAAATAGACAAAAGATACGAATTTTCATTTCACCGAAGCAGCTATGGGTTGCAAATAAACGCATGAAAAAGTTGCTCAGAATCAGCCCTGGCCAGTTGGCTCAGTGGTAGAGCGTTGGCTCAACATGTAGAAGTCCTGGGTTTGATTCCCGGTCAGGGCATAGATGAGAAGCACCCATCTGCTTCTCCACCCTTCCCCCTCTCCTTTCTCTCTGTCTCTCTCTTCCCCTCCCACAGCCAAGGCTCCACTGGAGCAAAGTTGACCCCGGGCACTGAGGACGGCTCCATGGCCTCTGCCTCAGGCGCTAGAATGGCTCTGGTCGCAATGGAGCAACACCCCAGATGCGCAGAGCATCGTCCCCTGGTGGGTATGTGGGGTGGATCTGGTCAGGTACATGCGGGAGTCTGTCTCTGCCTCCCCACTTCTCATTTCAGAAAAATACAAAAAATATATATATATATTGCTCAGAACCAGGAGGCATTAGAGAAATACTAGTTAAAAGCCCAAGAGGAACATATACACAATTATTAGAATGGAAAAAATTAAAAACACCTACCATGGAAAATTTAAGTGGGGATGCTTAAGAACTATGTCCACCCATGGCTATTGGAAACATTTTACAATAAAATTTGGCAGTTTCTCAAAAAGTTAAAACATCTTGTACTCTAAGCCATTAACTCAAGGAAAAAGGAAAGCGTATATTCCTGTGAAAACCGACACATTCGTGGCCAGAGAGGCTTTGTTTGTAAAAGCTAAAAACTCATATATCAACTAACAAAGATAGATTAACTGCGGTACATCCGCCTTATAGAACGCTACTTAGCAATGGACTGAGTGAACTCTTCGTACACGCTGCAAGGGGTCATCTCAAAATAATTATGCTGAACGAAAGAAATCAGACAAAAAGCGCCGTCGTTTCATGACGCCAGAAAAGGCAAACAATCCCTCAAGGGAAGGAGGGAAATCCACGGAGCTGGAGACGGTGGGAAGACCACAGGGAGAGGACGATGTGAGATCCCTCTGGGGTGATGGGTGTGTTCATTGTCGTGATAGTGCTGATGGTTTCACCGAGGAACCAGATCTCAAAACTCACAAAACTGTACATATCAGAGATGTTAACTGTGTCTCAGTAAAATGTTGAGATAAATTACTGCATATGAAAATCAGAATGTGCCCCGTATTTTAGAAAAAGGCGGCGTAATCGGCAGCTCCATGTTCACTCCCCTGTCCTGTCCCCAGCCTGGGCTGCAAGGAGTAGTCGGTAATGACAGTCCTTTCCCCTGGGGTCATCAAGAAGGCCATCACAAATGCCACACAGCTGGGCTCTGGGCTCTACCTTCCCTCAATCATCATTTTCTTGCCTGGGCAGCAATGACCTTGAGGTGAAGCGTCCATAGTGGCTAAGTCGTCCGTAAAAGCTTTCGGTTATTCCCTCTGCCGGCGCCATTAGCAAAAGAGAGGTCCTGAGCACCTCTGCGGAACCTTCCCCCTGCAGATCCACGTGTGTGGGAGCAGCTAGGTGCAGCGTGAGGACAGGCACCTGCTGTCCAGTTTGCGGTAGCCCGACCTACCCCCTGTCCGAGAAAGGATGACATGTGGCCATTTACAACAACCTGGATGGACCTTGAGAGCATTATACCGAGTGAAACAAGTAAATCAGAAAGAGCTGAGAACGATGTGATTCCACACACAGGTGGGACATAAAACTGAGACTCGAGGACACAGATAAAAGTGAAGTGGTTACCAGGGGAGGGGAGTAAAGAGGGACAGATATACTGAGACGGAAAATGATTTGACTTTGACTTTGGCTGATGAGCACACAACACAATCCACAGTTCAGACGCTATTGAAGTATTTACCTGAAACCTACGTACTCTTATTGATCAGTGTCACCCTATTAAAAAACAAAAAACAAAAAAAAACTCCCAGTGTCCCTGAATAAACAGCTTCCTACCTGAGCCTGGCGGGTCTCACAGCCACGAGCTCAGGCTGTGAGCTCATATTCGGGGTTCTTTCCAAGGATAGCAGAGAAATGTTCTCTGTTCTCTCCTTTTTTCCATACGCTTTCCATTGCCACCTAGCATTACAATTATTATTTTTCTTTTTACTTTTTATAGGGGTTTAAATAAAAGGGAAATAATCCAGTACCATGTTATTTACCCATGAAGAATCAACAGTGGACCAAAATTAAGATTTCTTTCTGTTCGTTTCATTAAATTTCTGATAGAACATCTTCTGGGCTCTCATCACGGCTAACTGTTCTCAAACATGACTGACATCCGCAGAAGTAACTCCAGCATGCTTCACTTACTGAAGTTCACGAATAACAAGATGTAGCGGTATAAACACTGCAACTGGGGGGATTTTACCCCCCCCCATTTCCATAACTGGCAGATGGGTGCCGATCCCTGACTTGCTCATAAAACCGGGGAGACACTCCAATCCATCACTCGCGTAAGCCAGGGCTCCTGGAAATTCTGTTCTTCAGTTTCTCCAAAACAGAGTTGTTGTTTTTTTCTTAACAATGAAATAGTCACGATAAGAAAAGAAGAAGAATCCGTGTTTTTATTTTTATCTTTATTTGTCTTAATCCCTTGTACATTGTAATTACTCATTTTTTTCTACTTATTGATTTGAGAGAGAGAGAGAGAGAGACATTGATTTGTTTTTCAACTCACTGATGCAATTATTGAGTTGTTTTCTGTATGTGCCCTGACCTGGGATCAAACCCGCAACTTTGGTGTATTGGACCAACGCTCTAACCAACTGAGCTACCTAGCCAGGGCAACTCACCATTTTTTTTTTTTTTTTTGAATGAGTGAGTGAACTGATTGTAGCTGAGAACAAAAGGCCAAAGGTGTAAGTGAGCAATGGGACCATTTTAAGAACTGCATCTCTAAGCACCATCTCAAGAGCAAGTCTCCTCCGCACCCATTCATTCGCTGCCCGGCCTTGCCCAGCCCTGCCCAGCCCAGCCTCGCTCTCAGTTTTCCTTCCAGCCGATTGGGTATTGCCAGCAACACGACTCTCAAGGTCTCAGATCGTTCACTGCGATTCAACAGGTGCAGATCGGGCTTAACCTTCTCCACGCTCCTTCACGCGTGGCGGACCCTCAAGCCAGCACCCGTCACGTGGCGCGTCATCCGCTCACGCCCATCTCTGACTCTCTCGTGTAAGTTGTCTCAGATCCGGGCGGATGAACAAAAAATGTAACGGCGGCTGAGTAACAGTTGCAAGGGGGGACCCTCTACAATGTGAGACCAACAAGGCATTCAGATAGCTTCCCAAAGGATTTTCACGTCTCCCTAAGGTTGGGAGTCCCCTCCCCACCCCCACAGCCTAGTGCAGACAGCACGATCAGCCTCTTGCAGGTTACGTGTCGTGGTCAAATTGCCGAGTGTGGTCTGGGGGAGCCCTGAGACGTCGACTCTGAAATGAACTTTTTGGCTGACTCAACCCTGCGCCATGGGAAGACCGAGACGGACAGCCTCCGGCACCAATCCCTCCAACAGTAATTAGCCAACCTGCTCCAGATTACATTTAGAATGGAGTGGCCAGGTCAGGCAATCTCCTTAAACTTTAATAGAAGTTAATTATTCATTGATCAAACTCATTTACACCTAATTACATCTCTCCTGCAGTAGGAAAAAGGAGGTAATGTGGGTGATGCTCTTCTCCTTGGGGGTGTATTTGATGTAAAAAAAAAAGACAACAGGGAAAATTAGGACACGTATGTTTCGTGAACGCTCATGGGACAACTGAACGGCCGCCTTGGGATGGAATTCCTTCAGGTGACTTCGTGATGTGACTGTTGTTTCCACAACACTTCCAAAGTTTGGACATTGTTGTAGCAAGAAGAATGTAGTCTTACGACAGGACAACAGGAAGACCCCCAAAAAATGTGGCGGTGCACTTGATCGAAATCACAGAGGCTGAATTTTACGTCGTTGGACAATTTTACACAGGACAGTTTTAGAAAGCGTCATCAATGGCGCTTCGCCCTAAATGCGTAGAACAAAAAAACACACAAGACTTGGGGCTCAGTGTGGAATTGCCGTTTCACTACCAGTTCCTATGCCGCCTTCCCCAAAGCCTCTGAAACAAAGGGCAGGAACGGCAGTTCCACGACGCAGTGAGACGGGAGGCTTGGCCCCGGAAAAACAACATATGTGTAGACTAAAAGAAATGTTTCGCCCATTTCACTTTTAACCGTCGTCAGTTACAATATGCCGCTTGAAGTATGTTGCTTTCTGCCAGAGAGTGCTTTCTAATACGGACCATATTTCAAAGTTGTAAATTTTTTGCTTTGGGAATGTAATTTGTTTTTTTTTTGTTTTTTTGGTTTTTTTTTTTCCAAAGGCATCGTTTTGAATATGTTGTTTTCTCAGGGGTGGGGGGGGGGGCAAGATTGACAGTTCCCCTTCCGACACCACAGATCATCAATTAAAATCACTGTGTGAGAAAGCCGGTCACCATGCGGAAGCCATTATAAAGAGATTTTATACAAGGTCTGAGCTTCTAAGGCCAAATATGAAATCTATTTCTAAATCCTTAAGGTGCTTTACCGCTGTGTTATTATTTCAGCTCTAATGATATCGTGGTGATCTAAAATTCGGATGAGAGCCTCCAAGTCACTGCAGGCTTCAGGACTGGCATCCACGCGACATCTCAAATCCCTGTGTGGCTAAGCACAGTGACTGAGTCTGTCCTACAGGTGTATTTAACTTATCCCTTGGGGGAACAAAATATTATTCATTTCTATCTTTTCTTTTTCTTTTTTCTTTTGGAAAGGCGGGGTAAGGCTTCCTCGAGTTCACACATGGTTGATTTGGGCACATCCCGTAATTTTCTAAAATTTAACTGCATCCGAATTGTCTGTTTCTAGCTTTGTTTGTCACTCCAACAAAGCCTGATTAAGACATGAGTTTTCTTTTCATCCAGAAACAGACAAAAAAAAAAAAATCTGCACATAGAAAACTTTCGATCAATACTTGCTGACTTGGTAAAATAACGGATGGAGAGGTAGATGCAGGCACCAAATGTCACAACGGGCTGCCTGACCAGTTGGAGTGCTGACCGTCGCAGACATTGGATGATCCAGCCCTGTGTCCTCTGGGAATCTGAGAAACGGTTTAAAATAAACATCTAAAGGGTGCAGCTGCATGTGCTAATTAGATTTTGGGGCATCTGCAGAAATCTTCTCCGACTCATGCCCTTGGTGTGCTCCTCAAAAACATTAATAATTTTGAAGATATTTAAATTCCTTATATAAGAGCACAATTTTGTAAAAGCATTTTTAAAAAATATATATTGGTATCTTGCCTGGCCAGAAGCACAGAGGCTTCCGGTTCAATCCTCAGTCAGAGCACACGCAGGAACAGATTAATGATGTTCATGTCTCTCTCTCTCTCTCCCTTCTTCTCTCTAAAATCAATAAAATAAACATTTATATATGTATCTAGATACTAACTGAACTGGTCTGATGAGGTAAGTAAATACTTTCGGTTAAGACAATAGCATGTCGGGGTCTTTCAAAGGCAGAGATTGACACAAGAAGTCCACCATCAGAGGCATTTAGAGGTAAACACACATCAAATTAAACAGTTTTGAGGTCACAAACCCACTGTTCTGAAATCCCTCTGCTCGTAGAAGTGGACTTCACTATCTTTTTTTTTATTATTATTCAATGAAAGGCAGGGAGGCAGAGAGACAGACTCCCGCATGCACCTCAACTTCAGATCCACCTGGAAGGCCCACCAGGGGGCGATACTCTGCCCAGCTGGGGCCACTGCTTCATTGCTCAGCAACTGAACTCTTCTTAGCACCTGAGGCAGAGACCATGAAACCAACGTCAGTGCCTGGGGCCAACTTGCTCCATTTGAGCCATGGCTGCAGGGGTGAGGGAGAGAGAGAAGCAAGAGGGGAGAATTGGAGAAGCAGAGGGGCACTTCTCCTCTGTGTCCTGACCAGGAATCAAACCCCTGGTCATCCATGCACCAGGCTAATGCTCTACTGTCAAGCCAACCAGTCAGGGCCATGGACTGCACTGACATTTCCTATACAATGATTTTTTTTTTCTCCATGGGCCTCTGGATTTAAAAAAAAAAAAAAAAAAAGAAGAAGTTTCCAAATTAGTATTAATGAGTCATCACCCTGCCTTATTTTATCCTTAGCTCGTTCAGGAAACTCAGAAAATTACACCACTTACACCCCAATCTAAGCTGCTTCCCTGGATGACCCACGCAGAAATGCGGTATTTTTCTCCTCCTAAAGGATAATAAACTTTCTGTTCTGAAATAGTTGTGGCTTCGTGGAGACAGAATTAAAGCACATGTTTTATTTTGGGGGGCTTAAAAAATGACAGCATTCATTCTTATCAATCTGGCAAAGAAAAAGAGAAGGGCCGTCCTCACTGGGAAAGGATGGGACGTTTAGGTTTTAGGGAAAAGGGCACAGTGGACAGTGGCACTCCAGTACCACAGCATTTTCAGAACCAGCAATCGGTGCCCAGGAGTGAGAGACGACGTAAAGGCACAATAATTGGAGGTTAGGGCAGGTACCTTTCTCTGCTAGCCAGCGTCTCCTATGGCTCTGGCTAACTGCACAAAAGCCGGCCACTGTACATCCAAAAACACAGCTTTTCCCATGCAGGGGAGCATCCTGATCGTTGTGAGGTTTACCCACTAGAAAGAGGAGTGTCCACGAGCAGTTAGGAAACTGCCTGTCCTTGTTGCTTCACACATTGTTGACCGCTCACAAGTCGGGAATCAGACCGCCTAAACGACAACAAAGAAATGTAATAAGACCTGATAGTGAACGTGATTTTGAAGAAGAGTGGATTGAAAATGATATCACGCCAACCTTGGAGGATTATTCAAATATTTGGGATATAACTACCACCCTTAGTGATCCATGGAGCATCAGGGAAGTGACAGAATTACTTCTTAGTGATTATTTTTTTTTTATTTGGTTGTTTCTCAAGCCAATTTATACCACCACCAAATGGAAGAATTTTACAATGATTGCTATACAGTATATACCACATCAAAAAAAAAAAAAAGAAATCACTAAAATATACAATATATATAAAATATAGTATGTGTAGTATGTAGCAGATAGGTACAAAGGTTTTTTTTTAATTCATTATGTATAAATAAAGTATACGCAAGTTTATTTAGATTGTTTCATTTTTATACTCAATTACGAAAAAATAGCCGGTCAACAATGTGTTAAATCAACGACAAAGTGACCTTTCAGGAGTTTCCAAAATATGAGCCAATGTCCCCTCAGGGGAAGTCTCACATCTGGACAACTGCGAGAGGTGCCAAGAGCCCCTCAAATTGTGCGCGGGGGTTGGGGGGACAGAGGCAGAGGGGGTGAGTCTCCCGTCGGTCTTCATGCTGCATCCAAGCAATGAATGGGGGGGGGGGCTCGGCCCTCCCCTGCACCTGCCTCCCAAGTGTCTCTGAAGGCACGTCTAGATCTCGCAGGGCACACCAGTCGCCCCTAAAAACACGAGCACCTCCAGCACACCCCCAGTTTAGAGGGGGTGACAGTCGAGATTACATTTTCTGCTGATCCTGAAAACTTCTTTCTGGGACTGTTATCTTTTTATTTTTGTTTTTATTTTTTAATTAGTTCTTTCTTTTTTTTTTTTTTTTTTTAGCTTGTTTTCTGGTTTTGAATTACACTACCTGGTACCTTCTCTCTGAATTCCCGCTCCCTCTGATACCGCTACACACCCAGAGCGCCCTCCTCGTGAAATTCCCCGCTGAGCCACCCTCGGAAGAGGTGCACATTTCTGAAATCCTTTTCTCAAGGGGCAGCTTCCACCGACCTCGGGGATTCTACGAGCTGAGGCGAAGTTGCTGAGGATTTTGCTGGCGCAGGTCAGAGAGCCGTTTGAGAAGCCCTAAAATTCTCCTTTTGTTCTCTCATCTTCGGCCATCTCCTACCACAAAGGAAGAATGCCAAAGCAGACAATAAGCCCCCTGATGTCTTAGGACTTCAGTCGGTCTTTCTAAAAAGCACTGCGGTTGGGAGCATTCTACTCCATGGAATGACAGTCTTCTAGCCCTCAGAAATGTCACCAAGGAAATCAGAGAGCGGGTTCACCCGCCTCTGCTAATTAGATAAAATAAGACTGTGGTCTTCTGATAAAGACCAGAAAATGTTTTAAACCATTATCATTTCTCACCCCTCTGCCTTCTCCACCCTTGCTGCCCCCGCCTCCCTGGCCCCCTCAGAACCCCTCTTCTGAGGAGACAAACCCGTTGTCCTCCCCCGGGCTTAGGTCAGAAGCCCATGCAATGCTCTCTTGCCAACACTATCCACGAGCAGAACGCCCCCTAACAAGTAACTACTATGAAAATAATAGTGATAAACTCCAAGTTGACCAGACCCATCATAAATTAAGGGGAATTCCCTTCAACGCAAATGTTTGTGTTTATACTGACCTAAAGAAAGATGGAATAAAGATGAAAAGATATCAAGACAAACCAAGATTTTACCTCAGATACTTGTACTGCCCGATAGCACATTAAAATGTTACCCTTTGCTAAGACAGTCGAGCATAGTATTCTTTGATCTAGAACCATTATATCATTTCTGCATTGCTGTTTGAAAGGTTTAATAATGTTTCTAGATTTTTTTAATTTATTCATTTTTTAGAGAGAGAGGAGAGAGGGGAGAAAGAGAGAGAGTGTGTGTGAGAGAGAGAGAAGGGGGGAGGAGCAGGAAGCCTCAACTCCCATATGTGCCTTAACCAGGCAAGCCCAGGGTTTCGAACTGGCGACCTCAGAGTTCTAGGTCGACGCTTTATCCACTGTACCACCACAGGTCAGGCTGAAAGGCCTAATAACTTTTTTAGAAAATATGGACAATTTCATATCTCCAATGTAAAATTTCAAAATATAAGCAGCAATTAATAATGAGGAGTAGCTCTAAGGTTTCCACAATGAGTTACAAAAGTAGATAAAAGTGAATTATTAGAGTTCATAACACTATAATTCTAAATACCTACAGTTAGCCACAATAAATACAAAATTTTCTCAGTTTGCTACTTGCTTTTTATAGCCTTAATCTATTTGTCAATATAATCTTTCCTTTATCATAGATTTGTGTCCTGCCACTACTTAATTACAATAATTGCTACATTTATTTTGCCACTTCTTCCCATATGCCTGAAGTTAATACTTATTTTATGTTTATCATCATTTGTGAAATGTGCACGAGTACCACTTCTAAGTCACCCAGTCTGGTTCACCCATCCCCAGTTCCTGTGTTATATAATTGGGTCAGCATTTCTGACTTCTCTCTAGGACAGAAAGCTTGCAACTTCTTTTAGAATAACGGCGCTCCTTATTTGAATGCCTTTAAGAGGCAAAAGTAACCACGGTGACCCTGGCAAAAGGCGGTCACGTGTTCAGGGAGATAGGGACACATTGATTTGCATGTGACGTAGTGGGTTCTACCTGACGCATGAAGGTCTCGGTGAGGCTTGGTGATGTGCCCCGAGTCTCACAGCCAATCATCGCTGGCATAGGTCTGTCTGTCTGACTGCTTATCACTCTGTATGCAATGCTGCGTAAAGTTGTTTCAAGCCTTCTATTCGCCCTCCAGCAAACACCAAGAGGGTAGTGGCCTGTGTTCCCCCGTGCAGGGCACACTCGTGAATCCTCCACTGTCATGGACAGAATGTGCCCTGTGTGCAGAGTGGCTGAGCTGGCCTCCACCACCACCACCACCCCCCGGCACCCCACCCCGGGCCTCGCTGGATAGACAACACCCAAGTCAGCAGGCTATACTGGGTCCCAGCTCGCTCACTCGATAGGGGGAAGGCTAACACTGACCAAACTTCACGGATACTGGAGAGCTCGGATGCAATGCCCTATCAGAAAGCACACCGTCAGCACCGTGCTGGTGTCTGAAGGAAGACACCTGCCACGCAGCTTTGACCTCCCCGCAAAGCACGGCACAGCGCCTTGCAGGTGCTAAGTGCTCGAGAAGAACTTTATGGTTTGTTTTTTTAATTTATTTATTTTTAATTTGTTTTTTATTTATTCATTTTAGAAAGGAGAGGAAAGAGAGAGAGAGACAAAGGGAGAGAAGGGGGAGGAGCAGGAAGCATCAACTCCCATATGTGTCTTGACCAGGTAAGCCTGGGGTTTTGAACCAGTGACCTCAGCGTTCCAGGTGGACACTTTATCCCCTGCGCCACCACAGGTCAGACCTTTATTATTATTATTTTTTAATTGTCCCTTGTATAATATAAGTGGACAAAGCCAAAGTGTGCTAGGCTTTGTGAGGTACAAAAGAAGCCCAAGCCACAGTCCCCCAAACCAGGGAGACTGTCCATCGAATTGAAGATGGGAGAGACCTGCCCACGTAGAAACGCTGCGAGAAAGCGCAGGAAGGCAGGGACACACCGTGCACCCGGGACGGAGTTTTCCCAGGTGGTTCTCCCGAGCTCACATCCCCTTTGTCCGCCCAGGAAATCAGGTCTGGACTCAAATGTACGTGACCAGTTGTCCTCTGCCACCCCGACGACGCTTCCAGAGGCAGAGGAGGGTCTACACGGCTCAGAGAAACTCGGGGACGAAGAAATGCAATGCGCTTCATTGAAATGAGCGGCTCCCGAGTGCGTTTGACCAGGTAACCCGGTCTTCGCGGGGGAGAAAGATGACCAAGGTTCCACAGAAACCCACGGGGCCCCCGGGTCCTGTTCACAACGGCCCAGATGAGGAGCCGCAGGGGTCACCTGGCAGGTGACGCGACAGCGAGGGTCAGGCGGGGAGGGAAGGGGTTTTCCTGGTTGGGACCCAGGGTGGCGGGTGGGGGGAAGTCAGAGGCCGTCACTGCTGCGAGGCAGAGCCAAGCCGCCGGCCTTCTGTTCGTCCCCGTTCCCATCCTAACGAGTTCCCCGCCCGTGGCGTCTCCCGCGTTCCCGTGGGGTGTCTCCCGTGTTTGTTTGGTTCATGCTGTTCCCAGCCTCACCGGGAAGCGGGGATGCCTGTTTGCGGGGAGCGGGCAGGACACCGTCTGCGGCCCTGGGAGGAGAACCCGGGGCCGGGCAGGGAGGGGACAGGCTCTGACCTCGAGTCCACGGCAGGTACTCAGACCTCATCCCGCGTCACCCTCGCGGTCCCCCCGGGGGGGCCCTTAGTGCACGGTGTTAAGTACATAGCAGCCCAGACGTCTAAAAGGAGAGGGGAGAAGTCCCCAGGAACCAAGAGTCAAAGAAACGCTGAAGCCTCGGGCGAGAGGGAACAACAGAGAATCCACGGTGGGCAAATGACTGACCTCTGCGGGAAAGAGGAAGGACACCCCGAGAATCACCATCGGCCTTTGACATGGAGGAACCCTCATTTCTAGTCCTGGTGACCTCCCATTCCTGAGCTACTTTATCTTATTCCTTCCTGAGAAAGGTACCGAGCATTAAACACTGAGACAGTGAGCGTGGTCTTTCTTTCTCGTGGAGAAGGGCGTGACCTAGCGTCTGTCTCCCGGTCTGCTGACACCTCGCGGGGTCTCCAGCCCTGCGGGTCGTGTGGGGCAGTCAGTGGGCTGTGTCTCTGAGTCGCAGCAGCTGGGGCACGCGGACGCATCTGGAGCCACCAAGTGTGTTTTGGTTGTGTTATCCAAGCGTGCTCTTCCCTCAATTTCAACAGCAGCTATTTTTACCAAGTCTTCATTATTTTCTAATTTTCCAGAACGTTTTTCTTCCTTTTTTTTTCCCCCTTCAGTATTTTTTTTTTAAAGGAATGATTACACATACAAAAAGAATGGAAGCTTTTTGAAATGTCCTACATTGGGATGTCTCGATTTCACCAACACAGGTCTGGAAAGCTTGGTGGGAACGATAGCTTTTCACTTGTTGTGTCTCTTTCACGAGCAATTTAATCTGCTTGGGGGTGAGACTTCAGAAAACTGAGTCGCAGACAATGATTTCAATAACTAATACTAACTAGTGCAGGAAAGACATGCCAGGTGAGCGTACAGGGCTGGGAAGGGAAATATTAAAGGAGCAGGTGCTTCTCAAAGCATCTGGACTGATCATCAGGGGCCGCTTCCTCCCGGCCCTATCTGGGTCTGGGATGCTGGACCCCCACCCCTATGAAAAGGATCTATCAGTCCAGTCCAGCCTCTACCCCATCCCTGACTCAAAAAACATAAGACGCTTCGCACCTTAGAACTTGACACCAAGTCGTGATCATCCCTAAGTCCTGCAGGTGGTGCTGCTGCCTGAGCATCTGTCTTCTTCCTTATGTCTAAACCCTCCCATCAGCCAGCCTCCCGGGACCCATGGCCCCCCGGGGGTTTTGAACATCTACACCCCCAGCTCTTCCTGCATCTACCTGGTCTCCACCTACCCCCGGCCCCTGCCCTCCCACAGAGCTCCCGTCCCTGAGGCCATACCTAGCTATAATACCAACGAGTTTTCCAGTTAACCTTCTATCGCTCAGTGTAGAGTCCCGCTGCCTCCTGTTGCCCGCCGGTGGGACCTCCCCCACTGCCACTCAGACCACCACACTGGCTTATTGGGCTGAGTTTCCATGGGTCGCGTGTCAGACCCTTCTGGTAGCACGCTTCTGTCTTGGAGAGGATCCCCGTCACCCCTGCACACGGGCGTTCTTGATATCCACATTCCATTTGGTCTTGATTTTTCTCAGTCTGGTCTGTCTTGATAACAAACAGACTAAGTCTGATGAAGTCTAAGCCTAATTTTTATTTTATTTTTTTTGATATCTAATTAAAATTCAACTGTCAAGCAGCTGCCTATCGGAGCAAGTATGTAATTCCTCAATTGCAATTGTGTTTTAAAACGAATAAAATGAGTAACTAGGTATGTGTGTCAGTGAGTTTGTTCAAGGTCAGGGAGAAGAAATTTCAGGACAGGACCATCACAGCTTCAAGAGCCCAGGATCTTAAGGGCTCAGGGAGGTCTTGATGGCGTGAACAGTGTGAATGGAGATGACACACTGGCCAGGTAGAGAACTCGATCAAGGGCTGTTGGCTCTGCTAGGAAACAAATTTCCTCCTGAGAAATGTTCTCTATAAAACAAGGACAGAAGAGTCATGGAGAATAGTATTCTGCACAGGGCAGGAGTAATAGAATCAGACTGGTCCAGGAAGATATACAAGACCAGAGGCAGGGAGACCGGTCAGGGGCTTTGCCCTCCTCAAAGCAAACGAGAGTAGGTAGGTACGTGAGTGAGGACAGTGGCTCAGACCAGGCGAATAGATGTTGAAAAGTAATTCAGACACATCCTGGATAACGGGGAGTTGTTGCTTATTTGGGAGAAGACAGGAGAGGCAGGGAGACGGGAGAAATCCCTGTCCAGGTTTGGAAAAGTAGTAATTGTCCTGGAAGAGAAAGTTTTAAGGACTATTTAATACACATAAAGTAACACAACACACCCTGAAATACAGGCATATGTATGGAATCTGAGCCATTGTTTAATAACCACTCTACAATAAAAAAATAAATAAGTAAAACCTATCTAAGCAAAAGGATAGAGCTAGGATGTTACAATTCTGGACAAAATCAGCAGGTGGAGAGGTTACCTAGGCAGCCAGGATTTCTGGCAACTGCACATTGAATGTCTGTGACGCGTGTCAGCTCTAATGGAGCAACCTCCCCTGGTGCTAAGAGTCTAGGAAGACCAGCCTGACAGAGGTCTTAGGGCTTCATTTGCTCAGAGGCAGCCTTTACGACCTCACCAGAGCCCTTCTAGCCTCAGCGCTTGTTGGTATATTGTGCCCTTCTAGCCTCAGCGCTTGTTGGTATAGTGTGCCCTTCTAGCCTCAGCGCTTGTTGGTATAGTGTGCCCTTCTAGCCTCAGCGCTTGTTGGTATAGTGTGCCCTTCTAGCCTCAGCGCTTGTTGGTATAGTGTGCCCTTCTAGCCTCAGCGCTTGTTGGTATAGTGTCCATTTTGACTCTTCTGCCCTTGTCATATCTGCGTGGTTGTATACACATATCATGCCCACGTATGGACAAATTCAGTAATTCAAGCCTAGTTGTCTGGCTCTCTTTCAACTTTTTTCTTGGGTACAGTAAAATTATTTATTGCCTTAAAGATTTATACTCATTCGTTCTGTATAGAATTCTTACTAGTTGCAAGGAAAGTAAGAACCCACAGTGAATAAGGGAGGGGTGTGACAAAGGACCCCACCATGCAGGAATAGAGTCATACCTCAGGGAGAGATGAAGAGAAGAAATTGAGGAGTGACCAGTACTCTTAACCTGTGTGTGTATGTGTGTGTGTGTGTGTGTGTGTGTGTGTGTGTGTGTGTGTGTTTCAGTCTCCTCTCACAACAAAATAACATCCTCTTTGTGATTCACAATTATTCAGAGACCGAATTTTATGGGGGGAAAAAAGTAATAAATGCCAATCACAACTGCAGTGTATTAAAAATATATAATTGCCCTGCCTTTCTCCTTCCCAAGGCTGAGAGTTTATTTAAAATTCAAGGTGCAGAATGAAAATCCTTCCATCCAAGTTCAGAAGTAATTCCCAGATTCCTGAGTCTCCTATTGGTCAGGAATCTGCCCTGTCTCCTTGGTGATATGACAGCTGGTGGCCACCGTTGGACAGAACGTTGCATTCGGTGCCCCAGGTGGTGAAGTCGCCACAGTTGAATGCTTCACGTGCCATTCGGACATACTTATGTCCATTCCGGCTACACTCAGAGCCACTGTCCCTGGCACACAATTCCAAATTCCCAGACGGAGTTCTTGTCTGCTCCCGGTCCACACAGGGGAGACACGGAGGAAGGGTCGTGTGGGTCCCTCCCTTCACGGCGGGGATGCAATTCTGGCTTCCTTACTCAGGGTGCAGGTCTCTGAGCGGCTCTTTACCACATTCGTCCCCAAAATTAGGTCCTTGGAGTGGCCATGATGGGGCAGCCACACGTGTGAGCAGACACAGAAGAACACCCAGGGTCAGTCTTGGAAACTTCACGAAGATGAGAAAATGAGTTTTGAGAAAACGTTGAAAATAAGATTGGAAGAGCTAACAGCAGACGTGCGCTCATGGAGAATAGTATTCTGCACAGGGACCTCTTGCAACAGTCTTAGCTAATTCTGGGCATGCTCCTCGGAGAGAACTGATGGGGACTGCTCTTCCTTTAGTCTTCGGTGCTTTGCCATGCCCGGGCTTCTGCGGTGCCCAGACACCTGTTCTCTATCGAAGTCTTCTGGCTGCTGACCTCCCGCCCCGAGCTGGGCACCTTACTTGGTCTCCTCACTGGGCGGCCCATCCAGAAAGGTGGCTGCTTCCCGGTCAGGACCTGCCGAGTTCTGGCGCTAGCTCTTTATCTCATGCCAGAGTTTTCATTCAAACCTGTGGCTTTTCTCTGCCAATATCAACCTTCTGTCCCTCACAGTATGAGGGCTGCATTTTAAATCTCTTTTTTATGAGGAGACGTAACTTCTAATTGCAGTGGTAACAAAAAAAATAAATACATACAAATTGGTCTGAGTACACCCCCACGCCCGTTTGACCTGTGACATCATCCTTTCCAATTTCAAATCGGACACTTAAACGTTCATTTTCAGTTCGTCATTGGACAGTGGAGATTGGTGTCTTGTCTTTCTCACGATCACATGGTGAGATTCTTGAACCCTTCGTGGATGTATCGCATGGTGAGATTCTTTAACCCTTCGTGGATGTATCGCATGGTGAGATTCTTTAACCCTCCGTGGAGGTATCGCATGGTGAGATTCTTTAACCCTTCGTGGATGTATCGCATGGTGAGATTCTTTAACCCTTCGTGGAGGTATCTATCAGAGACTCTTCAGTGAGCTTCCTAGAAATCCAACAAGAGGGGCTGTTTTGTGTAGCACGGACTGCAGGAACATGATTATTTTCCTCATTTCACATTTGGTTGGATTATCAAATGTATGTCACCCTTTTCTAATGAATAAAAGAATGGGACCAAGCAGAGCTCACAACCAAACTCCACCCACAGCCCACTGAGGTCCCTGGAGGCTGCAAGGACCCCTCCCGAGGCGTGGCCACGTTCAGTGCATCTCATCATACTTGTTCATCTTGGGTATAACTGTGACACCTAGCATTAGATAGCCATCAAGGTCAGGCAGGTGGCAAACAGTGCCCTCAAATGGGATCCCGGAGAACAGCTCTCGGATGGGACAAGTTTCCAGACTGCGGAGTTTGGAGAAAATCAACAAGGACAGAGGCGCCCGGTGTCTCACAGCGGGTGGAGCCTTGGCCACCCTGGTAAAGGGTTGACAAGGTTCCCGAGCTGTAAGACGCAGCCATCCACACAGACCATGCCATCACCGACTCCCCATGCCTCAGCAGGGATGCTCGGGCATGAGCTCCAGGGACCCGTGTTCCAGGGCACCCGGTGAGTCTCATCAGCCAGAGCGCCCAGCAAGCAGTCACTGATTCGGTCCACACAGGGCCAGCTCGTAAGGCTCAAGCTGGGTAGGGAGGTGCTTCAGAGGAGCAAGCAACAGTTCTATGTCACACAACGGGGTGGCATCTCATGGAAGGCTCTGGACCTTCCTGCTCTGTGCTACCAAGTGGGAAGTTTCGCTGGCTCATGTATGACCTCCTGTGATTGGCCCAGTGTCCCCATCATAGAGGTCAAGCTCAAATCTCTTCATCAGATGAAAAAATCATTGGCAACAGAAAGTCAAGGTCAATGGGATCTACTCATTCTTTTTCTTCTGCCAAGACTCACTGTGAGCTTCTATGTCTAGAGACGGGTTCTTGTTTGTGACTTTCTCCCAGACTCCTTGTTCTAGTATTTGGTGACCATGATGCACTCAGAGAAAGCTTATTGTGTCATTAATGAAATGAATAAGTGTGTGGTCTTTTAGCCTTAAAATAGGGGTTAGCCACAGTGCCTAGTTGTCCCAGAATTTCTAGAGGGTTCTTGCTTCAAAGAGTCTCACTCAGCATTCCTACTTGAGTCCGCTTACATTTGATAGATCACGTGTCCTGATTTTCAGCTCTGAACACGGTCACGCAGCCACTGAGACCTGGTTTAAGTGTAGGCACCGAGGGCAAGAAGCAGCAATTGATAGCTTGCCGAGTTCATGTGCTGCTGTTATCAATATCCCTGCTCCCCGGCACATAGTAATACGCCAGCCCCTGAAACCAATTTTGTGTGTTCAAGGGAGAGCACAGAAATCAATTACCAAAGAAGGATTATTGCTGTGTTGCACCCTCTTGCCTTCCAGGGTAGTTCAGAAATCATTACAGACCACCGCGTTCACGAAAACACACTCTTTACCTCTTCCCGGATACATTTCAACAGAAAGAACATGACAACCTTCTTATTGAAAGGTAAGAAATGTCTTTGTTTTTAGTGTTATCTCAGCTTGAATCGGCGGTGCCTCTCCATTTCAATCTTTACAAACTAAGTTGTCCAATTTTGACAGTTTAAGAGATAAGGTTAAGGAGACACCGGGGGTCCTCACGAGGCTTGTCAAAAAGCCATTTTTTTCTGTTTTACTCATCACGTTCGCATCCTTTTGCCCTTTAAATGCCAGCAAGTTCAAGAGCACAGCTGTCTGCATCCTGGAAATACTTCTTCTCATTGTAGTAAAAGCGTGAGCACACCATTTCCCAGGACGTAGATGAGACAAGGGAGTAACAGCAAAACAAGAACCAAGACAAGTCGGGAAGCATGACAGATAAGAGGCTGGGCAATTTGTCACTCCAAGCTTTGTCATCATTCTAGTGAGAGCCCTGAGCTAGTCAGGACCTAGTTTAATTTGTGTACTGGCACAAGCTATTGTGTTGTTGCTGTTTTTTCTTCTCGCATTATCTAAACCATTATTAGAAAAATGAAATTTGTTCTTTCTAAGATGTGCAGAAATAGAAGAGGTGGTGGTTTTTGTTTTGTTTTGTTTTGTTTTCCTAAAGGAAGAAAAATCACCGCATGGTGTAGACAGCCCGCTCTTTTTCAAAAGTGCAACCACCCAGCAACGAGCCGGGTCTCCTATCCCTCACGTGACCGTAGTCACAGGCCAGCACGCGGCTACGGCATTCTTGATACCTCAGGACCTCCGGCCGTCACAGCACCCTAATCAGAAAAAGAGCAAGGGGCGAAGGAATTCTGATTCTTTTCCACCGTCTCCATATTGTGACCATGAGGTAAAAATGTGGTTTTCCGCCAGTATCTTCAACGACTTAGCCCCCTGGACAGCACAACAGATCTCCTCCTGTATTCTACGCTCCTTATCACAGTTTTTGGCATTTTTCTGAAATCTTGAAGTCTTCTAATTTAATTTTTTTTTAATCTATATTCAGATCCTGTTAGCTGTCCTCCCAGAATATTTATTTAACCCGTGTTCATTATTTTTTCCTCTCTTGGACAACTTTCCCGGTGTTGTATGCATCTAACTCGCTTTGAGCTGTGTGGGTCCTTTCTGCGACTTCTGATGCTTTCCTTTGTGCCTCATCTATTGCATGGTGATCGAAACTAGCTTTCCGAGATACCCAGGCATGTGTTTCTGTTGATAAGTGCTATATCCCTCTCCCTCTCTCTCTCTCTCTCTCTGGTTTATATCAATGACTCACTCATTACGGGGAGGAAAAAGCCATACCCATATAAATTCTCTAAATCAATTTATAAAAGCACCACAACAATCACCGTGCGGTCCACAGATCAAGGTCTCCTTCGTTAGGACAAATAAACAAACTAGGTTAAACAACAAGACAAGGGTATGGGTTTCACTCTACAGGAAAGTGTGTAACTAGGGAACATTAAAAACCAGGAGTTTCCATGACTCAAGGGCTGTCTTCCATCCCGGGTTTCTGCTCTCTGGACAGCAACTGCATCCCTCCCTCTCACAAGTCCCCTTTCCGCCGGGGCGGGGTTGGTGCCCTCTGGGCACTCCTGAGCTCACACGGTAAGGAGTTGCCCAGCAGAGGAAAAGACTCTTCTTGACAGCTTTCTGATTGGCTGGTGTGGGGAGGGGAGTGTCATGATTGGCAGCCCACCCTCAGATCCCAGGGTAGGAGTGGAAATCCAAATAATTTTCCAGAAACATACACCATCTGTACAAAGGAGACAGACAGACAGTGGGGTGCTCTGTCAAAACAAAGAATGTCCACTAGAGGGGATTCTCTGGGTGAAAAGCGGTCATTATGGGGGGGGGGAGGGAGGAGGAGTCTCAGTTTTCATCATAGAGCATCAGTGCGTTGATGTCCTTCCTCAGGAAAAAGAAGGAAGGTAAGATTTCCTTCTTTTTAATGGCCGCATAGTATTCCATTGTGTAAATGTACCACTGCTTTATTATTCACTCGATGAGCACTTGGCCTGTTTCCAGATCTTGGCTATTGTAAATAACGCTGAAATTAATATAGGGGTGCATATACTCTTTCAAATTAGTGTTTTGGGGGTTGTAGAGATAAATTCCCAGAAGTGGGATAGCTGGGTTATAAGGCAGTTTCTTTCTTTCTTTCTTTTTTTTTGAGAAAGCTCCATACTGTTTCCCACAGTGGCTGCACCAGTCTGCATTCCCACCAGCAGTGCAGGAGGGTCCCCTCTTCTCCACACCCTCGCCAGCACTTGCTGTCTGTTGATTTGTTGCCTTGACTGAAATTAGAGCTGTAAGCCCGTGAGATGTTGCCAGTTGTTTACTATCATTTTAGTAGTGACCGTTAACTTTGAAAATTTAGACAAACTTAGCGAATGCCTAAAAAAGACAAAACTTTTCAGCACCTATCCATCCACTAAAAAGAAAAAAGGAAAATCTGACTTGCACTCTTTTGATGACAGTGAATAAACGTGTCATTAAATCTCCAGAATGAAAATTCAAGTCAGTATCAGAGAGCTGTATCACCAAATTCTTCAAATCTTTAAGGAAAGAAGCCAGATAATCTTACACAGGACCACCTGGAGAAGAGCAGAGGGCCAGGGTCTCAAAAGCAAAGCCCAAGAACGATGCAAACATAAGGAATGTCAAGCCAGTCACTCAAAAACAGAGACACAAAAATCCTAAACTACCAGGACATTGACTGAAGCAGCAAATAAAAAGGATAAGATGATTTCAAAAGCTATGTATTTGTAATATCAAGAGGCAAGATAATTCTCCAATAGACCAAGTGAAAAAAAATGCATATAATTAAATCAATATATACAGAAAGCAATTTTATAATATATCAATTAATGGCAAAAAAAAAAATCTTTCAGAAAACTAGAAAGAGAAGATAACTAAATTACTCCGATACTATGCTTCTATAAAACACCTCAGCAAACACATTCAGCAGTGAAGGGGTGAACTGTACACCTCCCACTCGCCACGGGCTGGGCTGGAACACCTGCTCTCACACGTCACATTACACGCAGACCTGTAACAGTGTACTGAGGAGATCAGAGGGAAAGTATATGGGTGGGAAGGAAGAATTAGATCCGAAAATATTTATGAGAGGCACAGCTATGCACTGAAATGCTTAATAGAATCTAGAAATAATTTATTAGAAATGATAAGCAGGTTTAAATGGTTGTTCTAGCTGGCAACTTTGCTACAAATACAAAATAAATAAATAAATTTGCCCGATTTAAATACATTTTTTTAATTTTATTTATTCAGTTTAGAGAAGAGAGAGAGACAGACAGAGAGAGAGAAGAGGGGAGGAGCAGGAAGCATCAACTCCCATATGTGCCTTGACCGGGCAAGCCCAGGGTTTTGAACTGGTGACCTCGGCGTTCCAACTTGACGCTTGATTCGCTGCGCCACCACAGGTCAGGCTAAATCCATTATTTTTATATCTATCAGCAGCAAACAGAAAACGCTACCCATCTCCCCTGGCCAATCCTTCCCGGACAGCATAGTCTTAAAGCCCTACGTGGGGCTGAGCAAAGTAGCTCTCTGCTTGGGCCAGGGTTCCTGGGGTGGAGTTTGCGAACCGGGGAGATGGGAGAAAGGCACCCTCGCTTGTGAACAACAGCCTCACAGTGTTTCAGTCCCAGTCAGAGAGCCGGCCTGCTGTGTGGCATCAGGGTCCGAGCAGGGTGAGGAGGGCGTTCACAAACGAGGGGCAAACAGACAGGGACCCCAGAGCTGGAGTGAGGGGAGCAAGCCAGGCAGAAAACCCCGCAGGGGGAGGTCTGGTCGGGGCGTGAGCCCCCTGGGCTGAGGACAGCACCCACACCAGAGGGAGCGGGCGGTGGAGGAGAACCGGAGGCTGGGCACACTTAGGGACTGGTCCAATAAGCGGGCAAAGTCAAGAAGACAAGCACAGGTTCTTATGTCAGAAGGTGGATTCGGAAGCGAGGAAAGGGTGGGGATGCCAGCATGAACCCTGTGGCATGGGGTTACAATGAGTGGGGTCAGCGCGAGCTACCGTGTTTCAGTAGCCGCGAGAAGATGGAGAAGAAAATGGAAGGGCACACACACACACACACACACACTCATGTACACACACGTGTGCAGATTTCATTCCTCCTCCACCATGGCGAGTCCGGGGCAGCCGTGCCCGGTGGCAAGGCGCCCACCGGCGGTGCACAGACCCGGCATCCTCGATGCTGTTCTGTACAAGAGCACCCACAGCCGCGTGCAGAGAGGGCTTCCTCTAGCTCTGGGACAGAGGACATAAAAAAGGCACCTGGACTATTTCCTTACTCTTGAAAGCAATTAAGTGCTCATGATGTAACAGACTTGTCAAAAGGACAGGGCAGCCCTGGCCGGTTGGGTCCGTGGTAGAGCATCCACCCAGCTATGGACGTCCTGAGTTCGATTCCCAGCCAGGGCACACAGGAGAAGCGACCATTGGCTTCTCCACCCTTCCCCCTCTCCTTTCTCTCTGTCGTCTCCTCCCGCAGCCATGGCTCTACTGGTTGGAGCTCATGGGCCCCGGGTGCTGAGGATGGCTCCATGGAGCCCCTGTTTCAGGACCTAAAAATAGCTCGGTTGAAAGCATGGCCCCAGGTGGGCAGAGCATCAGCTCCAGATGAGGGTCACTGGGTGGATCCCAGTTGGGGGGCATACGGGAGTCTATCTCCCCTCCTCTCACCTAAATTAAAAAATAAAAATAAAAAATAAATAAAGGACAGGGCAATCATCTTCCAAGCACTCTTGGTTGGCCAAAGCTGGGACAACCTGAGCGCCAAAGTGAAATATATAAATAAATAGAGTTTTAGTTCATTGAATAAAGTAGGAAACCGTGAATCTGTAAAACATCTACATACTGCCTACGTAAGAAACAGGCTGTGAGCACAGAGTGAAAATACCTCCCCGTAGAAGCCACGCTAATCAATCACAGGGGGTAAAGACAGCGTCTGGCAGACGCAGCACCGATGAGGTTATCAGAGCGATCACGTCCAGTAACAACACAAGTCGCAGCCGGAGGCACCTGGCGGGACGCAGGGGAAGACAGAGAATTGCCGCTGTTCTCCTGGTGTTCTTGTGTGCTTTTCAGTGAGCAATGACCTTCCCCTGCCTAACAACCATCAACGCCAAGACGTCAGCCCTGATATAATAATAATCTTTCATAGTCAGACCTTTTTTGTTCAAATTTCTCTAATTGTTCCAATGACATCGTACAATAAGAAAATACAACCCAGAATTGGTGCATTAATTTATCCTGTGCCTCGATGTTTGATTTACAAGAACGTGACACTTTTGAAGATAGTAGACCAGTCATTTTGTAGAACGTGCCTTGCTTGGACTTGTCCAATGCTTCCTCAGGACTAGACTCGAACTTGAATGCTCAGTGTGATGGTGAGTTTTACGTGTCCGCCTGACGGACCGGGCGGAGGGAGCCCCAGCCGCCAGTGTCTGGAACAGGGGGGCGTCTGATGCAGCATTTCTATTAAAAATTTAAAAAAATTTACCATGCAGAGAAATATACAACTTCAGAGAAAGAAGTTAAAGTGGAAAGATATACCAGATACGTCATTCTCCAGCCTATTGTTAAACGGGTCTCAGGAAATCATAATAAACTACCCATAACATTAGCATTTTGGTAGAAATGTATAAGCTATGTCTAAAACGAACACAGAGGCAGAGAGCAAGACTCTTACAGAGAATGTACTGGGTGTCACGCATTGTCTAAGATGACAGGGATTAAGAGTGTGGTGTTAATGCGAGAGTACAATAGGAATAAAACAGGGAGCCTCCAGGAACAGGACCACCCACAGCCGACGCCGGGGTGACTGACGTATGGAGCAGTGCAGAATGAATGGTGTTTTCACAAAAGCAAGCTGGGCCAATTGGACAGCCACACGGGAAGAAGGCAAGGACCCCTGTCTCCCACCACACCCACCAGAGCTGTGCCTTGTGGACTACAGCTCTAAGGGACAGGGGGAACACCAGAACAGAACTCTCTGTGGTCATGGAAATGCTTAATGTTTGTCCTTTCGACCAGGGAGTCACTGGCCACATATTGATTTCGACCCCTTGAAATGTGACTCATGGAACCAAACTACTTAATTTCCATGTTTACTTTTCCTTTTTATTACTTAATTTAAATGTAAATAACCTCCTGTGGCCTATGACTCCTGTTCCAGACCTCACAATTCTAGGCTATCATGTAAGAGAACGACCCTATGACCTTGGGCCAGAGAGCTGCTTCTTTCACAGAACAACACAAGGGTTCCACAGTAACAGAAAGACTGAAGGAGACAGGATGAAAAAGGAGAGGTTAGTCACCCAAGCGCATTGCCGAGAGGGGAAGCGCTGAGCCCAAGTTTGGAGAAGATCTTGCAGAAGGGTGCTAGCCAACACGTCCTCAGCTCCAGCTGCAAACACCGCCCATAAACCAGTGAGAAACTTAACCAAGATAAAAAAAAAAAGAAAGAAAGAAAGAAAGAAAGAAAAGAAATAATAAAGCACTGGCTTGCACAAGCACTTCACAAAGAGAATACGCAAGGAAATAGCTCTTTGTCATCAGCTGTCAAAGAACTTGTAATAAAAATATCACAAATACAGCATCCCACCCACTAAAATGTTAAAATGAGAAAGACTGACAGACAGGGCAAAGAGCGGGATGTGAAGCAATATGAACACTCCTCCCATTCTGCAGGTGGTCACTATCCACCAACTCTGGAAAACGGGTGTCGTCGTTTAAAGTTAAATGTACACTTCTCTTTAAAAAACACTGTACAGGTTACGTCCAACACCAAGTGTATCGTGCACCGGAAGTCTTGGACAAGGCATGTAGAACATTCCTCCAATTGGATTTACCTGATTTTTCTCAGAACCAATCAATGGTGGGAATGTGATAACACTGTGATGGCGAACCTATGACACGCGTGTCAGCACTGACACGCAAAGCCATTTTCAATGACACGCGGTCGCATACCAGAGAAGTATGGGGCCGCATGCCGAGAAGGACGTTTCATCCTCGGCTCCTGCTCGGCCAGGTGCAGTAGCCGAGGATAAAACACTTGCTGTAGTGTAGACACTCTGTGCCGGAGGTCTGGAGGCCAAAACAACAGAACTCCAGCACAGAGCGTCTAGTTCTGGGGCTTCCAGTTAGGCTGTTTTTCTCCAAGTGACACACCACCCGAGTGATGCTTGGTTTTTTTGGCGAATTTTGACACACCAAGCTCAAAAGATTGCCCATCACTCTGATAACACATCATTGTGGAATACAACACAATGCCACAAAGTAATGAAAATGAACACACTACCACTGAGTACAACCTGGATGAAACCTACAAAGTGAAAGAAAGAAGATACAAAGAATACAAATATATATATATACACACACACATACACACACACATATATGATTCTTTTTGTATAAGATACAAAACAAGTAGTGCTGATCCATCCTGTTAGAGGCCAGCATCATGGTTATTGATATCGGAGAAAGGAGGGAGAAGCAGGGACTCCCAGAAACAGAAATCGTGTACACTGTGCAATTTCCAGACTTGGATAATTAATGGATCCCTGGGTGTGTTCCCATGTGCTCAGGCATTCAACTGTGTGCTCATTGACTTGCCATGTTCTTAAAACTTAATTCTGTGGCAATACAAAATTATAACACTGTTACTGTGAATTTTATAATCTTAGAAATTTATAAAAATTAACTGAGTGTGTGATGTCTTCCCATAGGCCAGCGATTCTGAGCCTGGTTTTATGAAATCATTACTCCAGCTCGTTGCTGCAGGAGCAGGCTTAGCTATTTCAGCAATTCTCAAAATTAAATTAAATTTGTATCTTTGAAGTTCTCCCTCCCCACCCCCCCCCAAAAAAATAAATGACATTATGGTGTTTAGAGACAATGAAAAAAAAAAACATTAAATTTCACAAAGAATAGTGGCATGCATGGCTTTAAATTAGTGGAATTCTTGTTCTAGCGAATTTTGTTTGAGTCTAACATTCCAAGGTGCATTTTATCTCACCAACAATTTCTGTAAATGATTTCTAGGCTGAAATATTGAATTAGTATTATTATCCTTTGGTGTGTCATTAGAGGTTTAATGAATGTCCTTTCTTTTTACACGGATAGGGACATTGTTGTCCTGGTAGACATATAAAAGAAACCATTATCACTCCGCTTTAATATTCTTCTTTGTTTAGGTCCCTTTAAACCCTTCGAGGGGAAAAACGCATGCACGTCTCTTCATCCTCACGACTCTTCAGGGTTTATATTAGTTGCTAATTGCACTCTCCTGCTTTATCTACTCGGGTCCACAGAGATCAAAGACCTTTTCTGTGACTTCCTTTCCATAATACCAGGCATAAATTGCTATTAATTATCAACATATATAATGCGCCAGCATTGTCAAGGGGAACTTTCTCATAGATAATAAAATTTGCATAAAAATAGATGCTTGTATTTTAATTGTGTGTATGTGGCGGGGGGGGGGGAGGGACACACAAATGGCTACTCTTGTCTATGCCAGCCTTAAAAAACAAAACTAACAAAGGCACAATGTGACCGAAAAAGAAGGCTAACCCCTCCGCTAATACACCCTTGACCCTGATCCTACGATAAACGACCACCACGCTGGAAATTAGCGGTGACACTGTTCTCATAGTAATAGGTCAGAGCAGCCTTCAGGGAGAAGCTCAAGACTGGAGGGTTTTCTCAATTATAGAAAGCTTGGACTTCGATTTTATTTTCGTGGCATTGTGAAATACGTTCCAATAAAACCTGGGATGACATCTATTTTTCTCCCTGTGTCTGTATTTTCCCAGCTGGGCTCACGCCCTCTCACCATACAACCCCTCCGCCCCCGTTTTATTATAAAATGGAGTATTTTCTAAAACAAACAAAAACTCGAGGTCTTTCTTCCCTGTCAGGACCACGGACAGAAAAGGCAGCAAAGGCATTTCCGCCCAGCAGAGCAGGACAAGCTCGTCTAACAATGTGTGGCAATTTTGTTTATACCTCAGTGACCCGACAGAAGAGCGACCCATTCCTCTCATAGCAGCAAAGTACATTTCTCTTCGTGTAGTTTCTACTTGTAGGAACGGCAAGAACACCTACAGTCACTCATTGGCGGAGTTGTTTTCATGTTGTGCAGTCTGATACAAGCCATGGTGGTCGTCCGAGAGCAGTCACGAGTGGTGCTGTTGTGACGACTGGTGTGTGTGCACATGTGTGTGTTTTATTTATATTTTAGAGGAGGCAGGGAAAAGGAATCTCTCTTGATTTGGAAAAAAAAATTATATATATATATATATATATATATATATATATATATACACACACACACACACATTCTCAGTACCTCGTTCAGCCACTGGAACCCAAACGAAAGAAGAGACACGTAGATGGTATCTTGAATATGATCACGATGTCCGTAGCCCACTGGTCCACGGCAGCCACGCGCCACTTTTAAAAACAGAAACTTCACTTTTTTCTTTTTTCATTTCTTCCCTGGTGTGTCTTTGCCTCTGTGAAATGTCCAACTTGGTGAAATTATAAAAGGAAAGAATATGGAATCTGGCACCTGAAAATAGTGTTCACCTCTGCGCTGAATTTCTTCCGTTACCACCTCGGCTTTTGAGTAAGACTCAAAAGATGTTACCATCTCAGTGTTTAGAGTGAGACTGTCCCCCCCCCCAGCCCCCTGCGGGCAGGGTTCCTCCACCTGCTTGATTTTACGGAGATGAGAAGCATTACCTGGCCGTCCGTGCAAGCTCAGAACCGCCGTGCAGGGTTCATGTGGGTCAGGTGTGGCCAAGGCCGTGAAGTAATGGGGAAGCTTTTGTTTCATTTTTGTTCTTGTTATTGTTTGTGGTTGCCGCTTTGAAACAATCAGATCCAAATAGATAATGGGGCGAAGAAAGAAAGAAAGAAAGAAAGAAAGAAAGAAAGAAAGAAAGAAAGAAAGAAAGAAAGAAAGAAAGAAAATGCACGTCAAAAGTGACTGGAAGTTTGTTTTAGATCAGTGGTTCTTAACCTTTTCTGAGGCACTGAACCCACCAGTTTCATATGCACATTCACCGAACCCTTCTTTAGTGATAAATAAAATATGATTTTTTTTTTCCAAATTCAAGACATAGGTATATGTTTTTTTACTGGTGCACAAAATGAGCCGTGCATGAACATCCCCTTGCTCAAAGAACAAAACCAACAAAGTGCATGAACTCACAACAAATGACGGTATTACTTTATTCTGGCCTCCGCGGCAGAGGCTTCTCCGAACCCCTGAGACCTACTCATCGAACCCCTAGGGTTCGATAGAGCCCAGGTTAAGAACCACTGTTTTAGATGATGACATATTTTTAAGCCCTTTTCCCAAGTGGATATTATTGTTGAGTTTTTTTGTGCCTGTCTGATTAGTTAAAAAGACACAAAAGTAGTTCAAGTAACAAGAATAAGCCTGACCAGGCGGTGGCGCAGTGGATAGAGTGTCAGACTGGGACATAGAGGACCCAGGTTCAAGTCCCCGAGGTCGCCAGCTTGAGCGCGGGCCCATCTGGCTTGAGCAAGGCTCGCCAGCTTGGACCCAAGGTCGCTGGCTCCAGCAAGGGGTTGCTCGGTCTGCTGAAGGCCCGTGGTCAAGGCACATGTGAGAAAGCAATCAATGAACAAATAAGGTGTCGCAATGAAAAACTAATGATTGATGCTTCTCACCTCTCTCCGTTCCTGTCTGTCTGTCCCTCTCTCTGACTCTCTCGCTGTCCCTGTAAAAAAAAAGGAAAGAATGAGGTGGCACTGGTTTAAATTCCGGGCCCTTCCATTGTAACTTCAGGAAAGTGTCTCCAAGGCCCTCTATTTACTGAAGATTTTAAAAATCCAATATGTTGCCTATGAGTACAAGTTATTTATGAATTAATCTTCCTAGAACACAGCACTTCTCAGCCACACCAGATTTTCAAAGCCACCCACTAAATAAATAAAACAAGGGTCAGAACAGAGTGAGCGGAGGAACAGTGGAAATAATAAAACTAAGGCATCACCATAAAGAATAGACAAGAGCGAAGGGTTTTGTTTTCCTGCAGAGACGCAGTTTTACAATCTGGGTTTTATCAACACGTTCAGCCGCGTCCGGCGGCCAACAGAGAGGCTCTGAGCGCAGGAGAAACCCGGAGTCTCCAGGGGAAGAAACCCACACCCCAAAGTGAGATGTTCAACGCTACCAAGAGCCCCTTGGCTCTGGGTTCTGAGAAGGGGTCACAGGAGCAGGAGCATGTGTCCTCCCTCAGTGGATGAGGTCTCCAGCACCAACCTCCGTCAGTGGCCGCCGTCTGCCTTTACGGGACAGTGGGCGTGCCATGCACTTGCGGGCAAGGGGCCGTTTGTCCTCCTCTGGCAGGTGACAGGAATGAACGGGATACTTCTGATCAAAAACCCAGACCAGTATGCCGACGCTGAAGCAGCTGTCACCTGCATCTGCTCCTTAGCTGCCAAGCTCTGTGACCAGGTTTAAAGCAAGAGAGACAGGGAGACCAGAGAGAGAGAGAAATAGAGAGAGAGAAACAAAGAAAAGCAGAGAGAAAGAGACAGAGACAAAAAGGGAGAGGCCAGAGTCAGGTAGAGAGAGAGAGAGAGGAGACCCAAGCATTTCTCTTGCCATTAAGTCCATGGGAAATTTAAAACTTTGAATGTTACCTCCTTTAGAATCAGCGTGGAAGGGTCTTAAAAAGTAGTGATCTTGAACAGATATCAATTAAATCCACAAAAGTTGTTTGCGATCACTTCATATATCAGTCATCAATCGGTATGATGGATGATTACAACTCTTTATATTAACAGAGTTTTTGAGAGTGTTCAGAAGGAATTTCAATTACCACTCACGCCTCCCCTTTTCCTAAGCCTGTGAAATGTCATATGATAGCTACTATCTAAACCTTCCCCATGTCTCTATTGACACCAATTACACGACGTGAAAAATGTAGAAGTCAAAATTATTCAGAAGAAAAATAATTCCAGGGCACGCTACCCAAATTAATTAAGACGTAAAACAATGCATGCAAAAATAAATATTGTTTAATATGTAACATGGAACAAGAACTAAAAAGTAACATGAATCTAACCTTCTCACCTGCAGCCAGTTCACATATTTGCTGAGCGTCTCCTTTGGGTCAAACCCTGGGGAAAAACGTAACAGATACAACAAGGTAAATGAAACTCTCTGTTCTTTAGGGACCCGCGTCTTAATAGCAAAGATAGAACAAATACATTAACAATGTTAAGAAATGGTAGAACGTAGTATGCAAGGGGTGTGGTGGGCACAGGGTGAGAAAAGTAACAAAGTCTGAACATTGTAAATAAGAACTTGAAAGACCATAGTGAGGACGGATCCAGGGGACAGAAGTGGGCTATTTGTCCCGTTGAATCCTCCACTGTTATGGACTGAATCATGTTACCCCAAAATTCTTTTGTGTGTGTGTGTGTGTGTGTGTATGTGTGTGTGTGTGTGTGTGGCAGAGACAGAGAGAGGGACAGATAGGGGCAGGCAAACAGGAAGGGAGAGAGATGAGAAACATCAATTCTTCATTGTGGTTCCTTAGTTGTTCATTGATTGATTTCTCATATGTGCCATGATGGGGGAGGGGGTGGCTACAGCAGACCGAGTAACCCCTTGTTCGAGCCAGCGACCTTGGGCTCAAGCTGGTGAATCTTGCTCAAACCAGATGAGCCCGTGCTCAAGCTGGTGGCCTCGGGGTCTTGAACCTGGGTCCTCCGCATCCCAGTCCGACGCTCTATCCACTGCGCTACCGCCTGGTCAGGCTAAAATTTATATTTTGAAACTCTAATTTTCCATACCTCAGAATGTGACTATATTTGGAGATGGGCTCTTTAACCTAAACTTAAAGATGGAATCTTTTTTGCCTGACCTGTGGTGGCGCAGTGGATAAAGCGTCGACCTGGGAACACTGAGGTCGCCAGTTCAAAACTCTGCACTGGTCTGGTCAAGGCACATATGGGAGTTGAGGCTTCCAGCTCCTCCCCCCTTTCTCTCTTTCTCTCTCTCTCTCTCACTCTGTGTCTCCTCTCTAAAATGAATAAAATAAAAATTAAAAAAAATCATTAAAAAAAAAAAAAGATGGAATCTTTCGGGGGGGGGGGGGGGTCCTGATCCAATCTGACCAGTATCTTTGTAGGAAGAGGAGATTAAGACCTAGTTGCATAGAGGAAAGACCGTGGGAGGACACGGCGGCCGTCTGCAAGCTGAACGGAGAGCTTTCAGGGGAAGCCAAGACAGCCGACATCTTGCTCTTGGATTGCCAACCTCCAGAGCTGTACAATTAAGTTCTGGGGTTTCAGTCACCCTGTGGCATGGTGTTAGGTGGCCCTGTCAACTAATCTATATTTTATTTTATTTTATTTTATTTTTATTCATTTTAGAGAGGAGACAGAGACAGACAGAGAGAAAGAGAGAGAGAGAGAGAGAGAGAGAGAGAGAGAAAGGGGGGAGGAGCTGGAAGCATCAACTCCCATATGTGCCTTGACCAGACCAGTGCAGGGTTTTGAACTGGCGACCTCAGTGTTCCCAGGTCGACGCTTTATCCACTGCGCCACCACAGGTCAGGCCTAACCTATATTTTAGATTTAACATGGTTCCCTCTGCCTCATACTTTCAGTGAACGTGTTGTAGACAATACTGTGGCAGCCTGTCCGGGTCATCTCGACTGGCCCAGTGAACCCACCCCCCAGGAACTGTAAGTAAAAGCCGCTAAAGGTTCACACGTGGTCCCTTTCTCTGAAGAAATGCCCGCAAAGGACAGAAGACGGCGTCCGTGGGAAGTCATCCCCACATCTCATAAGGGATGGCCCAGAACTATGGGCTGCCTGGCCTGGCGGTGTGAAGACAGGTCCCCTTGCCCCAGCGTTGGTTGCACGGCTCTCTGGTGGGGAGCACTCTCCAGTGCCGTCCCTCCGCGGGCCCGGCCAACCCCAGACTTTGCCCAAGCCCGGCTGGCTCAGCCCGTTTCCTGCCCTCCCATGCTCCATGACCTGCAGCATCTTTCTGAGGACCAGTCCCTCGGTGAGTCACCAAACAGTGGGGTGGTGGGAGCTGCTTTTAGGGGACTCCACCTCAGGCGAGGGGTGACAGTCCAGGTCCTAAGAAGCAGACTCTTATGGAATTGTGGTTCAGGGATTGGGCACCTGGCCCACCTGAAGGCAGTCAAGTTCCAACGATGGGTGACACGTGGAGTTTTGAAAGGGCCTGGCGTGTGGAATATTGATCACTAAGGCCCACGGCTACAGTAAACTGGGATGGAATGGAATAAACGGCCCTGACAATATCTCAGGTTTTTGAAAAAAAAATTAATTAATATATATATAAATATTTATATATAATTTATATATATATAAATTATATATATATAAATTATATATATAAATTATATATATAAATTATATATATAAATTATATATATAAATTATATATATATAATTATATATATAAATATATATATAATTTATATATATATAAATATTTATATATATAAATTAATATATATATAAATATTTATATATATATAAATTAATATATATATATATAAATAAAAGATTGGGGAAAGTGGAAATGGTAGGAACTGCACCTTGGGTGGGTGTGTCTAAGTGCCCTCCATAGATACCTCGGAGAGGACAGTGGCAGCAGGGTCAGGTCCATCTGTCACCATTTAGAGCACCAGGTGAAGGTCAGTAAACGTCTTTGATCGCATTTTAAATGGATACCCGTATCCTGCAGATACCAGAGGCAAACAGAGCGGAAGGCCAAGCACAAAATCCAATTTTCACAACGGGAAACTTCAAGGGAGGCACCCCGGTCGTCCGTGGGAGCTTTCTTGCTTTCTGCAGAACAAAATGCCCAAAGCTGGTGTGTGCAGCCCCGGACCTGAAACGGACTGTTCTCTAAGCAGTCCTTAGTTCTTTCAGTAGAAAACAGTATTTAAGTTTCTTAATCTGACTGTAAGGTGCTCTGACTATGGTTAGGAAGGTCAAAAGCAATAAAGCCAGACTAAAATCGGTGTTTTTATTTTTATACGTACTAATGTAGCATTAAAGCTACAGATCAAGGTTGAGGATTTGCAGTTTTGATATTTCATATCTTCCAAAATGTAACTTTCAGAGTCAAGTCGATGTCAAATGATGTTCGCTAATGAGGTAAATTTAAAGACACAATTAACACGAAAAAACCCAAAGAAATCTATACCTTATGTATCCTTCCTAAAATACTTAATTAACACTGTATGTGTCCACGGAAAATAAATTTCAAGAATGAAATAAATCAAATGTGTCATAGACGTGGTGATATAAATGTGAGTAACAGAACTGAAAATACAGGCAATCCTATTTAGTGGTGATTGATGTGTAGCAAAATATAGTTCTTAACTCAAGTTTCTTCGTTAACGAACCACAATCTCTAGTATTATCTTTGGAAGTGTGTGTAGAAAAATCCACCACATTCAATACATTGGGAGTCAAGCTCACTGGGAAAGAGACAGATGAAACATAAATTGTAAAATTCTCGGCATTGGGAGCACGTTTGGAAGTCAGATGCCGTTATTAGTGTGCTGTCCGTGGTCCTGAATGTGTGCTGTATCGTGTGAGGGGAAATAGGGAGGAGAGTATACCACCCCCCCCCTCAACTTTGCAAAGTGCAGACCTAGACCAATCTGCCACCGACACATCAGAGGACGCCCTCAATAAATCCACTATGTAGTCGAAAACACATTCCCTGTAGCAACAGTCAGAGGCTCCTTTTGAGTTTTATTGTAAAAAATGGCGATAATAGTGTAAACCTAGGAACATTTTCTTAGATTGCAGGGGGGAAAAAAAGACATTTGGTTACTCATATTATCAAAGATGTGTGTTTTTCCTTTCGCTTTTAATATTGCTGTCTCTAACAATTAAAGGCAGAGTTGAAAGAGTTAGTTATTACTCCTTCGTTTTAGACCATGCTTCCAGTTTCTCTGTTGGAAATCTTATCAACAAGAGGTAAGTCCTGTATACCATCCAGGAGGAGTAAAAACTTCATAGCGAAGCTTTTTATAGTTTATCTCCAAATTGGCAATTACCCTTAGCTTCCATATTTGTGGAAAAAATAAATATTTTAGTTGAATTGGTACTTTCCTCTAATTGCCTTCCTTAACCCAGCCTTAGCCAAACCCCTCCCAGACCACCTCAGCCTCACTTCCACCAACGTAATGCCATGGATTGAACAACGCACCATTTTAAGGTATAGGAGTTGTTTACTGTAAGAAAATGTATCTCTCTTAGTCAAACATTTAAAGTTTACTCAGGTTTTAATTTGTCCGGTTTTATAATAGAATATAATTATTAAATTACATGAATTACCTGTAAAAAAAAAATAGATTATTTCTTAGGAAGAGCTCCATTTAAGACTACTTTTCTTCTTGTTTCTTTCAACTATAAATTACTCGCATCTCTCAGTGTGTGCATGGGCCATGGAAAGTCAAAATAATTCCCAACTTCTTAATGAATGCGCGGAAGCTAAGAGACTGACAACAACATACAAATCTAGGTGAGAGTCCAGTAACACCGAATATGAAGAAATCCGCAAGGCGCTAACTCCTATTAAAGTTTACCAACAACAACTCAATGCCTTGACGTAAAAGAATGGCACTCAATTTAAAAGTATACAATTTTAATCCATTAAAAGAATTGGTTGTATGTGTGTGTGTGTGTGTGTAGTGTGTGTTTAGGCATAAGATCAAAATATTCTAAGTGCACAAAAATATTTATGTATTCAACTACATTTCTGTTACATATAATGACCAAATGTTACAGGGGAAGGTATTTTTTTTTATTAAGTATATAGTTTTTCTGTTTATTTCAAAGTACATTTCCTTAAAATTCATTTCCCAATTTGAGGCATTAGCACATTAAAATTGTGTTTGATTTTTACACATAATATAAAATGTAGTTTATATAAGGTATATAGAAATCTATTATTTCTACTGATAGATGTTAGGGATCAAGATGAGACCTGCTGTTTAATTAAACAACCTACATTAGGAAACGGCCCTCTTTGAACCCTGTGTACGGGGTGGGTGACTGACAGCAACAGAAGAATCCACTTGATTTTTATTGCGTTTGGCTTCATTGTTCTGTTTTGAAATCTCAGTGCTTTCTTAATTACAGCGTAGGCCACCTCATGAAAGACTTGATCAGGACCCAGTATATGCTTCACAGTAGTAAGTGCTTTCAGGAAAATTTCTATCAAAATTAGGACTCTTTCCTCGGGGAGGCTTTTACAAATTATTCTAATACAAGACAAATGTAATATGCACTGCACTAGAAGTACCCACAAGTGCTCAGAGTATCAGAGCAGAGTGTGATGTCCTAGGCATTCTGTGAGAACAAATACAGGCAGGTTCACTGTCGTAAGGGAATTAAGAAAGACTTTCCTGCAGGATTTTACTTGGGAGCTAGACTTTCATGCTCAGGTAGGATTGTATCAGTTTCAGGTGTGTAGCCCAGTGGTTAGACGATCCTATGCTTTACAGAGTGTTCCCCAGTTAAGTCTAGTACCCACTGGGGTTATCACAATATTAGTGACTACATTTCCTATGTCGTACTTTATATTCTTTTAACCTGAAACCCATCTCACCTCAATAAATTAAATTAAAGCAAACAAACAAATAAACAAACAAAAAATAGATACATTTTTAAAAATTATTTTCAGACTTTGTTTCATAGTAGCAAAAAGAAGCAAACAATTAACTATCCATCAACAGATGAAAGGACACATAGAACGTGGCAGATCTACGTGATGGAGTATTGTTCAACAATGAAAGGGAACAGATAAATCTCAAAGATACCACAGTGAGACGCAGTCGGACAAGAAGGAAGGGCAGAGTCCTAACAACAGGAAGAGCATAGGTAGTTGTCTTGCGCCAGGGCTGAGGGACACGGGCAGCCTAAAGGTGGACAAAGGAACTTTCTGGAGGGATGGAAATGTTCCGTGTCATGACTGTGGTGGTGGTGATCCTACAATTGTGAACACTTACCAATAATTATTAAATAGTAACTAAAAATTGGTGTATTTTATTACATGTAAATTAGACCTCACTAGAGCTTAGTTAAAAAAAAAAAAAAAGACACACATACACCCACGTGCGCACACACACGAACACCATGCTGCGGAAGCAATTTATCTAGACATTTTTCCTGGGAATCTTCAGCCGAAGGTCAAGAAGAAGTACATATCCAAACATAAATTAAATAACCTTTCTTCTCAGCACGCTAAGAATAGGTAATGAGATTTGATCTACACGCTGAGTTTACCTATAATCGCACCGTCCAGTAGAGCAGCCAGCGATGCCTTGGCTCGATCTACATTTAAGTTAATTAACGCAGAAACTGTGGCAGTTCCTCAGTTACACCACCCACGTCGGGCGCTCTACGGCCGCCCTGGGAAGTTCTAATGAACAGCCCTGTGGTGATTGCCAGGAGTTAGGGAGGGAAGTGTAGGAGGAAACGGGGCGGGGGGTGGGGGTGGGGAATAAACGATGATGTGACCAAGACTTGACTTGGGGTGGCGAACACACAGTAGAGCGTACGGAGACGTGTTGTAGAATTGGACCCCTGAAACCTATATCATTATGCTAACCAGTGTCACCCCCTCAATGACAAGGAAAGCACGTATTTTTCAGATTCAAATGGTAAAAAGATATTGATCCTCCTTCTTGTCTCTACCCTACACGGCACACAGTAGACTACCCAGAAGCAGTGTTTGTGAAGGTTGGCTGAGGGAAACTTAACACTTTCCATCGTTCCACATGTTTAGTGAGAGAAATACATATGTTAGAGGGTTCCCGGTTAGACGACCACGTAGGTCGATCATGGGAAGTCACCGCTTCTAACGCGCACTCTGACTAACGCCGGTGGGTAAAGGTCTGAGGTTGTGAGCTGATTAAACGATCCAGGCAGAAGTGTGAAAGCAAATTCTGGGGTAGGTTTTCATGGAAACTTGCTCTGCCCTTGAACATCCACCTTACTGCCCGCATAGGCAAGAAATCAATTTCTATCAGCTATTTATTTTTCTTTCTCTTTTTTTGAAATGCCTACCTATGGGGTGAGGTATGCTCCCACCAGGACAAAAAAAAAATGTGTCTTTACTGATTCTCAATATTAGTAAACTTCATGGACAGGAATATTAATAACACGAAAATAACAAATTTTATAAGAGCCTTCCATGTATTAGATATAAAATTAGGCTCCAAGTAATTACTAATTCTTGTTTAGGGGAGCCTTTCATGCCTACCACCATATATGCCATCAGTGAGCTTGGTATGTAATGATTTACATGGTAACGTCAACTCTTAATATAAGATGTTTCTCAAATTTCTCATGATATAATGATGAGCCTTTCCTATACTTTTTTATTTCTAAATGTTAGAGCTTTTACCAGAAAAGAAAAAAAAATGTGTTAAGCAATTGTAACACGATTGTTTTTGCTTTAAAGAAACTTTAAAGAAACACGTAAGATGATTATTGCGGAGAAATCCTGTGAAACAGAAGTATGATATCGGGAAGACTTTAAATGAAATCTTTTATGCATTTCATTTCCCATCAACTCAGACTTGTGGACTGACCCTTCTCATTAGGACTCCCCTCATTTATGAGCTGAAGCTGCCCCTAGGAACACTGGCATTTCTCAAGAGGTATTTATCCAGCCACGGGATGAGTTTTTCATTTTTATTGCTGGTCATGCTCTAATGTGTTTGGAGAAGAGATAGTGAAATTGAAATTGGACCAGGCCTATCTCTCCGTGCCAGCTGAGAGCTGGCAGGCTGCAGAAATTCTGGAGCGTGGCTCTCACCCTTTCAAAGCAAATACTGAAAGTATCTTTAAAAGAATTTTCCTTAACTTCCAGGAAAAGGAAGCCTCTACCACCCTTTCGCATTTGTTAGAAGGGCTGAACCCCTTTTTCTCAGTGGCAAAGGCCCTCAGACATCTGACTTCAACATCACTTTGTCAAATCAACGCCCACCTGTCACATGCCTTGCCCCGCACCTTTTCTGGTACCCTGCGCTGAGCTGCCCCTCCCCCTTGCCCACAGGGCACCGCGTCCTTGACCCCTCCCCCCTCCAGCTCTGCCCTGCCCCCTGAACTCCTTCAAGATAAATCTCCACATGGATTTATCTCTAATGAATCGATTCAGCAGATTATCATCGAGGGCATGACAATCAAAATTCCTCTTCAGATCCTCAGATGCAGGGCTGTTAGTGAAGATCATTTTGATCTCACTTCCTAGTGTTGAGTAGACAGTCATCCAGCTGGGCTCTGTCGGACCAGGAGGGACCAGCCAATGCTCTCGATGAATGAGACTGACCATCAATCCCAGCGTGCCCTGCTGCAGAGTGACCCTGGTCACCTGATGGTGACCTCCACGCCCTGTTCTCCACCACGGCTACTTTCTGCCTCATTCTTTTCTAAGAGCATGAGTTTTCAAAGTAAATGACAGAGGTTAAAACACATAAGGAGTGGAAAAGACACTTGAATTGTATCCATAATGAGCTCGTGAAAATAATGGGAACAGTCCCCCTTTCCTGGTGCTGTTAATCTACAAGACCAGACTGTGTAGTGGGCAGAGGTCAAGCAAAGGCAATTCATGAAAGAAATACCAATGTTTGATCAAAATATACAAAAATCTCTATCGTACTAGTCATTACAGAAATACAACATGAAACTGATGCAGTTCAAGATTCACCTCTAATCTTAGTAGAGATTTGGAAGGGAAAATACTTATTTTATAAATATACATTATTTGTGAGAATGTAAACCATTATAAATAAGTTTATTAAAAAAAGAAGCTGTACCCTTTAAATCAGTAATTATACTTCTAAGAATTTATTTTTAAAAAACGATGATATATACATCATTAATAGAAAATCAAAACACCGATAAATGAGAATAGTTAAAATACAAATCTATACTGAAATTTTACGCAGTTTTCTTAGGTTTTTGTAATATTCAATAACAGTTAAAATGCTTATTATATCACGTTAATTAAAAATGATTTGTAACTGTTACACACAATATGTCACATAGAGGTCACCTCAATTTTGCTCTCTGTGCATATATTTGTATAAGCAAGTTTTTTCATAATTTCCATAATTTTATTGATGTGCATTTGTATGGAAACTCCTAGAAATAAATATACAAATTTATTAGTAATTGTTTTCACATCACAATGCATAATTGTTTCCTTAATTATTTTTATTTTTAATAGACTCTACTTTGAGACGAAAGCTTTTATTTATTTTTTATTTTTTTAAACTTATTTTTATTTTATTCATTTTAGAGAGGAGACAGAGTGAGAGAGAGAGAGAGAAAGAGAGAAAGGGGGGAGGAGCTGGAAGCATCAACTCCCATATGTGCCTTGACCAGACCAGTGCAGGGTTTGAACTGGTGACCTCAGTGTCCCCAGGTCGACGCTTTATCCACTGCGCCACCACAGGTCAGGCGAGACGAAAGCTTTTAGAATAGAAAGAAGTAACAGCATAGAAGTATTTTTATTCTTGAGCAGGGAACTAATGAGTTAATACCTTGATGCAAATCAGTATTTTTTTTTGGCTTGCTTTTCATTGTTGCTGAGGCCTCGAAATGCGATCGAGAGCATAGCCCAGAATTAGAGGTAATCCTGTGAGCCCATTAACATAAGGGCCACCCCAACAACATGAGGAAGAGGGATAGCAGAACAACTGATTTACTCCAGTCCTGAAGTATATTGAGAAACCGCTCTGAGCAAACAGGGTCAGCGCGAAGTGAGTACACTTAACAGAGGGCGCTCTGGCACCATTTGCAACACGAGAGGAAGTTTTCTACCAGGCGGTCTCCAATGCACGGGCTAGAAATGAGCAGTGCTGCCCCCACACTACGATAGAGGACAGACAGATAGATGATACAATGTAAAAAACATGACTATACCAACAGCACAGCTAAAAGGGAGCAGAGTATCGCTCAAGGAGGAAGCCTCGAATTTGCTCATTTGATGTGTTTACTGGTCACAGTTATTCTCTTTCTACTGGGACGAGAACCAGAAATCTGAGTTTCTGAAAATTCCAGCTTTGTTAGTCATTCATGGGCACGTATCTCCAAAGACACTTCAGAAAAAATTAACATGTTATTGAATACTAGAAATTCAGCCTCCAACCTCTATCAACACAGCTAGGATGATAAAAATGGGTCAGAACAAGAGATTTCTATTTATTTTCTCCCTTCGATTCAAAGCTTAGACAAAATGATAGTGTAAGTGGTCTGTCCCATGCTTACGGTCTATAGCTCGGAGTTATTCAACAGAAGGAGGGAGGAAGGATTTCTTTCCGAGACAGAGAAAAGCCACCCCTATGGAAGGAGAATACAATAAAAGATGATGTTTAAAAGTAAATAAATTTTAAAAATGAACTTGGAAAAGATCTCTTCTAACCACTTGGTTTTTCCATCTGAAAGCTCACCTTATTTTCCTCCCTCCCTCCCTCCCTCCCTCCCTCCCTCCCTCCCTCCCTCCCTTCTTTCTTTCTTTCTTTTCCAAAACCCACTAGAGTAGATCAGGACCATCACTTAGAGAGGGTCATGTTTGTAATCCACATAAATGTCTTGGGCACTGAAATATTACATACAACGATTTAGCTGCTGAGAAACATGACATTTCAGTTGCCATAGAGACGTTATCAATTTATTAATCCACCATCTTTTTCAAGGACAGCACTTATAAGGTACAAGCCCACTCTAAGGAACCAGTGAGGTGAAAGCTCCCGGCACCCAGAGAATGGCTTTCTAAGGACAGTGTGAGGGCTCCCCTTCACATTCCTGAGCATGAGTCTGGTTCTTATTCCTGGAACATGAAACAGTGAACCAGCCAGGAGGGTGGCTGTGGTCTTCCCTCCCGGTCACCCGCCTGGGGCATCTTGGTGCTCCCACCCTCCCCACCTTGAACTCCCCCTCCCTGCCGTGGCTGCTTCTGCAGGGACCTCTACACCCTGGGTGTTTCAGTCTCACTTTATAGGAGTTTCTATCAGGGCAGAGACCCTTGTCACTCTGTCACAGATGCATCCCAAGCTCTGAAGAGAGTTTCGGCCATAGGGGCTGCCTGCCTGAATGACACCAGGAGCCCGAACATCAGATATGACACCAGAGTCAGGGGAAGAGTTCCCTGTGGTCAAGATGACATGGTGGCACTTACAGAAAAAGGTGGAGGGGTGTTGGTGCCACCAGGCAGGCACCCCAGGTCACTGGCCTTAGGGGTCCCACCTGCCTCACCTGGTCCCAGACACGAGCCACGGAGAGTGGTCGAGGCAGAGACACCGTGCTCCTCCCCAGGGTGCCCAGTGCTGCTTCCTGGCTGCTGGCAGCCTTTGGAAACTCTTTAACCTCTGTGTTTTCCTAAAATAAGAAGGCTCTTTTATTCTTCCCCAGCATGAAAACTACTCTAACATGTGTAAAGGACGCCCACAAGTTTTAATCAATAATGAGTCCAGAAGACTCCTCCCCAAAGAATGAAAATACACTGTTCCCTCTGCCGAGACACAGCACGTGCTCCCTTCTCTTATCAAAGCCTCTGACTGACGGAGGCATTCCGTACCCTGAAGAGCCGGGGACCCATCTACAGAAGAAGAGTTTACAAGGCTTTCGAAATGCTCCCTCCCTCCCCAGGGTATTTCAAGAGAGAGCTCTCTCGGCACTGGGAGATGTTTTTTTCTTCCTCTTCAAAAATAGAGGGGGGAAAAAAATTTTACCTCTTAAAAAAAAAAAAGCGCGGAGAACAGTACGTAAAGAAAACACACCGCAGAGTGGGATTTGAAAGCTTATCGACTTAAGCCGATACCCAGGGAAATACACTTAGCTATATTAGAATAAGTCAGCATTAGAATCCCTGCTACAGGGAGATGACCACGGGCCGGGCAGACCTACTGACCTCCCCGGGGAGTGTCCTGAGAAGGTAGCCCGTGGGCTGATGAGCAGCAGCACAGTGAGAAAGTAGGAAGAACTGGCCCTGAATGCCAAAAATTTGAAATAGCTTCGATGCTTGGAGGGCAAAAGTCTGAAGACGGTCAATGAATTCCTGAGGACTTCTGAAATATAGCTGTCAGAGGTCACCCAAGAGTGGCCGGGATGTGCCACACAAGCCCGGCAATAAACTTATTTGACGGCAAGGGGACCATGTCCTTCCAGAAGGAGTCTATGCCTTTGCACCTTCAGATACGCCGACCTGGAAATCGGTGGAGCAATGGGTTTACAGAGGACTCATCGGACCATCTGCTCCTTAAAGACATAACCTGCCCCATAGCCCCTGGGATCTCCCACACTCAGCACAGCCATCGGCTTGTGTATTTTATTAATAAGTAGATGAGAAGCTCATCTGGAAATTAAAATTAAAATATATAGTGGATTCTGCAAGCCCCAACCGCCGTCTGATGCAACTCTCTGCCAATGGATAAATATCGTCTCTAGGCAGGCTCTCCTCCTTCCAGAGCTGGGGCTCCGGGAACAAGATTATTTGGTTTCCAGCTTGTCAATACGCCCACTGGCCAGGCAGACAAACTTCCTCCTCAATCAGAAAGCTGTGTGACGCCTCAGGCCAGCTCCTCCCACAGAGGCGTGTGATACATCTCTGTGAGCCATGGCGGGGGGTAGGGGGGTGGGGGGGTGGGGGGTGTTTTCTTTGTATTTTTTCTCCCTCTCTTCCTCCCTTTTCCTCTCCTCTTTCTCCTTTTCCGCATCTTAATTTCAAAAGATTATTTTTAAAAATGTATTTATTGATTTGAGAGAGAGAGAGAGAGAGAGAGGACGATTGATTGGTTGTTTGACTTATTCATGCCTTCATTGGTTGGCTTGTACATGTGCCCTGACCGGGGATCAAACCCACAGCCTTGGCATACCGGGATGATGCTCTAACCAGGGAAGTTACCCAGCCAGGGTTTTGCTCCCTAATTTCAAAATTACTATCGTTGACCTGGAAATAAAAAATGTAAAGCCATACTTGGAAATAGTATTTCTTTATAAAACTAAATGTGAGGCTTACACGGTGAACCCGTGCCGTCAGCAGGAAACCGCGTCCGCGGCTGCCCGACTGCGGAAGAGCCCAAGTGCCCGGCAGGGCACGCCTGTCGGTGGTGCTGGAGTGGCCCACGTGCAGCCGGCGATGTGCTTCCTCAACTCTCCTACTCCTCTGTCATCTCCTTCGCCAACATCCCCGGGGAGAAAGCCAGTGACAGTGTGAGAAAACCCACGGAGCAGCGATTCAATCAATTAATCAACGGGCACAGAGTGTGTGTCCCCTTGGGAGGCCCTGTGCTAAATACAATGTAGAAATGGACACGCAGCCTCGCTTAGCCACGGGGAAGGGTCATCCAGAAAGGGGACAGAAAGAAAGATTGGAAAATCTAATTTACAATACAGGACATGGAGAAAACATGAGGGGAAAAAAATGCAGAGAAAGACATAAAGCAACGTGTGGACGCTCCACCCCTGGGCTGCCCTGCCTACTGCAGACCCGGCTGGGAGTACAGGAATGACCACGACAGCCTCCAAGTCCATTCTAGTGGCCATTGCGCACTCAGGTTTAATGACTATTGGGGACATTTTTGAGTCCTGCACTTGGCTGGGCCTTCGAGGGCAGTGTGGAGATTCTAGAAATTTCCCCGTGATTTGATGCCTGCTTCCTCGACCATCCAGGGGAACTCAGAGCCAGAGAAGACAAAGGGTGTGGGACCTCCATGCCCCCCACATACGAAGAGAGGGTTGCAGGCGGTGTCTCCTGTTTCCTTCAAAGAGGAGGCGGGCGGTGGGTGGGAGCTGGTTACAAATAGGCTGCTCGTGATTTCAGTGAGGGTCAGCTGCATTTCGAGCGCCTGCTGCAGTGCCTGGCACTTGCGAGAGCTTAAATAAATGTTTGTTGTCCTCACAAGAAAGATATTTGGAGTTGGAGTCACAGTCACATGAACCTTTAAAAAGTGCTTGATACAATTGTTGGGGTTTTTGTTGTTGTTCTTATCCAGACAGATTGTAACCAGTTAAAATTCCAACCAGCCGTCCAGGAAGAAAAAGGCATAGAACCTGGCCAGTCCTGAGTTCTAACACTTTTTAAAATAGTTCCCAGCCTGACATTTGAAAATGCTGTTTTTTATTGTTTCATGTGGTTGATACTCGTCAGGTGCCTTTTGTTTGTACTGAAATGTACTTGGTGAGTTGTATTTTTTGGTTGTTGTTGTGAGTTCTTTGTGCTTGTTCTTTGACAATTCATCCCTTGAGAGTTTCCTCTGTGGTTTTTATTTTTATTTATTTATTTTTTTAAATTGGGAACACCAATTAGAGGCACAAGCAAGAAAGAAACCCAGCCATGAAAAGACAGCCCCTCTGTAGAGAGTTCTGTGGGAGGGGAAGTTGAATTTGATGACCGATACGCTGAGACGGCTGACAGGGATCACTTACTGAGACCGCCGTGGGCCGCGCACAGGGCGTCATTTTATTATTTTACAAAGGGAAAGCTGGGAACCTAAGTAATGCAAGTTCTTTTCAGGTGACTTAAGGTCATAGCTAATCAGCTAGGTCTTTCCTTCTGTCTTCAGAGCTAAATAAAGCACATAGGTTCTGAGGCCAGATGGCCAAGTTTTAATTCCTGGGACTATTGCTTCCTAGCTGTGTGCCCTTGGGCAAGTCACTTACCCACTCTGTGTTTCCGGTTTCCTCAACTGGAGTTAACAATCCTATCTCGTTGGCTTACTGTAAGGCTTGAATGACGATGGTAGTAACAATGAGATGAGGCAGTCCATGCTGTGAGAAATTGAGAAATGACCTCTCCACGTCTTATTCCAGTGGATTAAAATCTCTGCTTGGAGGGTAGATTTTTTTTTTTCAGTGAGTTTTATAATCCATCCTTTTTCCACTGCTTTAAAATATTTTGAGGCCATAAGATTAGGCCTCCTTTACGACTGACTGCAAAGTTTTTGTGAGATGTCTGAAGAGACATTGATTGATTCAGGTCATTACCCTTACCCCCCCCCCCCAACACAGTGGCTCACCTGTTCCATCATCTCCTGATTTGAATTTCTTCCAAAGAACAGTCATTTCCATTGTCATTCCTTTGCACGCCCTCTGTCGTTCCTACTTGGCCGATGTTCCCATATTCCCCCGCTCACGACACGGCCCCCGGTTCTTCTGTAACATGCGGTGGAGCGTTTTTATTTCTCATGATCGAGACTTGGGCTCTTTCAACCTGGGTGACTCTTGTCTATTTTCAATACCGGGAAGTTTTTATTCCGCATTATTTTATTTCCTTCATTTCACACAGGCTAGAACTTCTACTGCTATCCCAATGCCCGCGTTCCTTTCTTGCCAGGAACAAAAACTGAATTTTTATGTGAGCGTACCAGCACCACGGCCAGGTGTGCAAATCCTGGCCCGTCGCCAGGGAACCTGGACAATCACGTCACCCCTGTTAGCCGCTACACCGACTTACTGCGAGGCATTAACAATGCAGGTAGATGAAATAATACTCTACTTCCAACACGGTCGTCCCATAAAGAATGACCCGCAGTAGACGGCCCATAGGGGTCTCTTCAAATTGTAGCACGTATTACATCCGATTGTATGTGGGCAACAGCTCCTCGGTAGAACCTTAGCATGGTCATAACCGAGATGACAATCGCATGCCGTGTCAGAGAATTAGAGAAACAGCGTGGAGAACCCAGTCGCTGGCATCCGCTGCTTGTTGACTGGAACAAATTCAGTTCAATTCTCTTCTTCCTTAGTTTCTTCAGTTGTTAAACTGAGAATGGTCTGATAGCATAAATGATGAAAGTGTCCCGCACAGTTACTGAAATAGATCTATTAGTAGTAGTAGTAATAGTAGTAGTATTAATCTGAAGTCCAGCACTGGGACAAATTTAACAGAGGGTCTGAGTGATTCCTCTCCTCTAGTTCATCCAGCTTCTGACATCTTTCCACCGACATTTGCAAACGTAAAGTTCTGGTTAGAACTCGGAGAGCTTTGACATCATCACCGTTGTGCCTAATAACCCAACACCCCCGCTTCTCCAGTGAGGGAAATGAGACCATTAGTGGCGGGGAAAAGCTACCACGAGCCCGGACAGCCCTGACTTCCTTCCCTGGTGTTCTCCCATTGCCTGGGCTAACGTTGACCATGCTGGCTCAGAACGCGTCCTTGCCTTCAAGAATGGCATTTGAAGTGGGTTTTTGCTGCGTTTGTTGTATTTTAAGTATCACAGAGGTTTCGGTCTCCAGTTATCCCGTGCCTGCTTTGTGAAATTAAGATAGGAAACATCTGTAAATGCTTAATATATATAATTAAATGCACATTAATAATTATATATATGTATGTATGTGTGTGTTTGTATATATACACACACACACACTATACCAGTCGTTCTTAACCTTTTTTGAGGTACCAAACCCACCAGTTTCATATGTGCATTCACCGAACCCTTCTTTAGTGATAAATAAAATATGAATTTTATTCCAAATTCAAGACATAGGTATATGTTTTTTTACTGGTGCACAAAATTAACCATGCATGAACATCCCCTTGCTCAAAGAACAAAACCAACAAAATGCATGAACTCACAACAAATTACGGTATTACTTTATTCTGGCCTCCGCGGCAGAGGCTTCTCTGAACCCCTGAGACCGACTCATCGAACCCCTAGGGTTCCATAGAACCCAGGTGAAGAACCACTGCACTATACATAGTCACATAAAAGAATTAAGGCGTTTCATTTACATGAGCCACCAGTACTTACATAATCAGCTTCAAGCAAAGAGAGAAGCCCAGCGCTGTCCGCTAACATTTAAGGTGGAAGCATATTTACTTCTTCTTCTGTGACATCACCCTCAGGCTGCCTGCCAGACCAGGACGTGACTCTGAAACAGCGCCAGCATTCTGTGAACACCCTCAATGCCGCCGGGGGCCCCCCGAGATCTACCGGGACATCCACGCAGAGACGGAGCGGAAGCGAGACGCGTGGCGCGTTCTCCGCGGCGGCGCGCGCTGCTATCATGTACTCCCCTCCTGATTTTAGAATCTCTTAGGCGGTCCTCCGCTCCTTCCGAAGAGGACACCTCACAAGTGGAAAATTTGTGGGTGGCTGATAAGGGCTCCGTAATTACACGATTGCGCGGTGGCGAGATTAGGGGCCCGTCATTTAAAGCAATCACTGGCAAAGCGTTCTCGTTCGTAAAGGGCAGGCAGAGGGAGCCGGTCTGTGCCCACGGAAGTCTCTCCCGCCCGCCGCTATCCACAGACAACACAGTTTCCCTGGCAAATGGGCCTTGACTGTTGCAATACAGAGAAGTGATTTGGGCAGAGAAATGATAAAACCAGAGAGAAAGCAAATGTGACAATCCGTTACCATGTCATTATGATATCATCGACGTGTGTGTGTGTGTGTGTGTGTGTGTGTGTGTGTGTGTGTGTGTGTGAAACTTAGATGTTTCTGACCAGGAATGGTCCTGGAAATCTGTTCGCTGCGACCTTCTTCTGCACCGTACCTCATGCGTGGTGTAGGGGGGTATCCTGTTTCTGATCTCTGCTGTGAAACGTTCCTCTTATTCTCCATTCTAGAGGATGAAGGGCATTCAACAACACCTCCAGGAAACTGACCTAAAGACACTCCACCTTTCAGAGGCCCCGCCAGCAGGTGGCAACACCAAATGCCCACAGATTACTTGCCAATGATGAGAACATAGATGCTATTGCAATGATAAGCGTATATATGCTTGGTCTCCAGTGACCTTCCTGTTCCCAGAAATGGGCATGGAAGACAGAGCACATTATTCAACAACCACACATGATAATTAATACATATTTTTTAAGGTAATGAATAAATTTCTAAGCCTGTCTTTGAAGGGAATTGTTAAGCTTGCCTATGAAAACTTTGCTGTATAAAACGAGAAAACGTGGGCCTGGACAGTTGATTCAGTGGTCGAGTGTCAGCCCGGCATGTGGAAGCCCCAGGTTCGATTCCCAGTCAGGGCACACAGGAGAAGTGACCATCTGCTTCTCCACCTCCCTCCTTTCTCTCTCTCTCATTCTCTCTCCTCCTCCCTCTCCTGCAGCCATGGCTCAATTGAACTGAGTTGGCCCTGGGGCCCTGAGGATGGCTCCATGGCCTTGCCTCCGGTGCTAAGAAGAGCTCCATTGCTGAGCAACAGAGCAATGCCCCAGATGGGCAGAGCATCGCCCCCTAGTGGAATGCCAGGGGGATCCCAGTCTGGGTGCATGTGGGAATCTGTCTCTGCTTCCCCTCTGCTAACTAAAATAAATAACAATAATTAAAAAAACAAAACAAAACAAATAACCAATTCAAAACTTTCTCAAAACTAGAAAACTTTATGGATTTCCAATAAAAATTAAAAGAAAACAAAAAATATATATGCTATCGTTTTGGCTCTACTTTTCCATCATTACTCCACCAAAGCCATGCAGGGTATTCTAGTTTTGAAAATTTGAACAAAAAATGCAATAATATATTTTCCCTTAAATTTGTGTATTCCTGGAATCCTTCCACAAAATCACCATCAGGAGAGTCCCTGGGCTACCAAGATATAAAATTAAAGGTCACTTGCATTGTAACGCAGAAATGATTGCTCTGAAACACCGCACATGCTTAGATCATTTTCAAATATGTTTCATTGACTCAGCTTTTCCTTACTGATTTGCACTACCAGTTTTAGTATGTGCCCCCGTCTCATAGTAGTCTAGAGCTTCTCCAGCCCACGCTGCTTTGAATCCCACCGCTCTATAGCGCATCTCAGAAGCGTGCGAGGACAGGGCTCTCTTAGCGCTGGACCGGGAAGCTCTACGGTCCCCTGTGGGGACTCCTAGAAGTGATGTCTTCATTGTTGGCCAAATTAGGACAAGAAGGGTTGGCTCGTGACGGAGAACGTGCCGTTTAGGTTTGAACCTTCCGTGGAGACACTGTGTTAGCTTGCTTCCTTGCTCGAGGATATATAAGTCAATGCTATGCACCTGTTTCTACTGGCACACACTCCAGCACTAGCTGTGTGGCCCGCGGCATAGAGAAGACACACAGCACATGGAAGTGTCTGCACACTTCTGCCGGGAACCCCCTGAGACCAAGTTACAGCTCTCAGTGGTTGGTAGAGCACATCCCACGACAGTGAGAGAGAGAGAGAGAACCCCAGCGGTGGTGAGGAAAGGACCAAGCCTGCCCATGTTTTAACTACTCTGTGATTACGATTATCATCGTATAATGATCGGTACTTTGTCCTGCTTGGTGCGCCCTTCACCTTTACTTTGTAAACACACCCCATGGAGTATGACTCCTTTCAATTATCCCACCATGGGCAATCAATGCAACATTGTATATAACAAAGGACCCTGCTGTTCATCTATTTTAAAAAAAAAAAAAATCTGTATTCTCCTGCACGTCTATGCTATGAAAGTCAGAGACACTCTCATTCTGTTTTGTTGTTTTTTTTTTTAAAAAAAAAAAAAGACATTAAAATGTTGGTTGAAATTTTGCTAAGCAAATAGATTTTGTTATTTATTGAGTCAAAATCAGCAACTTGACATCATTTCCAACTTCTGTTCATGCCCTTTGGGACAAGAGGGACAAATGCACACACAACAGGGGACAATAAAACAAGCCGACAGGACATATAGGCAGATAAGAAAACGGGGAGGTAAAATACAGGCTGTAGAAAAGACAGGTGATTTTAATGGTGCCACGAGACTGTTGTAAAAGCAACGTTTATTAAACATCTACTAGCAGCCAGGCACTGCTCTCTGATACTGTGTATACAGGAACCTGTTTAAGCCTCACACCAACCTATGTGGAATACGGAGATGGATGGATAGAGAGATAGATACCCACTTTTCAAATGAGGAGTTCGGTCAAAGTCAAGCATTGAGGAGGGGCAGCCATCAGACACGGGGAGTGTGACCCCAGAGCTGAGTCCTTAAGCTTTCCTCTAGACTTCCAAGCAAAGTAGTGACCAGCGGTCTAGGACAGGACCCAGTTAGCATGAGCCACCGACCCCACGCCTCCGGTATGCGCCCGTCATGCATACTCGTTTGCCCTTGCTGCAGGGAGGTGTGACATTTCTGCACAGAAGTGTGTAATATGGTTCCACAGGGGGTTTCGGAAGGTTCAAAAGCAAAGGTCTGATTTTTAGTACATGTTCCCATCCAGACAGCCCTCCCACACACACCTCGGTCAGCCCCAAGGGGCAGAGAATTCAGGGTAGAGCTAGGGGGGACCATAGCAGCCCCCTCCCACACACCTCAGTCAGCCCCAAGTGGCAGAGAACTCAGAGCAGAGCCAGGGGGACCAGAGCAGTCCCCCCCTACCCTGAGGAGCCATTCCCAAGGTGATGGGTATGGGGCTCACCTTTCCCGCACATATTGGAACAGCAAACCATGACAAAAACCAGGAACAAACCTGCATATCTAAGGGAATTTGATCATGAACCTGGGCGAAGACAGAGATCGTGGGCCAGGTCTGCGAGGGCCAGAACCACGCAGCCTTAGCACACTGGGCGGAACCGCAGGGTGGCCGAGGAAACCTTCCCAGCACCTGAAGGAGACCGAACTTAACATGAAGAGATGATTTCCGGATACTAGTCAACCATCAGCCTCAAGTCAGGTAGACCCTAAAGATGAGCCAGACGGTCACACCTTGTAGGAACAGGTGCACAGAGACATCTCACGCACGGAAAGGCCTTTTCGGTCCATGGGACAGTAATATGTTCAATAAACGCTGTCCTTTCTCCAGCGTTCTCAGGGAAAGGGGGCCTAAACACATTTTTAAAATATTCTAGACAAGGTGGACGCCATCTCAACGACGAGAGCCCAATGGTCCAAATCTTAGTGACTACAGCACCCAAATCCTCGCTTCCTGTGGACAGCGGCTCCATTCAGGCTGGATGGCACAGCCTCAGCCAAACCCTCCCCACTTCAGGGTTTAAACAAGCCTCCGACCGCAGGCAAATGTAAGCTGCTTGTCATTTCACTGAACGGGTCCAAGCTTCTCAACGCGGCTCTGGAATTCAGATTCCTCAGGTTGGCGGGGCCCTAATTAGCTGAAGTTAATAACATTTGCACAAATCTCCACCGCTGTGTAAGCCTCTTACAGCCCGAGGACAGAGCATAATCTTCCATAATCACTAATCACATCCTACAAAGGGCCTCCGTCTCGTTCGATGCAACTGTCTTACATCGGTGACAGGGCAGAAGCCAGCCCTGTGCCAGCCACTCCAGCCAGCACTGACATGGCTGAAACTGGAGAAAAGGCACTTTGGGAAAACCACAGGCAAAGCCACCCGCCCCCCCACCATCACCACCCAGGCTGGCTCCCACAAGGCCACGTGGGTTTGCTGAGGGGCACGATTTGATACATTGTCTCCTTGGCTGGCCTGCTAACCCTCTAGACTTTCCACCCAAGATTCTCTTTGGTTAGATGTGGAGAAGGCACATGTGAGGCCGCTCCAAGTCATCCCATCATAAATCCCACTTATGCAAATTTGCAAACCACAGACTGACAGGACGCTTTGTCGAAAAGGCTCCTTACTCGTGTGGAGGAGCGGTCCGAAGACAGGACGCATGGTCGGGATGCCACCGTGGGGCCCGAGTACTGGGTGTGGACAGCGTCCCCTCCTTCATGAAGCGCCCCACACGACGCATCATGAGTGATCTGAAGAGAGCCAGGTGGGGTCCTGTTCACAGTGACGTGGGTCTGTCTACTGTAGCAGCCCAGCCCATGCTTGGTTGCGTGTGATCCCAGCACCAAGCACCACGGATGGGTTTCCAGGCCTCACTTCCTGGGGAATCTTCAAATGACAGGTGAGTGTGGGAACAGGAGGCCTCGCTCTGCTGCATGCAAACTTCCACGGGCGCAACATGGCCCACCCGTTTGGAGGATCGTCTAACCCAGGGATGCTCAATACCTCAATCGCGATCTACTGGTCGATCGCGAAGGAAGTGTGGGTAGATCGCATGACATTAAAAAGACATTTGTCTTTTGATTGGCATACAGGGTAGCCAATCTGACGTCTGAACTTTTGACACACTACGTACGCATGCGCGTTAAACCGCCGCTAACTTGTTCAGTTACATTGCTGCGTAGTTAGCCTTCAATTTATTTAAACTAAATACAACAAAGGGTATAAAAATGAGTGCTATAGCTGGTCCGAGTAAGAAGCCTAAAACCTACCACTTTCATACAGAATGGGAGGGGATTTTTTTTCACTATGTCATATTCTAAGTGCGTTTGCCTCATCTGTCTGTGTGCCATTGCTATTCCAAAGAAGGGAAATGTGGAGAGGCTTTTCCGGACTGTTCATAAAAACTATGACATTGACTTTCCTCCGAAAAGAGAGCTGAGAAGGAGAAAGGTGAAAGAAGAATACACAATATTGAAGTAATAATAGTAACTTAAATAATGATAATATGGAAGAAATAAATTTATGTTTTGCATTTTTATTGTAGGTAGATCATTTTGACTTGGTCATCTTATAAGTAGCTTGCAAGCTGAAAAAGTGTGGGCACCCCTGGTCTACACAGAACATAGCTGTGAAGAAGGTTTTGGAAATGGTGCCGTTGGTGACCTGCAGAGGGGTGAGACAGGAACTGTCATCCGTCAGTTGGAAAGTTCAGGGAATCATGGACTCTTGGAGTGGAAGAGACCTCCACTTCCTGAGCTGCTGATCAGATTCAGATTCAAGCACTGCACACAAGACTTTCTGGCTCAGAATAGTCAGGGTTCAATGCAGGTCGGGTTTCCAAGGACATGTGAGGATCTGCAGGGCGGGGCAGCAAAGCCGGGGAGAAGAGGGTGTGTGAGTTCCCAAGATGTTATTTGACTTGCAGTCTCTTGTTAATCAAGAATCAGAGATAAAACTAGAATAAAGGTTTCCCAATTGCTAAACAAGAAGCTCTCCTCACTACTCTTTAGCGAACAAGGAACTCAAGGTCATACAGAGCATACTCTCTGTTTTAGAGATGCTAAAATATGGTCTGAGACCTAGACAATCCAGAAGAGAACGATACCACCATCAAGTGTGTGCACTGTAGGACAACATATGTTAAATTACATTTCCTTCTTACGACCTCAGCTTACTCTGTTTACCTTTAAAATAAAACAAAATAACGATGTGAAAATTATTGCATTCTCGGAGGACCCATAAGAAAGCCTCCCCACCCCAATCAAGAGCTGAGACAACTGAGAAATAAGCAAACAAGCAAATGTGATGAAATCATAAAAGATAAGATGATGGAAACCCAACACAGTATTTTATTTATTTATTTATTCATTTTAGAGAGGAGACACACAGAGAGAGAGAGAGAGAGAGAGAGAGAGAGAGAGAAAGGGGGGAGGAGCTGGAAGCATCAACTCCCGTATGTGCCTTGACCAGACCAGTGCAGGGTTTTGAACTGGCGACCTCAGTGTTCCCAGGTCGACGCTTTATCCACTGCGCCACCACAGGTCAGGCCCAACACAGTATTTTTGAATGACAAACTATTATGAAAGACTTTTGGGGCCCTAAGGTTACTGAAATTAATTCACAGACTCGGGAGATGAGTCTAACCAGTCATAGGCAATAATGGGCTGGCATCCTCCCCATTATTTTTCAGGGCAATAGAGGTCCCCATCTGAGAGCCAGTCGGAACCAGGGGAGCAGAGTGTACCCTGCCTTCCAGCTGGCACCTCTTTCTCACGCCAGGTGTTGCTTCCCACCAACTTTCGGAGGACACGAGGAAAGGCACAGGGGTCAAAGCTGCTTCTGTTAGAAAGTATCTTCCACGGGAAGTGAGCTCCAAAGGTCAGAAAAAAGCATTCCCTTGTAAAAAAAAAAAAAAAAAAAAAAAAAGAAGAATAAAAATAGCTCAGTTGCTCCTGCAAAGCTATTACTGAGGATGCCATTTGGTATGTCACATAGAATGCAATTCTTTATTGGAATCTCTGAATAAATTCTTAGAGAATATTAGCCCCAGATCAATCCCAAGTACAGGGGTGGGGGGTCCTCGGGTTACAACAGTCTTGATGGATGATGTTTAGAGTTTACAGCGCTCCCTCCCATAAAAACTTTTAAAAAATTGTGACGTGAGTGTTTTGGCTTACACCATTAGCGTCGTACTTACAGGCTATGTGGGCAAACTGCTTTGGTTGCGCACGGTGGAAGAATACATAGTAACACCGCAGAAGACATAGTAACACGGCGGAAGACATAGTAACACGGCGGAAGACATAGTAACGTGGCGGAAGAATACATAGTAACGTGGCGGAAGAATACATAGTAACACGGCGGAAGACATAGTAACACGGCGGAAGACATAGTAACACGGCGGAAGAATACATAGTAACGTGGCGGAAGAATACATAGTAACACGGCGGCAGACATAGTAACACGGAGGAATACATAGTAACGTGGAGGAAGACATAGTAACACGGCGGAATACATAGTAACACGGCGGAATACATAATAACACGGTACATGAGTGAGAGAATTGGCATCCCCCAGTGCTCTTACTTACACCATTTTGGAGTGTTAAAGGTGCAAGTGTTCTGTTTGTGTTAGGCTAGGGTGTGTTTCGACTTACACCAAAATTCAGGTCACGTCACTGTTGTAGGAACAGAACTGTGTTGTAACCCAAGGGCCCCTGTATATGAACATAATATACGCAGCCCTTAACAGCATACGTGTTTAATATTATCATTGTCTGCAACTTGTTCCTGTCTCTCTCCCTCTGCTCATCTCCTCTCCATCTTCCTCCTCCTCTTCTTCTTTTTCTTCCTCCTCCTCCTCTTCTTGCCCTCTTCTCTTCTTTCTTCTTATTGCCACCATCAAATCCCGAAAGAGTCTTGAATCCTACCCACCTTTGACAGCCACCCGCAAGGCTTTGGTTAGCAACGTGAAATATTAAATAAATAAAGACTGGCTTCGCCTCATAAAGCACATCCACCCTGACAAGCGCAATGTCGGGGAGGCACTTCCCACAGACGTCACAGCGCATTTCATCTTAAGAACTCTGATTTTCTGTCAAAGTCAAAAAACAGAACACTGAGCTTTCCTTTGTGCACTGGAGCCGTCATGTGACAAAATCAGTCGCTTCACTTTCTCCCGAGGTGCACGAGTCACAAATATAACTCCCCAGCTGAGACATCTTTGGGGCATTTGCACGGGAGTGTCGACAAGGATCTCAAAAGTAACATATGTTCAACTGAAATGATGGCCTCTCTTTGAAATCTTTCCGACTAAAATTCCTTATGCTTAGAAAGATACTTGCCAGGCAACATCCAAAAAACTGTAGGCCTCATCAGTTTGTCAAACGCATCAGAAGAGACACTGAAATTAGTGCTTTTTGTTGGAAATAAAGTTGACTTTTAAAATTACACATAGAGACAACTTATGTGAGGGTTGCGTGAGCAATGACCCACTCTCCAGGGAAATAAGCGTGACTGGTGCAATTCTCTTTAAACCGTTCTTTAAAGTCTCTAGAAATCGCCCACGTGCATATAGCAAATGAGTTAATGTATTGTCAAGCAAATCAGTGAACTCTCAATAAGAACAGAAAGGATCTGTAACATTTGAGCATTGTCAACTTCTCTCCTTCTCCTCCTCTCGTTCCAGAGTGACAGAAGCTCCACATTAGATGGGACAGGAAAAAATGCATGGCTTTCTCACCCCCTAGCTCCCGTGGATGGCAATCGTGTCTCCCCGATGGGGAGGAGCCATCAGAATATCTCTCTAAATGCCCAGGTCTATGTCACAGCAGGCTTCTTTCAGGCAACGGCAGGAAGTCACCCCTACGTATATACCCAAGAGAAATAAACGTTTGTCCACACAAAACAAAATGATACATGAACATTCATAGCAGTAGTACCAAAAATATCTATTTATCAGTATATCAACTTTTTGAAACAATTTATCAGTTCATCAACTGATGAACAGGCTGATCAAAAAGTGGTACCTCTAGCTTGACCAGGCGGTGGCACAGTGGATAGAGTGTCGGACTGGGATACAGAGGACCCAGGTTTAAGACCCCGAGGTCACCAGCTTGAGTTGTGGGCTCCTCTGCTTTGAGCAAGGTTCACCAGCTTGAGCCCAAGATCGCTGGCTTGAGCAAGGGGTCACCCAGTCTGCTGTAGCCCCCTGGTCAAGGCACATGTGAGAAAGCAATCAATGAATAACTAAGGAGCCGCAACAAAGAATTGATGCTTCTCATCTCTCTCCCTCCCTGTCTGTCTGTCCCTAGCTGTCCCTCTGTCTGTCTCTCTCTGTTTCTGTCACCAAAAAAAGAAAAAAAACAGGTGGTACCTCCATACAGTGTAATATTATTTGACAGTAATAGTAAGGACACACTAGCACATGTCACCACCTGGGTGAATCTTGAGAACACTATGCTGCATGAAAAGAAGTGGTCACAAAAGACCACATACTTTATGATTTCACTGATGGGAAGAGTCTAGAATAGGCAAGTCCATAAAGAAAAAAAACAATCTGATTTCTAGTGGCTGCTGGAGCCTGGGGGCGGGGTAATGAAGAGTAATCCAGTGCGTAGAGATTTTGGAGGGAGTGATGGAAATATTCTAAAATAAGATCGTGTTGATAATCGCACAACTTTGGATATATTTTAAAATGTTGAATTCTACACTGTACATGGCTAAATTGCATGGTGCGTGAATTCTATCTATCTCAACAAGCCGTATAAAAGCTATATAAGTTTTCCAAAAACTAAGATTTTATAGACGTGAAAGAGGTGACTTCTTTTCTTTTCCCACCTTTTCATGCTCCACGCTCTTCCGATCTTTCCTTAAAAGACGGGAACACAGAGGCAGACACAGAAATGGGTACGGAGAACTGTAAGCCGACTCTGGGGCAGACAGATAATAAAGGGAACGGTTTTGTTTGCTCTTGACTGTAAGCTGGTTGTCCCCTGTCCCTCAGGTTTGGGCATTTCCGCTTCATAAACTGATGTGGGTTCGGCCCATTCTGCATAAAAGCAAACCCAAGCTTTTAGGTTCCCTTCTCCTTTCCACGGTGAGCTGACTGGTCCTCCATTGCACTTTTCTGGAAACTTCTAGGACCGCTTTGCTTTCCAAAGTGACGCCCAACTCACCAGCTGCGTGAAGATGCCTTTTGAGAAGGCCGGTCCACATGTGATATCGTGTTCCGTGCCAGTGCCGTGACGCAGTGGGAGGACGCCCCACCACGTCCACGGTGGGGACAGTTTGGAAGTTCTGCTGTGGCCCCATGCTGTCCAAAGCCACATGTATCCTGCCTAAGCAAAAAGACTAGACGTAGAAAAAAGGGGAAGAAATGCTCCTCTTAAAAGGATTGTCTGATACACTCTTCTTTTTTTTTTTTTCTTTTCATTTTATTTGCCCATCCCAGTTTGCACACAGCGCTGTTTTGTGTTGGTGTCGGGTGTCCGGCACCACAGTTAGACCATCACATACTTGACTTAGAAGTGATCCTGGTGATGTTTCTAGTCCCTTGAAATGGCACCGTACATAGTTAACTATGTTACATTGTTGAGGGGATTAAGAAGTACTAATTGGTAGTTACAAAATAGTCAGGGGGACATACATCAGCCTAAGAAACGTAGTCAATGAGAAGCTTCTTCTTTATTCCTTATGTAATCCATGCAAGTATCAATTTTCTTTCTGTTATTTATCCTTGCTTCATACCGGTGGCAGCGGTGTGTTGGCTATTAGAAACTTTTCACTGTGTCTCAGATAATGGATACAAAGAGATTGAGTCAGAATCGTGATCTGCAATAAAGATAGCGGCTCTGCCCCCCTCCCCCCCACCTCCCCCATGAACTCTGCAGCAGCTGCCGGAGCGAGCACCCGGGCAGGGAGATGGACAGACACCGCCCGCCGCCCTTCTGCTCAACACATGGAGCATTCGTCCTGGTGGCCGGTTCATCTTCGGTTCACGTAACCATGTTTTGTGGATCTCATATTCGGGATGCCATTCCGATTCTAGAATTTAGTCTCGGCATCTTCTCCCTGAGAAAAACATGGTGCCCGGCCTCCATGGGAGGCTGCCAACCCTAGCCGGCTCCTCCACGCATGGTGTGGGGGGGGGACTTGGCTGACCCTCCCCACGGCGGAGGGCGGGGGGACTCAGCTGACCTTCCCCACGGCAGCCCGCAGAGGCGGGGCATGTGGCCAGGGCACACCAGCGTTTCTTCTACGTGTCGTACAGACGGGAAGCATTCGCTGTGGCCCCAGTAAGAACTCAATTCTGTCCCATTCCCAAGCCAGACGCTGTTCTGAGCCTTAATCTGTCAGTGTTTCCATATCTGCGTGCATGTAGCTGGCTGCATTTACAGGAGATTAGACAATAGCAGAGCAATCACATCAACTCACGGAGGGAGGTTTCGACTTGGCCGCCACGAGCCTAAAAACTATGAATTCCTGAGGGCGTTTCATTTTCCTAAACAGAACAATCTGCAGACATAGATGAAGACAGATGAGCATCACCCAGAAGCTGGTTTTCCTGCTGAAGCATCTCAGGGGTCACAGCTGTGAGCAACGGTGACCTCTGACATCTCTCCTGTCGGCCGATTTGGGGAGAAAGGGGGGCAGGGGACATGGAGGGAGGACAGCTGCTTCTCTCTCTGATGGGAATGCTGACAGAGATGCTGGGTTTGTTTTGTGTTTTTCTGTTGTTGTTTCTGTTCCGTTTTGTCTACATTCTGCATTCCATCCGTTCTGAGAGGAAAGGGTGCTCGTAGGACCCAGGCAGCCCGATTCCTCCCTGGTCCGGCGCAGCCACGCCAGAATCCAACACCATTCCGTCCAAATTACCTAACACCCAGACCCTTACCACATCACACAGTGTACTACTGTAAGTTCGTTAGGTCAAGTGACGTACGATCAGCAGACAGGGGACGTGATGAAATGAGAGACGCTCTTCGAAATAAAAGCCAGGTGGGCACAGATGTCTGCCCGGCTGTGAGAGGAGAAATGGAATGCCTGGGCTTGTTTTCCCAACACTGGAGAAACATGCCGACGGGCAGTGATAAATTGGAAGGTGAGGAAAAGAGTCTCTTATCTCTACGGAGACTACTAGGTGCTTGACACCAATTCTTAACATTTTCTGTGTTCCAGATAAGGAGAGCGTGACTGGTTTCCCTGGGAATCTCACCCTAAGTGTGTTTACTGCGTTCTGAATAAATATTGTTTGAGCGTCTAGATGCCACAGACTAACAGGGAAGTGGGCGCACACAAGAAACAGTAGTGTCCACAGGGGTGTGGTCATCTTAGACGGATCTGAGAGAGAGGACGGGGGGAGGGGGACACAGTGCACATCTGGATGCTCTTGTGAACTATTATTGTTGATGACCCAGACTGGTAAAATATATACATATATGTGTGTGTGTGTGTGTGTGTGTGTGTGTGTGTGTGTGTGTATCAGAATGGGAATTAACTAGAGTGGTCAACTCTCATCAATCCCATGTACCTGTCAGATAGTTAATGAGATTTTAATGTAAAATAAAATGTGAAAGTTAAAGTATCACATGGAATGCTCAAGTTGATTATCACTCTACTCGTCAGACTGTAGATGATGAACAAAGCAATGAAATCAAAGTCCTCTATCAGATTAAACACTGAAAACAAAATGCATATTTACTGGGGGACAATAAGTTCGTCGATGTCACCAATCAAAATGTGTGTGCTCTCTCTTGCCTAGGAAACAGAAAATGTGACGTCACTGACGTCAACTTCTGCTTCCTGCCCTGAAAAAGGAGAGTAACCGTATCACAGTCGTTGTTGTGAACGTTATATTATTTATGTTTATTCTGGGCACAGACGTGGTGCCCTGTTAAGGAGCCTCCTTTGCCTCTTCCTACATTCTGAGAACTTCACGTTAGTGCCCTGCCTAACCCAGGCATGGTCAGGTCATTCTCTGGTTTGCTCAGAGATCGGATCTCAGCTACTTTTTAAGAAACTGAGTTATGAAGGGTATTAAATTAGGCATTTTCACTGAGAATCTATGCTGAGGAGAGCTGCATGTTTAACGTAGTCTCATGTCCCAAAGAGGAGAAACGGATCGTGTACAAGACTGTAAGGCTCTGAGGAGTTCTCCCCAGCTGTGTAAAGACACTGGGCAGGAAGGGAAAGGACTGAGGAGATTTTCTCTTGGAGAGAGTTTTCAATAGTACGATGCATCCTCTGCCCCTATCCGGGCAAAGGGAATAGCAGGTCCAACCGCCCGGATGAGGAAACTGCTTTTACCTGTCAGAGGAAGAGAAAGAAGGCTGGTGCTGCTGTGTATCAAGCCACTCCCAGATTTTGATGTTTCAAAAACAGCAGTCATTAATGTGGCTCCGCTTTCTATGAGCCAAGATTTGAGCACGTTGGGATGGACCGGACTGCCCGTCTCTCCCCTGGACTCAGGCATGTGTCAGAGGTCAGCGGCTGGGTCTCCTGGGGGCTGGTTGATATCGGACTGCCTCAACTGGGATAGCATGTGTTCGCTCCGTGTGATCTCCCATCCACCAGCAGGTGGCCATCATGGCAGCCAGGTAGTGACCAAGGACGTTAGCCAAAGCACATTAGTCTTCCTGATGCCTGGACTCAGGACAGACCACATCACTTCTTCTGCATTTCTCTAGACAAAGCTAGTCACAAGACCAGCCCAGATTCATGACACAGAGAAATAAACATCTTTCATGGGAGAAGCTTCAGAGTCCTGGATCCAGAGAATGTAATATTTGGTACTATTCTTTCCATTTATACCATGTTGCTGATGCAGTGACCTCAATGAGAGAGCTGGGCAGGGCCAGATGACTCGGAGCAGGTAGGTCACAGTCAAGAGGTGGAGCCCTTTTACTAAGGAAAGTTTTCGTGACTGGGAGCTAGTGGGACTTGAGTTTTTTGAATGATCACTTAAGAATCCCATACAAGTAATAAGTTGTACAGGGAAAAGCTCATTGTAAGAGTGATCATTTCAGAGTAATTGTGCTAATCCAGGCACTATCGGATGGTGCCTCGGTTGGGCAGCTGGAGAAAATTCAGTTAAATCAGAAAAGATAAATAGAGCTGAGAGGACTTGCTGACGGATCAACCAGGGGTCTGCGGACAGAGAGGGATCGCACGTGATACCCAGAGCTTGGTGTTGGATAAGTTACGCACTCTTTCCTTAGAAGGAGAGAAGTGAAGAGAAAGCAAGTGTGGTAAAGCGATTCAAATTCCACTTTGTACCCAGGAAGCTTGGGACCTCCATAGTTCATTCAAATGTCAGTGTCGATGAACAAGGAGATGGATGAGTCTAGCAGCCGTCAGGGTGTTTAAAGAGACGGTAATCAACATCCTATGGTTATGCTTAAAACATAAAGACATATTTGATCATCCGTAAAGAGAACATAAACAGAGAATGAGGTCCAGGACCCAATGTTATAAAAAGCCAAGTATTTAGAGGTTGTGTAGAAGAGGTGTGTAGAGGTGACAGCAGAAGAGACAAGCGTACCCTGTGAAAGTATTAGGCAGTCACGAATACAAGGCAGCCTCCACCTTGACTTCTTGGCACTTTATACCGACAGGTTGGGCTGCATAATTCTTTGTTGTGGGAGGCTTGCTGGCCTCTACTCTACTCACTAGATATTCATAGTATGGCTTCATTTGTGACAACAAGTATTCCCTGGTGACAGGGGAAGAAGGCGGGGAAGCAAAAGTCACCCCCAATTGAGAAGCACTGTTCTAGAAAAACAGAAGTTGTCAACTAGACCAGAATAATGCCAAACTGTCGAAATGCACTGTGGGGAAAGAGAAGTGACTACAGGGTTTGTTGATGTGGAGGTCATGCTAACCCTGACCAACGGTTCTCTGGTCCAGCGGCTGGCCGACCTGACCCCCGGATCCCACTTGAACTAGTTATAACACGAATAATGTCTCAAAGATACGAACGTCTAAAAATATACCATCCAAGATAAATCAGAGAAGGCTATAGACTCACTTTCAGGTCTCCCCCACCTGCAGCTTCTAGGTATAACTCTACGGGCATAATCTGAGCATGCCCATGCCTGGCCATTGCTCCCTATTTCTGGAGTTGACTAGATTCTTCTCCCGTCCTCCTGTTTCTCTCGCCATCATCACACCTGTGAGAGTTCTTGGCCCCTTACCCTCCGGTTTCACTGATCAGGCTCAGACTCAGATTGCTTGACAATCTGTTTGCAAATAGTCTCCCAGGTCAGCCCGCAATAAGCTTACCTCAGAGCAAATGTCCCTCGGGTCACAAATGTAAGTCTGAGGGTCAAAGACATTCTGCCTACCCGTCCGGGTCCACAGAGACCTGTAACCACCAGATCAGCTTTGTCAGGTGTCCCCCGACCCCCAGGGTGGGAGTTCAAAAATCAATCGTACACTTGTGTCCAGCAGCAGACGGCTTTTGCTACTGAACCCATCCTTTTTGCTCACCTTCTTTTGTAACCCGCTCATGGCTTGGTGAGACGGATCGAAGGCCATGGACTTCTTTCTCTCGGAGAAATACGCCGGCCCACATTAGATGCAGGCTGCCCATCGTAGTGAGGTTAGCCCACGCTCTATCCCAGAATAACGGAGACCCTGGAAAGGAACAAGAACGAGAAAGATGTATTCATTTCCCGTGACATTTTACCAAATTGTTCGTAACAAAACTCGCCCCGTTCGCCCTGAATCGTCTTCTCCTTTCCTCTCACCCTGGTCCCTTCTCACGTTATCTTTTTCTCGTGGCACTCATCACCTTATAACAAGTTACCATTGAAATAGATGATGGTCTTTTTATATTACTTCTTGTCTTCAAACCTCCAGCCACTCCATGTGAGTGTCATCCACTCCAGAGCGCAAGAATCGGTGTCTGTTCCGCTCCCTGGGGGATCCCAGGTGCCAGGAACCATATTCCTGAAACACAGCCGACGCTCCATGTTGTGTTTGCTGGCCGAGAGGACAGACCCGAGTCCTCCCAACAGGCAAACAGGTTGGAGCAGAGCGCAGAAACAGAGCGATTCAGACCCCCAGAGACCAGAGGGAAGGCTCCCTCGCCTAGCTCCTTCCTCTGACTGACCCTGGGCTTCCCCTCCATTGCTTCCCAGCAATGAGTTTGCTGTTGGCTGACAGCCAAGGCTGATACTTTTTGAAAACCATAGCTTTTATTCTTACACCTCAACGTCTAACTCATCTCCTCCCCCCCCCCCCCAAGTCTCTTTCTATATGACCTTTCAATCCTCAATGTATGAATGACACTGGCCTGGGACACCTTGTTTAAGGACGACGTGGGTAGGAGAAACGCCACAGCCTTCTGAGCGCTACAGTGGTCACAAGTGGTTTGTATCTCTCTACCCAGCGGAGTCTGAGACAAACGGCCACGTTGTTTTGATCGCCTCCAGAATGTTTCGCTCCCACCGTGGTTGGCGTGGAAGCGTGTCTTCGCCGTGAACACCGTGCCGGATGGTTTCCGTGTCATGAACTCATTTTGAGACACCCCTGCTGACTCCATGCAATCAGGCACACCCCCAGCCCTTGCCCCAGGGTGCGCAGGCTGTACTGAACTTTGCCGTCTGAATACTCCTTCCAGAACCTCTTTTGACCCAAAACAGACAGCAGTCTGGTTGCCTCCCTGACTTGCCCTCACTGATTTTCTTGGGTGGGTAGCTTCCAACACTACCTGAGTGATCAAAAGATGGCGAGCCCGGGAGTATCTCACCTACATTCTCACTCGCCGTGTTCCCCACGTGTGTCCTGCCCACTGAAGGGCATGGTGCATCATTCACTATTTTAAAAAGCTCAACTTCTTTCATCGCACTGCAGAACGATCTCAGAACGAAGTATATACATCGATTAGGAAAATCACAGATACTTCTATATGAGTTATCTCATCTCGATGAAAGTTAGACGCTGAGGCTCTTTGCCAGTCTTTCTTTTCAAATCCATCCATCAGTCATCACAGTGCTGGAGAGTGACAGGAACTGGAAAAGTTACTAAAACGTCGTGGGTTTTTTTTTTGTCATCAGGGCCCATGACCCAATTAAGAGAATAATGCACGTTTTTAGAAAATGTTAGATTTGTAAACAGTATGAGGCAATTTGCTACAACACAGAGGGAGGGATGAGTTTAGTCCAGACGGATAAGGACTGGGTGATTGGAATGGATGAGGGAGGGTTCTGTGTGTGAAAAGTAGCTCTTGTTGAAGCAAAGTCATGGAGCAAGGGGCTTATTCACAGAATAACAGCAGAAGTAACAGGGCTCATTGGACCTATGTCCACCCAGCTCGTGGCTGGTTTATTAAGGGAAATTAAAGGGAATTTCCGGGGGGAGGGGTGTGGGGAAACGGCCATTATTTTGGCATTAAAGGGATTCTTGACAACATTCCAGGGCAATGTTCAGCCATTCTTATCCTTATGGGAAATGTCTGTGCCTGTAAGCCACGCAGAAGAGCGGTGGGAGGAAGACTCTGAGGTGAAAGGGAGACAAGAAGAAAATGGAAAAGGAAAACACCCTAACGGACACCAAGGTGCCAGCTGAGAGGGTTAGCCGTGGGAGCACGGCTCCCTCCTACTCCGAGGTGGCTGGAGAGGGCGACAGGTGTTTGGCCGAGGAGAAAGCACAGGTCTGTGGTCCACCGGGCAGCAGGCTAGCATGACCGTGGCGTTCCGGGACAGCCGGCCATTCTTGTTTCCACACCTGACCAGCCCTGGACGCGGTCGAGAGTTCGCTACTGTCTCTGAAGAAGGAGTCTGTATATGCTGGAGGTCAGTGGGCAAGACCGTCAAGAATTTGAAGAGGGCGCCTGACCAGGCGGTGGCGCAGTGGATAGAGCATCGGACTGGGATGCAGAAGACCCAGGTTCAAGACCCCGAGGTCGCCAGCTTGAGCGTGGGCCCATCTGGCTTGAGCAAAGAGCTTGCCAGCTTGGACCCAAGGTCGCTGGCTCCAGCAAGGGGTCACTCGGTCTGCTGAAGGCCCGTGGTCAAGGCACATGTGAGAAAGCCATCAATGAACAACTAAGGTGTCGCAACGGCAACGAAAAATTAATGATTGATGCTTCTCATCTCTCTCCGTTCCTGTCTGTCTGTCCCTATCTATCCCTCTCTCTGACTCCTCTCTGTCCCTGTAAAAAAAAAAAAAAAAAAAAGAATTTGAAGAGGGCGATATAATCAGATGGTAATGGTCGAGGAGAAAAGCGATTGTTAAGGCATCATGGCGGAGTAACCTTCCGGAAACACAAGGAGGGCAGAGCGCTAGACAGTCACTGTCCTTCCCCAGGCATCCCAAATACGGAAGAGAGGAGGGTCCCAAACGTGAAGCCAGCCTGGGCGTGACCAGGGACAGACCAGGGGAGGAACCCAGAACAAGCGCTCGACCGGCCTGAGACAACGTCAGAGCCTCTCACTCCACATTCAGACACTTTCCAGAAGAGGAAAGTCAGGGCACGAGTTTATGTCCACAGCCACCATTGCACGCGTTGGGACTTGGTGAACTCACGGACGTGCAAATAACGTAGTGTTAGTTTGAGGGGTCGCATGCGTAATGACAGAGAATGTAGCTGCTGGAGTTTATGAACCTGACCAAGCCTGAATTCCCTGATTCCCTTCAGAACATTGCCACGCTTGCCTGCCTCGGACTCTGACCTGGTAGCAGCTGGTCACTCTGGCAGGAAGAAACCGGCCAAACAAAAACAATGGGCTGCCCAAACTGTGCCCCCAGAGCTGAGCTGCCTTCTGATCTCTCTCTCTCTCCCTCCCCCCCCCCTCTCTCCCTCCCCCTCTCTTTCTCTCCCTCCCTCTCTCTCTCTCTCCCTCCCTCTTCCTTCCTCTCTCCCTCCCTCTCTCTCTCCCTCCCTCCCTCTCTCTCTCTCTCCCTCCCTCTTCCTCCCTCTCTCTCTCCCTCTCTCTCTCCCTCTCTGTCTCCGTCTCTCCCTCCCTCCCTCTCTCTCTCTCCCTCTCTCTCTGTCTCTCTCTCTCTCCCTCTCTCTCTCCTTCTCTCTCTCTCTCAGCAATTTTCCAAGCCCGCGCCCCGCCTTCCTGCTTCCAGCTTCACTTTCCCTAACAAAGTAGAACCAGCGCGTCTCCCCGGAGAGAAGCCAGATGCCCACATTGTCATCGCTGGACCCCTTGTTCTAGAAGGACAGCACCTCTGTGACTTGATTGTGTTCCCTTGCCCTGAAACCACTGTGATTTGGCCGGAAAAGGCGTTTTCCCTGCAGCTGAGTAATGAGCCCTCTCAGTCAGGGAGAGATTAATGGGCTCAGGGAAGATTTTTGAGCAGAAAGCCTTGTCGGGGACAGTCTGAGCTTGACATTCAGAACACGGCCGCTTAGGTCCGCACATCGCCCGCCGGACAGCCCCCTCGCTGCCCCCAGCACGGGTCCCCTAGGGTCAGAGTACCTTTGCAGCCAAGTTTCTATTATACCAGGTGCAGCCTCCCAGGGGAGCAGAGCCCTTCTGAGACGATGGCTTAGTCCATCTTCATCCGATCTAAAAACGGGGCTTCCCCGAAATGTTACAAGATAGGTACAAATCAGAATGCCAGGCAGGCGGGGAGGTGGCTTTGGCTGCGTGCAGGGCTCGATTAAGTAGAGTCCATTTAGAACCGGATAAAAAGGCAAGGGCTAAATGAGAATCGTGGGAGGCAGAAACAGTCCTCCATCTGGCACTGTAATTACACACTACCTTGACCTGCAACGGCCCTTGTGTTCCCAGCCCTGACACGCCTCCGGCCGGGGGAAGGAGGGCAGAGAGACACGGGGCTAGAAAATATAGTATCCAGACTCTCTTATTTGTCTTTTACCTTTTCCTTCCTTTTCTTTCTCTGAGAAATAATCTGGAGAGCATTTATGTGAAGATGGCCCTCTCCCTCTCACCAGGAAATGAAACTCGCAGGCACCTCGTGAATGGGACCATTTTACAGCCGCGACCGACAGACGGAAACCCACCCTGCGTGCCTGTTTTCTCCCGTGACCTCAGACCGATGATTTCAACTGGGACCCGTGCTCGGGTGGGGTACCCTCTTCCTCTTCGGCGACCTCGTGCCGGGAGCTGTTTCGGAGAAGGGTCGGTCCTGGTGGCTGCTGATGTGCGACTTTTCCGAGGCTCAGCGTGGTCTGTATCACAGCCCTTGACTTCACCTCTGTGCCAACGGGAAATGGTGTCCGATTCTCATCTCCCGCTCTGAGGACAATGAGGACGGTGCCCCCGAGCCGCGCGCTCTGCGTGGTGTGACATTGCCACCTACTGGCAGGATAGATGGCTGCAATTCTAATTTTATTGACGATGTTCCTAGTCTAGCATTTTAGCCGTTCCCTAATCCAGAAGGATTTAGCTTTTATCTTTCTACTTGAAACCATAACACACGAGCTTATCATCGAATAAAACCTCCCCTTCCATCTCTGCAAGGGAAAATCCCGAAGATCTTGCCATTCGGGGGTGAAGTCACCGAGGTCTGGCCCAAGTCCCCGTTTTTCCTGCCACAGGCACGTTTGTGGCCATGACCTGGGGTCTTCTGAGGTCCTGGGTCTCCATCCAGACAGTCTAGCAGGCAGGCCTCCCCTCTGTGCTCCAGGCTCAGGCTCCATACGGTCCCAACGGGGACGGGCCCGGCACTAAGCCTGTCATTCCCCTGCCTCCGAGGGCAGCTGCGGCTCACACACAACCCAATCAATGGATTGCCTGTAAGCAGAAATGACAATGAGTGTCACTGGCTTTAACCAGGGACTCGTGTACATCTCATCGGAAACGCAAGCTCCAATGAGCCTGTCAGGATTTCACGATCCCTGATGCCCATATGTCAAGTGACACAATTAGCTCGGGGAGAGTAAAGAAAAGGCTTGTCACAGCGCTCACTCAGAGCGCCGTCCGCCTCGCCGGGGCCTGTCCCTTTGCATGGCATCTGGTTTAATTCAAATTCTTTTCATGCCCGAAGACTGTGTGGTGTGTGTGTGTGTGTGGTGTGTGTGTGTGTGTGTGTGCACATGTGCTACCTTTCAAGCTTCAAAATGATCACCATGAAGAATTAGTGTCAAATCAGTACGTATTTTTAAAAGGCCCAGATGCTGTTTTTTTTCTCCCAATTTTCCTTCCCTTCTGCAAATGAGAATGTATCAAAAGCTGAATCCTAGCCTTGTGTAAGAAAAAAAAACAAAACATTCTAAAGGCAGGAATAGGAAGCTCACGCTGAACTGGAAAGGTCAGAGGTTGCAGAATACTGACCGTGCGTGACGGACACCCACCAGTCCGAGGGCTTCGGGACGCCCCACAGTCGGCTCTTCTCAGAAGGCCAGGGGACAGACGGGGCTGGTGTCTCAGGCTGACTTAGAAGGAAGCCCCTTTGGGGACCAGGCCCTGCCTCCGGCCGACGTGACTAGGATTCTGGATCCTCTGGGGAAACACACAGAGAAGCCCAGCGAGGCAGGGGCTGTTCTCCCGAGATGGCCCGCGATGAGACCCAGCCGTTCCAGATGAACCCAGGGGCACGAGGAGAGCTCTTCAAACGTCGGAGGGACATGCCCCAAAGACATGCCGGTCGCAACATCACAGAAACATGAACGGGCCCCACACGGAGGTCCACCTGCCGTGGGCCACTGGTAGGTGAGCCCACAGGTTCCAGAGAGCCAGGCGGCCCCACCCAACCAGCTCAGAGCCTGGGAGCAGAGACGGGGTTGGAGGGACTCGGCCAGGCCCCGGCCCCTGGACTGGGCATAAGAGAGGCAGGTGCTCAAATGCTCACAGAGTGACCTCTCTCTCAGCCAATAAGAAAAACCTTCTCTTGCAGCTGAAAGCCTCCTTCTCCCACACCTGTTAGCCAGGGCTCACCTGAGAAACAGAACCAATTCAATAATATACAGAGAGAAAAAAAGATGCCTTTCAAGGACTTGGCTCGCGAGTCCATAGAGGCTGCCGATTCCCAAACCCACGGGGCAGGCGGGAGTCGGCATCGTGGTCTTGAGGCTAGGTTTCTTCTCCTGCACCCCATTTTCACAATTCAGGCCTGCACCTGATTGGATGAGGCCCACCTGCGTCATGGAGGCCACCTGCTTTCTTTCCCGAACCTCCCCTGACTGGAAGCACTCACCACACCTCCAGAATGCACTGACAGCAACCTCCAGACCATGCGTGACGAAGACACCCAGGTATCCTGGCGACACCGTGCACACACGTGAAGTTCATCACCACACCTGCCGCCCCAGAACGCCGGCTTCTCCGGCTGCCACTCACTCACCGGGAAACCACATCCCTCGTACTGCATTCTGTCACCCTCGGGGATCAGTGACCCTATTCCATCCTTTTCCCTCCCCGGGCCGTCAGCCTTGCCGGTGTGCCTGCCTTCACGTCTAGAGTCTAGCTGTGGACTTAAAGCTCCTTCCGCACATCTGGTGGCAGTCGGGGTCAAGCCAGAGGGCTCACGCGTCTGCCTGGCCCGGGGAAGCCGCCTGGCCTTCAGTGTGCTCACCGCCTCGGGGTTATTTTCTCCCGCTTGGGGCTATTGCAGATAAAGCTGCCCAAGAACATTTGTGCACAAATCTTCAAATAAAGTGAGGTTTATTTCTCTGAGTAAATACTTGGGGGGGGGGAGGGCAGGGGGGAGGTGGAAGGTGATTATTCATGCTTTTTAGAAACTGCCCAACTTTTCCCCAAGGTAACTGCACCCCATTCCAGGCAGGCCCGTGGTGTCTGAGAGTTCCGGGCCCTCCATCCGTCTCAATTCTCGGTGTGGTCATTGTTTCCAACATAGGACGCACTAATAGGTGCGTCTCAGGGTAATTTTAATGTGCACTTTCCTGAAGTCTAGCAGTTTACGCATCTCTCCATGTGCCTGTCTGTCAGGGTTTTATTGATTTTACTCATTGACCAATGTCTTAGTCAACCAGTAATAACATTTTTGGCTTTGCCATGATAATTTGTCACTTACTGTGCATGGCTGCCCAAGGTGTAATTTTCTTTCAATCGTTATTATTTATGTACACACCACATGACATTAATAATTACTCAATTGTAAAACAATTGTACTTGGTAAAAGTGAACCAAAATAATTGTTAGGGCTTTATGTTCAAATCCATTTTTTAGAGAAAAATGTTACATACGTATCGATTGATCAGAGAAAAATATGTGCTTTTATTTAAGAAATATATTTGTTTCCTCATGAAAGTCAACTTAAATTTAATAAGCATTACTTTTCAATTACCTGAAAAACACTTGAGCAACTCATACTGCAGCTTACTTTACAACTTGTTATCTTAAGTATAATTTTTAAGTTCAAAAGTTTTTTTTTTTAAATAGGCAAATGAGCCTGACCAGGCAGGGGTGCAATGGATAGGGCATCAACCTGGGACGCAGAGGACCCAGGTTTGAAACCCCAAGCTCACCATCTTGAACGTGGGCTCACCAGCTTGAGCACAGGGTCGCTGGCTTGAGTGTGGAATCATAGACATGATTTCAAGGTCATTGGCTTGAGCCCAAAGATTACTGGGTTGAGCCCAAAGGTCACTGGCTTGAGCAAGAGGTCAGCTGGAACCCCTGGGTCAAGGCACATATGAGAAAGCAATCAGTGAACTAAGGAGCTATAACAACAAGTCGATGCTTCTCAATCTCTCTCCTTTCCTGTCTGTCTGTCTTATTTGTCTGTCTGTCTCTGTCTTTCTCTCTCACTCTGGCTAAAAACAAATAAATAAATAGTCACATGAAATATATCCTTTACTAACAAAAATAGAAAGTAGAAATACCGTTTTGTAACGTGCTTTTCTCAGTTACCAACACCTTTTCTGTTCATTGCATAGCGTTTCCACAGTATTCTTTTCAATTGCTCTGAATGTTCTATTGTTCAAGAGTTTTAAATACAGACATTAAAATGCTTTTTCTGACAATATCTGTGCTTTATCTTATCATAGTTGCCACTTTTGTAACATTTTAAATGTGTCATTCTGACTATTCTTATTAATTTCAATTCTTTTGAAGTTCATTTTATCATAGTGTAAAAAAGAATTAATAGGCAAATTTCATTGGCTAAATATTTGAATATTTATATCCCATGAATATATGCACTTTTGGCATATAAAAGAGAAATTTAAAAAGAAACAAGTTCTATATCCTTTTAAAAATATGACTATAGCCTGACCTGTGGTGGCGCAGTGGATAAAGCGTCGACCTGGGAACACTGAGGTCGCCAGTTCAAAACCCTGCACTGGTTCGGTCAAGGCACATATGGGAGTTGATGCTTCCAGCTCCTCCCCCCCTTTCTCTCTTTCTCTCTCTCTCTCTCTCACTCTGTGTCTCCTCTCTAAAATGAATAAAATAAAATAAAAATAAATAAATAAAAATATGATTATAAATATGTAAGTCCAGTAAACAAGAATTTACACATTTGGAATTGTCTCTTAGTCCACTATACCAAAATAAAAAATTCCCAGCCACATGAAAGGATCAATAAATATTCATAATGGCAAAATATCTCAGTTAAACCAATAATCTAACAAGCAATAAATACAGTTCTGCAATGCACCTTCAGACGGCTCACTGATCAGCTATTAGTTCTCTCGTTTAATCATATTGTTTAAAAACCTGTGCATGCTGAGACATGCCGAAGACGCTCGTTGACGGTGGCAGAAGGGTTTCACTGCAGTCATGCGACATTCTCCGGCAGAGGAGGGAAATGAGCCGCTGGAAATGAAGTCAAGCCTTAAAGCAGGAAAGCTGAGTCAGGAAGACAAGCAGCAGAGTCAAAAGGAGAATCAGAGAAAAACGACGATAAGCAAACAAGGTGTCGGAAATCGAAGAAAGAGTTTAGGTCAAAATGAAACATGGGTCCTGACCTGTGACAGCACAGTGGATGGGGCATCAACCTGCAGTGCTGGAGTCGCCGGTTCGAAACCCCGGGCTTGCCTGGTCAAGGTACGTGGGGGGGTTGATGCTTCCTGCTCCTCCCCCCTTTCTCTCTCTCTCTCTCTCTCTCTCTCTCCTCTCTCTCTCTCTTTCTCTCTCTCCTCCCTCTTTAATAAAAATGAATAAATAAAATCTTTTAAAAAATCCTTAAAAAAATAAAATAAAATAAAATGAAACCATTGAGAGAAGAAAGTAAGATAAAGAGTGACCAAGTATATTTAGAAAATTAGGCAAACACGGAAGACTGAGGAGAATTTCCAGCACCCAATTATTAAGTTGGAGGACCAGCCCTGCCCGTGGTCTGCTCAGCAATGTGGTTCTTACGGGTCTACCAGCCGTCAATTCTCATCGGGTGGTTTGTTTTCACTGAGCCAAATTGTTTTGGTGGGGACATCTATTGAACCCTGTTTTTTTAACTATGGAAACTACCAAAGGCATGTGAGGACAAGACGGTTCCCCAAAACCTAAGACAGTAAAACGCACAGAGTACACCATCGACTAAATACCAGTTACCAAGAAAATCAAGCGTGAACATTTTAGAATAAAAGCTTGTGGTGATATCAGTATGTATCATCATACATGCTAAGTTGCTTTGTGGACAATTATGCCTGATTTAGTCGAAGAAGTACGATACGCGTTTTGCCCTCGGGTTAAATAATTGAAAGATATAATTAGTATTTTGATAGAACAAATACAAAAACCCTTCAAAACACTAATAGTCTAGGAACTCATCAAAGAAGTAAAAGTCTTTAAGCACTTATTTTTAAATCCTTGAAACCAATTTGATTGGCCATGTTTAATTTAATCGTTTTTTTGCCTTTGGCTCCATCTCAGAAGTAAAAATTGCTCAAGTCTTGATTCATTGCCCTTCTAAGAGAAAGATTAAACTTTGTCTGTTCGAAATTTTTTCCAAAGTCCTGGTTTAAAATTGCAGCAAATTTGCAGAATAAAAAAAAAAAAAAAAAAAAAAAAAGTAGAAAGAAGCTCACCTGTGAGCCATCCCTCAAAGATGAGATTCTTACTTTTCCAATTATCACAGTCTTCTAAAACATGGTTTTAATTGTTTCCCAATATTCTATTGTATGAAAAAAAAAAGGTAGATTTATTTGATGTAAAGCTTTTTAAAAAGCAACGCCTGTGTTTTCCCATCATCCTATGTATGTTTGCCCATCTCTGGTTACCTTCATGAGGGAGATTCCTGGAAGTGAACTCCCAGAGCTGCAAATGTTCAAGCTTTGGGTGTCCCTGCAAATTGCTCCCCGGAACACCTGTACCGATTGACACGGTTCCCAGCAACATTCGGGCATGCTGTCTGTCAGGACCTTACCAGGTGGCTTCATGTAGTACCTTTTATCCGTCTCTCTTCTATAGCTCCAAGCTAGATACCCCGACAGCCGGGTGTGGCATGGCAGGCGGCACACCTCCTGCGTGCCATTCTCCGTCCCACCCCTGCAGTAAGGAAGACTTTGCTCACCCAGCACAAACGAGGTACTTTGCTGTTGCAGTGGGACCCCCCCCCCCCCGCAAATCCCTTCTCAGGATGGTTCCCCCGCAGCCGCTCCTCACCAGGACGAGCGGGTGCTCACCACAGAGCCATCAGCCCACCTGGGACAGGTTCTTCTCCAGCACTGTGTGCCCTGTCACCACGCCACCTGAGACGGAGCGCGGGGTCGGGGCCCTCTCCTCCCAAGCCTGTCCCCGTTCCTCCCCCTGAAAACCCAGACGCTCCTGTGACTTCCGGTGCTTCCGTGACGGTGCCCGCCACCAACCTGGCCACCTTGGTCGGCACCCTGTGCTTCAGATATGTCTGTTGAGCTGAAATAATTTCCCCTGGTTTGGTTACTGCCTCTAGAGATACTGTTTTCACATTGCTTCCCCCCCCGTTTCGACCTGATGCATTTCTGTTTCAGCAGAGGGACCCCAGGACTCTCAGAAACAATGCTGAATTGCCAGTTCTCTTGAGTTTTAGACCCATCACGTGTGGATGTCACATGAGGCCAGTCCAGGAGATAGGACTGTGGTGTCTAAGCGTCCGTCTGTCTGACTTCGGCCGACTGTCTACCTGGGCCGTCCTCTCTGGCATTTGACTGTAACAGTCATCTGTATATACCTGTGTGAGGACCCTCTCCTGGTTGAGATACACAGACAGACAGACAGACACATGGGTAAAACGGAATATACTAGTTGTACGTAAACATGCAGATATTAGTGCACAACATGTATTACGCTAACTGCATATAGCTAATATATATTTATAGCCGTTTGCACTTCGGCATGCAGAATTACTCAATTAGGAAGCACTATCTTTCTTAAGTGCAGAAAGTTTTGAAGCCCCAATGTCAGCTCCAGCTCTCGGAATCACCCAGGACCCCAGAAGCTTGTTCGGTCAAATGAGGTTGTCGCGCAGGACAGGCAGAGAAGGGAATGCGGATCTTTGCACACAAGGCGTGCAGACACCATTGTTTCTGGCCATGGGAGCTAGAGCTGGTGTGATGTGCGTGGCCCATCAGTCCGGGGCGATCCTGCTCGGGGGGGCGGGGAAGAAGGTTACATCCCTGGAGGCGGTCACCCTCCGAACTCACCAGCTGACACAAAGATCATGGTGCCTCGCAGAGGTGACCCTGGGGACATTCCGAGACTCTCTCCGAGGGAAACCAGCCCTGGGAAGACAGGCTCAGCCTCCCTTTCTCTCTAGACACCACCCTCTAAGAGGGAGACTATCTTTTCTTTTTCATCCTCGAAGAATAAAGTAGGTGCTGCACCTCTTTCACAGACCACTGAGCCTCCTGGCCTTCCCGTCCGCGTCTGAGAACTTCCTGTCCTCCAAGCTCACAGGCAACTTCACCCAGGCTGCAGAACGAGGACCTTATATTTGAGAAATATTGAGAAATATTTTATTTCTCAATAAAAAATTAAAAAAGTACAAATTAAATCTTTGGGAGGATAATCCTTGAATCAGGCACCCCACCCACTGCCTGGGATCCTGGCTAAAGCTTAGTGTTCCACATGCAAATGTAATTATGTCATTTCACTTAATTCACTTTATCAATCTGTAATATTAACATTTTATATTAATTTATAATATTAACATCATAATGTTCATATCGTGGATTCATTTATTATATTCATAGAATAAATTAATTGATTTGTTAATGTATCTTTTATTTTAGTTAATTCACTTCTCATTTGTTGCTCAAACATTTGTGAACTGTGTGGCCCGGTGTGAGGTCTGTAAAGATTTTCGGAGAAACCACTGGAGAATTTTTCTGCAAATCACTGTGGTGCTACTTTGAGAAGTTTTACTGTTCTTCTTGTTGTTTAAATCTCCTTGATCTAAGGTGACGTGAAGAATAACTTCTTAGTTGCATATTAAAATTTACTTTCTGTTTTATTTCCGAACATGAGACACAGTAGAACACCTGCCTTCTGACCAGGACAGCTCATTTGTTTGTTTCTGCGGCTGCTGTTCCTAGATACGTCTTTCTGTTGTTTTCTGTTTCAACATCTCGTCCCCTCTTACCCAGGGGCTGGGGAGGACTGACCTGCCGCCCAGCAAATAATCTCTGGTGGGGCGAGAGCAGGTGACGGCGGAAGAGAAGACTGTCTGTCCAGGTGCAGGACGAGGGGTAGTCTCCCACCCTGTCTGCAACCCCTCCTCCCCAGAGTGGTGGCACTTAGGAAGGAAAGGGCGTGGGGGACAGCGGCCAAGGGTGGCGGCCTTCTTAAACAGTTTCCATTGCAACAGCGCTCCTTGACCCGCCTGCTGAAGACCTCGTAGTAACAGAAGGGCAGGGTGAACTGAGTCAAACTACTATACCATGCGTCTCTCAACCCTTGACGTTATAAACAAGCAAGCACACGGGCTAAGAGCTGCCTAGCCATGGCAGTAAGGTCGGCCTGTCTCTGCATGAATGCTCCCTGAGTGACATGCTTAGCTTTTGAGGTGAATCAGCGTGGAGGTGCGACAGAAGGTCTCTGGGCACCGCTCTTCCACCGGGCCAGGCGTGGCTGGGAGTCCCTGGTGGAAGGGCCAGCCTCCTTCCACCACCTCACAGAGAAGTCTGCCACCCAGAATGTGGCAGGATCGTGGTCAGGAACGACTACGCTCTGAACTTGGTTCTGAGTCTGGGGTAGAGCATTTAGATGCTATAAAGCAGGCTGCCCTGCCACCTGGTGGCTAATACAAAGGAAAACTCCCTGTTCAAAACGGACACACAAAACGTGGCCTTTAGTTTTGAGATGGCGGTGTCCATATTTTCGATGGAATGTTCCAGAAAATTAAAAAAGAAGACAAGATGGCCGGAGCCTTCACCTTGGCCCAACTTTGACCACCATCCATCGTTGTTCTTACTGAACACTTATTTGAAACTCTCCAATAAAGATTCATGAGGAACCTTTTGCTGATCAAATTGATTGATTCATATATATTGAGTTCACAGTTCAAAGAGTTTTGACAAATGTAAGCAAAATATTGCTGTCACCACAACGTATAAAAATTTCCATCAGCCCCAAAATATCCTTCACGACTTCTTTCCAAATCACCACACCGTAGCAGCCGTAGGCATGATCTGTTTTCTTTCATGTTATGTCTGCTCTAGAATATCAAAATAAATTCAGTCATGGAGCATTTTTGTTTGTTTTCTGACTTCTTTCACGGAAGGCAGCGATTCAGAAATTTACCCATGCCACATATACAAATAACTTAATCTTCCTTGTATAAGATATTCTACATTTATTTATTTGTGCATTACCTAGTGGACACCTGGATTGTTCTAGCCTGGGGAAATTATAAATACATCAGTCTGAACATTTGTACACAAATGATAAGGTTAGTAAATGAAAGCAAAAATGAATACTTTAAGAACTAGTGTTATAAATATGTATGCAAAGTAAAGCTAGCACACGCACCCATGGATTTATTTCAAAATCTTGAGTGAGACACATCTGCCACATTGATTGTACTGGAAACTGAAAGTGGCCAAATGAGCTGTCTCTCCACTGAGGGCACTCATCCGCAGACATCCACGCTAGGTCCACGGCGCTTCTGAAACTTCACAAGTCGTGTTTCCAGCCACGCGAGAGTCATCATCCATCTCTTTTACTTTTACATATTTTTTAATAAAGCCCCAAAGTTCCCTTAAAATACAACAAATAAAAATATAATAGATTAGGAAAAAGACATTAAGCCTAAGAGAAAACTTCAACACAAACATCTATCTCAGGACTCAAAACCACAAAGCGAGTCTCTTTGCTGACCTCCACTTTCACTTTAGGGAATATTTTCAGTAGCACTCTGGCCTTCAATGAGGCAAGGGCTCTCTCTATAGACGGGCAAATGCCCTGTGGCATGTTCCAGACCGAGGGTGGAGTGGCAGCTGCGGGGGATGCAACCTTGAAGAGGATTGGCGTTTAAATCTTGAGTTAAGCGTACTTAAGCACAGGAAGGGGTAGAAGAGCCTGTACATGTAAAGGTATTATTTATGTCTGGCCAGGCAGTGGCACGGTGAATAGAGTGTTGTACTGGTATGCAGAGGACCCAGGTTCAAAACCCCGAGGTCATTGGCTTGAGCGTGGGCTCATCAGCTTGAGCACAGGGTCACCGGCTTGAGCGTGGGATCATAGACATGACCCCATGGTCACTGGCTTGAGCCCAAGGTCACTAACTTGAAACCCAAGGTCACTGGCTTGAGTCCAAGATCACTGCCTTGAACAAGGGGCCACTCACTCTGCTGTAGCCCCCCAATCAAGGCACATATGAGAAAGCAATCAATGAAATAAGGTAATGCAACAAAGAATTGATGCTTCTCATCTCTCTCCCTTTCTGTCTGTCTGTCTCTATCAGTCCCTCTCTCTGTCTCTGTCATAAATAAATAAATGTATGTACTATTCATGAATGTGAACATTCTAAAAGTCCTGTCTAGTCTAACCTCCTTTTAAACGCGGGGCTTTGAGAACAGCACAAGACTATGCCAGGTCCTTTGCTTGTGTTGGTACTTACTCCTGCTCCTGCCTACTGATCTTGTTCTTCCTCAAGCACTGCTGCACCTGGTTCTCGATAATCTAGCAACAATCAAAAATCCTCTGGTCACTTGTAATGGCGATAGTATGGAACCCAGGGATACGACCACTTCTAGAAGCAGGCATAGCATTCTAACCCATACTATACATAGTAGAGAGAGAGAGAGAGATGCATTTCCATAAGAGAAACAGACCTACAATCCAGGAAGCAGCAGAGAGTTAGCATGCATTTTGCAGGGGAATCCTAAAACTTGTCAGAGGAGTCGTTCCAATCTGTTCATTGTAACCAAATCAATTCATTGCAACGAATTACGACATGTGGAAATGCGAGAGAAATGGTCGATTCTGATAACAGGTACAACTATTTAGAAATATATATTTTAAGACATTTGTTTATACCTCTCTAATGTTTTTGCTCATAGTTACATCTCCAGCTAGTCCCTGGCATTACAGAATGTAATCATTTAGGAAGATAATGCATGTATTCTTATTTGACTTATGACATCGTACAAGAAGGCACTAGAGAAAATGTTTCTATTGGAAAGGCATTGATTCATGAAAACTTACATTTATTTTCCTCTCTAAAATATTATTTTCTCTTTCCAGTTTTATAGCTTCAGTCTGAAGAAAAAATAATTTGAAAAGAAAGACATTTGGTTAAGAATATTTGTTAAATAGTTTCCCCATTTCTGGAACAAAATGTAGTATCTGAATGCCATTATTCTGATTTCAAAAGTATTCTGCTGTATATACCCTTTAAAAGAAATGACTGAGCAAAGCATGACTTGAAGGGCATGAAGTAAGACCGACAGATTCTGGCCCTTTGGGTCCAAACTACAGAATGATATTATAAGACCAAAGAATTCCAGGAAAATTCCAGAGTAGATTTCCTCCCTTTTTGAACTAGTAATAGAATTTGCTAAGGTGACTGGATAGCATATAAAAATACAAATATCCACAAGTCACATATATGTACCAGCAAATAACTGATTATAAACTGGAATGTGTGGGGTTTTTTTTTAAGTTTTCATTCACTATAGTTTCAAATGCCATCAAATCACAAGTATAACATAAACATATTTAAAAGCAATGCACCAAATAAATGAAATAAACATAAAATGATTCTTGATGGGAATACAAACATTAGAAAATGGTCCTTTCTTCCCAAATGAATCTATAAATTCATCATAAGCGCAATCAAAATGCCAAGAGTATTATTATTAAGACTTAAAAAGTGAGTAAAATTATGGGAATACTGTCCAATGTCATTGTGGACAAATAGTGATGAGAGGGGATTGGCAGATACCCAGCAAACTGGAAAGGATTGGCAACTGTATCAGTGAGGCTATACAATTAAGAGCCTGGGCTGAGTTTAAAGTCTCGTTCTCCTATTGGTTCACTGTGCCCTCAATCAAGTTACATAACACATCTGTGCCTTGGTCTTCTTATCTGAAAAAAAAGTCAATAGTAGCAGCTACCCCTTACTATCTCTAAGGGTTGTTGAGAGTTAAATGAAATAGTATTCTTTAAATGTTCACTAGCAGCATCTGATGCATTCATAGTTGACACATTTAGATATTTATCTATAGGTTAGAAATAATATAGTTTACACTCAGAACCAGAAATCAATTGTTTCATAGGAAAATAAATGTGATGTTATTGTACCTGTCATTATTTGAGTTAAGAAGCCAAATATAAATATTACAAAATGTAATACCAATTCATGATAGGCAATCATTACAGGGACTCTTCTGTCTCAATGATTCATTTAAAGAGATGTTCATTATGAAAGAAAAGTTTACATGAGTTTGGCACTGTATCATGTTTGTAATATATAAAGTCCATTATTATTTTCATTGTTAAAAAATACAACTATAAAATTAGTGTCTGTTCTCAAGACATTAGTTTTTTCAAAAAAATAAAAGATTCTAAAGAAAAACAGAGAAAGAAATCTGAATGTGTGATTTTAAGGAAGAGGGAAAGAGAAATCAAAACACATTTGAACTACTACCCCCTTCCCATATACTTTATAATTTTGTTTAAAAGGAATAAAACATGGTGTAGGAAAATATATGTAACTATTATATAACCACAATAGAAAGAATAACTCCATATTAATTATAAACTCCATAACTAAATGTTAAGTGGAGTCAGAGTCTGCACAAATCAAAGTGAAGTGATAACATAGGAAGTAGGACACCACCACATTTTAAAACATAGATTAGAATTTACAATATATTGTTCATCAAGAAATTGTTACAATAATAGTAGGGCCCTGGCAGGTTGGCTCAGTGGTCGAGCATCGGCCCAGCGTGTGGATGTCCCAGGGTCGATTTCTGATCAGAACACACAGGACAAGCGCCCATCTGCTTCTCCACCCTTCCCCCCCCCTCTCTTCCTCACTCTCCCTCTCTCTCCCTCTCCTGCAGCCATGGCTCGATTGGAGCAAATTGGCCCTGGGTGCTGAAGATGGCTGTGGCCTCCGCCTCAGGTGCTAAGAAGAGCCCAATTGCTGAGCAATGGAGCAATGCCCCAGAAGGGCAGAGCATCACCCTCTAGTGGGCTTGCTGCGTGGATCCCGGTCGGGGTGCATCTGTCTCTCTGCCTCCCCTCCTCTCACTGAATAACCAATCAATCAAATAATGGTAGAAAAACTACTTTTAATATATTAGACTCTCAAGGGCTGCAACTTATTCGAATCTTCCACTGTAATTGTACAACTAACTCAATGTCTAACTACAAAGCCAACGTGGAACTTACAAGGGCTTTGGAGCACAAAAAGAACAAAGCTTATGCCCAGCTTTGCCGTCTTTAAACCGTGTCATATCGGGCGGCTTACTAAACCATTCTGGGCTTCAGCTTAAACTACGTGGTACCTGTTATACACCAGAGATGGCAGCCATTACTTTATAGCGATGATTTTCTATACAAAATATTAAATTTTAAGAGACCACCAATTGAGCTGAACAAGATTGGATCCTTACCACAACTCTACAGAATTCTTATCGCCTTTACTTTTTATTTTTGAGCTAGGTCTCTTAATTATTCTAATCATTTGTTCATCCTCTGGGTACCAATGATGAACGGAAAATATATTTGGACTACATTTTATGAAAGTGTTTTTACCCTACTGCACAATCAAACTGCTTCGTGTGTGCGTTTGCTGTACTACTCGTCAAGTAAAAGAACAAGGTAAACATCCAAATAAGCATACTGCAGACCTCTATGGTTTTGACCCTGTTCTCGGTGAGACGTGAAATTCCCGTATGAACCAAAGTTGTTTTCATCTCCCTTTCCAGAGCTCGAATGTCGTCCAGTTTCTGATGGATTTCACATCTCTTCTTTTCAACCTTGTCCGTCAGGGTCAGGTGCTCCTCCTGCCCCACATTTTCCTCGGGCGACCCTGGATATAGTTTTGAAAAGTAAAGCATTACTGTGTTTGCTATCTTAGCCCTCTGTCACAGTATTTTATGTATTCTTAACCATATTTTCTTTATACATAGCTACGTGTTTTACACAGCTATAAAATATAATGTCACTCCAACGCTGAGCACATCCATCGAAACGATCTGATTCAAGGATGGGGGGCGCCCCTCCTTTCACCCATGCTCGTTGTCGATAAGCGTTCAAAGCTGAGCGGCTAACGCCGTGGGGGAAGGACACAAGGGTGATGTAGCCGGAGAAGTGTGACCGCACAGAGACTTGTGAGCTAAATGGGAGTTAAACCAGTGAAACAGGGAGGGGGGTGGGTGGAGGGGTGGAACCCGGCACTTCCATTAAAACAGAGCTTATCCAGGAGGGTGGGGCCCCTGCAGCAGGTGGGTAACAGCAGAGACGATGCTAGAAGCAGAGGGCCAGTCTGAATAAGCCCTATGACGTCCCAGCTGGGGAGAGCCCGTCAGACAACGCTCCCTCTGCGTACAGCACCAAACGCACAGGCCAGGCAGTGAGGCCGGAACCAGGAAGACCGGCGAGAAAGGCACCAGACCAGATCAGGAAAGGACCCGCAGCACGAAGGGAACTGTAGAGGCACAAGAGTTAAAGCAGGGTTCGGCCAATGACTAGATCTAGATGGAGTGAAGAGATCGCGCTGTCCAGCTCGGTCTGAGCTAGGGACAGATTCGGCGGGAGGGGACTGATGGGGTCAACGCAGCAGAGAGGTAAGAAAGACCTGGGTGTGAATGCAACTGGGTCCCCTCGGGACAAGCCATGTTGGAATGGGTCAGGGAAGGGAAGGGAAAGATGGCTGCCAGCGGCTTTCTGGCTGGAGCCTCCATGTGCTTGGTGACACCATTCATTGTCATAGCTGGGGACAGGGAGAGGGAGAGGGAGGTTGAGAGGGAGAAGAAGGGAGGGAGAGAGAGAGAGAGAGAGAGAGAGAGAGAGAGAGAGATTAATCATTCTTGGACATGTTGCGTTGAGACTCAAGTGACCTTGTCAACCAAGCAGTTCGATGTACTGAGCTCAAGACTAACAAAGGGATTTTTGCAAGAAAGAGGCTTTAAATCACAGGCATGGGTGGAATCAAAGACACGCTGGGCTCTAAAGAATATTGATATTTACAGAGTACAGAAGGGAGATGGGGGCATGGAGAATAACTCACTGGTAAGAAGATTTGGTCACTGAACAGCTCAGGTACTTTCTGAATAGATAGGTAAGACTTATTTTTTTTTTTTTTTGAGAAAGAACAAGTACTCTCTTTTGATGGGAAAAACGGTGATTAGAAAGACATGCCACTTGTACTTACTATGAATTTACTATATAAATAATACCCATGTCATTGCTGTCCTTCATCTTGGCCACATTTGAAAAAAAAAAAAAAAGGGAAAATTTTGAAGTTAAGTTTTTGAAATTTGGGGAAATTAGTTCAGCAGAGACAGGCTGGACTAAGAGTTAGCTTTTCAAGCAGACGGTGAGAAAAACTACAAAGTAGAAGTCTTTCATCTCAGCCTTCACCTTAGCTGAAGGTCTCAACCTGAAACAATTCACTGGCAGCAAAGGAGCCAGGAGGAGGGGAGGGCCACTGGCGTGACCCACCATCACCTCCTTTCCCACCTACTGAGGAAGACAGGGGTATCACAGGAGGGAAATGCCACAGAGGACTCGGGCCCAAGAAACCTTTAGGAAAGACTAAATAAAGGAGGAAGGACACAGGACACCAGATGGCTTCCACAGCTGGGAGCCGATCCTGAGAGGAGTTTACTTGACTTCGAGGAAACTAGTAGCTTTCTTTATTAGTCTCTGCCATTGAATTCCTCTTGGCAGTCAGCAAGAAAACCCTTAACTAATAAAAAAAAACAAAACGGTGACTGTTTTTAGAGACTGTGCGTGAGCTGGAGACCCACCCAGGGCCCCGCCACCTGCTTGTGAGAAGAACTCTAACCAAGAACGAGCAATGCGGGTGCAGGAAGGGAAGGGGCCCCACCAACTCCGGAGCCCCGAGACGTGATTAGAGGACAAGGCGTCGAGCCAGCCCAGGCCAGGGAAGTGTCCTCGGGGACTCTGACAGCAAGGACCGCCCCTCCCGCCCCCCTGGAAGACAGACAACAGGTAGAGAACACATGGATCTGGGGAAGGAGAGAAGGACCTGAGGAAAGAAAGCAAGGGAGTCCACGGAGAATGTCTGAGGCCTTGCGCTGCGCGGAAGAACGTGACATAGGTTAGGGGCGAGGTGTCACACACCTGGAGGGGAAAAGGCACAGTAAAAGATGAATGAACTTATCTTGACCGCTCAATCGTATTTCAAATGGCGCGCCTAGTTTTTAAGATGCTCTTGAACGCCGGTGCCGATCACAAGTATTTATAAAATCCAGTCTCTTTGCCGCAGCCTGTGAGCTCTTCCTCACAAGGGATGGCGACCCAAAGAAGAACGAGGGGCAGCGTGATCCCACCCAGCAGACCCCGTGTTCTTCGTCATGTGGACAATGGCCGCTCGTCCTCCCCAGGCACCTGGGAGGGAAGGGCGGCCGTTACCCCGCTCCCAGACAGGCCGCTGAGACGCCTGTGGCTGAGAGAACAGGTTCAGGACCCTGCGTGAACCACCGGCCACGTCGCCCGGCCACACCTCCACGGCCACCGCTGCCGCCCCCGAGGCCCCCACCATGCAAGGGGGCCGTGAAACGGGCAGAGAGATGGAGAAGGCGTGTACAGGACGAGGGCGTGGCACACGGGGACAGCCTGAGACCCTCCTGCCGTCTGGATGGACGCCTGAGGTCTTCAAGCTAAGAATAAAAATAATGGGAAGGTTCTGGGAACCAGAACGGATGGTCTTCGTTGCTGGGTGGAACTGTGACACCCACAGGAAGCCATGGCCCCACGTGGCCAAGTTCATTCTCACACAGATGCTCCGGACAAGACTTCCCAAGGCCCTTCCCCTGCCGCCGAGAGTCCGTTCTGCCTTTTCTTTTTTAATTTTATTTTATTTTTAATTTATTTATTTATTCATTTTAGAGAGGAGACACCGAGTGAGAGAGATAGAGAGAGAGAGAGAGAGAAAGAAAGGGGGGAGGAGCTGGAAGCATCAACTCCCATATGTGCCTTGACCAGACCAGTGCAGGGTTTTGAACTGGCGACCTCAGTGTTCCCAGTTCGACGCTTTATCCACTGCGCCACCACAGGTCAGGCCCGTTCTGCCTTTGAAGACACTCTCTCTGAGATACACAGCTCATCGTCCTTCAACACATCCTCATGGGATCTATTCCCTCACCTGTGTCATTGGTCAATTTCCGTAAGGGCTATCTCAGAGGTCTTGGTCAAAACTTGACCTCATTCTGTCTACACAAGGTCCTGACGTGATTCGGCGTTCCCCTGAAAACCACACGGACCTTCGAGAGCACGGATGAGTGGACATGTTGTATCCGCTTCCAGAGACATGAAATTCCCTAAGCAAGAGGTGCTGGGACACCCATCCTCACCCTGACGGCAGCTCTTAGAGAGATCAGCTGCTCCCTCGTGTCTCTGGAGGGTTTCATCCAACACACGTCCGAGTAACTAAAGCTTGTTGTGTTTGTAAAGACCTCGACGGGGAAACAAATAAAACGTAATAACATCTCTGGGGGGTGGGGGGTGGGGGGGAAGCCCTTTGAAATAACTAACTGCGGGAGGCGATGGACGGTGGCCGGGTCCGTAGATCCCTCGCCCGAAGGTCACAGTGACACGTGTCGGAAGCCGGCGGCCCCAGGACTCGCCTGTATTCTCCTTGGCCAATTGCAGCAACTTGACTTCCTCCTCCAACTCGCTTCTCAGTCTGGGGTTAAATCACAGAGACGTGAGGGTGAGAGCCCCGTTCATACCTCTGTCCTTCTGTCCCTTTTATATGCCTTTTTAATAATATACGTACTTTAGAGAGAGAGAGAAATAAGAAACTGATCTTCTAACTTTCTAACAAAAAGGGAATGAGGAGTGGACGTATATCCAGTGAGAGCCCAAGCCAGTCGGGTGAAATAAAGCACAGAAAAGGTTCTTGCCGAGACATAAGCCACTATTTACAGGACGGGCTGATGGAACAATAAATGCCCTCCCATGCCGGTGGTTGATAGTAACTCTGTGACTTGAATTCTTGTAAAGCAAGGAGGCAAAAACCCAGCATTTTATATCTTGAGGCAAACAACAAATCCAGAGCAGTGTGTGTGTGTGGGGGGGGGGGGGGGGGTGTCTCAGGAAAACTGGAATAAGAGTTCATTCCGGCCTTGGCCAGTTGGCTCCGGAGTAGACCGTCAGCCCAGTGTGTGGAAGTTCCAGGTTTGATTCCTCGTCAGGGCACACAGGAGAAGCACCCATCTGCTTCTCCACCCTTCCCCCTCTCCTTTCTCTCTGTCTCTCTCTTCCCCTCCTGCAGCCAAGGCTCCATTGGAGCAAAGTTGTCCCGGGCACTGAGGACGGCTCCATGGCCTCCGCCTCAGGTGCTAGAATGGCTCTGGTTACAATGGAGCAACTCCCCAGATGGGCAGAGCATCGCCCCCTGGTGGGCATGCCGGGTGGATCCTGGTCAGGTGCATGCAGGAGTCTGTCTCTCTGCCTCCCTGCTTCTAACTTCAGAAAAATACAGAAAAATAAAATACCAGAAATAAAACTCCCACACCCAAAGAAACACCAGGTCTTTAAGATCCTGGTCGCGCCCACGGGTGACGGCTTGCGGAAGAGGCCGGATGAGGGCATGGCGTGGGTGGAGGCAGCATGCCACGCCCAGCGATGCAGAAGGAAGGTCACTAGACACTTGTCACACTGTCACACGGTTTTAGGCTTCCGCAGAACAGCACAAGCCCAACGTGGATCCAGTCGGACCCCCAGGCACTCACCTGTCGTTGTGCTCCAGCGCCGCCTTGATGGCCGCCACCAGCGCCCGCAGCTCCTCCCTGGCCTGGCTGACGTCTTCAGTCTTCACCGACCTGGTCTCCAGGCCCCTGGCCTGCGCCAGCAGAGTCTGCAGGACAAGGCCATGTGGGGGAGACGGAGAAAGTGTCAGGATTTCCTTTTTGTCTTTTTCTTTTTTTTTTTTTTTCTTTTTTTAGTTATCACACAAGCTGTCCTGAGTCAAACTATGAATTTAAGTGAAAAGAGGTCAGTAGGGAGGACTGGGCAGCTGTGGGCAGAGGGTATTGGAGGACAGACAACTGGTCACTTGATCTGGATAGCATATTTCTCAACATTTCAAGATCTTATTTTCCTAAGATATTTAAGTCTGACTAGGTGGTGGCTCAGTGGATAGAGTGTCAGGCTGGGATGCAGAGGACCCAGGTTCAGAACCCTGAGGTTGCCGGCTTGAGCGCGGGCTCATCGACATGACCTCATGGTCACTGGCTTGAAGCTGAGTTTGCAGGGAACGTGGCCAGAAGGATTGGCCAAAAGCAAGTGTGTGTGCCCTACTCCCTCCCCTGACTCTCCCCATGCGCAAGGGGTAAGATGTAAATTCTGTACCCATAATGTCCTTCAGCTAGTACAAGGTAGAGCCCTTCAATAAAAAATCTCAGCTGTTCTAGCCTGACTGGTGGAAGCACAGTGGATGAGCATCAACCTAGGATACTGAGGTCCCAGGTTCAAAATGCCAAGGTCACTGGCTTGTTTTGAGTCCAAGGTCGCTGGCTTGAGCAAGGGGTCACTGGCTTGGCTGGAGCCCCCCGGTCAAGGCACATTATGAGAAAGCAATCAATGAACAACTAAGGTGTCGCAACTATAATTTGATGCTTCTCATCTCTCTCCTTCCTGTCTGTCTGTTTCTCTCACTTAAATCAAACAAGCAAACAAAATACCTTAGCTATTCTAAATTAAGTAGGCACAAATGGGATTTCTTGGATTTCAAAAGTTTTCTGCTGCTCATGAACCAAGAAGAAATAGGCTCTGTTTAGGCATTCACGTGATGAATCGTTACCTTGTACTGTTCTGTGGGCTGGGAGCTCAGAAGGATGGCCATGTAGAGCTCATATTCATCCTAGGACAAAGGAGAAAAGGCCATTGCAGATGCGTTCTGCCTTAACACCACAAGGTAAGTTTGTTGTTTTCTCACGTATAAATACTATGAAGGTTATGAATGTCAATTTTAATCATTTTTTTAAAAAAAATACAAAATAGTCCAACAACCTATAAAGTGCTCTATACACACTAAAACGTATAATAAAATCTTACCACCTTGGAAGCGTATTTGAGTATTAACTACTGATCACCTCCGAATAGGGTCATAAAATGCTTTCACCGACAAGTACTCAGGTGACCTCCTGCCACACAGAAGTACCGTGGGTTTGGGTCCTGTGAGCCTGCCAGAGACCAGCTCTCTGGGGCTGGGGACATTCTCCTCAGATCCACTCACCATACGGCCACTTTTAGACTAGCAGATTGTGGAAGCAAACTACCTCCAGGCTCAGCTTCAACATAAAGGTCCCTCTCATCGTGAAATCACAACAAACGTCTGACCTCGTTAAGGATTCACGAAATGGACGTGGGCACAGTGATAAAGGTGTTTATGCTACCGACGTGCAGTGGTTTAAACGGATACACAACCGGGAAGCGTTAGTGCAAAGCTTCGGGCTTCAGGAGTGAGTCTAGCCGGGTGTGGGTGTGCATTCCACGTGGCCCCTCGAGGATTCAGGGTGGCTGCAGGCATGTCACTCTGGGTCTCTGAGTGATCGTCCTCGTGAGACTGTGACGCTTGGCAGAAGGGGGGCGAGGCTCGAGATCGGGTGCAAGAACATCGTGCCTGGCTCCTGACCGTTAGATGGGAAAAGGGTGTGTCTCTCACCTTCACTTCTCTCAAGAGATCGCCAAATATCAGAGAGCTATTGCAAATCTCTTCAAAGACTTCTCGGAAGACCTGCAGTCTGTTGAGCTCCCGGGGGTCACACACACACACATTCTGCAGCTCCTACAGGAAGGGAAACAGAGCCGGCCCATTTCAGGATGTCCCGGTTCCCCTTTCCAGATGCTTTCTCAGGCTGAGAAGTTGGGACCCCTGTGGGCTTCGACCAGAGGGTACAGCTCCCGCCACCCAGGGATAGGGTCTCGGCAGACTTGGGTGACAAATCAAGGGGATACTGATGCCCTCTAACCAGTGCTGAGACCCTTTGATCACCTGCTTGCCTGACATCTGTATTTGGGTCTTTTTTTTTTTAATTTCCTTTATTTATTCCCTTGTATCCTGTGCCCAAGAACTCACTCTCCGCCTCCACAATATCCCCAAGTTCTTTCTCTTTTCCTCACTCCTCTCTGCCCAAACCCTCACAGACGTTTGGTGATCTCACACCAGACCTCTCGTCTGTCTCTTTCCCTCACGCTTACCCACTCCCAGGGCAGGTGCCACGTCTCTGTGCAGGGCTCACGGCCCCGGGCCACTCCCTTCCCATGACACGGCATGTCCACCTTCGACAGACATGGTGGCTCCCTGGCAGCTGTCCCCTCCATGACGTGACCCGTCATCTCTCTCCTCGCTCCCCCTCCGTTCCTGCATGGTGAGCCAGGCAGACTTCCTCTCGGAGGCCCCTGCCACCCCGTGAACACCTATCCATTCCCTCTGGGACCACGCGGCTTCTGACGCTGTGAAGGAAAGGGGGCCCCCCCACGTCCCCCACTCACCAGCTTCCAGGCTTAACCCTCCTTCATCTCCACCCTCCGCCGTCAGCGTGGGCGTCACATCGGGCGTGCACGGGGACCTGGCCGCATGGTCACACTCTGCCTGGGAATGCGAGGCTGCCAGGCAGGGGGGGGGGCGCGTCCCCTCCCACGACGTTTACACTGCGGGGCGCCCCAGCGCCCGCCCGTCCCGGGTGCACAGAATCCCAGCATCGCCCCTCCTCACCTGCTCCAACTTCTGCTGGAGGCGTAGCGCCGCCTGGCCCCCCCTGCAGTCCATCTCCCTGAGGTCCTGCGTGGCAAGCACTTCCTTCTGGAAACGCAAGAACATCTGGTACTTGTCTGCTTTCGTGACGCCAGCTAAGTACGAGCTGACGTAGCGGAATTCGTCCTTGCCCGGGGGCGAGAGCGCGCACTGACGGCTGGACCGCACGGCCTTGTACCTGAGGACCTTCACCTCCGGCCAGCTGAGCTCTCCTCTCATTCGCTGCACAAGGGAGCCCTCCGTCCCCCGAGGAGACGGCCGTGCCCGAAGGTCCTCTTCGGAGGTGGACCACGCCTGTGCCGCAGGCTTCGGGTACCTGACGAGGGGTGTGCCCCGGGCATCGTCTGGAACCGGAGCTGTGTCCTTAGTGAAGTGAGCCAAAGCATCCTTTATCTTGGCCGCCTTCTTATCAGATCGCTCTTTCACTCTGAGGGTTTCCCCCTCCCGGGGTCTGATGGCATTGCGCCAGTGATAGAAGATTTTCTCGGGGGGCCGGTAGAGATTGTTGGGGTTCAGGTGTCCGGAGGTGTAACGGGCGACATCCTCCCTGTGGTCTTTCTGAACTGCGTTCAGAAGTTTCCTGAGATCACGCCGAGTCTGAACGCCAGGTGTCTCAGAGTGTCCCCACCGCAGGTACGCTGGGCAGAGAAGACAGGAAGGCAATTAGCTACCCCGCTCCCTGGCTGTCACCGTGAGACAGTGACACAGGGCACCTGCCCAGCGAGTGTCTCCTGTGTCCCAAGGAGGAGCCGGCAGACCCAGAGAAAAAAGCATTAGAACCCGTTCATCCCACCCACCAACTCAAGCCCAGAAGCCACGGCAGTAAATCAGGACATTCTTGTCCTGAGCAAAGAAATTAGGGTCCCGAGAAACGAGGGGTGGCACAGCTCCCCTGCTGTCTGACAGGTCTCCACACACCGCAGCTTCAGACCCGGGCATCAGCTCAAGGTGCTGGGGGTCAGAACCGCAGCCTGGAGGGGTTGGGGTCCCCGCACCAGGCATCAGCATGGATACAAAGATGTGGGCCTGGCTGAGTTCGTGGAAGCTTTGAGAGGAACCTGCTTCCAGGCTCATTCCTGTTGTTGATAGAATCCAGCCTTGCTGTTGTAGGGTGAGGTCTCCCCACATCCTTGTTGGCTGTCGGTGGGGGTGACTCAGCTCTTAGGAGCCACCTGCCTTCCCAGACACAGAACCCATCCATCCCTGAGCCAACAAAGGCTCATCACAAACGTCCCGTGTCCCGACCTCTGCCCTCATGGAAGACCTTGCTCACCCGGTGAGGACAGGCCCAGCCAACATGCCTCCCATGCTGTGGGATACGGCACAATCCTGGAGCACTCTCTTCTCACGTCGTTCACAGGCCTGGGAAGTGTGCCAGCTGTGCCCGGCAAGGGGGCAGGGAACCTCGAGCCAGCCCGGAGCCCGGCCATCTCAGGGAGGTCACCAAGCCAAGAGCCCACTCTCCGCTGGCATAGTCCTACACGGATACAAGTTCCTCTTGCCCTCCTGCGGGGGCGGGGACCGGAGTAAGTCCCTCCAGCACCGTGCGGGTCTCGAGCCCCCCCCTCTGGGTTAGCGCACGACTACACAGAGACCACGCGTGGCATGGTGAAATAGCCATAGAGTAACTTTTAAAGACAGATCATCGTCGTAGGTATCGAAGCCACCAATACATAAAGGGCACACTGCATTTGTCCCCAGAGGACAGAACTGCTCCCAGGAGTGTTGCCTGAAGTCCCTAAACCTGGGGTCTTCCACTGCAGCAGCAGAAGCTGTAGACAGCGTGTGGGACGTGGGCTCAGCCCTTTCCGTGACCGGGGGAGGGGACGGGGCCACGGTGACAGGGTGGCGGATGCCAGTGGCCCGCAAAAGGGGCAAGGACGTCGCGGAAAGTCACTGTCACGTCAAGAGAGCAGGCGTTGCTGGGAGAGGCTGCAGGCGGCCCGCAGAGCACATCCGCGCTCTCCCCCGGGGTCCCAGAAGGGAGGCAGCAAGATAGCCCCCTGCAGGGGAGCCGCTTCGGTCCCTTTACTGCAAAGGAGAGCAGCGTCGGCCTGGACAGCTGGAGGGAGGTGTGGTCGCCCGGCTGCGCGGCCAGCGTGCAAGCTCGGCCCTGCTCACCTGACTGCACACACCCACGGGTCAGGGATTCACCGGGCAACTCGTTCTTTCTCTGCTTTTTAATTTGCAGAAACGTGCTTATTAAGAAATACCAGCCTGACCAGGCAGTGGCGCAGTGGGTAGAGCATGGGACTGGGATGTGGAAGACCCAGGTTCAAGACCCCAAGGTCTCCAGCTTGCATGCGGGCCCATCTGGCTTGAGCAAAAGCTCGCCAGCTTGGACCCAAGGTCGCTGGCTCCAGCAAGGGGTTGCTCGGTCTGCTGAAGGCCCGCGGTCAAGGCACATGTGAGAAAGCAATCAATGAACAACTAAGGTGTTGCAATGGCAATGAAAAACTAATGATTGATGCTTCTCACCTCTCTCCGTTCCTGTCTGTCTGTCCCTATCTATCCCTCTCTCTGACTCTCTCTCTGTCCCTGTAAAAAAAAAAAAAAGAAAAAAGAAAAGAAATACCCAAGGCCCCAGCCAGTTAGCTCAGTGAAGAGTGCTGTCCTGAAATGACAAGGTTGCAGGTTCAATATCTGGTCAGGGCACACACGGAAGCCACCGAGGAATGCACAATTGAGCGGAACTACAAAGGAGCGTTTCCTTTCCCCTCCCCTCTCTCTCCCTTCCTCTCTGTCTTTCTAAAACTCAGCATGAATTAAGCCCTGGCCGGAGAGCTCAGTTAGTTGTAGGGTTATTCTGGAGCGTGAAGGTTGCTGGTTTGAATTCCTGGTCAGTTTCTGGCCCCTCTCCAGAAAGAAAGAAGAAAGAGAGAGAGAGAGAGAGAGAGAGAGAGAGGAGGAGGAAAGAAAGAAAAAAGAGAGAGAGAAAGAGGGAGGGAAGGAGGGAAGGGAGGAAGGGAGGGAGGGAGGGAGAGAGAGAGGGAGAAAGGGAGGGGAGGAGGGAGGGAGGAAGGAAGGACCGACCAAAGTCAGGTGGGACACTTTACTGTTCCCAGCCACCAGGCACTGTGGCACAGGAAACAGTGTCACTCCCGATGTAAGTCCGAGTCAGCTCTAGACTGTCTAGTGGTATTCATACAACAGTGGTAGCACACACCAGCTCAGGTGTCAAAACCTCGTCACCTTCTCATCACCCCACAGGGACACTAAAAACAGCCCACGGCACACACAGAAAGATGCTGTGCGAAACTGTCTGAATGGCTGTCTCAACAGAGACCTCACTACATGCACGGGAAGCCACCACACCCGGAAGCAGAAAGGATTGCAAGCAAACCGCTACAATCTCACAGTCAGGAACCTCTCCCATACCTAGTCCTTCAGACAACTGTCCCGAGGACCAGACTGACCTTCTCCTGGACTTCTTTACAAAGAGGGGGGCTTCATCAACACAGTCCCTGTGCTGGGTAATCGCACAGGGGACAGAAGAAATAGACAGAGAACTGACAGAAGGTGGCAACAATAGACACTGTCACATTACAGACAAGGAGACAGTCAAAGGTAGTGTAGTCGGGGCACAGGCAGCTCCTAGGGCCACCCCTTCAGCCGCCCACTGACCAAGGCCCTGGAAGTCATAAGATCAAATAAAAAAAAAAAGTCTTAAAATTAAGACTGCCTTTTCTCAATTCAACAAGCTCTCAACCCGGAGCCCCCCGGAACCAGCAGTCCTGTGCCCACGCACACAGTGACCACTGTGGCCTCGCGTGGAAGACTCGGGGTGATGGCTCCCTGCCTCCCATTCGTCAAGCTGTAAAGTTGCAGCCCCAGCTCCCCGCCTAAGTAAAGACACCAGATCCAGAGAGAGGGAAGTGCTTTGAATGCCGTGGCTCTGGGGTTGTTTGGTGAGCACTGTCACGCGGCCACCTGCCACCAGAGGTGCCCCGCGGTGTGGCTTCCTTAAGGAATACAAGGACCAGCAGACAGAAGTCTCCCATGTCATCTGTCCTCCTCCCAAGCACAAGGACAGTGACACACAGACACACTCACCCGTACATCCAGTCCTAGACCCCGGGAGCTGCGAGCCACCAGGAAGGACTCTGTTGTCTCCGGGGGGATCAGAGATGCTGGGTCCCTGGTCCCTCCGACGTCAAACATCCAACAACCCAGCACAACCCCCCCTGCCCCCCGTCCTGTGTCCCCTTACCCCCAGACTCTGAATGCTTGGGCATCACTGCCCCTGCCACCAAGCTCCTGGCCAGGCTGTGAGTCACTCAGGAGACGGACAAACATTCCAACTCCCTCTTCGCCCCACCCCCCCACAACACTCCTCTGCTGCCGGGCAACCGGGGACACACCGCCCAGCCACGGAACCCTCCCGTGGGCCCTCCCTCTCTCCAGCCTCCCACCTGCCTTCTCCAGCAGGGAGGACTAGGGTGGCTTGCTCGTTTTACCTTTGACAAGAAAACACTTCTGTCATTTGAGAAAAATAGAAATATTCCAATACCCCTGCACTCTTTCGTTCTTCTCCAAAGCCTGGGGAGCAAAAAAATTAAAAAAAGGTAAACCAGTTTATAATTGGCTGGGCGTCGTGGGGTGAGACCTACAGACTGCACAGCATCCCCAGCCACCTGGCACACCGTGGGTGCTGTCGTTACACTGTCACATGCTCGTGTCAGGGTGGTGACCCACGAGCTTCCTGGCAGGGAACTGGGGTTATCTGAGGTGAACTAACTAGCCCCCGACCCTTGGGGGGCTAAGAGTGTAAGGGTACAGGGTTGGTGCACAGGGTCTCTGCTCTCCCTTCAGGCTCTGCCCTGGGCCACGAGAGGAATAGCCCGGCACCTGTCCTTTCCAGTCTCTGAGAACTGACCCTGTTCCGATCCCCTCCACCCAGAGGGCACTGGGGCGCAGTGGGGGTGACTTGGCCGTACTCGGGGGACGAGCTCCGGGCTGTCCTCCCTGCTTCAGGCTCTAAACCAAGAGAGGTGACAACACTACTCACTGCTCAGAGGTGCGAAGAGGAAGTTAGATCAAGTCAGAAGGTGCCCAGGAAAGCTCTGGGAACAGACAGGTTCTTTTATTTCCACGGGAGGTGGTCAGACTGCACTCGTGGGTGCTTGGAAGCCGTGCGGTCACCGGGAGCTCTGGGTGCCCAGACGGCTCCGTAATTAGGGGCACCTGAATTTCACCTGGTGACAGGTAACAAAGTGTTTACCGACTTCCTCTTTCCAGGGTTGACAGGGTCCAGGGACCCGGCCACAACTAGAAAGGTCAACATGAAAATGACCACAGTGCAGAAGGGATCAAAGCCTTGACCCAGGAGAGGAATGCTCTGTCTCCGATCTCCTGTTAATGATACATCAGGATCAAATAAATGTGTAGCAAGCCAGGTGTTTCTCCTGGGTTCCTGTCCTGTTGCACCTGAAACCACGAGCCTTTCTGCTCAGAACCACTGAGCCATTAGGTGAAGTGACCCAAGGTTCGTTAGATCGTAGACTACCCCATGGTTTCTGCCCTGAGCAGGCTGGCAGGTAACAGGACTTCTCCACGCTCCTTCCACGGGCAGGCAACAGGGACAGGCTCCCCGACGTTGGCAGAGACAGTCCTGGGAAGTGGGTCACCTCCAGTGACCAGCCTGCCCTGCCCTCACTCCGCTCGTTGGCACAAGATGGATTTAGCTCATTTTATATGAAATTGACAGATCTCAGTTTAGATCAGGAAGAAAATAATGTATGTATTCCCAAGACCTGCGTTTCTCCCGACCCAGCCTGCATGGTAGGAAACACAGACAGTGAAGTCAATCCACCCCTCACGTGCCCCGGCCGTCAGGAAGTCAGTCGGCGGTCAAGCTGGTCCCCAGCCTCAAAACTCACCTGCGACTCCCCCGTGTCTAAACAGTTCCACAAAGACTTTGAGGCGGGAACGTGTTGACTCATTTACTTTGATGCTTGCAATGAATTCATCTGCCAAACGCAGCCAGCCGGGATCTTCCTCCCTGAGGCCAGACTGCTCGACCTGACCTGCATGTCTGCTGGTCCCCGGGACCCGCCCGGGCAGGTGTTTCTATGGGTCTCGTGTGATCCTGCTTCCCGCCTCTAGAGGGTGCGAGAGGACAGGTGAAATTGACTGACCCGCTGAAAACCTCCCGCTGAGACCCATTTCTCCACGCACCCGCTCATCCCATTGCTGCGTTCGCAAGGATAAAAATAACTAAGCGCTGTGTGCGCATGCTCTGGACGCCCGGCTAAGAACGCGGCCATGCACAATTCATCCCTCGCTGTAAAGGTGCCGGGTGTGTGTGTGTGTGTGTGTGTGTGTAGCACCTGAACTTCCAGTGAGGAGCTGACTCAGCAGGTAGCAAGCACCTTGTGTGGCATGTCGTGGGCGGACGTGGGCAGCAGCTCAGAGCCCACGAGCTCCCTGTGGCTCAGCCGTAAGGGGGGGTACACCCAGGTGAGCGCCCCTTCGTGAACTTTAATTCACTCTGGAGCGAGGAATGGCCCCGCAGAAGGCCAAGGGCCAACTCTGGGACAGGGAAGCACTGTCACGAATAGCACAAGGTCCTAGGTCAATTTATCATTTTTTTTTAAAAAAAATTATTTTTAGCTTGGGGACTGGTTATCTCAGGGTGGACGTTATGAAGCTGCAGATCCCACGACCATGGTAGATAGAATGTTCTGGCCACTGGTGCTGCACACAGAGACCTGGTTTACTCTATGAAGGTGCGTCCTCTCCCCCTGGAATGGTACGAAGTTGGGTGACCATCTGTCAGGAGTGACAGGTAAGGATCCCCCGGTGGCTGGTGGAAGGTGGAACCGGCTAACGCCCCTCAAGTCCCACCCCCTCATCATGACTCCATGTGGACAAAACTCCATCGACCCAGGAGGCTTAAAAAACTGGGTGTTTTATTTTATTCATTTTAGAGAGGAGACACAGAGTGAGTGAGAGAGAGAGAGAGAGAGAGAGAAAGGGGGGAGGAGCTGGAAGCATCAACTCCCATATGTGCCTTGACCAGACCAGTGCAGGGTTTTGAACTGGCGACCTCAGTGTTCCCAGGTCGACGCTTTATCCACTGCGCCACCACAGGTCAGGTGTTTTAATACAAACCTTTTTTCCCCCTTAATTACTGCAAGGTCAGGCATACCGTTCACGTGTTCTCTTAATGTAGATTAGTATATTTATGTCTCGGTCATTCTGCATTAAAGAAATGTTTCTTTTTCTGATGACTGAGCAGGCGGCATGCTCCGAGAACAAGATTTCTCTACCAAAGCTCTGATACCGGCTTCCAAAAAGCTAGACGTGATCAGAACGCCGACCATTCCTGGTAAATAAAAATTTGGAAGTTGACGTTTCAAATAACTTCTGATTCTATTTCCTGGTCACTCTCTCTCTCTGATCACCAACCATCGAGGACCAATGTCAATCGTACTGAGAAGGGCGGAGGCTCCTGTTTTATCTGGAAGGGGGGCGGGCAGATGGACGGTGCTCCTTCGCACTGCCCGGGCAGACTCTGTGCGTGGCCGGGCCGGCGGGTCTACTGCAGACTTAGAGAAACCTCCGTGTCACCCAGGTGCGCTGGTCAGGTCTCTAAGTGTGTGTTTCCCATCCTCTCTCATGGCACCGTGACCCTGACGGCAGCAGTTACCCGCAGGAGCAGCACAGAGGAGGGGACAGAATGTGGCAAGAGGCTTGGCGAGGTTGGCATAACACCCAGACCCACGGGACCGCCCTGTCCTGCCTCTTTCCCTCTCCAGTCAGGGCCGGGAGGCGCGTGGTGGACAGAGGGCTGTCTGAGCAGCTGCTACTCCCCGGGGCTCCCGTTGTAGGGAACAGATGTGAGGGAGGTGTGCTGGAGGTCCGGGAAGGCCACAGCGAAAGCCCCGCGGCCACTGTTCAAATATGGGTCCAAATTCAGATCGGCCTGGCAGAACCCGTGGGCACCTTGCGTTGCCAAGCACGTTTACGGATAGATGAACCCGTGACATTTATCTGAACGCAGTACACATCTTCTGGTTTCGCAGGGAGTGACCAGTTAATAAGAACCCTTTAGAGAACCCTCCCAGTCCTGCCCAAGCAGAGGCCAGGGCCGGGGAAGAGCCGGGAGGTGCCGGAGAATTCTAGTTCAAGGGCTCCGGGCACTAGTTACCAGGGCTGTGGACACTGGCGTGTGTGACACTGTGACAGGTCTGGACTCTTGCGGTAAATACTGATGTTCTTCCCTCCCAATGTTAGCTCTTGTTTGCTCATGGTTAGGGGAGGTCTGGGAGGGAGCTGAACTCTAACCTGGGTCTTGAATATTTATCATGTCTCTCAAAAACTTACCATGTGCCTATATCCACCCTGCGTGAAGAGCGGAGACAGCCCAGGAAACACAAATTCTCTAAGCAGAGCTTTAAAGCATTTGTGTTCACATGCGTGGACTTACCACCACACGCGTGAGGCTGAGCCCAGGACGTTCTTCACTGCGGCAGGAAGTCCCAGGCTTGTGCATCTCTGCGCCCACACCCTGGGCTGCTCCCCCTGAGCCATGGGGACTGCCGCTGTCACCGCGCCCTGGCGGCCCGGGGGACCTTCACGGGCCCGCAGCTCAGCAGCTTTGGAAGGGTCGGGAGCAGACCTCCAGAAAGACCAGCCCCCCATGGTCTTCCTGACCCTCCGACACGATGCAGAGGAGTTGACCCCCCCCCACCCCCCCCCGGTGAAACGCAACGTGGCTCTCGCACCCTTTCCGCGAGCAAATGAAGCGAAACATCCGTGAACCTGGCTGTCTCCTAGCAACAGAGCCTGGAGCATCTGCACCCGAACTTCCCCAGCCGCCTCCTCTCCTCCGCGCGCGGAAGTGCCTCTCACCTTCCCCACAAATGACGGCACGTGATCAACGAGGAAGGCGATGTTTTAAAAACTCTGTATTCAAATTATTCACACCGAAGGTTATCCATTAAAATTATGAACATCTCTAAATATACTTCGTGTATCATACATATATATAGATATATATAGAGATATATACTTTATATGTATAATTACATATGCACAGACGACTTCCCGCTGCCCCTAAGCACGTGAGTAAAACAACGTAACACCCACAGATGCATATGTAACCAGCTGCTTGAGTTACAAATTTATTTACACCTTGCCTTAGGCGGTAATAAATGACTACCGTTCTACCATACAAACATGACAGGAAAGGTTTCTTTTAAATACAAAGACTGCAAATGAATACATGAAAAAGTTACACACATGTACAGTATGTATAGTTTATAAATGCCAGGTTAAGACCCCTTTAAGTTATTGCACGTGGGCATTTTTACAAAGATTTCTGTTACACATATAAAATTTACTTTTTTTGAAATGTACTCATCCACTCCAACACCGTTGGATTATTGTTAACTTGAAATTCTTTCTCCTTCCAAAAGTGAGCCCAGCAGCCCTTGGGGCATGGGGGTCCATCGACCATTGACCGTTTTGGGGTGCACTGCCATTGTGAGCCAGTCGTGTGACCGACTACACCCCAGCAGTTCTGGGTCGGGGTGGGGGAGGCAGGACGCTGTCACCAGCAGGCTCTCAGATGCCTGAGCTAGGGAGGATGACAGGACTTGGAATGAAAGTCATCTTTTCTTTTCAGAAAGAGTTAAAATGCTGCATTGCTACAAATTTTGGTAACCGCTTCACAGTGTTTGGGCGAGCACATTGTTTCAAATGCGTCACTGGGCTGGGTCTGGTGGACGGGTAGGGGCGATCGATGCCTTCTCCTACAGGTAAATGTACTGTACCTTCAGTTCGCACCCCAGGAAACACAGAGTACACACCGTACGACAGACGGTGGGGAAACACACCACTAGGTACTTCTCTAGGGCTCCACGGCCCCTCACGTGATGGTCCTTCAGGTGAGCTAACAATGCCTTGCTAAGACTCAGTTTACAACAGCAATGAAAACCGCCCACTTCAACTTCTGTAAATATACGGTACCACGCAAACAGCTGAAAACCACCTTTGCTAACTGACTTCTCTACTGGGCAACCCGGATGCAGCTGGAAGTTTCTGTCTGAGCCCCTGGGTGACCCTGCCTGTGTCCACAGAGCCACGTGGTGTGTCAGTCACACCCCCCATGAGGCACCGGGGCACCGTTTTGCCCTATTGCGGCGAGGAGGAACAAGCTTTGTGTCTGAGGGAAGGCAGTGATGCTTCTGTGGATTTTGAGCGTGTTTCTTGGGAAACACCAGTGTCTTTCTCTTTGTTCCATCTTGTAATAATTTAGAATCAGAACACCACTGAAACTTGTTTCTTTTTTTGCTATTTTTAACATCAATCACATCAATGTATCGAATGCTTCACACAATCAAAACGTCCAGTTAGGGAGAAAAAAAAAAGAGCCAGAAAGCCAAAAGCTATGCTGGATTGGATATCACTGATTTCAACTTAGTATATGTCTTTTAAAAAACATCTGCGGAATGCGTGGCAGGTAAATACTTATGCAAATGTAAAAACGTCACAGCCAGGGGCTCCCTACAAGCAGGGGGCCGGGCCCCCACAGCACACTCAGCTAAGGTACATTGCACATACGGTAAGTCTGGCTGACGTTGGCAACAGAAAGGATGCACGGATGTGATTAAATCAGTGTCATTCAAGAATTAAAACCTAAGTCAGCCACGTGTAGAAAGCTTGTTGGAAATATATAAAGAGAGAAGTGATTTTCAAAACCTAAAAAAATCATGCATATGTACCTGAAACCCCAACAAGATCACATCCCAGTTCTTGAAAAAGAAATAAAAAGAGACTGGACGTTCATGGGCTGTCGTCACCAGGGGGCATGCAAGTAACATCAGCGTGAAATCTGTGAGGAGAGAATGGTCCTGCTTACTGCACTGGGTTCCATTCACCACGGATCTGTCCCCCGAAATGTCTTCCATTGGAGTTGAGCAAGAAAATAAAAAGTAAAAAAGATATGAACGCAGAAGCAAGATTACAGTATTTAAAAGTCAAGGCACAGCCCAAGGCGTGGTGAATAATTTAGTCCTATTTAAAGCTCAAAACCTTCATTTTGAGTTCAAAGAGCAGCACAGAACGCTCCAGACTAAATGCATTTTAGAAACCCAGGGCAGGCAAAGGGTTTGGGGAGCTAAGTGCGTCACGTGCAGACACGTCCAGGGCGCTTGAACATTCCCGTGAAGCCAAGTTCACGGAGACTGCACGAGGTCAAAGAAACAAAATCTAGAAAGCATGCCGAAAGGGAGAAACGCACACGGGGCAAATCTAGTTCTGAGAGAGGTCTGTTTCTGTGGCTGTGAGCGGTGGCTTCGAGCGGCCCTTCGGGTCCCCTGCAGGGACGCTTCTCTGGCCTCTGAGAGCAGGGTCAGGCAGGATGGGAAGCAGGGGCGGCTCACACACCTCTCGGACACCGCCGCGGCCAGGCCAGCGGGAGCACGGGTCCCCGTCCCCGCCCGGGTGAGAGAGCCACCTCGGAGAATCGCTTTCTAAATTCACGGCGCTCCTCTCAAGTTCTCTAAGAATTAAGGAGACGCTTGCATTTTCTAGAATGTTATTCCACCACCCAAGTTCCTCTAGATTTCGGGTTGTCGGCATGCATTTCTCAAAGAACGTTTCTAATTGACAAAATAAGCTTGCTACCTCTGGAAAAAAAAATAATACGGCAGTGGCATTTGATAATATAAACCCTGGTGTGTTACACATCAGCAACAGCCCATGAAAACGTCTGCGAATCGGAGACTCAGCCTAGGCTCGCGGCCGGGCCGGGCTGCCAAGGTCAGTCCCGAACAGGAAGACCTGACCCCACGTGAAAAACCACCTTCATGAGAAGCTCGTCAAAACTTTTGGCAATAGAAACCATCTGTCCTTTACAGAAAAGATTTGGGGAAAAGACGAGATCAGAACTCTAGAGTTTGTCTGCTAACTGTATCTGCCCAAATGGAAAATGACCCTTAGTGGCATTATTTTTCTTTTCTTTTTTTTTCAAAAACAGATTATTAACTAAACATTATCTCACTGTGGGACCCTTCAGGTGAGGCAAATGTATGATTCCTAAGTAAATCTCACACACGATAAAAGCAATATTAATAGTTCACATTAGATCCAGACTTTTGCTCCATCTTTGTTTCTACAATGACGATATTTCACAAGAAATCCACCAACCAGTCAGTTCATCCCTGTTTCTTTGGGAAGCTGTTCAGAGGTCAGTCACATAATCAACTGGCTAAATGAAAATGAAAGACTATCCTACAATAACCTATCAGAACAGCAGTCTTCAGATGCAACACCACCATAGAACCCCTGCTCCCCGACTGTGAGCTGTTTGCCACATCAAGAAACAGAATTCATGCATTCTTTTAAAATCCTTTGAATTAAACAACAACCTTAAATGATGCCTCGCCGCCTGTGTGATCCGGTCTCCAAGTTAACTAGGGACCACATTCACGCCTGCGGCTGACGCTGGACCTGGTGGAACAGGGAATGACTGGAACCCAGTTCTGTGACTGCACCCCCAGGGTGGGGGGCGCTTCCTAGCCAGCCCTGTATCGAACATACATTTTATCCAACACGGCTGATTTTAATTGTTCATGGGGGTGTCTGCTCTGTCACACACACGTGTGTGTCTACACACAGGTGTATCTACATACATACACGTGTGCATCTAGCGGGAGCGGTGTTCCTCTCTCCGGCCATCCCCTTTACCTCGTGTTGTATAGTTACAGCAGCCAACGGGGCTCCGTGGAGGGAAATGGCAACTCTCAGAAGCCCAGAAGGAAATTGAACACATAGTGTTAATTTTAAAATAACAACATTTATGCATAGCTCGCTTGGCTACAACATAAATAAACCGTGTTGTAGAAACGACCGACCTTATTCTGCAGAAGACCAGGCCCCTACGAACAGCATGTGTAGTGTTGAGCGCCTAGGAGGCAGTGCTGCAGTTTCCTGCCACGTGGGCGCTCGTGAGCGCTGTGTCAGCTTTGCGTGCCCCCGCGGCCTGCCACGTTCCGAGATGGGGAGCTCCTCCCGGTCAGGACTCACCACGGGCCCGGAGGGGACTGTCACTGCGCTGAGCAGCTTACAGCACTCGCATGGGCCACGGTGAGGCTCCTCGGCTTACACACCTTGTAGGCAAGGGGCCCAGACGGCCACTGCTGTGCACTTCCGGGAAACACTCACGATGTGAGTGACACTAACCTAGCACAGACTCGGCAGAGGAAACTCCCGAAACCGCGGGCTGCCGCATAGACACTGCGCGGGGCGTGGAGCGCAGGACAGACTCAGCTCTGACTGACGGCCGCGGGCTCCCTCCTTCCCCGCCAGGGACCTGAGGCCCACGCAGGACGATGGAGAAGCAGGAGGAAGGGACACACAGGAGATGATGCCGCAGGTGGGGGAAAACATTACGAAATAATTAAAGGTGACGGTTTAATTTGATTTTAGGGAAAAAAAATAAATGGTAATGAAATAATTTGTAGAATAAAATTTTCATTTGGAATGTGATTCTAAAAATTTTTCAGTGACATCAAACAAAATTATCAAGAAATCATCAGTCAAAATTTACATTTTCCATCGATAAGACCTGACCATTAGAAAATGTACGTGCCTTGCTTTTATTGATTTCTTTATGCTAAACGATGAGGGAGTTTGCCAGGACTGCACTAAGATGTTTTTAAGCATCTTCTGACGTGTGAGCTGACACTGGGACACCTGAACTTCGTGGTAACGCGTGTCTGCAGCTCTGCCCCGGGGACAGAAGGTCTTCCCACTCCCTTCCTGGATTTGCTCACCTAAGCCTTGACTACAGATTAAATCACACACTCCAGACCCCGACTTCTCCTCACAGAGCTCTGAGCAAGAGCCCACCTTCCATCACTGAGCGCAGGAGACGCAGGCCACCTGCTACAAGTCACACGAGTCACAAGTAGGCCATACATGAACACTCACAACAGCAACGTGTAAAAAGTCCTATTTGTGACCAACGACATCAGAGCCACGTCGGTAGAAAGCCGAAGCACAACACCAGTAAAGTGCCATTTTAACCCCTCGCTGGAAAGACACAGAGTGGCGCCCTCAGGGGTCACCCCTGTCCCTGCCCGCGAAGGCCCGGGCTGCGCTCGCAAGGCCGGCATGGCCCGCGGCCCCTGGTCCCGGCCCCGGGCGCGTTTCAGATGAGACGTCCTACTGATGGCACCTTCTGGGCGAGGCTGGCCCCCGTCACCCCGAGTAGGTTCCCCACAGAAACAAAAGGAAGAAAGTCAGAGAAGCGAGGTGAGCGTCTGCAGGTGGGACGGCCCCTGGTCCATCAGTCGTCCATCTTCACGGAGGGCTTCTCCGAGGGGCCCAGGGCCGGCGGCGGCGACGAGATCCACACGGCGCTCTCCTCCCCGCGGATGACCTTCTCCCACTGGCTGAGGTTGTTCCTGGACAGGAGACACAGGGTCAGGGAGCTGCCATCTTTAAAAGGATTTCTGACTGTGTCTCAAAAGTCAACCCCCTGCCCCATGTGCAGCTCAGCGACAGGGCTTCTGGTACCGTCCAACCCTGACAGCAGCTAACCCGCTGGAACGGGCCGGCTCCCACGGGCCTCCTGACTGGGCACCACAGCTCAGTGTCCCCTGGGGGCTCCCGGTCCCGGACACCAAGGGCAGAAAGCAAGCCGGGCTCAGGGCAGGCCAGGCTCAGCCGGTTAGAAGGGGAAGGACACAGGAGAGCCATCGGGTTCCTGCCGACAGGCGTGGGGGTCAGTGAAAAGGCAGCGGGGACACTGAGGGATACTGGAAACAGCCAACACACCCCTGCTCCGTGGGTGGAAATGAGGTCACATCACATTGGAAGATGCCGGGTGCCTTATTGTGGACACTCTCGTACACAGAAAGCCACCACAAGCTACACCTGCTACACGTCACACATAACATGCCACTGTTAGTTACATCTGACACACGCTTCTCAATCTCCTCGCCACAGGAGAGCTGTCCCTGTGCCCTGGTGACTCCCAGTCTCAGCGCGACCTCGACTCTGCCTACCCTCCCATCCCTCTGTGTCTGTGGCTCACAGGCTGCCCATCGTGTGACACCTGCCCTGTGTGACCACTGTCCTTCCCTGCATGGGGACCTGCAGGGATCTCGCCATTCCCCACCTTGCACCTCGCCTGCCAACACGTGAATTCCGAGTCAGAGGTGACTGTGTCACCGACAAAGGTTCCTACAGAGCCCACGTGTGCTGAGACGGCTCCGGACGGAAAAAAACCCCTAAAATACACACCTGGGAGCTGGAGATCACCGTGCATCGCTTCCCAGAAACTGTCCTGGCTCTGTTTTCCCCAAGGACACACGGTGAGCTGTCTAGGTGCCACTGTGGCCATGACGGCCTGTACGGGGCTGTGTGGTCCCGTCAAGCCCACTGACGGGAGAACCGTCCAAGCTGCGGGAACGGCTGGAGACCTACCGACTATCGCGGCCGCGCTCGGCCGGTTGGACACACACAGCGTGAAACACAGAGAACCCAGGGTAGGAAGTAACAATTGCGCCATTGCCTCAGATGTGTTTCCTTATGTTTTCACAGTTGGAGACTGGATTGCAACTGATCCAATTTCTCTCCGGCAGCGCACCCCTGAGGTCACGTGAACGAGCGGCTACTGCTGAGGGTCAGCTGCGGCTCGACAGAGCGAAGTGGACGTTGTGTTTCACTTAAACGGAAAAGCACAGGACCGTACGGTCTTCTCGGCGCTGTTCCCTGGCTTTCCTTTAAAAATGAGCTTGTAAGTCTCCACAGCGGAGGGAACCCTCGTGCACTGCTGGTGGGAACACAGGCCGCGCAGCCGCTGTGGAGAGCCATGTCACTGCCTCAAAGGGTGAGAAATGGAACTGCCTGCGGCCCAGCAATGCCACTTCTGGGAACACATCTGAAGAAACCCCAAATTCTAATTTGAAAGAGTGTACGTGCCCCTATGTTCAACACAGCGTTATTTACAGTAGCCAAGATTGGGAAGCAGCGCGTGGGCCCATCAGTAGATGGCTGGATGAAAAAGCTGTGGTCCATTCACACAGTGCCGTATTGAGTAGCCAGAAAAGAGGGAAATCTTACCCTTTGCAACTGCAGGGTGGACATTACATTATTATTCTGAGTACATAAGCCAGTCAGAGAAAGACAAGCACCGTATGATCTCACTTATATGTGGAATATAATCAACAAAGTAAATTAACAGACAAGAGAGAAACAGGCTCGCCAACACAGAGAAGAGGCTGACAGCTGTCAGAGGGGAGGGAGGGTTACAGATAGGGCTGGGAGAGAAAGGTGAAGGTTAAGCAAGAGAAGGAGAAAATGGAAAGGAAGAGCAGACTCCCACAACAGCGTGGTGATGACCAGTGGGAAGGGCTGGGGGCGGTGGGGAGGGGAAGGGGCTCACGTGGTGGAGGAGGGAGACATGGCTTGGGCTGGGAACACAGAGTACAACATACAGATGACGCAGTGTAGAACTGTGCACCTGAAACCTGTACAATATTATTATACCAATATTATCTCAATAAATTCAAATAAAAAGATAAAGACAGAAAGGTTATGGGTAGACCGGAAGCAGGCACAGATAACAGGTGTCTTCCCTTGCCCTTGGGAGGAAGAGGAAACTGAAAGAGAAGGAAGACCCCCACCCGGCCCGCGGCACCCACCCCGTAAGCACGGCCTCTGCTGAGCTCCCGCCTGGGACGTGCGGCCACACAGCCCTGGTCTGTGTTCTACTAGCAGGACGGGGAGGGACTGCTGATTCCTCAGAGACATCCCGTTCCTTTGGGTGAGTGAGAGACCTCGTACATCAAGGCTCCCGACAGACCGTGAGGCCTGGGCAGCCGCACGAGGACGCGGGCAGACACGTGCAGGGGAGCAGGGTGCCCGGCTCCCTCCCGTGTCCCTGCTGTCCAGCCGCGCTGCACCGCGGGGCCCACGTACCTGCAGGCTCTGAGCAGCGGCTCCGTGGGCGGGAGGATCTGCATGAGCGTGCTGTAGCAGGGGATGGCCACGGCGTTGTAGAAGCCCAGCTGCTCCGTGGCACCGCAAGAGACACGGGGCGTTAGAGCTGTAGCCGCGGGACCGCTCAGGGTCTCCTGTCTCGGGCCTCACTAGGAACCTCTGCCTGAGGTCTGCTGGGGCTGGGGGCTCACAGGGCACTGAACGCGCCGGCGCGTGGGGGTGTGGGTGCAGCTCCCCTCGCTTCCAGCCCCCCTGAGGCACACCCACAGGCCTCCACTGACACTGGAACCCCACCCGCCTACCTGAGACTCGCGATGGCACCCGTGCCCCATCCACCCCTGCCCGACCCGGACGACCCCAGACGTCTGGACTACTCTCCCCCACCCCCGCCCCCACCCCCCATTCGTACCTGGCCCTGGGGGACCTCGTCCCGCTTGTCCCTGTCCATCATGGGGATGGGCTGTATTCCCAGCTTCTTCATCTCGTCGCCCTGAAGGGAGGAGCGGGCACAGTCAGCTCTCTCGGCAGACCAGCTGTCACAAAGCGGCTCACAGGCTCTTTCCCGCGTCTGTTCGTTTCTCTCAATGAGTCATGTTTTTGGTGACTGACATGGTGAAGGGTTAAAACGATGGAAAACATAGCGTGTCCTTGTTTGGTGTCTGTCCTGAGGCCTCCCTGCCTGAGTGCCCAGAGCCCAGAGGCCTCTCCAGGCTCACCGTGCAGAAGTGAGACGTCACAGGAGGACACGCAGGACAGAGCGAGGGGCCAGGAGGAGGCACAGAGAGCTGGCCTGCCCCACCTGCTCTCCAGATGGTTTTCACAGGCGACGGACCACAGGTGACTCAAGAGGGGACTTCTGACCAAGAACGTGCCGTGAAGACGCGAGGTCAATGGCCATGTGGCTGGGAAGCTTACAGCCACTGGCCTTGACCACTGTGTCCCGGGCCACAGGCCCTGTGAACAGTGTCATTCCCTCCTCGTGACCGATTTCTCCTGAATACGCAGGAAGCCCAGTATACAGGGTTCTATTCTACTCGCTCGTGGGTGACCCAGGAGGAAAACTAAGAGGTAAAACACTCGTTTCCAATCACTCTGTGTGCTCAGGAAGAGGTGTTTAAAACACAAGTAACGCACATGCTTGTGTCCCGTGTCGGGAGTATCACGACTTTGCTGCTGAAGCCTCACATGTCGGTGGGACAAAATGAGCTTTCTCACGAGTCCCTAACCGCAGGCATGCAGAGCCCATGAAGCTGTGAGTCCCTCCTAACACCTGTTCAGGGCCTGTTCCAGAGCAGATGAGCAGAAGCCACTCTGTGAGTGAATGGACGGCAGAGCGGCTGTTAGACCAGGACAATGGCTGCTCTATTGTGCGGCGACGGGGTTCCGGGCTTCTGGCTGAGATCAGAGAATCTACACACATTCAGGTCAGACGCGACACCACCGCTCCGTTTCCCCTGTGTGGGCAGTGGTCAGTCCTAGGGTTCTGAAGTCCCTTGCAGCAGGAGCAGCTAACACACTGTCCCCAAACCACCCACACCTCTCTCTCTCCGCACTGTCCCGTTCCCCTCTAGCATCAACAGCCAGGTCGCAGGCAAGGACGTACCTCAGCCCAGAACTCCGCGTAGATGTCGTTTGCTGTCAGTTTTGTCACTTGCCACAGTTTTGTCACGGAGCAGAGATCGCAGGCGGTCATCATCAGGCCGATGACACGGTCTCTGGAACACAGGAGCACAGAGCGGGTCAGCTCCCGCACCGGGGCCACAGCGACTGGACCCGCGGCCATGGTTTCGGGTCGGGCTCGACAGCGGGCATCGCTCGGGAAGGGGCAGGGCCGCACGGCGGGGCGGGCGCAGCGACGGGCAGGAGAGCGGAGTGGAAGCCACTGGTCACTGGGATTTACCTCCTACAGACCAGACACTTTCCCAAAGCCGAGGATACATGGCGACACTGACATGCCCCAGCGGACACTTGTGAGAGAAAGGGAGCCCTGTGCTCCGGCACACAAGACGACGGGGCCCTGGCGGCCCGGGCTCAGACGGGACTGGGCACCAGGGTGGCAGGCACCAGCCTCACTGTGCGTGTTACCAGAACACGAAATGCCAGTGCGCAAGCCTATGAGATCACATCACAAAACCCAGACTCTGTCGTTTGCCAGGCTGACAAGCTGAAGTCAACAGTACAATAACAAACAGAATAAAAATACACGGTATAAACGCCAGAAACTGTCTATTAATTCACCTATTCTTAGCCACTCGAGTGGCTTCCTGTCTGGATATATAATGAAGAATGCTTCTGTGGACAGCTGTGTCGACATCTTGGTGTACAGATGTGCTTTCTGGGTCACAAAATAAACCTATGTTTGGCTTTTATAAGAAACTTATAGTGTGTCCGTAAAGTCATGGTGCACTTTCGACCGGTCACATGGTCAAATGTGCACCATGACTTTACGGACACACTATATTTCCAAAGCAGTCGTACGTTTTATACTGCAACCAGCAACATATTAGTATATACTTCCATAGTCCCACATTCTTGCTAATTCTTGGTGCTGTTGTTCTTTCTAAACTGTGGCAATTCTGGTGAATGGGCAGTGATGCACTGCTGTGGCTCTAATTTAGATTTTCTTATGATGAAAGATGTTCAGCGAACTTTCACGCTCTCATGATCTAAGTTTTAAAAACTATTTTTATTCTAGGGCAACTACTGAAAAATGCTTTTAAATGCTATATAGCTGATGTGCTAAGAAAGCAGAAAAAATCAATCACACGAAATGATCAAATAAATGACAAAAGGTGGAAAAGAATGGAACACAAAACAGAAACAAAGAGCAAAGCCAAGAACATAAAAACAGTAACAAACATGGCAGATATTTTTCAACGATATCAATAATTATTTTAAATATCAAGGACTCTGCCCTGAAGACAGAGCTCGTCAGAGTAGGTCCCAACTGCATGCTATCCACAAGAAACCCACTTTAAGTAAAAGACACATAAAGATTGCAAGTGAATGAGTGGACAAAGATACGCCACACTGACGCCAATCAAAAGGAAATGGGAGTGGCTATCTCCACGTCGAATACAGTGGACGTACAAGCAAGAGGTTATCAAGGATAAATATGAGCGTTACATAACGAGGAAGGGACCGATTCAGCAAGGAGATACAACAATTCTAAATTTGCATGTGCCTAACAATAGAACATCAAACCACGGGCAGCAAGAATTAGCAGAACTCCAAGGAGAAAGGATGAATCCATTCTTTTAGTGAGATACTACAACACCCCTCTCTCAGAAATGGACAGATCAAGAAGGCGGAAGGTCAGAATGGTCATATCTGAACACAACAACTTCGTCAAATAACTAGATACAGTTCGCATCAATAGACCGCGTCGTCCAACAACATTCTTTTCAGCTCACATAAAACATTCACCAAAGTAGACCATGCTCTGGGCCATGAACTACACCTTAACACACTTAAAAGAACAGAAATCATACAATGTATGATTGTAGACAATAATGGAATTGTTAAGGTACTAAAAACAGAAAAGTGGAGGGAAAATATCTCTAAATGCTTGGAGATTAAACACCACACTTCTAAATACAACATAAGTCACAGAAGAAATCAAGAGAAGATCTACAATCAATAATCTAAGCTTCTACTTTACGAAACTAGAAAAATAATGGCAAGTTAAATTCAAAGTAAGCAAAAGAAAAGAAATAAGAATTAGATCAGGAATCATTAAAATTGAGAATAGGGAATCAACAGACAAAATCAAACTCAAACCTGTTTTTTGAAAAGATCAATAAAATCCATAAGCCTCTGACAAGTCTAACTGAGAAGCAAAGAGAGAGGATACAAGTTACTAATATCAGAAATGAGAAAGAA